>PUFA01000033.1:5377500-6614908 GCA_003508835.1 Eonycteris spelaea | reverse complement strand
GCAGCTAGTATAATAGGACTGTGAAGCAAAATAAAGCCGGCTAAGGAGATAATGGAGATGGAGATGGGGATAGTGAAATGAACATGTGTCTACACCTTTAAGGAAGAAACTTTTCAATTGAGAAATGAATGAAGTAACAGAGGAAACATGAAATTGTCTGGAGAAGAGTATTTCAGACGGGGAAGAGCAAGTGCCAAGATCCTGGAGCAGGAGCATACTGGAGGCTCAGAAAAATATTATAACGGGGTAGATGTAAGCCATTCATACAGTGGTTGCAGGACATGCTAAACTATTGAGATTATATTCTAAGATTAATGGAAGTCACTGGGGTCTTTTCTGTAGGGGATTGTCAAGTCTGATTTACCACATCCAATACAAGCTCCAGCATTAGAGATCTCTCTTTTGAAAGAAAGGATCAGATGGAATAAAACTCTTACACATTAGAGTTTGATTGAATTTGATAACAATAGTCTAAATTTATTTAGCCAATAGCAGCATTATATTATAGCCATATGATTTTTTTTTTTTCTAACAAGACCATGCCTGGCACCAAATAAAAAATAGAAAAGTAATGGATGAGAAAGGTGAAAAATTACATTATATACAAAATGATGTCAGCTCCTCTCTGAAGACAAATAGGATAAGTGAACTTAGCCCCATTCAAATGACCAGATTATACACATTGTATATTCAGTTTCTACGATAGTCCTGTATAGCATTATATATAGTTATACTGTTTTCTCTTGATGAGCTGAGCGTAAATGCCCTTAAAACAATTCAAGCTTCTGTGTATTTTGAAAAATAAATAACTTTTGTTCATTACTAATACTAAGTAACTATTAATTTTTTTAAATATTTTTTTTAGTGCCCAGGAGGAGCATTTACACCCAATATGCGAACCACCAAGGAGTTCCCAGATGATGTTGTCACTTTTATTCGGAATCATCCTCTCATGTACAATTCCATCTACCCAATCCACAGAAGGCCTTTGATTGTCCGCATAGGCACTGACTATAAGTACACGAAGATAGCTGTGGATCGAGTGAATGCTGCTGATGGTAGATACCATGTCCTGTTTCTCGGAACAGGTAAGTATTTGAGCTCAAAGTATACTTTAATGTGTAGTAAAAATGTATAATAGGTAAGGGCCACGATATTAGAACCAAAAAACCCTCCCATCTTTACTTCTGTCTGATCATCAGTTGAGGTAGTTCGTATCTCTATGCCCCAGTTTCCACATCTACAAATTGAATTTAATAAAATAAAATAAATTATAGTGTTGTTATGAGAAAAAAATGGATTAATGTTCTAGATAGCATTTGAATGTTCCTTTAATAACTCAAATACAAGTAGTTTAAAAAATATTAATGGGGCTATTTTAATGCAGCCACAAATTCTAGTTTGTCAATGTACTTTAACAGACAAGTTGAATGAGAATACTCTTATTTGTAGACCTACATGATGTAGAATGTTTGGTCTTGTAGCAGTGGTTCTCAAAGTGTGGTTCCCAGATCAGACCAGCAAAATCAATATCACCCAACAACTTGTTAGAAATGCAAATTCTTGGGCTTGAATTCTAGAGATGAGACAAAGTTACCTGTGTTTTAACAGGTCCTACAGGTAATTCTGATACACACTAAAGTTTGAGAACCACTACTCAAGAGAAAGAAACTCTAGTTTGTCTGCCAGGAATAATTGATAAAATCTTTCAAACATTACTTACTACCTTTTAAGCAGTGATAAAATCTCTTAACTTGTCTTATCATAATATTAGAACTACTCAATGAAATTAGGCAGAGTCTCTACCACTTTAAGAAATAGATATTAAATATGTTTGTAAACCTCATTATAAAGTGCATAGTGGTAGAATATGTACTCTGGCTGGAGAATAAATTGCATTCAGACTTTAATCAATTTAAAATGTGGATATTTTTTCTTGGCTAAATATAATTTTCAAAGTGTGATTTTCTTATAAAGTTCTTATTTTATCCTTGTTTATTCTTATACTTAAAACTCCAGTCTGAATCGTTCACTCTTATATTATTTTAGCTTATACTGATCTGAAGTTGAGAAGCTTCTGACCTGTACTATTTGGCATCCTCTTGAAGATATCTGTATTTTCACTAGTCTGCTCTTTATTTGCTCCATACCTGAGAAATAACCTTTCCTTCCCAGACTAACCATTTCCCACTCTGCTCTCAAATTAATCCCCTCCTGCCATCCCCAAGACCTTTCTTTATCGATTATATTCTTACTCACTTTTTTCTTTCATTTTATTCTTCAGTTGATCCTTAGTTTTGAAACCTTATGCCAGGATACGAAACTAGGCCTAACTTCACCCATTGCCACCCTGTTGTACTGCTGATTTTGCTAAGGTCTTCATCATTTCCACAATAAGAAGATCCAGTGGCTTTTAACCACTGAAAAGCTTCTATCTCCTCTTTGCATCATTTGGCATTGTAGAATCTCTTTTCACCTGTCGCTTCAGCCACAAGCCACATAAGTCCCCTTTTCCTTAGCAATCTTTCTCAATTTCCTTCATTAATTTGGTTTCCTCTGCCTATGAGTATGAGCCTTCCTTGAGATTCTGTCCATGGTCCTTTTATTTTTTTATATGTTCTTTGGCCATCTCATTCATTCATTTGATTTTAATTATCTATTCTGTGTAAACAAATCCCAAATGTATATCTTTGGCCATTGCCATTTCCTTAGCTCGCTATTTGTGTTTACAACTTACTGTTAGATAACATAAACTGTATGGTCCATTAACATTTTAGACATCATGCTTCAAACTCAGTTTATCACTTTTAAGACTTTAACCAATGCTTAATCCATTCTTCCATATTTGTATTCTTATCACACATTCCTCTCAAGTTTCTATTTCTCCTTGATATATTATTTTCTCTTATCACAGGACCTGGTAAGTTGAATAAATATTTGTCAGGATGAATTGAAAATCATAACTCAGCCCATTGCTACTACTCATGTAATGAAATGAATTCATAATTGATTTCAAAAGCAAATATCCACTTGTATTTAATCTGTGTTCTCCCAAGATGTAGTCCCTGCATCATTGCAAAGAGTTGCTTTTAGCCTAGCTCATATCATTCAATGTGGAGTTTGCATTGAAAAGAAAAATGTTTTTTTCATGAAGTGAAGTAATAATTTTTGAGTCACATCCTCCCTAATGTCTCATGTTACTCAGCAAAACTGTGTTCTTTCCCTTTTGAAACCTGTCTTAAAAGTGGACTCTAATGCCACAATTGAGCTCGGTTTTTTTTCCTTTTTTTTCATAAAACTCTACATGAAATATGTAAAATTCATGAATGGAATTTTCAAGTCTTTAGAAACTGTGCAGCAGTGTTTATTCAGATAGAAAGCAGTAAAAAACATGCTTTATGCAAGACTGGCTTTTCTTACCACATAAGTTTCTGGCATCTTTGCATATATTTTTTATGTTGGTATTTAAACATTTGTATCATTTTGAAAAACAGTATTTAAGCATATGTTCTTAATTATAGTGGGAAACTTCCCTAATTATTACTTACAAAGCCACATGAGTCTCCTAAAGACTCTATTCTAACAGGAAAGTACATGCTGTGACAATGCCTCTGCCAACACCAGCTTTCTGAAGAAATAGTGATTCATCTAATCACTGAAGCTTATCTTCATGGTCACTTATCTTCATGGTCATATCAGACCACACTATGATTTAAAATCAGTGATTTCAATTTACCTGAACTCTAACAACCAGTATATCAGTATAAAATATTTGCTGCCCAAGTAGTTTCTGGACTGCTGGTGATATTGCTTCAAAAGAAAATTCTCAGTGCTTGTTTACTGCTAAAAGTAAATAAAATACTTTTCTGAAATGGAACTTGGGAGAACTACAGGTCACTGTTTCCAGGATTTCTTAGCTTCGTGTATTTAAATGTCTTAGGAAAGATGTAACATTTCTTGAGTGTTGCTAAATCCCCAAGTAATAAAAAAATAAAATAAAATAAAATAAAAAACACTTCAGCTGTTACAAATAAATAATGATGCTCCAATTATTGCCACAATAAGGCAAGCTTCTCTCATTGCTTCCCTTTTCTATATACCATCATGGAAAATCCAAGGAATTCAATGAAGACATTAATTGTCAAATAAGATGCTACGAAAAAATTAAAAATTAAAAAACTTCTGCGACAGTTAATAGGAATGCAATATGTTTTTGTGTGCCTGCATTTGCTTTGAATATTGTGAATGATTTTGTAGCTACCAGAAACTCCAAGGTAGTTGTGCGGGCTGGATGCCTAGTAACAGTTAAAATTAGCCTGTTGCAATTTACTACTGGTTTGAGAGGCTGATAATCTGGCCTTCTACTCTCATGGGCCTGACTCATTATATTTTGTGTGCTGTAAAATGCCAAGATAGAGTGATAGATGATGAGATTAGATTAGATTAGATTAGATTAGGTTAGACATAGAATAGTAGAAATGAAGGGTGGGAAGAAAGAAGGAAGGAAGGAAGGAAGGAAGGAAGGAAGGAAGGAAGGAAGGAAGGAAGGAAGGAAGGAAGGAAGGAAGGAAGGAAGGAAAAGGGAGAGAGGGAAGGAAGGAAGGGAGAGAGGAGGGAAGGAAGGGAGAGAGGGAGGGAGGGAGATGAGATTTGTATTTGTCCTCTCATCATTTAGTTTTTACAGTTTGCATCATCAGTGTCTAGTCTAGAGGTCCACAAAATACAACTTGGACCAAGGCCAGCCACTGCATATTGTCCATAAGCTAGGGATTTTGTTTTGTATTTTAAAATGATTGAAAAAATAAGAAGAATATTTTATGAGCAGTGAAAATTGTAAGATTTTTAGAGCTCAGTGTTCATAAATAAATATTTATTAGAATAACCACGTCCATTCATCTGAGTTTTGTCTCTGGCTGCTTTTGTGCTATAGCTGAGGAGTTGCCACCGAAGCAGCTTAGCCTACAAAGCCTGAAGCATGTATTATTTCACCTTTTAGAGAAAAAGTTTGCTGACCCTTGTTCTGTCATTTAATTTTACCTGCAATTTTAGGAAATTGACTTCTTAAAGAAGCTATTTTCTAATATGTAGATATAATATGAGAATTCATCTTGCCCCAAATAAACATTTCTCCTTTTATCGTGAGTAAAAATTATCTTGCCATTCTATTAAAACTTAAACTACAATCTGTTTACTTATTTTTCCACTCATTCCTCCTACTGTCCCCTCTAAAAAAAAGTTCACAGCTGGAAAAAAAATTTATTTTAAAATCGATGTTTTGCTTTATCCTTTAGTATTTGTGAAGTTTTGTGCATGTGTGTTTTCTTGTTTTGTTTTGTTTTGTTTTCTCACTTGCTTGTTTCTGTAGTTCTCAGTATTAGAGCTGTGGGTTTTTTATATTCTTTACTCTCTCTCATTCTCTCTCTTTTTTTTTTTTTTTTTAATCTTTAGGAAGGACTGAAAGCAGCAAGTGAGGTCTCTCATAGGATTAATATTTCTATTTTAACTTTGCCACTAACTGCTTACATCCAGGTCATTTTTTTTTCAAAGCTGGCTGTATTGCATAGAGAAGAGATTTCTGCCTGGTTTTCTTTGCTTCTGGAGTTATGAAAATATTTAAGTGCCTCGGTCAGGTTCAGACACATTCTGTCAAATTTATATTTTTAGCACTATACATGAATCAAAATGACATGTGGTTTTTGATGAAAGAATGAGAGTATTCTTATGAATGAATGTTAGAGGTTTAGGATGATTTAATGCCATTATGATTTTTTTTTTTTTAATGTAAGGTCGATATATGCGATGTTCAGCCAAAATTCTTATATAGTATGTACTGTTTCATGCTTCTTATTAGCTTCTGTTTAACTGGGCAAGTACTAGGAATGTTGGCTCCAGTAAATCCTTTGAAAATGTGGAGTTTTGAAGAATGTGCCACAAATGTGACTAAAGACTTAATGCGTTTGGCTTGCAGCATTACAGGATAACTACTTCCTTCATTGTAACTAACAGTTCTGGCATTCTCTTGGAATGGTAAACTCATTGAGCTGCAGAGCTAGGCATTTTGATTTTTAAAGAACTCCCTAAAATATTCCATGTAAAATTTGATAGCTGGAGCAGTGCATTTGAGTTCAGAAAATACTACTGTCAGTTGGAAGCTGTGCATGAATGTCACTCTAAAGGTAATGTCTAGACATCCCCTTCTCTTAGGGGTAAGAAATAAATCTTTTTAAAAGTCACTGGCTTTTAATAACATTGTGGTTCACTGCTTTCCAAAGCAGAACCTGAAAACATCTGAGAGTTTACCAAGGATTCTACAGGGATTTTCACAGCAGGACATGCTAATGGAACAGAGTGGAATGATGGTTGAATTGACAGGAGAAAGATCATAAATCATTGTGTGATGGCTGCTTGAACATGTAGAAAAGTAGCAAAAAAAGGCTATGTGAAGGGAAAAACAAAAAATGGAACATAGCCCATTCAGTGATTGCTAAGTCAGAGACAACTGAAAAAGATAATTACCTTAAAAAGACATTTTATTAAAAGTTAATATATGGCGAATTGCTGAAAACTTTTATTTCAAAAAGCAGAATTATTTTTCTTTAAGCTACTCTTCAGAAATATATTCTTTTAGAGAAATGTAATGATCATATAAATTTTATCATTGCTGGTTTGCCTGAATGACTCATTTATTTAGAATCCTACATATTATACAAATAAGTATACTTTTTCAGCTTTCTGAAACACTTTATTACTATTATAATGATGCTAAATAATTTTTTTCAGCTTACCTTTTGCCAGATGTTACCTAATCTCACTCATCCAACCCTTATAACTACTGTATGAGGAATTGCTAAATGTAGGCTCCATAAAGAGAGCAAGGATATTTGTCAGATATATTCACAGCTATATCTTCAGTACCTAGAACAGTGCATCACTCAAAGTTGTCATTCAGTAGATATTATTTGAATAAATGAGTTAACAAGTTGCACTCACCCTTCACCGTGTTGGGCAGAAGTTCAGATAAGTTAAGATCACATAGATATTTAGTATATGCTACAACCAGAATATAAAACTCTCGCTGTCTGATTGAACATCTTGAGTATTTATCCTTTTCACATTACTACCTTATTTACCATTATCACTTCATATTATTTTACTTTTATGAAGTTAATTTCATTTACATTTTCTCATTCTACTATGAATTATTAAATGTTTTATCCACATATGTCAAGATGATATTGCTGAGATGTTTACATTCAACATTAGCAGTGGCATTGATTTGTTTGAGCGATATCACTCAATTTCATCCATCCACAAGTTGTGACCAAATCTAATATGTGATCAAAATGTGTTTTACAAGTGACAGAAGACTTGAAACACACTGGATTTGTGTGTGAATTAACTTTGCTCTGTTAGAATTTAACCTGTGAATATACCTTTTTATGTGATTCACCATATATTTAGGAGGTAATATTTTGGGGTAGAGGAGAAGATGCAAAAAATTGAGGTAGGACTTCACCTTAATTTTTTATGTATTACTAAACCTTAGCTCATTTCAAAGTTTGTTTTAAAATGGGACATACCTGTGTTCAAAATGTCTTACACACTCACCAAACACATACAAACCTCTTTGGTATAGTTCTATTTACATAATTAAAATAGATTCTGCATATTCAGTTGGTATATACAGAGGATTTTGAGATACCATGCAATGAGGAAGCACCTCTCAGCAGGAGAAATGCAATGGTTTGCTCTGTAATACTGACTTCTTTACTTTTTAATTACTGATATTTTCCTACATGACTTGAAAACAACTAGAGTCAAACCTCATCCCTGTATGCTGACTTCATTTTACCCTTTACTCTTAAGTGAATGTAAGAAAATTTTCTAGCCAAAAGGCAGTTTATAAAGTCTTTTGCCTGGGTGTTAGGAAGAAATAACCACACTATGTTCTTGTTCTTGATGTGCTGCCAAGTTTCCCTGAGGCAGCCTTTGTCCCTAGGTGAAGAATTCACAGCCTACAACTCAGCCAGGCCAGGCCTCCTCTATGAGGCTACCCAAAGGAGGTCTATAGCTAGCTATCACTTGTGGGGGTGTTTCTATGGAAAGCCATTTTTTTTTGTTTTAAATCTCTATTGAACTAGAAAGAGTACAAATTGTAGAAAATGAAAAGAAATGTTTTCTTTTTGAATATAAAGTATAGTGTAAATTGGAACAAAAAGATTGGAAACTGGATTTTCTGAGATGGGCCTGTGATATTACAATCATATATGTTTTACTTTACTTAATTGTATGCTTATTTTTCTCTTCCACGAATGTGGTAAGCAGAATAATAGCCTTCAAAGACCTATCAGTCCTAATCCCCAGAACCTGCAGACATATTATTTTACGTGACAAAAAAGATTTTGCAGGTATAATTAATGTTATAGAGATGAGAAGATTTTCTGAATCATCCAGATGTACCCATTCTACTTGCATGATTTGTTAAAAGCATAAAGCCTTTCCTGGCTACCATCAGAGGGAGGTGTAATAAAAGAAGTGTAGGAGAGATGCGGCTCTGCTGGCCTTGGAGATGGAGGAAAGAGACCATATGCCAAAGAAATCAAATGGTCTCTAGAAGCAGGAAAATGCTAGGAAGCAGATTCTCCAGAAACAAATACACTCTTTGCAACGCCTTGATTTTAGCCCAGTGAGGCCATAGTAGATTTCTAGTCTACCTATCTAAATGTATTAATTCCAAAACTTTTCACAGAAGTAATGATAACAAATTGATTTGGAAAAGGTGAGAGGGTGAATGTGTCTAGAATGTTTTATAGATTTATATCTTTGCAAATAGTTGTAAAGAAGTACTATTCACTAATCAAGGAAATATATAATCGGCAAGCATTTATATGGGAAGTAATGAATTTCTTTTTGTGTGGCACATTTATCCTTTCCTGTGACTTGTCATGCATCAGAGACTGAATCTATCACCTAAAATACTTTGTCTCATTAAAGCCTCACAGCATCCCAATGAAATAGAATTTTTATTTTCATTTTGCAGTTGTGTAAACTGAGGCTCTGAGTGGTTAAATGGCTTGCTTAGGACTGTGAAGCTGTTAGGAACAGTAATTACATTCACGCCCAGGTCTGTCTCACACTGAGTTAAAGATTTGGTGGACCATCCAAATGGATAATTCAAAGAGGGTGTTATTGTAGATAAAATTTTAGTAGAGAGGACTGTGCTAGAGATGTAGATATGGGAATCATTGTCTATGTAGGTGTTAGCTGAAACATGACAATTCATGAGGTTACTCTAGGAGACTATGCAGATAAGAAATTAACTATGGAGAGCTCATTTAGGGGTGAGAAAATATATTTTCAAGAAGTTAGAGAAGGCATAATCATGAATGTAACAGGGAAATAAGAGGAAGTTATAGCATTGTGGCCTCTATTAAAGAGAGTACCTGGCAGGAAAGAAGTAGTGATATGATCATCGGATGTGATACAGTCATATCTGAGTACCCTTGTAATACTCTGCTTTCCTCATTATCCTACATTCTTACTGACCAGTAAAGTTTGAGAGGAGAATAACCATTCCACTAGAAAGAATTGGATGTGAACAAGAGGAAGTAGGACAGGGTTAACACAGGTAAGTCAGTGATGGATTAGGAGACGATCCAATGAAGAGGGGAAAGCTCTTCTCTTTGCCTGTTCCCCAGAAACATAGGCAGATGTTCCAGGACGGTTTCCATATATAGTTTAAACTTTGAAAACTAATGAAGAACAGCCCGTCTTATCATAAAAATGGTGCAGGAAAATGGTTTAATTTGTGACCATGAAATTCATTATTTCAGGTGAATAAATCTTTCCCAAACAATAAAGAATTAAATACAAAGAATTTACCCCAATTTTAAATTGTTGAAAATTTAGTTGTTGCATCCTGTGTAGGATCAGTAAAATCTGCCATAGAACACACATCTGCATTATTTAAAGTACATCCATTTGTTTGAAGTCAAGATTCATGACGTAATGCAATAACGGATACTGATACATGATATGTCATTTTTAGTAATTTACAAAATTCTAAAACATTAATTTTAGTGATTTCTGAGACCCTTTTTGAGTATTTTTAGCTGTATAATCATCAAATAACTATAATAATCCATATGCTGATTATCACTTGGTCTGATACTAAATTGTGATGTTTTTTCTTAACCCTCACAGATAAAATTAGCTTCTTCTATGAGAATAAACAAACATATTATAATGTAAACTTATTAAACACATTTTGATTCATTAGATATAGCATATATTTTTTCATGAGGACAGACACCTGAGTTAAATAAATAATTAGGTCAAAATTTTTAAATGGCACATTTTGCTGTTTTGATTTTTTTGGTAAGCCGCAACTAAATCAAAACATAATTTAGTCACTCTTTTTATAATTGCCAGTTTAGGAAAATTGTTGACCTTAAGATTCACTTTCAACTTTGCCTTAGATATCTACTTTTCAACTCACCTATCTAAATGTATTAATTCCAAAACTTTTCACAGCAGTAGTGGACACAAGCATGTGTGTGCTTACCTATAAAATTCTAAATATATATGTGGCAGTGTAATATGGTAAATTAAAATTTCCAGAGATTATTCCCGTAATGACCAATTGTAATTTCGGTAGTGCTTTTCTAAAACGTTGTTAAATACAAAATAACTTATTAGAATAGTTACAATAAGTTATTCTTGGATGAATGCTAAGATAAGAATTAAGGAACATTCTTTGACATTCAAAGGACCTAGGTTTAAATTTTGCCTCTATAACTTACCAGTTTTATGGCCTTGAGCAAATTATATAACATCTCTAAGCCTACTTCCCTTAATTAGACCTATTTGATGGACTCATTTTAAATATTAGAAGAGATGATCTATGTAAAACCCTGAGTGCACTGCCTGGAAATTAGTAGGCATTTAGCAGGTACATATACACACGTACCTATCTAGTAGATATATATTTATTGAAGTCAAACATGCATACCTTTGAATATAAATATATAAGTAAAAAATGCATTTATAAATATTTTTGAATTCATATTAAGAATCTTAAAACTGTTCTATTCACTAGACAGAAGCAGTAAACAAAACAAAGAAATGTCTCTTCTTACATGGAGTTTATAGTCTTGTGGGAGGAAACAAGCAATGAATAATATATGCATAATTATTTTATACTATTACTGAAATTGAAGTACGATAATAGAAAAAATAGAGAGAAAAAAACTTTAAAGACAGATCACAAATGAATCTCCTGGTAATATGTGGGAGGCGTTTCTTGTGTTTGGAAATTGTAGATAAAAGTAAAGTACTGGCATATAAGAATAGTAAATAATTTACATCACAGGCAAAGAGTAGGAATAAGGAAGGACAATTTCAGGCTGTGGAGAGTACAATTAGTTATACTTTGTGAAATTTATAAGGACGGTTCACATGGGCTCTCTCCTTTGATCTTGAACAGTCTTGTCAGGTATGTATGGCAAATACATTTTATAGAGAAATAAAGTGGATTACAAGAGGCAGGTTTGCTCAAGTTTACACTATTTGCAAGTGCAAAACCAGAATGGATAAAACAAAAATGGAAGACACTATTGCATGTTTGAAAAATGGTATATTTTTTCAGTAGCGGTGTAGAAATTGCCATTAACTGGGTTATTAATGGACAATAATTATCTGCTCCTGGGAGCGAACTGCAAAAGGAGGACCTTCATAGAACACAGTTACACACCTACACAGTGTTCAGCATATGAGAAAACAGTATAAATTTGTTGTATCCCTTCTAATGTTAACTGCTGTTACACAGACTCAACAGCAGTGGCCTGGATTAGTCGTCTTTAGTAGAACTGCTTTTGAGCATTTACTTTCTACTTTATCATGTTAATTTTAACCAGAACATAATTTCTACCTATATTCTTGCTTCATTATGTCTCTTAAATTATTATTTTTTATTGTTTACATTAAATATGCTTTCTTATTTAGAATATAGATGGGAAAGAATATGTAAAGAAAAGCAATCCTCGTTTATATTCTCTTATTTGAAACCAAATGTGTTTTGGAATTTAGAAGTTTTAAAAAGGAAAAGAATGCCTGCATATATGTTGAGTAAAATGGCTTGTAGAACCTTAGACCACACCTCATGAAATACATAGTACTGTTTCTGCAGTGAACATAGAAATCTTCAAACTAAGTGTATTAAATAAAGACCATAAATAGCTTCAAGTAAGTGCAAGTCAGGTTTTGTGACCAAATTAGTTCAAGTCAGAACAGGTTTTACCATCCAAGGAATTAAAGCAAAAAAAAAAAAAAAAAAAAAAAAAAAAAGGAAAGAAAGAAAGAAATTTAGATTCATAGATAAAAGAAAATAGGCAGGCACTAAAAATAAAGTGTAATCATCTACTCATATGGAGAGATTATACTTAAATACTGATTATTCTTTCACTCTGTATGATATGACGAGCTCTGCTTGGCTTTTTATGGGGGGGGTGAATATTTTGTTTTACTGTCACTTAAGATTCTCATAAATGTCATTGTTTACTTTTTCTTAAAAATTTTTTGGTTCACATAACTTAGAATCACAATAATAGGGTAGTTTTAGCGTCTTTCTTTAGAGTTCTTGGTTCTGAACTCCTTAGAAGAGAGCAGAGATCAGCTTTGTCTATCTGTCAGCTTTTCTCATGTTTGCAAATAGCTGCAGCGGTTCCAAAACCTATCAGCAAACCAATCAGCTCAGATGCAAAGAGGGTCATATCTGGTCCTCCTTATTCTTACTATAAAACTGTTTCCATTTTGTATTGTTTCCCTTTAGACTAAAAGATATCTTTTAGCATTTCTTAAAATGTGGGAAGTCTGCAGGCAACAAACTTCCCCAGCTTTTATTTATCTAAAAATGATTGATTTTTAAAATATTTCCCTGGATAATAGAATTCTGGGTTAACTCTTTTTTTCTTTAAGCATTTAAAAAAATGTCATTCCATATTCTTCTGGCCTCCATGTTTTAAATAAAAAGTTATCAATAATTACATTTCTTCTCATGACATAGTGTCTTTTTCCTCTGGCTGCTTTTAGAGCTTTTGCCTACATTTTTTGTTTGTTTGTTTGTTTGTTTTCAGCAGTTTAAATATAGTGTACCTAGGTGTAACTTTTTATAGATATTCAGCTTGGATGTCACTGAATTTCTAGATCTTCAACATAATATTTTTCATCAAATTTGGGAAGTTTTCAGTTATTTCTTCATATATTTTTTCTTCCCCAATCTCTCCCTATTCTCTTTTTACAGTTCTAATTACATATAATATTGACCATTTTTATAATGTCGTGTGTGCACAAAGGAACCTTTTCACTTCCTTCAATCTTTTTTTCTCTGTGTTCTTGAAATGGGTAACTTCTATTGCTTTGTATTCAAGTTCACTGACTCTTTTTCCTTTCGATATCTATTTACTATTAAGTCTACGGAGTTAATATTTTATTTCAGTTATTTACTTTAATTCTAAAATATCTATTTGACTTTTTACAGTTTTTATTTCTTTGCTGAGTTTTTATATCTCTTCATTCATTATAACCACATCTTCATTTTATTTCAGTTCCTTTTAATTTTTTGAACATGCTTATAATAGCTATAACACCTGTTTTAAAGTTGTTATTTGCTAAGTCCAATGTCTTGGTAATATTGAATTCTTTTTATTCTTCACTATTGACAACACATGTCCCACTTGCCCAGTGCTTGCCCCACCGCCCCCCTGCATATATAATCAATTTTTTTGTTGTTGAATACTGGTCATTGTAGATAATACCTTGAATTTGGTTTTATTATCTTCCCTAAAAAGGGTTAACTCTTGTTATTACAGGAAGTTAATTATTAGTTGATCACCTTGAGTTTGTTTAAACTCATTTTACTTTCCATTAAAATTCTTGTGCTTGAGGTAAGTCACTCTAATTTAGCAGGACTCACACTCCAGACTTTCTCCCTTGTATGTCTTATCAGACCTTGGTTTCAGGTTTTGTTAGGGCAGGCCTAAAGTAAATCTTACTCTAGAATGTGGCACTTACTCTTCTAGGCTCAGCCTTTCTTGTGTCAGCAGGATGCCAGAAGTTTTAACAAGGTGTTGATGAGATCTGTGTAGTAGGGCCAGAACTCCAGTTTCACCAGGATTGCTCTTCCCTAGAACTGCTTAACCTATAATTTACCTATTCCATTTTCCCTATAGCAGCTGCAATCTCTTAAGCCTTGAGTGGCCTCATCCTGCAAATATATGGGCTAAGAACCAGCTACAGACTCACAGGGGATTTCCATGTGGATTTTGGAACCCACTTTCTGGGCAGCTCCCTCTCTCTGATGCCATGTGCCACAGAATTCATTTGTTTCTGCTGCCCTAAATTCTCATGTCTTCTTCCTCATCTCAGTGGGATCACCATGCACTACTTGCACACCAGCTCTCTGCACCTCTGTTGAAAAATTATTCTTGGGCAGATAGTTGAGTGATCATGATTGCCTTGTGAGTTTCCCTTCTTTTAGTCTTGCACTACCTGTTATTCATTACCTAGAAAGAATTACTTCATATAGTTTGTCTAGTTTTACAATTGTTTGTAGTAGGAAGGCTATTCTGCTATCAGTTACCCCATCATGGACAGTTGCTATATTGCATTCTGGAAAGATTTTTCTGATTGCATTTCTATGAAAAGTTTTAAAATGCCTATTTTCTTATATCAATGTGAACTCTAGATTTTACCACTATTTTAATATTTGCAGATTAAGTGGTATTTTTGTAATTTTATAAATCATGTACCTTGATTTTCAAATGTCTAAAATCTTTATTATAATTTTGTTTGATGGTAATTCTAGCATATTTTAGTACATTGCAAATTAACTTTATATATTAGTAGAATATGTATTATTTTAGCTTAATTTAGGCAAAAATAAAATTGAAATTAAATATATAAAATAAAAATTAATTTAGTAGTTTCCTTTTTTGACAAATACAGTTGCCAAAAGATGAAATAGATTAGAATTATATTGTTAATCTTCTGAGATTCTCAATGTTTGAATAGATACATATGTCTACTGTAAAGCTTATTTAAAATTGGCACATTAAAAACTCATGTTTGTGATCTGACATGGGAACCAATATCTAAATTTTTAGTAAACTCCCTAGGTAATTTTGAGTGAGGTAGTCTGACCACCATACTTGGAGAAACTATTTGTATAATAGAACATGGTCTCTAAAAGAACATGGATGGTAATGACAGAAGTGAAATGAAATTGGTGATATTAGCAAGTCATTGAATACTATAATTCCTCCCAATGCAGAAAGGTATTTCAATCATTCTGAAAGACTGTGCAGCAAAGAAACCTGTTTAACTTGTTATCCCAGTACTACCCAAATGTATTTGACCCTACAGACTTTTTAGCACCAGCACAATGTGGAGATGCTGAATAGATAAGATGTGTAGGTACTGCCTTTCCAAGGGCCTCCCCACAGATAGACACTTGAGATGCCATTGGTGATTAACTGGAGCTCTAACTGCCCTAAGGGCTGAAGCCAAAAAGTGTCCACATCATAGCATTTAAATTACCTACTGAGTGTGAAAATCTCTGGTAGGTGTGAGATATTGTGCTAAATGACCTAGTTTATAAATAAATTATGTTTCTTAAGACAGCATTCATGAATAGAATTAGCACCTCTTAGAAGCATATTCACTACACTACTAAAAAAGATTTTATAAACTCATGATTTCATTGTTTTATTATCAAATTTAAAAATTATTAAAAGAATATATAGCAGCAGTTGATAACCTGACAAGAAAAAGAAATCTATTATGAATATATATTTTAACTAATATGAAGTGGAGGAGCCAATTGGTAAAATCTAATTATAGAAACTAGCAGTGTTAGAGGTCTAGTCATTCTTCCTTCATTTATCTATAAAGCTTTCATTTGCCAAATAGGGCCTTTTCAGGTCTTTTTTTTTTTTTTTTGTCTTTTTTTTTGGGGGGGGCTTTAAAATATGTTTATTTTAATAAACAAACTGGTTCAGGAAATTATAATAAGGAAGAATTGTCAAACAAATATAGTGATTTTATCTTTTATAATACTAATTTTAATTAATAAACACGAGCTGATTTTCTTACAATAATTTGCCTTTTAAGTCATGCATAGGGCTGCTTAGGCTGACATCTAGGGACACTATGGTGGAGATACAGGTAAAGGAAGAAAGACTTGAATATATGACTGAGATTTGTATGTCTTTACTAAATTAAGTAAGGTCACTTCTTAGCTGGTACAAGTTATTATTAATTTCCAACATGTAGAATCAAATTGACTGCATAATTTGTAGGTCCCAGTGTAAAATGAAAATTCAGGACCCCTTGTTTAAAATAAGAATTTCAAAAAAGTGATAGCAGAACATTAAACCAAGCATGGGCCCTTCTGACAACACAAACTTGTGTGACTAAACAGATCTTACACCCATGAAGCTGGCCCTTACTAGGATACTTTTTATAGCTTAGCAACTAGGAGAAAGAGACTGACTAGATCTGACTAATGTTCACTCCAAATTCCTAGGCAACCAGAAGCCCAGTGGCAAGTAGATAGTTTGGCACAGCAATGTCTAGGGAAACCCTTTAAGGACTATAGTTTAATTGAGACTCAGCAGAATAGATATATAATTGACTATTCAAATGACTCACCAGGAATGACCTATATTTGATCACTTATTTGAGATAGCCAATACTTGCTGCACTGTAAATAAAAGCTGTTCTTTTGTGTGGAGACAGTAGAAAGGTTTAAGCATAATATTGTTATGCTTCTTATATTAGAAATAAAAAATCTTAGATGGCATAAAATATATAATGCAGTAAAGAAGGTTTTCTGGGGAATTTTCTTTAAAAATTTGATGAAACTAAATAATTAAAATCACTAATGTGGGTTGGTGAGTCTACTATGTTATCTTTGTGTATAGGTTTACAGTATACAAAACACATATAAGATTCATCTTGTTTGATTTACATAATACTGTTTAATATATTCATAGTATACCTATTACCTATATCTCATAGATAAGAAATTTAGGTTCATAAAATTGTGGTGACTCTAGTAATGTCAAAATTTAGTAAATGGTTGAGGTGCAAATAAAAAATAATTTGCATTTGTTCAGGATATACTGTGTACCAAACATAATGCTAAGCAATTTCCATGCATTATTCATAAAGTTTTTATTAGTCAGAACTCTTTCCATTGAAAGTGACCATGTACCTTATTCAAATTAGTTTTAAAAATTATTTTTATGTGTGTTCAACTGGGAAATGCAGGAGGCAGTCTCAAATCTAGCTGAATTTGTGCTAAAATGATGTCAGGAATTTATGAGTTTTCATTAAAATGTTAGTCACAAAAAGATATATGCTTTAGAATGTCTATAAAACCCCATTACTTGTATCTACATAAAGCCATCTCTGTATCCTTTAGTTTAAAGATGATAATATAGTTATCAAATGTCTTCCTTCTGGAGAGTATGTAAGAATGGCATTGCTTGAATGTACTCACAATGTAAATCCTCAGCATGTGGCAGCAAGGATGGCCCCTACACCTCTAGATATACAAGTCTTTAACAGCCCTCACCTCAGAAAAAAAGAGGTTTCCACAACCTAATTCTCAGAGAGGGCTGGGCCCTAACATGTCTCTATGTTCTTTCCTACATGAATCATGGGGCAAAGGAATGCCCTTTTGAAACAGCCTATTACATGTGTTTTCCTGTGGCTGGAAAAGTTACACCATTCCTTAACTATGTAGATTCAAAATGAAAGAGGTGCTGTTTCCAAAAGTAGACTCAAGGTGTTATTATCAAAAGAAGGGGAAGTGATCTGGGTAGGCTTTACTAAAAAATGTCCATCGCAAAAGGTATAATTATTATTCACATTGTACACGCAAACGGAGGCTTAAGGAAAAAAGGAAGATAATCTGCTTCACAGTAACTATATTGTAGACATGATGCTTTTCCCAAGGAAACAAAAATAATATCTCAGTTTTGCACAACAATAAAAATGATTTATATTGTGAGTACATTCAAGGAATGCCATTCTTACTACCCCCAGAAGGAAGACATTTGATAATTATAATATCATCTTCAAAGTAAAAGATACAGAGATGAGTTTATAAGTAATTTAGTTTTATGGACATTCTAAAATGCCCATTTGTAATGGCTAACATTTTAATAGGATTACCTGCTACTCAAAAAACCATAAGTTCTAAACTGTGAACTCTCTAGTTCTATGAGTCTTTGTCTCTGAATTGTTACTGAACATAATGCTTGTCACACTGAAGATGCTCCATAATTTTTTGTTAAATCAGTGAGTGAAAATAGATGGAAGACAAACCGCGTCTTATTAATTATTTACTTAGTAATGGGTGGTACAGCCCAAGTATTTCCTACATAGGGGACTGAAGAGTTTGTGAGTACGTCTTAAAAAGAAAGCTCTAGGTATCTACAAGGATTGCATTTTGAGAGAAACTGTCCCATTAATGGGCCTGCTTAAGGAGGAGGCATGGGTGATTTCATATACATTGGCTCTTTCCCAGTGCCAAATTTGTTGAAATGACACACGCATTTGACAACTGAACTATCTGCTAAGTATTGGTTTATGATGATATGCTTTAGTTATGATGAAGTTGGACCAAATTAAATCTGTCTCTTGAAAATCTGAACTAGAGATGGTGGAAATCAGGCAGTTTGTAACAGAAGCAGAAGTGTAAAGACATCCAGAGTGGAACCTTGTAAATGGTTTACACTAGAGTTGAAGTATTCTTTCTGAGGCCCCAAGTCCTAGAGAGCCCATGCAGCCACCAAAGTTATTGATCAACTGCTAGACCTCTTACTTTGTCTTTTTAAATATTCCAGTCTCAGTGAGATCTGGCATCAGGAAAAAACAACTGTATCGTTCTGAGCACCACATTCTAAATGGGATAATGCCCAACCACAGGGCGTCCAGAGAAAGGCAGGTAAATGGTTAGGTTTTGAATTTGAATAAGGTATGCCTGAAGGAAGTATTCATGCTTAGAACAGATAGAGTATGGAGGTCATAAAGATAAACTTTATAGAGAGAAATGTAATAAAGAGACTGAGTACATTCTTGGTCCCTATAGAAGAAAGGCCAATGAATAATTGAAACAAAAGAAGTAGATCTGTTTATATTCAGTTGAAAAAGAAATTTTCCAACTTTTTGCCAACTTATGAAAGAGTGATCTTGAATGACAAAATTGTAGTTATAAGATACTGTAAATACTGTATAATTAGAGATTCTTCAATTTAAAGAATGTATTGTTTGGTTTTATAGAAACTTTTATTTATTTTTTTTTAGAAGGTTAAGCTAATTTCCACTTAATGATACATTTTAGAGTTCCCTGTTTTTGTTAGGAAAAGACACAAACAACTGTGGTGGGGCTTTTTTTTTTTTTTTTTTTGGTATTATTTTATTTAAAGAAGGCCCCCCAATTATGTAAGTTCAATGTCTCATAACACTTGATTTAACCATTGTTAATAGTGATAATTAACACTATCACAGGTATTTCAAGCTATTCCATTCATATTTGAATCCACAAATTGAATAACTATTCTCATTTATGCATAGAAAAAACTTTAATATGTGGAATTCTAATAAGAACAAATATTTTCATTTGGAATACACTGATGAAAATTGAATCAGTCTAATGAAAGAGCTCTGCAGAAATGCTAGATCATAAAGTTCCAATGCAAGTCTAAATGTGGAAAAGTAAGGGAATTAAAATGGACATTTATTTTCTTGAAAGCCAGACTTAAATAATAAATTTTCATCATAGAACCAGCCCACAGTAGGCATCCAATAAATATTTGTTTCTTAATGGAGCTTTTGCATTTCTATAATCTTACTAAAAGTTAATTTTCAGGTAGAAGTGTTACCAAGACTTAAATTTACTTATATTTTTGCAAAAATTTCAGATAATTTGACATCATTTTACTTTTAGAAAAATATTTTTCCCTTTAATGGTCTTAAAATAAAATGGTCTTCAAATAAAATTTACTCATAATGACCAGCAAAACAAAAAGATAACTAAAATAGGAAGACAAGCAATAAAAAAGGGATGTTCCAGCTTTTATTGCAAATGAGCCAAAGGCAAGTTGTGCATTTTCATTTACTAGCCCATTTTTATAGCTACTTTTGGTGTAATATTTTATACAGTGACGTGTATAAAGTATGTTGTAGGTTCTTTCAGAAGAAATTATTTATGTAAAATTTTGCTCTTGTAGTAAGTTAAGGCATGAGGTGAAAAAGGAGCCAGTTGTCTCATTTGACAATACTTAATTCTTTTCAGAGTTGATATTTTTTCTCTTTGGGAACTCCTGTGATCAAGGTTTCTTTTCCTGCAGTTTTATTTGGGACTATGGCTAAATACAGTTTCTGCTCTGTCTCTGCTCAAGAAAGATGTCATTGCTGTCATGTAGAATGACAGTGTTCTTTCCTCACAAGCTACAGCAGGGAACCATACCACTCTCCTGTGATGTCTTTAAAAAAAGGAAAAAAAGAGATGACCTTTTTAATAACATGACCTAAAACAAAGATGGTTTTACACCTTCATTCATCACACACACACACACACACACACACACACACACACACACACACATACACACACACAAATCCTGCCTTAGCTGTTATAATTTCAAGGACTTCATAGGTTTTTTTTTGGGGGGTTTTGGTACCTTTTATTCCCCTAGAAGTTTCTACTGTTCTTTGGGATAAACTTAGTATAAATTGGAAAATACCTTCAATAACATCAATTTTCAATTGTGACATGTCTCTGTACCACAATCCCAAATATTTTTTCTCTTCCAATTTATATTTGCAATATTTATCTTCCAAAAAGTAGTTCAGATTTTTACCAGTGCTGATTCTAAGGAAGTCAATCAGTGAAACAGAAACATTTCAAAATTTTTAAATTACACCTAAGCCTGCAAAGCTTTGGGTTGTTATTTATTTTTGTATATGGCTTAAGAAATGAATTTTAAGTTACAAAGTGTAGTTTGAAACTTCTGAGATCAGATGTTCAAACTTTGTATCCTTAGAAGACTCAGGGATTGTTCTGGAAAAATCTCTAAGTCTTGTTCTTCTGTATATAAACATTTTTAGTATCATGTAATAGGTTTTCATTTTTTAGTTGGTAACTTTTTTTAAAGTATAGTACATTTTTTATTAAGAATTATTGAGTCTTTCAATTAGATTCATAAAATAGAAACTATAAACATGAAATGGAATCATTTATGTCAGAATAACTCTTGCCTGTGGAAAAGAGGACAATTTGAGATGTGGGATTTGAGAATCACTAAATGATTCCTAGTTGTAAAGTCCTTTACAACTCAGTTGGTTAACCATTCTTATTGACATATCTCAACAGAATTTTTAAAAGTTCCAGTATCTGTGAAAACTTACCTTTCTAAATTATAAATTCATAGTTACATGCTCATATATTAAAACTGTAATGATTTGATATTCATGATGCAGCTCATTAATTATTTTATTAGAACCATATTTTGGTGAGAAAATGTTTTGTTACTTGATCAAATTACTCACAAATTTGCTTTAATCCCACTTTGTTAAATCTCACCTGGTTTCTTTTAAAACTAAAATATATGTGATTTATAGGGTGGCATAATTATATGCTTAGCAAGATTTTATGTGACATAAGAAACTATCTTAATTAAAAATCTCAACATAAATAACATTCTCTGTATGTATTATATTTACTATACATCTCTGTTTTTGGCAGTCTCGAATTGGGAAATCTGAGTAAATTAATTATTTGTTTTTAGATTTGGTCCATCTAATTTCAAATTTTCCCCTACATTTTAAGAACATCTAAAAGAACATTCCCAAGTGGTAAAGAAAAATATGAATAGGTGTCTACATCTGAGATAAAACCACAGTTATGTTTCTCCTTTAGACATTATTTTGAGTTGTGAGTTGAAATATTTTACAATGTCTAAATTCTCTCACAACTACAAACATGAGTTTCTATTACTAGTTTATTATAATAGTTAATAAAAATTTATTTATAGTAATCTTTTTGTCAGATGATCAAGTCATTATGTGTCAATGTTAACAAAGCTATAACAATGTTGTTAAAGTGATTTGGAGAATTAAATAATATTCTTAAGGGCCAAACTTAAGGTTATCTATTAATATTTTAAGAATACACATCTGGTTCAGAAACAGAACTTCTGACTTCATAAGAAATTTAGATGTTCTTCTCTCATAGTCATGACTACACCAAATATGTACAGAATATAAGATGTTCATATTCATTTCTTTTGAATTATACCTAATCTCAATTTAAACATGAGATTTGGAATAAAATCAGTTTTGCCAATGGTAATAGCTCAATATATACAATATCTTTTTGATGACTAATTACACAAATATTTTAAATTCTAAGTCAATAATCTTATGTCTGTGTTTTTCCTTTTAAAAAAAGTATTGTAACATCTTATTGTTTCTTTCTCTGATTTAGATCGGGGTACTGTGCAGAAGGTGGTTGTTCTTCCTACTAACAGCTCTGCCAGTGGTGAGCTCATTCTGGAGGAGTTGGAAGTTTTTAAGGTTTGAACGTCTGTTAGTCTCAGAACAAGCATGATGTATGGAACTCTAGTCTTACAGTCACTTCAAAGGACAAATATATTGGATAAAAGATCAAATAAATGAATGTTATAAATTTTTAAGAGTAAGAAACACCAGATAAAATGAGAAATATATAACAAATATTTTCTCAAGTATTTTTATTCATTTCAAGCTATCTTAACATAAAAGGATGAGTTTTTCCAGCTATCATCACAATTTTAAAAATTTTGGTCATTATTTTTAAAAAATGAGTTCTTATGGTCAAGGTCTAGACGATTTACCATTAAAGGCCTTTTATCATTTGCTTCACAAGCCACTGAAACCCAAATATTTTCACATTATTGTTAGAAAACTTTCTCACATTTTTTAATCCAAGAATTTGAAGAAAAACTACTTTGATTTCTCTTGTTTTATTGTTTTCAATTCAAATGTCACTCTAACTAAAACAAATGTTTATTACTCAAAACTAAATGTTCTCTCTGAACTTGAGATTTTATTGTATTTTTCTCTGTTCTTGAATTTGGCATTAAAAAAAAAATACACACACGCAACAAAAGAAGGTACACGGGAAAATTCAGTTCTGTAAGATCTTAACCTGCTCAGGGCAAAGTGCCTATTCTTTATGTATCTGTCAGCCTGAAGAGCAGATTTGTGGGGTCCTATGCCTTTTTTCCTTCTTAAGATGTAAGTCATTTTAGTTCAAGTGGACTCTCTTATCTACATTTGGAAAGTTAGGTAACGGACAGACAGAGGAGCTGTTAGAATTAAAAAGAAACTTTGACATGGAATAAATCCTACTATAGACTGTTATTTCCAACTAAACCAATTAAGAAACATTGGACCCTGGACATTAAAAAACAAGAGTCAGCCTATACCTGAGTAAAAGTGGCATTTCAGAACTCAAAAACAGATATTATAGTCCAAATAGGTGCTTTGCTTAGTTCAGTGGACTGAGAATGTATTGACCTATTAATATACATTCTCAGTCACCAAAAATATTGAATTTTTATAAGCATATAGGTAACCAAGATACAATGCTGTTAGATTATGTTAATAAATTGCTAATAACTTTTAAATGCGAAGAAATATATTTTTAAAAGAATCAAATATAAAATCTGAGGAACTGTGGCAAATTTCCCAATATTATTAAATTTATAATTTTTAATGCTAAACTCACTTTGTCATAAACTTTTTGTGATTAGTACATTCAAATTGTGTTCATAAAATGTTTACCAGGTGCATTCAAGTGCTTTTCTATGCCTTGCTTTATAAAGAAATTGATTGTTTCGCATAGGTTAACCAGAATCACATTATATGTAAAATATTTTTTTTCCCCATTCAATTCAATAGGGACAACTTGGCCAGCCAAAATAAAGTACCTTATTCTGGACTTCTCTTGAAGATAGCAAAAATGTCATATTGCAACACTTCATTTTTAATTCTGAAATATCTGTTTTTGGTAACCAGGAAATGTTAATTAAGTGAGTTTGACACAACCTCAAACATACATGTTATGGAAAGGTCTTAAAGAAATGTGATTTATTCTGATCATGTGCTAACTACTTATGGTCTGTTATTTGAGTTATGCTGGTGTTATCATCACGAAGATTAAACTCTCAGTGAAAACATAGAGTCAGTCAAAATGCATGTGTCAGACATCAGCCCAAGAAAGAGACTAAAAAAGTTTGAGCTTTCTTATGGATGCGTGTGCCAGTGATTGATATGGCTAAATTGAGAGATACAGTTACCAAACACAGTTACTGTCTTCAGTATGGTGTTTGTGTCACATTTTCTGAGGTGTGGTAAAAATAATTGGGTGTGTATGATATACTGTGATGGGCACATGAAGAAATAACGCATTTAAATTGAAAAAATTTCTTAGCTAAGTGTCACACTGATAGACTGCAGAAAACCCAATGTAACTTTTAAAAACCAGACATTGTTTTTTTTATAGAGTGTAGATCTACAATCTCTTCTTTTAATCCTTTGTTCAGAATGTTTTTTGAAAATATGTCCAGCTCCTCTAAACTTAACTTTAATTGGAGGTACAACTATTAGAAGTCTCCTACTTGGGTATAAGTTGTAATATATTTTGTATGTGTGTGTATTTCTAAGCAATGATCAAAACTTGTTGTGATAGAGTATTTAGAGAGATCACCATTTTCTCTTTTAAATGTAAGGGCAGACCACTCCAGAAAGTGAAATAATTGTGGGAACAGTTGATTTGAGAGGTTGCTCCCACTTGAGTTATTCAAATAAAATTTCACAGATCTTCATCAGTTTATCACAAGTCTAATTTTTAATCTTTAAATATAACTAATAATGTTTAAGATGTAAAGTTATAAATAGAATGACTTTCAAAATGGACTACTATTTCAAAAAGCGCTTAGGTTCTTTCGCTAATTCACATTTATCAAAAGAGGACCCCTAAAAATATATTTTGTTTGCAACAAAAAGAATAGGTATGGTTCAGGCTAATACATCTTTCCAAAGCAGCATTTGGCAGGTGAATAATAGTGTCTTATGCAGAGTGCTGTGTTGTGGAATAAGATGATGTACCATTCCACAGCACCCACTCAAATGCCCAGATTCAATCCTGAGTTCTTCATTGGCTTCAATATTCTACTATACTTTTTTCAATTCTTTCAAATTTTTATTTTTTCTAATAAATATATTGATAGATGTGTTATAATTGCTACTTTTTTAAAATTTAGGCATATATTTGTGTCACATATCCATCTTTACTCCCAACAGAAAAAAATGTACTTTCTAAACAAGTTTTGCTAGACTTTCAAAGTATATGTACATATAGAGAGAAATGATAGTTTCTTGAATTTTAACAGAAAAGAGAAATTTTTTTGAATGAAACCCTTTTTAATGATTATTTGAGCAGCTAACATAGTGTTTTCTAATCTTTCAGAATCATGCTCCTATAACAACAATGAAAATTTCATCCAAAAAGGTAAATCAACCTCATTTTTATTTTATTGCATGTAAAAATTTCATGACTACAAAAATATACATTTTATAATTTCTGAAAAATTTACATTAGTATTAGCAAAATAATTAATACTGTTTAAAGTATATCGCAAAATCACCTTCAATTTTGATGTAGAATTTACTAGCTAATAGTTGAGACAGAAGGGCTTTATTTTTATATAAAAATCCACCAGAGCAGAAAATACATATATGCAGCAAGATATTCCAACATTTTGTATATCCTATATTATCAAATATTATGATGTTTGAAGCTAACCCCCAAAAATTAATCTTTCTGAAGGAAAAATTTAGCGTGTTTGGGCTACTATAACATCACAGTCATTCTCAGGGGCTTAGAACGAGTAATCAATCCCCTTTTGAGTTCCTGCTGCTGTCATATGTTCAAAGTGTGCAAGGCATTCTTTTATGCTTATTTCTAAGGAAAAACAAGGAAAAGCTATTTTTAAGGGTTATACATGTCATTTAAAAAATCTGAATGTCTCAAATCTAAGCCATATTAAGTTTTGGGATTCGGGGAAAAAAGTTAGAGTATGATTATCAGAAACGTTAAATCTTCTAATTTGTGCCTGCCCATGCAAATACACAATGATTACAGAAAGAAAAAGCCTCGTTGTAATTTCCACATGTACAAAACATGCACCTCTCTCACCCTCAGAAGGCCCCAGAACAAAAGTTCTAAGGGCCAGAGTAATGTAGTTAAAAATGGAATAGACTTCAGTAGGACTGACATGCACGTGATCCCAATCTGACCATAAATTATGAACAAATCATTGAACTGGATTGGGCTAAATTTCTGCCTCTGCAAGGTAATGCTTTTCTCACAAATGAATTAATTTATATAAGTTGCCTAAAATAAAGTAGGTTCTTGGTAACTGTTGTTTATAAGAGCCTAAGACTTATTTTTCTTGGAATAAAGAATAAAAATTTTATGTGTTAGCACAACTGATGACATAACTTTAATGTTCTTCACCATATTTGGTCTGTTACAGATGAAGAAGTATTCCACAGTCAGTCTTGTACTCTTTTTCACTTGACTAAATTTTATGAAGAAAAATAAATAGGGTACAACAGAGCTGAAGATCTCATCTGTAAAAATGTTTGTATGGCGCATAACAAACATTTTCCCAAGTTACAAGAAGCCATTTGTCATTTTCCCCAGTATCCTAGGGAGCTGATCCCAAGGCAGAATTGCCTTTGAAGTCAGTAGGGAAGCCCTTTGTTTACAGTAGTTTAATGGAAAGTATTAGACCGAAATTCAAAATGGACACAAAGCCATTTGTGCCGCATAGTAGTTTAGTATACAATTACAGATTTCAACTTGTAATTCAACTGGTGAACCTGTAGTTCACAATCTATCCCATTAAACTGCAATAAATGACACATACATACACTCAGTCAAAACTGAGCATTAAGTCTGTTTTCAACATCTTACATTGTAGATAATTAAAACTGTTTCATTAAATCAATTAGATCAAGTAATTACTTGATTTAGGGGAAATTCATTTACACAACTGCATACTGCATTATTTTTACAGTGTGAAAGAACTACACATTGCCAATGATATTTTATATTTACTTAAATACCTTGAATTTATTACCTTCCCTGGTGTACAAACTATTGTGTACATTTTATACTTCTTTATTCTCCAATTTATTATTGCATTCTATATAGCGGAAGATTGTTGGATTAATAAAAAAAAGAAACCACCTGTATCCTTCCTCAAATAAACCAGTTTCCCCAAAATCTTTAATGAAGCCAATGCATTCACTATATTATTTACTAATGTACTCAATAAACACTTATTTCAAGTGTTTTTAGAGAAATTATTACTGTCAAAACATGTGGCTATTTTTTCATGGTTTTAATGTCTCAAATGGGGATCAATATTTTTCAGTCCAATTTCTGAAAAAACTGATTGATCTTTATAAAATAATTATTTTACATTAAACATAGAGTGAGATATAGCTCAAATAACTAATCAGAATTTAAAAATTACAAATTAATAGTCAATCGATAGTTTACAACTACTATTTAACATTCATTGAGAAACCAGAAGCTACTCTAAGCATTTTATATCGAGTTAGTCTATACATTTAGCTCTTACAAAAACTCTGTAGGGTAATTCCTCTATTATCCCAATTTTACCAAAAGACAAAGCTGAGATTCAGAAAAGCTACATAGCAAATTTGTGGTTGAGCCAGGGTTTGAATCCCAGAAGTCTGCCTCCAGAGCCTACTGGACCATTGATGCCCCCACTGATTTAACTTTAAATACGATGTATTTAATATGAATATGTATAGATGTACATGTGTGCACACAATGTTCACATACATGTAATTCAAGTTCCAGCTTAGAGATTTTTTGCTAATTGAATTGTATAATATCAGTCTTTTGTAAAATATGAAGTGTCAGTGAGAAGTTTATCCCTTCCACTCCTGAGAACCATTTTACGCACAGCTAAAGGAACTGGAGCAGTATCAAAAGAAACTTTTGGCACCCTGCAAATGAAGGAGGATTAAATCTTATTTATAACTTAGGATGCTGAAGATCTCTGGATCATACAGAAAGTTTAAGACATGTCTAAATATAAATACCAATATTCTCTTAAATAATTGTAAATTTTCTCTAATGAGTAATATATTACTTTAAAGGCATGAGAAATTTTTTTTCTCTAATATTTACTATTTTTTTCTTTTAAATTTAAAAATGCCTTTTATTTCAGGCTTGACTTTTTCAAATTTACAAGGTAATGGGTTGCCAGACTTATAAGTAAGAAAGCTGCCTTGTGCTTTGCTAAGAGACAGCATTCAAAGAAAAAAGCAAATATCATAATTTAAATCTGTAATGTATTAGCTCAAATCTGAGAGAACAATGAATCCCAATGTCTAAAACACAGAACCATTCTATATGGTGCTCTGAGTTTTTTTTGTTTTTTTTTTTTTTTTAAACAGGAAAGTGGTAATGTTATAGGCATATTAACATAGGAAAATTTTATTTATTTTGGCTTTATATCTTCTGGACTTTACTTCTCATTTTTAGTCTATTTCAAAATGAATTCGAGGGATCGTGGGCATATATTATAATGTGTTCCTGCCGAAAGTCCTCTTTTAACTTCCACATCTGAAATAAATCATCATCATTCCTTGAACAGCAACAGTTGTATGTGAGCTCCAATGAAGGGGTTTCCCAAGTGTCTCTGCATCGCTGCCACATCTATGGAACAGCCTGTGCTGACTGCTGCCTGGCCAGGGACCCTTACTGCGCCTGGGATGGCCAGACTTGCTCTAGGTTCTACCCGACTGGGAAGCGGTGAGTCCCAAACATTCATCTGAAAGTTAGACTTAATGCCACCAAACAATTAAGCAGTGCTCCACATCTTTACAATCAACTCTATTGTGGTATTCTTTGGAAATGACACTAAAAGCAAGCAGCAGCTTTGTTTAGCACCACATTTATTCAGCCTTTGAATGAAAAAAAAAAAAATGACTCCTTTATAACTTGAGATGTGTTAGAGTACAGTACTTTGGAAAAATTCCTTTCTCCTTTTAAAACACCTCTGTAATACAATCCCCACAGGGACCCATCAAATATTTCAAGTAACACCTATCTTTTTTTTCACATTACTTAATTTGTATCTTTTCTATTTTATGTGTTTCATTGAGTTTATCCTTAAATCTTACTTTCCTAGGGTTTTCTTGTACCACTTAATTCTTCTGTAATCAAATGCTTATGCTAGTTTAGGGAACAGGAGCATTGCTCCAAGATGTTTAGGGAACAGGAGCATTGCTCCAAGATGTTTAGGGAACAGGAGCATTGCTCCAAGATGGTACCATGAATTGCCTTCAAAACCTTGATTTTTTACCCATTAGGATGGTGAGTGCATGATTGCTGTTTGTATTAAGAGAGTAAGACATTCTTGGGTAGTGTCTTTTATCCAAAGATTTAGGCGGGAAACTGTGAACCAACTTGCACAAAGTTAGAAGGGACCACCAGTCATGACATTGGCTGTCAAACAAAGAATATAAAGAATTTAGTGTCAGCAGGGTAACAAATATCTTCATTCATACCTTAATGTGGATCATGATGGGCAACAAGGCCAAAACCTATAAAAATTACTGTCAGCAGGAAAAAGCAAATAAGACCAACCATGAGCATTAATGATCTTACAAGTACAAACATGGAGGTGATGGTGTTTTATAGCAACTTTATTTTCTGTTATAGGTATAGCCTCTAAGGACACTGACAGTTTAAAACAATGCTTGCACTTTTGTATGTCAAGATTATTTTGATATTTTTATCTATTAGTTTGACATATTTATATCATGGACAATTATTTACCAGGCGGTGTTCTAGACCTAGGCATATAACATGAAAAACAGCAACAACAAAAAAACAAAAATTTCTGCCATGAGGGATAATAAATTCTAGAGGGGAAATAGAAACAATAAACAAGTAAATAAGGAAACCCTCTAGGATATCAAAAAATGTAAAGGTCTATGAATTTAAAAAGGACAAAGAAGGAAGATAAGGGATATGGAAAGCAGGGTTTTGCAATGTTAAATGGGTGGGCTGGGAAGGCCTTGCTGTGGATGAGATGTTTGAACAAGGACTTGAATATGAAGAATGCTTTGAAAGAATAGCATTCCAGAGAGAGGGTCCAGAAATCCTTAAAGCTGAAGTGAAATGGAAAACTATTAAGAGTATTTGAATATGTGAGTGATATTATTTGACTTTGGTTTAATAAGATAATCTGTTAGGGTTTGACTGGGGTTGGGGTAGGGAGAGGAAAAGGAAGACGAGATAGAAGCTGCAGGACAATTAGGCTTCTGTAGTGATCCAAGTGAGATGTAATGATTCCTTGCATAGGGATGATAGAGGCGGAGGTGGCAAAATTGTCTGATTCTGGATGAAGCTCACAAAACCTGCTAATGTGTCACATGTGGGATGTAAGAGAAATAGAGTCCTCAAAATTGAACCAAGTTTTCAGAGCTGAGCATTGGAAATATATAAATGGCATTTAATGAGAAAGAGAAGACTGTGGAAGAAGTAGGTTTTGGTGGAGAAAGATAAGTTAATGGTGCCCATGAGATAGTCAAGCGGAGATATTGAGTAGGCAGTTAGAAAGATGAATCTGGAGTAGAGAAGGGACTGGGATGGATAATTTGAGTCTTTTGTATTTAAAATCATGAGCTATAAAGAAAACTCCCATTTTTTAAACTGAGTCTTTAGTATCTGTGTTCAAAGACCCATGTTCCTATGTGTCCATATAAGATTTAATCAGGAGGTCTGTGGCTTCTAATGATTTCTACATAAAATTTTTGGACCTCATTACTTTGAGATCTTCTTTCTACACCAGACTGGAGGTCTAATGTTGGACACAAAGTGTGATGACAGCAAATTCCAAATATAATCTCAAATTAAAAATGATTTTTGTGGCTGCTGTTTCCATTTTTAACGTTTGTTTTTCACTCCCAATTATGATAGCAATGATATTCAAAATTTATTATCACAACTGTTTGTAAGGCAATGTTTCTTTTCTTGGTAAAGAATTCTAAAAGTTGGCATCTCTAAAACCTGGAATATAATCTTTTGTCTATTAAACAGATTTAGTGCTGACAGAAGCTAAAGCACTACACTTTCTAAGACAGTGATGTGGGGACTAGAAAGTGAATCTCACCATAGTCCTATAGTCATACCAGTCTCTTCTATAATGTGAAAGAATTGGAGATTAGCATCCTTTCTCTATAAAACTCTCAGACTAAGGCTTTGGCCAACAAGCATTTTTATTAACAAACAAGGAATATACCTCAAGTAAAATTCCATACTATATATGTAGGCTATCATTGCATATTTGCGATATTTTTACATTAACAAGTTTTTGTTGAAAGGAGTCGACTCATTTGAGTATGAATTAACTCATTTGTTCTCATATTGTCCCACCTATTACAACCTCAGTTATCTTTTCAAAATATATATGTAAACATAGATTCCACATTGTCATCCTAATGTCAGGATCTTAATCATGTTCTTACAGTAAACAAAGAACTGAAATTATCTTGCAATTTTTTAATGTTACAATACTGCGCCTGGTATTAAACCTTGTGTTATGGGCTTGCTGTTAGAAGTAAAAAAATGAATTTAGTTAAGTTGTAAGTACAAAACAATATGTGGGGTGATTCCATAGAGTAGTGGTTAGCACATCTGCTTTATACACAGAAGGTCCTGGGTTTGAGCCTCAGTGGAGCTACGGTCCATACCCTGCATGCACCAGGCCTCCAGGTGTGCCCGGCCCCAAGTGTGCTCTGCGAGCATGTGGGAGGAGACACCCCGCCTTCAGATATCCAGTTCTTAAGGGGAGATGGCAAGCAGGGGTGGAAGTGTTTGTGTGTTGGGGGGGAGGGATTAAAAAAATATGCAAAAATTCATTACATTTTACACACTACTGACGAACTATCAGGAAGACAAATTAAGAAAACAATTCCATTACAATTGCTTCAAAAAGTGAAACAGCTGGGACTAAATTTAATCAAGGAGATGAAAGACCTGTACACTGAAAACTATAAGACACTAATAAAAGAAATTAAAGATGACACAAATAAAAGAAAATATATTCTATACTTATGAATTAGAAAATTAATATTGTTAATATATCCATACTACCTAAAGCAATCTACTGATTCAGAAAAAAAAAAATCCAAAATTCCCACTGGCAATTTTTCACAGAAATAGAACAAATAATCCTGACATTTGTATGAAAACAAAAAAGACCCTGAATAGCCAAAGCAATCTAGAAAAAGGAGATATCACAAGTCCTAATTTCAAACTATATTACAAAGCTATATTAACCAAAACAGCATACTATTGGTAGAAAAGACACATAGACAAAGACAAGCACATACTAAAAGCAGTGGGTTAACCAATACTAAAGCTAGTACAAAGGTTAAAAGGTAAAAGTAGGAATATCATGCGTAATTATAACAATAAATTAAGAGATACATACAAACATATACACAAAAGTAAAAAATGACAAAACAGAAACGTGGAGGAGGTGAGTAAAAATAGTAGTGATTATAGAATGTATTTAAGCCTAAGTGACCATCAACTTAAAAAAAGAATGTTATAAACATAAATTGGAATATATGAAGCACATGGTAACCAAAAACAAAAATCTACAAGAGATACACAAAAAACAAAGAGAAAGGAATTCAAACACACTACAGAAAGTCATTAACATATGAGATAAGAGAACAAGAGAGAAAGAAAGGAACAAAGAACTACAAACAATCAGAAAACAGTTAATAAAATGGCAATAACTACATACCTATCAATAGTTACTTTAAATGTAAATGGATTAAATGCTCCAATTATAAGATAAATGGATAAAGAATATGTGGTACATGTATGCAATGGAATATTTCTTGGCCATAAAATGAATGAAGTCTTACAACATGGATGGACCTAAAGGCTATTAAGCTAAGTGAAATAGGTTGGACAGAGAAAAACAAACACCATATGATTTCACTTATGTGTGTGTAGAATCTAAAAAAAAACTAAATAAGTGAACAAGCAAGACAGAAGCAAACTCATACAGAGAACAAACTTATGGTTGCCAGGTGGGAAGAGGGTTGGGGGACTGCGTGAAAAAAATGAAGAGATTAAGTACAAATCGGCAGTTACAAAACAATCATGGGGATGTAAAGCACAGCATAGGGAATATAGCCAATAATGTAATGATTAAGTGTAGTGTCAGGTGGATACTAGACTTGTCAGGGGGATCACTTTGTAAGTTATATAAATGTCCAACTATTGTACTATACACCTGAAACTAACATAATATGAATGGAACTGTAATTGAAAAAAAACAAACAAACAAAACAGACATATAGATCAATGGAACAGAATAGAGAACCTAGAAATAAACCCATGCTTATATGGTGAATTAATTTATGACAAAGGAGCCAGAAAAATATGGTGAGGAAAAGATAGTTTCTTCAATAAATGGTACTGGGAAAACTGGACAGCCACATGCAAAAAATGAAGCTGGACCACTATCTTATGCCATACACAAAAATTAACTGGAAAATGACTAAAAACTTCAAATGTAAGGACTGAAACCATGAAACTCTAGAAGAAAACATAGAATAAGAAGACATTGGTCTTGGTGATGAGTTTTTGGATTTCACTCCAAAAGCAAAAGCAACAAGAGCAAAAATAAATTATTGGTACTACATCAAAACTAAAAATACTTCTGCACAGCAAATAAAATTATCAACAAAATGAAAAGACAACCTACTGAATGGGAGAAAATATTTGCAAATCATATGTCTGATAAGGGGTTAATATCCAAATATGTAAAAAACTTATACAAGTCAATAGAAAAAAAATCCAATTAAATTATGAGCAGAAGATCTGAATAGGTATTTTTCCAAAGACATACAGATAGCCAACACATATGTGAAAAAATGCTCAACATCAATCACTAAGCATCAGAGAAATGTAAATCAACACCACAATGAGATATTACCTCATGCCTGTTAGAATCACTGTTATCAAAAAGACAAGAAATAAATGTTGGTGAGGATGTAGAGAAAGAGGAACCCTTGTTCACTGATGGTAGGAATATAAATTTGTGCATGCACTATGGAAAACAGTATAAAGTGTACTCAAAAAATAAAAATGAAACTACTATATGATCCAGCAATTTCACTTTTGAGTATTTAATTGAAGAAAACAAAAATACTAATTCAAAAAGATATGCACACCCTCATGTTTATTGCAGCATTTTCAACATATATATATATATATATATATATATAAAATGCAAAATCAATATATATGCACAATAGAATACTATTCTGCCATAAAAAAAGAGTGAAATCTTGCAATTTGTGACAATAAGGATGGACCTTAAGGGAATTATGCTAAATGAAATAAGTCAGACAGAGAAAGACAAGTACCATATAACTTACTTATGTGAAATTTTAAAAACAACAATAAGCCAAGCTCATAAATACAGAGAACAGATTGATGGTTGCCAGAAGTGGGGAATGGAGGATGGGAGAAATGGGAAAGTGAATCAAAAAATACAGACTTGCAGTTATAAAATAATTAAGGATGAAATGCACAGTATGATGACCTTAGTAAATAATACTGTATTGTGTTTTTGAAAGTTGCTAAGAGAATAGATTTTAAAATTCCTAATCACAAGAAAAAAATATTTGCAGCTATGCATGGTGACAGATGTTAAACTTATCATGGAGATCATTTTGCAATATATACATGTATTGAAAAATTGTGTTGCATACTTGAAACATATATGTCAGTTATATCTCAATAAAAAAGTATAAACAGGAAAAAAACATATATCATGGGTTGAGAAAGTAGTAATCATCTAAAGAGCAATCTCAATGATCTCTAGTAATGTCTTAATTCTATCACAAAGCCAAAACTTGCAATATGTATATATTCCTTGACCTACCTATACTCATCTTTGGCTTGCATACTAGAATTTTCATTAAAAATATCTATACTACTTAAATTCTCCAAATTATTTACAAACTTAGTTAAGCCATGTACTTATAGTGAATGCAAAGCATGTTTGCAGAATGAATTAACTATTTCCTAAATTCTAATATGTAGTATTTATTTTCCTTAGAGATTAAATAGTAATGATGAAAAATGCTAATTTTTTCCCACATTTATTTTCTTTAATAGTGTTAACTTACCTGGTTTTATTCTAATTGTGCTATCTGTTTTTCTGGAACACAAAGATCACATAGAAGAATTCAGAGGAATGAAAGAACATATCTTTTGCATGGAAACAGAGAAATAGAGTTATACATAGAAATCACTGGAGTCCAGACTTTGACATAATAAAGTTGTTATATATCATTGGCTCAGTAGTTTTCCCCTTTTTAAAAGAAGTTAGTTTATAGTAATCAATATAAGCTTTTTTTTTTCCTCTACACCCTCAAATATCTTAAAGATTTGGGCATTTGTATCAAATATTACAGTTTAGACTCAAATGCTACTTATTCTGGATTAAGTTATGTAGTTAGAAATTTTATTTTAAGACAAGATGATCAGTTCAGTCTTCAAGTAAATATATGTTTTCTATACAAGAAGAAAATAATTTCATTTTTTATCCAAAGGAGTAGACTGTAATGGGGAAACATTGGCAACTTGAGCCAAATCCCAAGCCTTACATGCAATATAATACCGTGCCTACCAGCACACTTCTGCAATGCTATATGAACGCTTTATAAGAAATCTACACTACAAAAGGCTCAGATGACTGCCTTTCTTATATCATTTAAGCCAAGTCATAACAATAGTTTTCTGTACTTGAATGTCTAAAAGCGATGTAATACTGTAAATTCAGATTACCCAGCTTGCGAGCTCATATACATGAGTAAACCATAACTTAGAGCTGATCATAGGAAAATAAATTTAACAATTGCCATATTACTTGTCTAGATTGTCGAAAATAACCAATTCAGCCATAATAACTCTCATATGGTGTTCTTGTAATATACACTCACAGTTGGCTGACGGTACATAATGCTGTGACCTAAATATAAACAAATACGATGCAGTTAAAATGTGACATAGGAGCTCTTCTAGAGTACAATAATAATTGCATTTTCTGAGACAAGAGTGATTTCCACTAGTTTGTGTTTTTGTGGTTGTATAGAAATATGTAATTGAATAAGGATCATGTGACTTTTTAGAGAAAGCATATTTAAATGACACAAAATTTTATACATATATTTTCATAAATATATGTACATACTCAATGAGTACATAAACTATTAACTATTTACTGTAAAATTAAAATGAATTTTTCATCATCAATGACTTTGAGATTAATTTAGCTTTGTAAATTTTATAACCCCTGTGAGATTTTAATATTCCTGTTCTTCTTACTGAATATTTTAATTTATCTTTAAGGGTAAAAATATCGAGAGACTTAATAACTAACCCAATTATGTGATATGTTCAGTCTTATATACTTCTCAGCATTGATAGCAAATAATCAATTTAACTGCATACTCCCAAAATTTCTTTTATTAAAATTGTTGGGGCAACATTGATTAATAAAATCAAATAAGTTTCAATGTACAATTCAATTATATGTTGTATGTATATTGCATTGTGAGTTCACCACTCAAAGTTAAATTTCTTTATGTTACCAAATATTTGACCCTTTTTACCCTTATTTACCTCCTCCTTTCCCCACTTCCCTCTGGTAACCACTAGTCCACAGTCCGTGTCCATGAGTTTCTTTGTCATATTTGTTTGTTGCTTTCAGTTTTATATCCCACATATGAATGAAATTATATAGTTTTCAACTTTTTCTGTCTGACATTTTGCTTAGCATGATTATCTCAAGATCCATCCATGTTGTAACAAATGACAGTATTTCATCTTTTCTTATGGCTGAATAATGTTCCATTTTATATGTACCACATCTTCTTTATTCAATCATCTTTGGTTGCTTCCATGTCCTAGCCACCAGGAATAATGCTGCTATGAATATTGGGATACATATATCTTTGCAGGTAAATGTTTTCAGGTTTTTTGGATAAATACTCAGAAGAAGGATTGCTGAGTTATATTCTAGTGTTAGGTTGGTTTTTTTGTCTGTTTGTTTGTTTTTTGTTTTGTTTTGTTTTGTTTTGTTTTCCCTGAAGATCCTCCATACTGCTTTCCATAGTGTCTGTACCAATTGGGAGTCCCACCAGCAGTGTATGAGGGTTTCTTTTTCCCACAACTTCTCCAACACTTGTCATTATTTGTCTTGTTGATGATAGCCATTCTAATGGGTGTGAGATGGTACCTCATTGTTGTTTTGATTTACATTTCCATAATAACTAGTGAAGCTGAGCATTTTTTTCATCTGTCTGTTGGTTATTTGTATGTCTTCTTGGATAAGTGCCTATTCAGTCTTCTGCCCAGTTTTTAATTGAATTGTGCTTTTTAAAAAAAATTATTATTGTTGAGTTGTATGAGTTCTTATATATTTTGGATATTAGACCCCTTTCAAAGGCATCTATTGCAAATATATTCTCCCATTTGGATGGTTGCCTTGATGGTTCCTTTTGCTGTGCAGACAAAATTTTAAGAGATTCACCTTCCTTGTCTCTTATAGCAATGTTCATATTCATGATTCATTTCTAAGAGAATGCCAGTTGCTTTGTTTTGTTTTGTTGCACTATGTAATACAATTAAAACTTAGCTAAGACTAAGATACAGGAAAATCAATAATTTAAAACTTTTATTTAAATGATGACTAACTTACAAAAAATGTAACTAAATTTTGAAGTGCTTAAGCTGGTGATATGTAACCAACTAAATGCAATGAATGAACCTTAATTGGATCCTGAATAAATTTTAAAAATCTATAAGGGATGTGTTGGGGAAAACTAAGAAATTTTAATATAAAATGCATATAATATGATGTTATTGAAAAATATTAATATCCTTAGTATAATAATAATATGTAGGAAAATTACTTATTCTTAGAAGACATGCTAAAGCATGTAATTGCAAAACATCAGTTCTACAAAACATTATCATGACATACTTGTATATGCAAGAAAAATAAATATGGCAAAATATAACAATTCATAAATCTAGATATATCAATGTTCATTGTATTCATGTATCCACTTTTCTATGAACTTGAAAATTTTCAAAATAAATGTTAAAATAAAATCTTTATTTTAGTAAATAAATGATTTTGCTTAACTTTATATTAAATATACAGATTCTATCTCTGTATCACTTGTTTTGGAAAAATTTTAATATATCTGAAAACTATTAGAAAGTATTGACTTTTTAAATAAAAATATGCTAATTTAAGAAAAAATTTGTAAGATGGAAGGTGTTAGTGAATTTATACTTTTGAGGTTATCATCTTACAAAAATTTAGATTAATGTCTCTACAGTAAAAATTTACACTATTAATTTGGAATCAAACACTTACCTAATAAATGCACATAATAGAAAGTATATAACCATTTATCACAAGTTGTGGATGAGGAGATTCTGAATTAATTTAGATCAAAAGCAAGGTATATATTCACCCTATCATTGATGTACTGAACAAGAAATATCAAATATCAGACCTCTTTGCTTTATAGTAGTTTAGGCAATCGAAAGGCTGTGAAATTTAAGATGTTCTCTTTTTAAATGAGGTGTAATTGACAATGTTAATTCTGAGTCACTTTTATACATTTCTGCACTTATAGGAGGAGCCGAAGACAAGATGTGAGACATGGAAATCCATTGACTCAATGCAGAGGATTTAATCTAAAAGGTATTGAAAGTAAGCAGTGGTCAAGCTTGAACGGAGTAGCAATGCTCTGTATCACGTTTCAGTAAGAGAAACCTTCATAAGAGATTCAAGTATTTCATTTTCAAGAAGGAACTGCTATAAAATTCTTGGTATTCATATATGGTAATTACAAATTGAATGTTATGTATATGTATACTAAGAATTGTGAAAAACAAGTCTGGGAACACAAATACCTAGGTATATAGTTGGTAGGTCTTTCAATTACAAATTTTCTTAGCAGTTATTTTCTTTCTGAGGAAAAGAAGTACTTCTTAAAATTTACCACTGAAGAACAAAAAGAATAGCACCCTGCTTGTCTTTATTTGGATAGATATACATAACACAAAATTTACTAATTTAACCATTTTTAAAACTTACAGTTCTGCGGTATTAAGAACCTCCACATTGTTGTTTAACCAGCACTACCATCCATCTCCAGAACTTTTTCACCCTTTCATAGTGAAACTCTACCCCCATTAAACACCAACACCTGTTCCCCCTCCTCGACTTCTGGCCACCACGATTCTGCTCTCTATCTCTATGAATTTGACTACTTTAAATACCTTGTATAACTGGAATCATACAATAGTTGTTATTTTGTAACTGGCTTATTTCACTTAGCTAGGTCTTTGGTATTTGTTCATGTTGTAATGTGTGAGAATTTCTTTCCTGCTTAAGGCAGAAAAATATTCATCTGCGTGTGTGTGTACACACACATATTTTTATTCATTTGTCCATTGCTGGACACTTGAGTTGCTTCTACCTTTTGGCTATTGTGAATAAATCTGCCCCCAAAATACATATACTAGAGTGTCTTTATTTAACAATTTATAACCATTCCATATACTTTTGACAATTCTGCCTATGTCTTACAACTAAACTAACCCTGTTCTTTCTATCTGATATGGAGATATCATGCTATTATACTTTCCCCACTAATCTTCTCATCCCACCTCAACCCCACCAACAGAAGTATCTCCAGGCAGATCTCCCTCCTAGCCAAGGTGCTATAGATGTACTATTGTTACAAATAACACTGAAACTTCTACTGCTAATCTTTTTGAGCCTGGGTTTGTGTGTGTGTGTGTTTAGTAAAGAATGCCATTCTTGTTACTAACTACGGCAACTACAAGCAGAAAATTAAGACATGTTTTGCTTAATTTTCCGTACATCTAATTCTTTGTGTCGTTTCTCATGAATAGTCATAATAGTCATAGTGGTAGGAATATTGGCAGTGAAGGTAATGATGAACGCACATAAATGTTGATTTTGTCAGAACTGAGCTAAATGATTTTTTTGTGATTTTCTCACTTAATTCTCAAGAAACGTACTAAAATAGGGTCTATTTCTATTCCACTTTATAAATGAGTATTCTGTCCATGTCTAAGCTACCACATGATTATACAAAATGTTTGTCCTAATTTAAGAATTTCATTAAGGAACCTATATGCAAATATAATAGTCTAGGTTTTAGAACCAAGTAAAATTGAAACACAGAAAGATCAAATAATTTGTCTAAGGATATGTAGCCAGTAGTGGTGAAGTCAGGATTTTACCTCAGTTGCCTCTGATTCCAAAGCTTGTGCTCTCAACCACTACATCCCACTGTGGCTACACCTTGCTTTCTGCCTTTTCCAAATATTTCTAAATTTATTTAGACTACATTGAGTACAGAGTTTAGGGGTGAGATGACCCTGGCTTCAGTATTGCCTGGGACTTTTTAACTCTTCAGCAAATATATGTTTCCTCATAACTCACAGACTCAGTTTGTTCAACTGTGAAAAGCTGAGGAAACCTAATTCACAAGGATATTGTAATAATTTAATGTCCAAAGTGATATTAAGTTCATTCCTATTACTGTTACAATTACTATTTTATACAAAGTAGTTCTTGAATAAATACAGATCCCCTTATGTCTTTATCTCCTTCCATTTAGATTAAACAAAACAGGTAAACAATCTGTAATAGTCTGCTTGTTAAATGATTAAGACTGCCTTTTGGGGTTGTCATAATGATCACAACTTTATAGAAAAATAAACATTCATGTAGGAGAATATGCTCTAAATTCCATTGTCTCTTTCTCTCTCCTTTCAGCATATAGAAATGCAGCTGAAATTGTTCAGTATGGAGTAAAAAATAACACCACTTTCCTTGAGTGTGCCCCCAAGTCTCCTCAAGCATCTATCAAGTGGTTGTTACAGAAAGACAAAGACAGGAGGAAAGAGGTGAGTAACGCAGCACAGCAACAATCAATCAGGGCTTTAGAAAGAGCATTAAATCACCATCCCTCAGTGAGGTTCAGATCAAAGGAAAAGGAAAGGCATATGAACATCCTTTTACGTCTTTGGGATGACAAGTGCCACCCTCTGTAAAATCCTTTGTAGAGTTGATGGATTAATTAGAAATCCTCTCTGCCTGCTCACCTCTGTAACATGGTGATTGAAACAAGAGCTTGGGCTCTCAAATGGGGGTATCGATGTGAGGAAGCATTTGTGAAAGAAACAAGAGATGTGTATAAATACAGAAACCAAGCTCTCACACAATAGCACCTTTGTGTGATTCATAGGATAAAAGGGGCTTTAAAAAAAAAGTTCAATTTTCCTCAGCAAGAAATTACACTAAACTATAACCTTTATGGAAAAGAGCATTTTTCTACTGTGTGGTAATCTGTTTCCATTGCTTTATTATTTATAACTCTCAGGTTTTGGTTAGGTAATATATGAAATCATTGTTTATGGGACCATTGCCTTTATTTAGTGGTATGGAAAAAATACTAGATTTTCAAATAAAAGAACATTTACATTTACCTTTCTCTAATTGGAAAGAGCTGTTTTAAAAGGTAAACAGTGTAAAATGGCTTAGGGTGAAATATTATAAATAATGAATTCTGTAATATTGATGTCACAATAAACTGACAAATGACAGAATAAAAGATATTATATTATATTATATTATATTATATTATATTATTATATATTACATATGAGTATATATATATTATATGTATATAGACTTAGAGGATTCTAAGATGTAATGCTGTTAGCAGTACATCAAAAGGTCTGATGGAGCAAAGGAGAAAATGGAGCCTTCTTCATTTATGTGTATTCTGTTGTGGCAGTTTTGGTGCTATGTATTAATTAGGGCTATGTAGCATCATACGTCCCAAGCTATAGACTATAGATAACTGCATCAAAGTCACTGAAATAGATATTGGCTCCATATGAGAAAATACTTTCTAACAGTCAGGCCTGCCTATCCAAAGATGTTATAAACTGTTTAGGAAATTGCATGTCCCTTGTCACTGGAGTGTTAAAATATAGGCTGATGGCCATTTACATAAGAGGGGGTTTAGCTATCTGGAGAAAATATGAGCTAGCTGGACTTCAAGACCCCTTTTTGCCCCAGGATTCTATAGTACTAAATTTAAAAAGTTTTTTCATTAACAAAAATTTTGTATTTGATATCAATTTTCTTTGCTACAAAATCTGTAATCAAAGAAGTCTTGAAATTTCTATAGTCAAATTAAGTTTATATTCTCTTGAATAGTTGTGGATTGTAATAATAATTGCCTTGCAAAGTAACTTGGGGTAGAGGATGATTTTGTGAGCATGATTATCATACAGAAATGGAGTTCTTAGACTAGAACATGACAAATCATCCTTCCTGAAAAAGTCCATCTGTATGTATGTGAACTGGAAATTTGAAACTCAAACAGGGATTATCTAACAAGGATAAAATGTTTTTCTTTTATTCAGTAGAAAGTGCAATGAGTATAATTTCTATGATTTAAATTAAAGTAAATTAACATACACATTCTTGAATACATGCCACAGGAATTGATACAATTTTAAATGAAATGTATTATGAATTCAGCCTCTTTATGATAACTCAGTGTTCTATTTCAGAATGTTCAAGAATGTGGAGACTCAAACATTACTATCTTGATTTTTTTTTCAATTTTAAAAACATAAGAATGCTATAATTTAACATTATGAAAAATTAACTCAAATATAATTATAAAATCTATTCCATCCCAAATTTAAGCAGAGTACAAGTCCCTCATTCTTAGCTTAGTTGAACATGGTATTAATAGTTTATTAAATTTGTCCTCATTCTTCCTTAGTATTTAGGCAAACACACTTATTTCTTATTTAATGATGTATAAATACTGAACTTTATCAAAAAGTATAACAAATGGTAAAACTCATGGAAAAAATGCAAAGAATTCATACAAAATACCATAAAGTGAAAAATAAAAACCCTCCTCCCCTTTACTTTAATACTTATTCTGACTTCCCAGAGTATAAGGCTACCAAAATTATATATTTGGTCGTTATTATATTTCTCCAAATATTCTCTATAATTTCCTGTATCCTCCACATATGTACACACACACACTTCAATACCAGTACATCTGAAGCTATTTCTTTTTTTCTGTTGCATAGTATTCCATCAAATAAATATATCTTGAATTTTTTAAAGCTATTGATTGGTTAGGTTTTTTTCTCTTTTTTCTTATCAAAAATATGATATGAATGAAAATATGCATACTTGTGAGAGTATATATTCTGTACAATTCTTGGAAATAAAAGTTCTGCATCAAATATTATATATTTTTATATGCATATTATACGAATGTTATCAAATTGACCCAAAATTTTCCCCAATTTGGCACAAATAGGAAGGGCTTTCTTTTCTTTCATTTATGTTGTAGTTCTACATTATTTAAACTATTTCTGAGATACGTTTAAACTTAAAAAATTACATTAACATCAAAATTTTGCTTTATATATTTTAGTCTTTGCTTCCTCCTGCTCTCTCTTTTCTAGCTCTGTTCTGTTATTCTTTATTTCAATACTTTACTTTTCCTCTTTCTGCTTTTGTGTGGGTTAATTTTTATCTAAAAGAACTTATCTTTGATTTGGATTCCACTAATAATAAAATATATATTTATATAAAAATTTACCATTTAGAAAAACATTTCACATGCATTTCTTTATATTAATTTGGGTCAATTTCTTTTTTCCTCAGTGAAAGAGCATTCTAGAGTATATATGTCAAAAAATTTTCACCACTTAGATTTTTAATCTATTCATTGATAATACTGTAACTGGAACTGTAAGAAGATGTATTTCAGTATTTATCTGATATCTAGCAGATAATATGTTTGTTTGTTTTTCAGTATAAACTTGTAAAGTAATTAAATATTAACCTCATAGCTTTCATTAGCTTTCCTTGGAAAATAAAACCACTTAGAAGACTTACAAGACAATGATGTTCCAGATTATATTTAGTGATTCCCTAGTGTGAGACAATGGAAAAAAAGCCCTTAATAATGTCCAAAACTCTGCCTCTGCTTATATAACTTTTCATTAGAAGAATATTCATTCATGAATTGAAAAAGGGTAAAATTCAACTTTTTAATTGTGGCTTCATGTTTTTACTAATAAGTGAGTATTTTTGTTACAATAAAAGGCAAGAATTCCAGGAAGAAACAGATACTTTAAATTATATGTGAATTTCATTTCCTATATATGTTGACTGTGAGTCACATTTCAAAAATAACCAAAATTCTGAGCTTATCTGTAGAGAAATTTCTTCTATCTGAAGGGAATGTACTTTAAGCTCTTTTTTGGCAATATGGGTGATAACTTCACCCTCTCAGAGATCCCTGAGACAATATATCCTGTGCAAAAGAAGCCAGTGAAACTGGCCAAAAATTTATGATCACTAAGAAGGAAGTTAATTAGCGTTCCATGATTGTGCATGGAATATGTTGGCCATATCTGTATATGTTGGCCATATCTTTTTAGAAGATATAGAGTTGGGTTTTCAGAACTTTGATGTCTCTCTTTTAGGTTAAGCTGAGTGAACGAATCATAGCCACTTCACAAGGACTCCTGATTCGTTCCATTCAAGATTCTGACCAAGGACTGTATCACTGCATTGCAACAGAAAACAGCTTCAAGCAGACCATAGCCAAGATCAACTTTAAAGTTTTAGATTCTGAAATGGTGGCTGTTGTAACAGACAAATGGTCCCCATGGACCTGGGCTAGCTCTGTGAGGGCTTTACCCTTCCACCGAAGGACATCATGGGAGCATTCAGCCACTCAGAAATGCAGATGATTAACCAGTACTGCAAAGACACTCGGCAGCAACATCAACATGGAGAAGAATCCCAGAAGATGAGAGGGGACTATGGCAAGTTAAAGGCTCTTATCAACAGCCGAAAAAGTAGAAACAGGAGGAATCAGTTGCCAGAGTCATAATATTTTCTTACATGGGGCTTATGCTTCCAGTAGCAAATGGTCTCTTCAATGATCAAATTTTGAACAAAGAATCTTGTTCTTTACCCATAGGAAATTTCCTGAGAAAAGTGGTTATATACTCCTAAAGTGAATGTTACATGAACTGAATTGAGCATGCATTTTGTTGTATGATATTGACTAGCACTAGACATGTCATGGTCCTCATGGTGCACATAAATATTTAAATTAACCCAGATTTTATTTATATCTTTATTTACCTTTTCTTCAAAATCAATATAGCAGCTATAAAACTAGAATTTTTACGTCCCTTAATTGAACAAGGGCCATAACCCTGTGATCTTTCTTTGCTTTAAGGGTTTAGATTTCTAATTGTCACTGATTTTATATATGAAAACAAATTCTAACTTTACAACTTTTACATAGTAAAAGTTGTATAAATGCATGTGACAGAGTAGCTGTCAAGAAATGTAGAATAGAAAAAAGACAAGGAAGAGGGCATCTAAAAACTGTATAAAACGTAAGTGATTCATAAGGAGAAAATGAAGTGTTTATATGCTCCAGTGAAATATGTTATTAGTTACTTTTAACTTTGTAAAAATTGTCAGTTGCTGGTATCTGTCGTTGATCTTTATTCCTTTGTTTCAGAAAGATAAAATGAATGACCCTCACTATAAATACCTTTGACTGGAGTAATGTCAGTGAAACATTTAAGTTTATATTCTTATGCTATCATCTTCCAAACAGAAGCACTTTCTTTTTTTGGAAGTTATTTAAGTTATTTTAGACTCAGAGAATATACTCTTATGCTGTTTAATCAATTATTGTGTTTGTTCTAATTTTTCAGTCTGTGTGGCAAATTAAACAATATAAGAAAAAAATTTTGCAATATCCAACTTGTATATGAGGGAGTGAAACCATCAAAATGAAAAAAAGAAAAAAACAAAGTAGAACATACAATTTTATTAACAGAAACATAAAAAAATGCGACTAGTTTTTAGTTTTAGTAATTAATTTTGATGGTTAACACATTTTTTTGTTTGTTTACCAACCTCAGATATCATGTTGATTTTTAAGTCACCAATTCATTTTTAATGATCTTTTATGTCTGCTGGAGAGGTGTTCATTTTGTGGGAAAAAGAAATAATCTATTCTGAACAAAAATAGACATCCTTTTCAATGAATGTTGGTACATTACATTCACTGGTATATAAATGCAAATATAAGTTTTGTGATAAATAAAGTAATTTTCTTCTAATTGTATGTTTGGATCATTTGTTAAAATAATTTAATATTATATTTTGTACTCCGAATAACAATTAGATGAAAAAAATATGAAAAATTTCTTCAAATTTTTACATTTCTTTTAAAAACACTCCTTTTGATTTTTCATTTTATTTAACATCAATGGTGTTTTTATATTTCCAGGAGCAAATAGAAATTGCATCATGTATCAATCAAAATTTAGTACAAAAGTTTTATTTGTAGTTAACAACCTGTGAAGATTATAATCAAGGTAGATATATCACCTTTATAAGCACTGCAGTATAAAGCCTAAAACTAAAAGCCAGTGTCAAAATGAATTCGCAGTCATTGATCAGAATCTAAGAATATGATTAATTATTTAAGTGAAGATAAATTATAATATGTTAAGAGGAGACCTCAATAGGGTTAAAATAGCAGCTCAAACACAACATAGTGTTCATTTAAAAAAAAACCTATTGATTAAAAGCTATTGTTATAAATGTGTGTATTTCTAAAGTAATCTCTAATTTATTACACAAATAGTTTGCCTGCTTAAGGGGTAAAACTAAACCTCTTAATTTCTCCGCTACATGCACAAATAGAAATGTATGTAAAACCAAAACCATCTTCTCTGTTTATGGCCCATCTATGCTACATACTGAGTTGAAATTATAATTGGTTTAGTCAGAGAATAGTGGAATCTACACAGAACCCCTTGCTTCGTATAAATTCAAACTGATAGAAAATAAAGGTGTTTAGTTTTGTAATATTATTTGGCTCTTTAATACCTTTTACTTTGAACATTAGCAAATTGTATTTTATTACTTTTCTTTTAAAATTATATAAATCCTTCTCAAACAGCACTGCCAAATGTAAAGAATATTTTCTTTCTCAAAAATATTGTTAATGTATACTGAATGCTTGTGGTTGATTGGTTTATTTCATTTAACAGTTTGATGACTTATGTTTTCCATTTGTATTGTACAAAACATTTCCTAGAAAAGCACTTTTTTTCAAAGTGTAGGTTTGTGAATAGATTTTAGCATGATAAAACTGCCATTACAGTAAATGTTCACTGTGTGTAAGAAAATAAATAAATGTAGTTAGTACATTAATTTTTAATTGGATGTTGAATAAAGCATTTGCCTGGCAAATAAAATGTACCTAACTTCCCAAGTATGTCTTTAACTTTCCTTTTTATGTCAGGTTTATAATTGTTTGTCAACATTATAGAATCTACTGAATTTTATAACTTTTTTTTCTAAATTTTAGTTATTTTTCCATTTTGTGAAAATGGTGCATCTAGATACTTCAAAATTCAAAACTTCTAGAAGGATATACATGAAAAAACTCTCCTTGTACCACTATCCCTCCTTTGTCTAAGTCCTAACCAAGTCCTTAGCAGAAGCACTCAATGTTATCAGTTTCTATGTGTATTTCATGATACTTTATACATTTGCGAGAAAATTTCATTTTGTTTTCTCTGTGAGAAGCTTTGTACCTCCACTCACATCTGTAGACAGTTCTCAGCCTTGCGTCTGCTATGGGGAAAAAAAGTATAGTTTAGAAATGCTTGGGCTTTAAAGCCAGAATGCCTGGGTTTGAATCTACTATCTTAAGGGAAAATTATCAAATCTATTTCTGCCTTACTTCTCTGCCCAAGTTCAACCTGGTAAAGTGTTAGGACAGATATATTATATATTAAGTATCCAATAAATGTCTTAATATTTTCTTTATTTAGAAAGTGACATATTGCTAGAACTGGAAGAAATCTTTCCATTATGTTCTTCATCAAGTTAAATGCCAATGATCTAGGCTGGAGAGTCTGCAATCAGTAGATCAGATAATACCTAACCAGGTAAAATGAGTCTTTATAAAAATGAGGGCAAGGGAGCCAAGAGTTAACTCATAATGCTGCTAATATATTTGAATGACAGAAGTAGTAGAGATTTCTCCCATCTCTGGACTTTCAATCTGTAGGAATGGGAGTGGAGAAAAAACAACAAAAATTAAAAGCTATCTCAACAAATTTTACAGTAGGATTCTGTACTACTTTCTAATTGCCTCATTATTTCTCAGACGTCCCTTGCTTAGATTTCAACTTAACCTTAATTTAAAATAATTTTAATGTATTCCTTAGAATTTTAATGTATTCTGGTGCCTTGACCCCCTACCTAAGTGAAAAAATTTTAAGAAAAAGATGACAGTTTTCTATATCTATTATTCTAGCTAGTCAAAAACATTGCAGCTTTCTTTTGAACTATAGTTAAGCCTGTAAAAATTTTAAGTCTTGACAAAAAATAGCCAGTCTAATTAAAAATACTTACTTAACAAGAGGCATTGAGAATTTCACTGAATTTTATGCATGACAAAGATGTAGAAGACTGCCATGGAAATTAATATTTATTATTTTTCTTAATTTATCTTACCAAACTTTTATCTAAACACCTTCTGCACAAGAATGCAATCCCTTCTGCAAAATCAAAGCAAATTGCAACAAATACCATGTATGTGCCATTTGGTGAATGTCATTGCCAATAAATTGTTTTTCCTAAGGGGCCTCAGGTATATATTTCAATTTTTATGGGTTCATCACAAGTTTACTTTCATAGTGCACAAGTATTGAGTATTGAAGAACTAACTCTAAGGTAAAAAAAAAAAAAGCCATCTTCACTCTACTGACTAATGTATTTGTCTATTCACCTCATAAAATAATACTTTCCACACAGTTTAAATTGTGTATTTCTCAGGGCTATTATGTTGCCATGCTTGAGTGTTACTTACATAAAGTGCTATTAAAGAATGACATTATAACAAACACATTAAAACTGTTTATTCTATGTATGGTTACTTCTCAATCCCCAAGTACAAAAGCAGGGTGAATTCTATTTCTTAAGTGTTTTCTTTCCCCCCAAATTCTTTATATGAAAAATGTCATCCAAGCATTTTATGAGATCAAAAACATCATAATTTCTGCATGGTAAAATGGATATATAATAGAATTATAAAAATAAAGTTATTCCTATTGTTTCTCTGGACACTCTTCATTGTACATACAATCCTTGGCCCATGAAGGGCACAATGAGATGGAAGGAATTTCCTATTTTCTTAGGTGTTTTCAGAATGTTATGAATGTTATGTCTGTGGAGGAAAAAGAAGTTATAACTTCATGTTTTATTTTTTTTCCTATTAGTGATTTTTGCATATGTGTATGTGGTAAGGGCAGTATAATCATATTCCCTTTGCTACAAACAGAGCAGAGTCACAAACAGAACAGAGAATGACTTGTCAAATAGAGAAGTTATACCAATAAAGTATCTTCTTTTGAGTCGATGTGATTTGGCAGTTGTAAACTGTGGTTTGATGCTGAAAGTAAACTTGACTCATGGGTAGGAAAAGCAGCCCAGGAAGAACAAAAAACTGAGGTGCTACTCAAGCCACAACAGCCTGAGACAGTCAATAGAGTCCTAGTGATGTTTTCATGTACACATATTTATGTTTTTCATATCCATAGATTATCCACACACAAACCCACAAAACGCTGTATTTAATTTTTATTATTTCAAAATGAATTTCAATTTCTGCTTCAAATTCCCATTCTAGCTTCTCCACTTCTCCACTTATAAATGGTATAAACCGGGAGCATTACATCCCTCTTGATGGATTGTTGCTTTCTCTAAGATTGGAATTATAATAATATCTGGTAGTTGTGAGAATTAAATAAGTTAATACATGTGGAATTCTTACAATGCCTGACACATAGTAGAAGTTCAATAAATGTATGTTATTATTTTTCCTTTAAGAGAGCAAAATTATTATTTTTTGAGTACTGAAGCATTTGTCCCTCTTTTACCTCAAATTGCATCAAAATAGTTCAACTAATATTTGATGTCACTTATCTATATTGGCATCTATGGCAACATCATTTTTCTATTTAAACTTTGCCATCAGTTCATGGATTTTGTCTGAGTTATCCCTTGATGCTGAAACAAAGCACTTTCAGAGAAGATGAGCTTTTCACTACAGCCAAACAGGAATAGAAAATTTTTTGCCATTCTTGCACTGTTCTAGGAGGCAAGCTGAGGGCCACTCCTACCTAAAAAAGTAGGAAGCATGTGTGTGTGCATATGTGCGCGCGCACACACACACACACACACACCACACACACACAACACACATTTGCTCCTTCCAGGATCTTGTAACTTCTCAATACACAAACCTAGAACTAAGGTAGAAATAAAGGACTCACAACCACTATGTACTCACCATCTCCCCTCCCACTCAATTCGCTTTTCATTTCTATGGTCTCTGATGACATAGATTATTCTTTAATATCTGCCATGAGTTTGAGCAGTGGATTTCACCCTTTGGCCCTCAAATACTCCCTAAGAAAATTTTGAAAAGCTATGTAGTCCCTAACACGTTTTCAAAGTTAACATTTACAAACTTTTTTCTGTGTTTGAGTAGTTAGTTGCAAATGATATAATTTCCAGTAGGATATGAATTTTGACATTTTAAAATAAAGCAGTTATATTGCTTTATTTTTTTTTGTTCCATGTTTTATGTAGAAGTATGCTGATAAATTTCCATATACTTAGGATTTTTTTTCAGAAATCTTATTATCAGATATTTATTGACTTCTAATTAATTACCATGTGGTCAGATGATATAAACTGAATGATGTCAAGCCTTCGGTATTTATTAAGACATGTTTTAGTATCCATTATATACTCTATTCTAATAAACGTTCTTTGTGAATTTGTTAGGTTGTAACATTCAGTAACTGTTAACTAGATTATATTAGTTGATAATGTTTTTCAAAGCATTTATACTTTTACTGTCACTTTTTAAAAACCTGTTTTATCAAATTTTGAGAAAAAGTTAAAATCTCAAACTATGCCTCATATTTATTTATTTACTTATTTATATTTATTTCTGATATGTTTTCTCTTGTGTATATATGTTTTAAAGATAAATTTACATTAAATACTGTTATTGTTCTTGATGAATTTAACATTATGAAATCTTTGGGTACTATTTTTTTCCAAAATCTACCTTGCATAATGTTATAGAGCAACACCATAGTATGCTTTTTCCAAAATTATATGTTTATATTTTAAGTATGTCCTTTAAAAATTATAGTTGGATTCTACCTTTTTCTTTAATCTAGACTGAAAATATATGCCTTTTAATTGGCTGTTTAGTTAATTTACACTTAAAGTAATTATCAATATAATTCAGCTTAGCTCTTTCATCTTGTACTTTATTTCATGTTAATCCCACAATTTATTATGTTAGGTAAATTGTGTATTTTTTTTGATATACCATTTTCTTGTATATTATCATTTAGCTATATTTTTGTGTTATTTTTGTTTATTACTATGTGATTACGTTATTTATCTTGACATAATCATGGTCTACTTTGAAAAAAGTATTATACTATTTTAAAACAATGTAAGAATCATAAATATATTTCAACTTTATTTCACCCTTTGTTTTCTTATTTTCTTATGTTTATTGTTATATATTTATTGTTATAGATGCCATGATATATTATTATTATTATTATCATCATCATTGCTTTCTAAAATGATGGCAATTGAAAGGAAAGCCTCTTCAATAAATGGTGCTGGGAAAACTGGAAAATCACCTGCAAAAGAATGAAACTAGAATGTTGTCTATCACCATACACCAAAATTAACTCAAAATGGATTAAGGACCTGAATATAAAACCTGAAACAATAAATTACATTGAAGAGAATATAGGAACTAAACTCATGGACCTTGGACTTGAGGATTTCATGAATTTGACCTTAAAGGCAAGGGAAGTAAAAGCAAAAATAAATGAATGGGATTACATCAAACTGAAAGCTTTTGCACAGCACAAGAAATCATCAACAAGGTAAAGAGACAACCATTGAATGGAAAAATATATTTACAAGCAATGCCTCTAATAAGGGCCTAATATCCAAAATATACAAAGAACTCATACAACTCAATAACAACAAAAAAGCAATCAAGTTAAAAAAATGGCAGAGACCTAAACAGACTCTTCTCCCAAGAAGACATATAAATGGCCAACAAACATATGAGAGGATGGTTAACATCGCTAGCTATTAGAGAAATGCAAATTAAAACCATAATGAAATATCATCTCACACCTGTTAGAATAGCTGTTATCAATAGGACAAGTAATAACAAGTGTTGGAGAGGATGTGGAGCAAAAGGAGCCCTCATACACTGCTGATGGGACTGTAAATTGGTACAGCCACTATGAAAAACAATATGGAGGTTCCTCAAAAAACTAAGAGTTGATCGACCATATGATCCAGCAATTCCTCTACTGGGTATTTACCCCAAAGACTTGAAGACATATATTTGAAAAGATATTTGCACACCGGTGTTCATAGCAGCATGATTCACAGTGGCCAGAACATGGAAGTAACCAAAGTGCCCTACATTAGATGATTGGATAAAGAAGCTGTAGTACATGTATACAATGGAATATCACTCAGCCATAAGAAATACTGCAATTTGCAACAACAGGAGGAATCTGAAATAATCATGCTAAGTGAAATAAGCCAGACAGAAAAAGTTGAAATCCACATGGTTTTCAACTTAATATGTGGATTATAAACTTAAAAGCAACAAAGAAACAGGACAAACAGACTCATGGTTATTACAGCAGGGGTGGGGGAGGTGATGTAGGAAGGGGAAAGTAGATGGGATAAAAGGAATCAAAAATGTGGTGACAGAAAAAAATCTAAGTATGAGCAGTGAATATACAATGCAATATACATATACCTTACTGTTGAATTGTATACCTCGAACTTACTGGATTTTGTTACCAATGTCACCATAATAAAAATAAAATGACAGCAATTGAATTAAAATATACGAATTCGTATATTAAAATATACGAATATACCACCATATTTTAAATAATAAAGAACAGACCCTTATTTAACATTCAGGAATTTTATATTATTCCTATTTCTCCTTATTTATATTTCTATTCTACAAGATGTTATCATAGTATAGGTTTTATATTTTAAAGACTTTTATTACTCTCTCATACAATTCTGTGAAAAAAGTAAATTCACTTCTCATTTAAAATATCCCATAACAATAAGACTCTAAGTGTTAATATTTCCTTTTAGATTGAAATTATAAATTGCCATGATTGGCAAAGACCATGAAAATATACCAAATTTTGAACATTACTAAAACATTAAAAATAAAATTTTAAATGAAATTGCATATAATAAGACAGGAGCTTCTTTTTATTCCATTAATTAAATTACTCGCAGGTGAATCTTACTTGAGAGAATGAAACAAGGTTCAGCCAAAACACTATTTCTAATTTTTGTTTTCAGATATGAAAGCTTGAGCAAATGTGCTTACACAGATGAGAATAAAAGAAATGTCATTATAGTGCTGCTATTCAAATATTTAATACCTTTTGAAGTATATGTGACACATCCTTATTGTCAAAATTTATTTTAATTAATAAGGTGACAATTTGATTACATTCTTTTACAATTTATTTAAAGAAATACTTGGAAACCATCATTCTTCTCAATACTTGTACTGATAATTCCAATCATGCCTTTGATGTGTTCTCTGGCTCAGTGGAGCCATATCCATAGTTTTTTTCCACAATAACTTTTTAAATAACTTGCTTACTGAGTGGCCTTGAAAAGTTACTTAATCTTTCTGTAACTCTTGTGTTTATTTTTACCTGAAAAATGAGAAAAATAATGTTATTCACGTCATAGGGCTATTGTAAGGATTGGAATCATATTTATATATGAAGTATTTATAACATTCCTGCCACATGATTTAAGATATTATTAATTCAGTTTATCCTCATATTGCGTGCTGTTGTAAACCCCTTCTGCTTCATTCAGAAGTTCTGTGACAGTTTATTTTTATTATTGCTCCAATTTCCTTATTCCTTGCCAATGGCCAGCAGACAATATGATGATCATTATCATGTTATACACTCTGTGGATCATCATTTTTAAATCTAAACTTTTATGTTCTCAAATCAAGAGCAGACTCTTTCCTTCTTCAAGTTAAATTCTTTCTCCATTCACCTGGTAACCTTGGAGTTACTGTGAGAGGTTGGCTTTCCTAGAGTTTAGATTTATTCATGCTAGATTTAGCTATCATCTACAGTGTTACAAACTTGACCTTCTTCTTAAGGTGCCTCAATATCCCTGTACTACAATCTCCTATGCATTCTGTCCTGGCAACCCTCCAGGCATGGTAAATCATGCCTCAATTCGTAGCGAAGCTAAACTATGTGCTAGGCAAATCACAGCATCAACAGTTAGAGCATCATCAGAACTACCACTATTATCATACTTATAAAAATAGTCATTTATTTAGCATTTTCTGTGAATGTTTCTGTATAAGGGTGCACACTATATATATATACTTCCTTCACAGAATCTTCCAAAGTAGATGATATTAATCTGCTTTGTAAATGACAAAATTCACAGTCTGATGCATTTAGAGACTTTCCCTGAGTTACATAACTTTCTAAAGGCCTGAAACATGAAATACAAAAAGTCTAGCTCCAAACTTTAAGTATCTTCCATATTTAGAGTCTCACTAAGGAATAACCGCTATAAAAACATTCACATAGAGCAGCCATTGTAATATGATTTACAGAACACTAGGTAACATCTAGTTCAGGCCATGGAGGCAGAATGCCTAAATTTTGCATTCATGCTTACTACTACCTAGCTTTACAAGTCAAAGTCATTATGATAACATCTATCTAATGGAACTATCAAGACTGAGATAATTTCTGTAAAGTGCTTAAAACTCACCTGATGTAAATGAATATCAGATAGTATTGACTATTGTATTACTATGCTTTTGCTGCTGGAAATACCACTTACTAATTCTTTCACCAAATATTTATTGAGCACTTACTATGTTCCTGGCAGTATTTTAGGCATTGAGGTTATATCAGGGGACAAAGCAATGTTCCTGCTATTGCGAGGCCTACTTTCTAGAGGGGAATAAAAGAAACAAACAAGCAAATAATCATATGATATATTAGGTTGAGATACATGCTATGAAGAAAATAAAGAAAGGTAAGGAAACCATGCGAAGATAGGGGGAAAGAGCATTCCAGGAAGAGAAAGAAGCCAGTAAAAAGTTATGGGGTCAAAACAATTCTGGCACACTTGAGGGGAAAAAAAAAAAAAAAGACAAGAAAAAGAAAATCTTTGTGGCTGGATCTAAGAGAGGAGAAAGAAAACAAGTATGAGATGGGATATATAAAGCAGAGAATTCAAGGCACTTGGGTCCTGATGACCAGGGTGAGAAATTTAGGTTTAATTCTAAGGGTTACAAAAGCCACTTGAGGCCAATGATGTCATATGAGTGAGTTACATTCAATACAAAATATTCCTGGCTGTATTTCAGAAGATCTTTGAGAACAAGAATGCAAACAAAGAAAACAGAAAGATCAAATAGGAGTCCAAGACACATTTTAAAAAAATGTGTATAACTCTTCTAGATTTAAATATTGACTTCTATTCGCATCGAGGTATAAGCAACTGGTAATAGATCCCTCCTGGAGCAACTTTTGAAATAAGTGGAAGGGGTGAAATGACAGTGTATCTCTTGAGGTTGAGGAAGAATTTAGGGGCATATGCACCAGAAGGGAAAGAGGCAACTTGAAGAGAGCCTTGGAGGTGGTCCTGGAGCTAGAGTATGCAGAAACTGTCAGAACAGGGATTCATTACCCAGTAATATCCAGAGGAAGAAGTAGCTTCAGTTTCAATACTGAGAAACAAAACAAGTCATAGATAAAAATTCAAAGGCTGTTTATCCAGTGTCATGTGGCTGCTTTAAGACAGGCTACAGTCACATGGACAGTAGCTGCAAATAACTGAGGATACAAACAGGATTTATGGGTAAGAGTCCACAATAAATAAGCTTACTGAAAATACAATGTAGCATGACTAAGAGACCAACAATTTGCATAGATCAGTTGCCTTAACGTCTTTACTTAATCACGATTTAATTTACTAGGGTAAGTGATGCTCTTTCATTCTGCATTTAGAAACAAGCTATCAAAATGAATGAGAACAGCTTAGAGAAAGGAGTGTGTGGTGAAATGTCCTTTTTCAGAAGGGCGAAATTACAATGCAGTTTATATAGGAACTCAGATATTTAATTAGGACACTGGAGTCAACATGGAAGCAGAGACTCCTCACAATAGGCTCTCCCCTAGATTACTGCTTTCCTTTGCCATGTATAAAAAGGGAAGCTGAGTGTTTCTAGAAAGATGATCTGTGGACTGATTCCCTTGAGATGGCTTCATAAGAAGCTGGCTATGAGGCTTTGAAAATGGAATAAAATCCAGGTTTCTTCTCAGGAACAAAATAATTACAGGTAGTTGTAGATAAAAATATTTATGAAAGATGAATATAAGGAAAGAATAAATGATAGATGTGGTTTTTATTACCTCTCCTTAAATGGTGATGATTATCCAATATCATTCCTCCTGCTACCACCACCCCAAACCACTAGCTTGGTCAAAAAATAATATTTACAGCCAAAGAACAGCAGGGATGCTGCTTAGCATTTTCCCAGATTGTCAGTGGTTGTTTTCCTTTTTAAAATTTGTCAGGAGAAATCATGAAAACCTTTTTTGCAGGCTTTCTTGAAAACGTTTATTTAGGAAAAAAAGCACAGCTTTGAGAGGATGTCTTCTGCTTCCCCAGGTTGATTTATTTCTTCTTGCTTGTCTATCCTCTATTATAACATTCACCCTCTTTAGTGCATTTAATCTGTTATTTTTGTCTCTTGCCAGTTATAGTGTGAGCTTTTTATTTCCATGACTTCTTATTTCTAGCATCTAGGACATTGCTGACCATATAATAGGTGTTTAATAAACATGCAGGTTCTTCCCTTTTGATAGTTATATAGCAAATCCTTTAACACTTTCATATTTAATGAATAAGGAATCATTAATAGTATATACTATAATACAGATTTCAGAACATGAACAGTTATTGGTTTGAAAATCCATTGACTTTTGATATTGGTAAGTAGAACACTCACTAAAACTTATCAGCAAACAATTAAAAATCTACTATCTACCTCCTTATAAGAAATTAATAACACCATCTCAATTCTCCAAGGGAAATCCAAGACAAATATAAAATATGTTTAATAAAAGACATTTAAAGTAGTCAAATCGTTTACCCTATATTACAAGGACAACAATAGAACATGATTAAAATGTATACTTTGTTCTATTAGTATTCTATTTGCTGTGAAAGTCCTATTTTTTTATTATTTCATTTAATTCTCATGGCAATACTTATTTGGTACCTAATGTTATACACATTTTATACATAGAAAAACAAGCTCAGAGTTTCCACAGCTAGGAAATTGCTAGACAAGGATTAACAAACACATCTACTTTTCGTGCTATCCCTCCCAAAGGGTAGGAATTGAGAGAATGGAGACCTCACTGTAGGAATCAAGGAAGGTTTAATGTTGCAGGAGGATATTGGAATAAAGTTTGAAGTTTAGAATTCACGTAGGTTAATGTGGAGGAAGAAGGACATTTTTGTAGGTTTGTAGGTAGGAAACAGGAATACACACAAAAGAATCTACTGATTGATTCTGAGAACTGAAGTTACAGAAGAGCAAGGATGAAGTTAGATGTACATGCAAGAGAATGGAGCGATAATGAAATAAATGTAGTCTGCTCTTTGTTTTTGAAAGGCTATATTTAAGAGGGAAGAGATGACAGGCAAACATTTACTGTGATTGATTGATGGATGCCTTCACTGCTTCTCAAAGAAATTTAAAGTAAGAAGATACCATTAGTAGTCACTGAGGTTAAAGTGGTGAAAGAATAATGAACACATCTTTTTCTCAATAACTCAGTGCACACTGAGACTAGGGTTTTATTACATATATGTGTTAAAACATCAAAAGCCCTTTACATTTAGATTTGGGTTAAGTGAATTAAAGAATAGATTGAAATATAGCCTAACCTTGTGCTTTAGGTTTTTAAAAAGAAGAAATAATAATTACAATATGGCTAACATTAATGGGATGCTTACTAATTACCAAGCATTGTTGTTCATATGCATTAATGCATTATCTAGTTTACTTCTCATTAACCTATTATATATACCCTTTTTACAGATGATAAACCAAGGCATAATAATATTTTGAAATTTAACATTAATGAAAGAGTAAATAGAATATTCTAAACTATGTGTACTATTAAATTACAATGAGTCATCTATAGGTGTTCTATTAAAAGCAAGTGATCTTTAATGTTGGTGATAATGTTTGTTAGAAAACAATAGATACCTATAAATGAAGACTTCCAGCTTTATCTTTCTGTTTCTAGATATTTGTCTCTGTAGATAATATGATTCTACCATATCAGAATTTCTAATAACCACCAATTGTACCAACAATTATAATGTCTCAAGACACCACTTTCATCATTCAAAAAATAATTGATTAAGATTAGGTTACAATACTGCTCATATGTAGAATTATTCACAATGTCTGTGCACAATTTAGTTGAGAAAATCTTTCTGACAAATTTAACAAATGTAAGACTTAAAAATCCAAAATATTTAGAACAAAGGGAATACGTTGTCAGGACACATGAAAAGCTGGAGCTGTTAAATGGCTCTTACAGATCAGATTACTCTGGATGAAAAGGGTGAGGACAGGTGGAAAGACCAGGGTGGTCCCAAGAGCTGTTACACACAGCCATTTTACAGATGATAAAACCGAGACCCATAAAGAGGTCACATATTTTGTGAGTGAGCCTGGTCTTCTATTTCTTAATGCAATACTTTTTTTAAATATACATAAGTGACCTAGAGATATGATTATATACTGCAGAAAAGTGCACACAAGACCAAAAAAGCTATTCTTCTTGGCTGTCAGCATCAAATAAGTAAGAGCTCAAGTTTCTGGGATTCCAGTTTCTTGCCTGGCTTCTGTTCAATTGCACTAACTAGACCAGATTTTTTGGGTCAGTCTCTTTTGGCTTTGCTAAGCTACACATGGTCTCAGTGTAAAACGGTGCCAAAATGAAAGGAGAATATGCTTTTCCTTAATCCACATTTTCTACTTGGTGAAAAATGAAGAGCTTCATCCTCAGGGTCACAATGACAACTTTCCTTAATTTACTCAGCAGTCATTGAGAATTATCTTGTCAGTAGCATTTCTTTTGGAATAGATGCTGGAAATGAGACAATCAACCACAGGTGTAGGAGGTAGAAAGGTCATCTGAAAAAAATGTAATTAAGAAAACCCAAGTTTGTTCTCTGTTGTGCCTCTCCTTTTTGTAGAAGCTATCATATGACCTGACAACTAAATGGATGTACTTCTGGCCTAACCCAATATCATCTTAGCCTCCTCCCAAGCCCTTTTCTTTTCCTACCTCTTCCATGCCTCTATCTCCCCAATCTCTGGGCTTCTCAAATATTAATGTATATATTAATCACCTCTGGATCCTGTTAAAAGGAATGTTTTTATTGAATAGGTCTATGACTAATCTGGAGGTTCTGCATTGCTAACAAGAACTTAGCAGATGCCCAGCCTAATGTTCTGAAGACCATATTTGAGTTGCAAGACCTATTTTACTTTTATAATTGATGGTTAAGAGGATTAAGGTAAAATGTGGAAGAAGGGAGGAGAGAATTAATTTTTTTCTCTTTTTATCCCCGTTCTTCACAGTAAAACAAGTGTTCCTGTTCTTTGTGAATAATTAGAAACAGTTTTCAATTGAGACCGTTGAAGTAGACTTGAAGAATACACAATTTATCTTTGCATACAATTACCTGTCTCTTTTGTAGTAATATATAAAAAACTGTTCTCTAAGAAGTCTAATTTTGTTTACTTTTCATAGCAATAACTCATTAAATTAATATGATTTTCTGTACATTTATTTTTAAAACACTGGGGGAAAAGGTAAAATAATTTTTGCTAAGACTTAACCTGAATTAAGATAGGATTAATACCGTTGATATACTGGTCAAAGTTTTAACAACTGTCTAACCAGAATAATATTTAAAAAGCCCTAAAGTGCAACATTGCAAGACAGAAGGCTTGAGAGCTGACCTTAGGAACCATGAGAGATTCTCTGCCAAGAGATAGTTGAATCTACAAGGGAGAATAACATAAGGAAATTTACAAAGGAGAAAGAATGTTGATTTTATCACCTTCCATAGATCTTTGTGTCTATATGAAATCTTCTATTGTGTTTATCTTTGTCTCATAGCTAATTTTGGATTTACTCCCCAGACATTGGATCATAAGTCAGTATCCTAAATGTCTTTGGTCTTTTATATTTACAGTAAATAATTTTTAAAAATGAGCGTTGAACTACAAAAGAAAGTGAACATAAAAATTGACTGCATTAAAACTATCTTTGAGGGGAAAAGATAGAGTACATTTATAACTTTTTAATTAAAAAATAAGACAATGAATAGAGTAGATCTCTATGGTGACCATCTATGATTTTTAAGACAATATGTACTATTTACAAATATTATAAGGAAATTTCTGTATTTCTGAGACTAAAGTTATGAAATACTTGAGGGGAAGCCTTCCAGATTTAAGATGGAAGAAAGGTGAACAATAGAATCCTGAGAGTCATCAGGGAGTAAGGGTCTGCTTATGAATAGATTAAATATCGTTGGTGAAGCAGAGAACAGAAATATTATGGAACTTGCATTAGGAACTAAGGAAAGAGTAGTATAAGAATTTCTTTTTACATAATTTAAGTTCATAGACTTAAAACAAAAAATCAAGTGACTCTGAAGAAGTATTTAACAAAGTGATAGATAACTATAACCTACAGACATTCATATCTGAAAATGTGGAACATAAATAGAAAACTGCTGAGTAAAATAATTTAAAAATTAAAGGACAAAATCATATATTAAACTTTCTGAATTGTATGTTTTATTAAACTATAGACATGTTAATGGTCTACCTATATACATATTTCTTACCTGCACACGCACGTACACACACATACACACACACACACACACACACACACACTCAAATGCCTCATCCTTTTAAATGGCTTCTTGAGAATGTTGAGATTTGGCTGATTTATCACAGAAGATAACTGGAAATGTTATCTAATGTTATACAATCTTAAACACAAGGCTCTGATCTAAGGAGTGTATTTATAATACATGTAGTAGTTTTGTCAGAACATTCAAGCACCAGCATATGCAGGTGTCATTATTTTAGAATGATCAAGTATAGCTTTGAATGGTCTATTCTCTTCCACATTCTGCACCTCCTTGTCCATCACAGACAATGATATTGTTTAGAAATAGGATTATTTGTTCTGTTGTCATCATCCTGTTATATTTATAAATGTATAGATTCCTGTAAGTAACTTCCTCTTTTCCGATAACAGTTATCCAGAGGTGCAGGCTTAGATCTTTCTTAAGATAATGACTAAAATATTTTCTTAACTAATGGATGGATAAGGAAGTTATCAATTTTATCACTTCTGTAAGTTCATCTTTGGTCACTATCTTCAGATTACCTTCAAATGTGTGTTTAAGTATCAGATACCACCTAAATGTCAGAAGGAGAAAAACTAGACTAATCTTGGCAGTCTGGAAGAGTGATGCTGTCAAAGGTCATCAACAAGTCTGACAAAACAGTCCTCATTAACAGTGTCTCTCAGCACCTCCATTTGGAAGTAATTTGGATATTTGCAGTGACCCCGTCAATTCTGATTGGCTGGGCGGTGACCTTGACCAGGGTGAAAGCTGTTCAGTGTAGCTCATATAATGCACTGTAGGTAGAATCCAGGATGACAGATGGCACTGGGGTCAGTGAAGAGGAACTTGTCCATCACTGCTATTGAAGATGAAGCCACTCAACAGTATAGTTCAACTGGCACAAGAGTTGTGGTTTGCATGTGCCACGAGAGAATTGTTCAAGTTCCTTTATTTTTTATGATTTGCTTAAGTTCCTTTATTTTTAAAGAAATGCTATAGTCTCATGATTTCAGAGTTCACAAGACTAATGAATAAGCAGAAAAGGAAGCACTGCCATTGGAGTTTAGCAATAGACTAGACATTTCAAAACTTCTATTTGACTCAATAGATAAAGTCTGAAAAGCCATGTGGGCTATATCTTTATTATGAATAAATTCCTGATTGAAAACTAATTCCTGTAACATTTTTCTTCATTCTCACTAACAAATGGGATTAATAAGAGTAATTACCTTATTCTTTTGGTAGACACATCCCTTCTTTTTATCTCCTTCACATACCACAAAATCAACATGAACTATAACTCTGATAATAGAGTGTATTATACTTTCTAACTGCTAAATTCCTAAGACTGTAAAACCAATGGGTAGGATATTGAATGATATATAGCACGGCATTATAATTCTGGGCTCTAGTTCTCTATCATTCGAAAAACACAAGGCACATTGATAGACTAAGGACCTAATGGAAATGCATGTATATCCAACTGGTATGAAATAATAAATCAATAAGAAAATAAACATAACTATCAATCAATCATGAGATGTTTAACAATCTTGGAAAAACTGTTAGAACTGAAGACCTTGTCCCCATTGCAAGCCTGAGTTCAGGCGTTTCTCTCAAATTTTCATCATTGGCTTCTGTCTTGCAATATTTTGGACCAAAAAGCCAATCAGCTCTAATCAAAAATGAAAAAAAAAAAAGAAAAAAAGAAAAATACAAGCAATTTTTTTTCAAAAATAATCAAGTATTAAAACTAAAAGAAAACTAACAGATGATGAGGTTAAATTGATTTCGTGCCTTTCGGATTACTCGGTGACCACGGCTAGCATTTAGATGGCCTCAGAGATGTTTCGGAGAAATGAGAGTCCTTAATAAGAACCCACGGAATTCTGCTTAGTAGTTAGTTTAGACATCATCATTCTTTCCTATATTTATTTATAAACTATATTTATTATGGTTTAAAAATGAGCTTGTTGTAAGGCAAAATACTACCCTGCTCAACCAGAATCCAACATAGACATTTACAATTTACTTATCAATTAAAGTGTTTTTTTAATTTGGTCATTTTATACACAACAGATAACATCATCAAATGGCTTTTAGGATAATGCATCAATTTCACTGAAACAATTTGTCTAACTGAATTTGAGATACCTCCCAACTGGGTTGAGCAGCTTTTATAAAAATTGCTTTAACCAGGCTCATTCCAGCTAAATTTATACCACCTATTTTAATGTGCATATCGTCATGACCCACAGAGATTGCATTAAGTAATTAAGAGACAGACCACATAGTGTCATTTGTTGTAACTGAATCTGTGGATTCAATCAATAACCACTTATGAGTGCCTAGGGCTACAGGATTAGGGCACTCCCTGCTGAGTCAAACCCTGGGGGGGTCCAAATGGGAGTGTGTTAATTTGCAACACCATTATGCAGTTTTCAGTCCCATTTTAATTAATCATAAAACATAGCATAAACCACATTGTTAACAAAACTATCCGATAGATTCTTCCTTTCCCTAGAAAAGATTTAAAATAGAACTAAGGATTAAAGTAAATAGCTAGTTGAGCAGAAAGAAAGACATTATCCTACCTTCCTTTCTAAAACATGGTTTATCTCCTAAAGAGCTGAATCCTCTGATTGCTACAGACTTCCCTATTTTCAGCAGACTAAAAGAAATAGCCATTTTTGAAGTGCTAATACCATTGTAAACATAAGTCATTTATTTGAATTTTTATAGTTCCGATGGTGAAAGGACTATGCAGCTGTTGTTTACTAAATTGTCATTTGTTGGGTTAAAAGTTCGTCCTACTCATCCAGAGTATGGTCACTGCTCAGGAATCAGATGACTACACCAGGGTTACATACTATATGGATCATATAATTTGTTTTGGATCAGCTTCCTTCCAGATGCTAAAATCTGTTGTATTTATTAAGAATTGGCTTAAACCCTAATTCACTCAGGAGTTCAAACTGAAACAGACAAATTGATTGGGACCCATCCCAACCCATATGTCTCCTCCAGGCTGAAAGTGATTTAGGGTTCTGATGGTGGTTAGTGACCATTGAGTAGATTTGTTCTCATTCTAGGCAGTTCGTATTCAACAGTGTTTTCATGCTACAAGAAAACTTGAGGTGAATATTTCCCATATGGCTTTTTTCAGACAGAGGTCTCTTACATAAGAAGAAAAGAACACTTTTACATAATCCAAAGAGTAGCTCACATTTAAGAATTTTTGATGGACAAATTAGGGGCCTTTTCCAACTCTACAGGGTGCTTCTGGAATATGTTTGGAATGTAAACACATACTTGCATTGCCCAGCTGCCTCCTGGCGTAGAGTGTGACCTTTCATAGAATTTTTGTACTTTAAAGCGAAAAGGAATCTTGGTGATCTTTGGGGTCAAACTGTTTCTTTACAAAGAAAAAAAAAATGGTACTAAAGTAAGTTAAGTAATGCACTCACATGAAGTTGATTTCCATCCAAATCTCCACATTCTCTCCCATTCCAGGGAGCATCTTGGGGTTCGTGGCTTGGGTGTAACTCAGTAGCACTCCACTTATTGATAACATTCTCTCTCTCTCTTGCTTTTAAATTCGTTTCTTTTCTTTCTATTGAGATCTTATAAGAACTTCAAGTTCATAATATGTGCCCAATATTTGGATTTTTACAGCTTGAGCTCTGAAGCTACTAACAGAGCATACCTTTACCCTTTTAGACTCTGAAACTGCCTGCAGAGCCAGCAACTGATTGTACTGTTTGATAAATTGTACTCCTAGCATCGTTGTTAAATAAACTCTCTGTACTATAATTGTGTGATCAAAGACAGCCTGTTTGTTCTACAGGCTAACTGAAACTAGGACTTGATAAAAACTTAATCATACATTACCCTTTGTTTTCATCTCACAACCATACTTGCTTGATCACTGAGTCCACCAACCATTGAAAGTCCAGTTGCTGCCACCAATCAGAAAACAAATGATCTAAGTTTATGGTCTTGTTTCTCCTAGCAACCTCTCTTTGATCAACAGCTCCTTGCAACTTTTGCCTTTATAAACCCAACCCTATCCCCTCCATTATGGAATATGTAATGCCCTGGTTTGGAACTCCATGAGCTAAGAAGGAAACTGACACTGATGCAAGCGCAAGAGGGAGTTTATTGACAAACTCTAGTTTGGACCCACTCGTTCACTGACACAGCAGTGGTTGAGAGGAGCCACGACCGAGGGATTGGGACCTAATTTAAAGGGTAAAACCGCAAGCCTTGGGGAGATGCCTTGGCGTTACCTGATTGGGGGGTTAGGTTGAACCTTTAAAGGGATTGGGTGGTAGGTTGTTAGGTCTGCGTGCAAAAGGGGGTCGTGTGCAGTTGGGGCTGCGTATAGAGGGGGCCCTGCGCAGAAAGGGCCGAGTGCAGAAGGTGCCGGGTGCAGTAATCAGACTATGTGCAGGAGGAAATAAGGGTGGGGATGCCTTAAGGCCCACCGATTAGCTGGCTTGGCTGGTTTGGCCAGGTGGTAAGGCATTGTTCTTGACCACTGGCCTTTGGGGAACTTTTCGTACAATTCATTTGGGATCACTCAGAAAAATGGAATCATTCCAGTCTTTCAGAATATATTCTCAATTCACACAAAAGGGGTTTGCGAATCATTATTTGAATTCATCTTTTAAAATTTCTTTTAAAAAAGTTATCTCTGGACTTTGTTTATACACTTCTGCTTCTTTCTCTTGCTTTCCCATAAACTTACCCCTGTTCTCCAAGTTCTTTTTTATTTTATTTTTTTGTCATCTGTCATTTTAAAAACATCTCCCAATTTTAGCCCTAAGTTTTATAGAACCAATAAAAAAAAAGGCCTGTAGAAAAAAAGGCTTATGGATAACTGCTCACATGATTTCTGATTTTTTTTCAAGTTTCAACTGAGAGTTTTTATGTGTATATGCAGAAGCAAAGACCTCAGATTGTTTTGAAGACCTCACAATATCAGTATCGTGCAAGCCTATTTATTTTAAAATGTTGATTTTCTTTCTGGATCTTTTAGATCAATGGCTTTGGTTTAGAAAATGTGTCTGATTGATCAAATGGTTACTTACAACTACTTTAGGGGAGAACAAAACGTTTCTAAAATGCAGGCTTACTTGTGTACCTAGAATGGAACAGGCATTTGAATGCCCCATTTCATAGTAAGGTGAGCTAATTCTGGTATTTAAGACTTTTAAGAATTTGGGGATTTAACTTCTGTACCCAGCTGAAAATCTGTCTCAAGCCTTTCATTAAATCTTTGCTTCCACAGCACACTACACACACACATACACACACACACACACACACACATGCATGCACATGCGCACATACGTACACACCACTACAGCTAAAGTGCAAATGTGCAAAAGAAATAAGAAGTTCATTTTAATCATAAAAATTATTAACCTATTCCTCAGTTCTAAATGGGACAGCCACACCAAAATGAATGTTAGAAATATCACACTAGAATCACAGAAATATGTCGCAATCCTGATTATTAACCAATCTGAAATCTACAAATTAAGGAAATGAGAGTAATCCAGGACAATGAAAAGATCTTGTAAAAGAACAACAGAAAATATTCTCAGAAAGACATAGATGGGGAAGTATTTTCTGTAGAGACAAGTTGACTAACAAAAGGTATGGTGGCCCGGAAGAGACTGGGGATGAGAGTAATACAGAGGCCAACAGAAACGGGTAAGAGAGCACACTGCACAAAGTGCAATGACATATGCTGATGGAAAGACTGAAGGACACAGCACGGGAGCAAATCAACCGGTGTTAAATAATTACCATTGCTGACTAATGTGGGTCACAAGAATGTGAAAGGTCAGTGAGTGTCAAATTGGGTGACTCAGTTTGTGATATATAATTATGTAAGTGTTAGGAGTGAACTGTTACAAGAGTGTGTCTGTGTGTGTTCAGATATGGCAGGATATGGAAAGAAATCTGACAATGGGTAGTGAGCACACAATGCAATATATATGACTTATTTTTGAATTGTACACTTGAAACTTATTGGATTTTATTAATAATGTCACCCCCTCAAAGAAAACAAATAAATAATTTACAAACACACGGGAAGGAAAAAAAAAACAAATATGGCAGGATAAATTAATGAGATAATTTATTTTGCTCTCACAATGTGTGTTCTCTTCCTACCTGGCTCTCATACTTCAGAGCAGGTAACCAGGCCATGGTACCCCTTTGCCCCTGGGAAATTTGAGTAGTTTGATTGAAAAACCAAAATTACCTTAGAAAAGTTGACTCTTTATAATTAATTACGTGTTCTTCATATTATGTTAATTAACTTTATACAAATACACTTTGTTTCCTAAATAATTGCATTCAAAAGTATATATAAAGTTTATATTTAATTAATTTACATTTTTCCAGTTTCATTGAGACACATGTAATTGACATAAGTTAAAGTGTACAGCATAATGATTTAACTTACATATATTGTAAAATTATTACCACAATAAGTTTAGTTAATTCATTATCCTATATAGATACAAAAATTTTTTTTAATTGTATTTTTCTTGTGATGAGAACTCTTAGAATTTACTCTCTTAACAACTTTCAGACATACCATAAAACAATGTTAACTACTGTCATCATGTTATACATTACATCCATAGTACTTATTTATTATCCCAGAACTGAGAGTATGTTACTTTAACCACCTTTCTTCAATTCTCCCTCCCACCATGACCTACCCCTGGTAACTATAAATCTAATCTTTTTCTGTGACTTTGTTTTTTTCTTTTTTTTCTTTCTTTATTTATTCATTCATTCACTCATTTCTTATATGGAACAATAGGCAAAGAAAGGAGTTATCATATCATTGGGTGGGACCCTGAATAACATTAGGAGAAGTTGCAGGAACACAATGTGAGAGGACAGGAGTATATTTAGAACCAGGAGTTCACTGGAGCATTTCTTACTGTTTTCATGCCTACTGATGAGTCTAATAAACAAATGCAATAAACCCAAATCGGCAGCATTAAAGCAACTGAGAGCTCCAAACCCTAATGAACGAGTGATCCAGAATGAAGTTCAAGCTAATAGTGCGAAAAGTATAAAACTGGTGATATAGGAAAGGGGACATAAATATTGCTTATGCCTTTTCAACTAGTTGCAGCAGTGGAAACAGAATATTGTTCCATTAACCTTTGCATACTAAGTCATTGTGTGTATCCTAAAACATTTTTGAAAAATAAACAAAAGCGGCAAGCCAATTTGATCAAATATATATGTAGATATAGCAAATGAGAGTGATAGTGAGAGTTATTAAATAGTTACACATTTAAAAAATAAATCAGGTAATGACAAGCAAGGAATATTTACACTGACTAATAAAAAGAAGAGATTCTTTAAAAAGATTAAGAATTGTGTTAATTTATTATATGATGAAATTATATGTGATGTAGTTGAAGAAAAGATATATTTTTCAATAAATGATATTAAGAAAACTAAAGAGGATCCCTTCCTCCTGCCTTTATTATTTTTAAAATCCTGAGGAGCTCAAAGATATAAAAGTGGTATATGAAATGACAGAAGTACTAGAAAATGATATGAAATAATTTATGTGACGCTAGAAGAAAAATTAACTCAACTATACAAAAATAAAACATAACTACAGGGCACAAACATTTTAAATTCAGTCAGGATAAAAGTTTCTAAAATTAACAGGACACAAAATTAATGACCCAATTAAAACAAGCAAAAGATATTAACTGATCATTCACCAAAAAATAAATGTGTCTTTAAAATGTAAAAAGGTGTTTGCCCTTATTCAAAAATTGAAATATAATAATATAAAAATTTATTTTGTCAGAGACCAAAAATGTCTGACAATGTGTACATAACACAGTGAGTGGTTTGGGGCAGCTGGCGTTCTCATATTCTTTTGGTGAGAGTGTAAACTGGCATAACTTTTATAGAAGGCAATTTAACAACATCTACCAAAATTTCAATTGTATCTACTCTGACCCATTACAGCATTGTTTTTAATAATAAAAGATAGAAAAAAGCCTTAATATCCATTAGAAAATTATAGCAAACCTATACAACTGTAGCTGTATATAAATAATGAAACCATTTTTACAATATATTGTTAATTTTTAAAAAACAAGGATAAGGACTATTTAAAATTTACAGATAAAAATGAATATGTGTGTATATGCTTGTATATGCATAGATTGTCTAAAGAGATATATAAATAATTTGTAATAATATTTGTCTCTATGTTGTGGGTGAAATGGAGACTGAAGGGAGTGACTAATTTTCCTATAAACCCTTTTCTATTTTCTGGATTTTGTTCCATATGCATTTGGTATTTTTTAACAATTGGTTATATAGAAGCCAATTATTTTCAGCATTATTATAACTTTGAATACTCATTTAAATCATGTTTTAATACTTATTAGAATTTCATCATATAAATATACAATAATTTATTCACTTATTGTTGAACATGTTTTTTTTCTGATTATTAACATTGTAGATTTTACATGCTTGTATATAACTAATTTTCTTCCATATATATGTTCTTAGCCAAACTGATCAGCTCATTGATGTGTTCTAAATACTCCTTTCTCTAATCTTTTTCTTTACACTAACTCCACATTCCTTCCCCAGCATCTTCTCAATGGCTTTAAGTCCAACTCTTCTTTTGTAGTCTATTTTCCTTTTCAGTCTTGGCCCTGAATTTTTTTCCATGTATTTCCTATATATTAATTAACTCTCTGTGCCAATTTTGCTTCATTAATAATAGAAATATCAATATCATTCTTGGAGAGTATTTGTGAATATTTAGTGAATATTTATTACCTCTCTGTGTCTATTTTGTTTCATCAATAACATAGAAATGTCAATATCAGTCTCAAAGATTATTTGTGAACATTTAATAAAGTTAATGTGGGAAAACATGTTGTACAAGTGAATAAGCACTAAAAAAATATAAATTATACCATTCATATTTTATTATATTTTGTTATGTAATATATTGCTATGTTTTGTGATTATTTATTATTATTTGTTTTGTAGTGTCATTGTTATATTGGTTATCATTTAATATACCTCCTGTCTCTGCACATATTGCCTTTTCACTAGATTATCAGTGCTTTAAAGAGAGATTCACTGTTCATCTATGCATCTTCCACCCCAGCACATACAGCTGTCAACTTACACATGAGAAATCCTCAATGTTCTTGATAGAGTAATAAATGCTATTATGTGATTGATTTTAAAATTTAAATTTGAAGTTCTAGATTGTTCTATAAAGAATTTTAAAACAGAGACCAGAATACAAATAATAGTCCATATCATATCTATGTTCCATTAAGAGAAATACTCAGCCAAAGGGCACTCTCTTCTTGCCTGAGTACGTCCCGATCCACCAAGTCATATAACTATACATCTTGAAGGATGCTATTGTCTCTCCTATAAAACACAATTCAGATGCTACTTCTCTGAGAGACCTACAAACTTCTCAAAGTTAATCACGTTCTCTCTGACTTATTTCTATCCCATCTCTTCTGTCTATAGACTTTCTCATATTCCCAGTCCCTACCACAGTGCCTGGCACATGGTATCTATAGATATTCATCAAATTGAAATTAATTTGAGGAAATTAATTATTTATAGTGCTTTATATCTGCAAAACTGAAAAGACTTGGGAGGCAAACTTAATCCAGGATAAATATATATATACATATATGTCATTATGTAATTGTTACCATAATAATATCTGTAGTAAACTTAGTAATAACAAGAATACACAAAGATGATATATTATCATCAAGCATAAAATTAAGAAGAAAAGAAATTTCACTACAAATTATAGTTCAGTCAATACCTGTTTGTGGTACCATTAGTTACTATCTACTAACTGGTGTTCAATCACGATCAGCAAATTAGTAGATTGTATTCCTGTTGATAATTCTATCTTTGCCTAAAGTTATTACCCTAGCATTGGCTGTCCTGATTAAAATCAATTAGCACATCAGAACATTGTTTATTGAGCTTGGCAAATGTTTACCTTAGCTTCTTTGCTTTCTTGTCTTTAAAAAAAATAAAGGAAATGAAGTGCTAAGAAAGCCTAATAAGAAAACAAAATTAAATTATTCTGTTTAGAGTAGGAGCGTGCAAAACCCCTATATTTTGATTTTTAGATCACCAGTGACCCCAGATGAAGATTAGAAGGGCCTTGGACAGAACCTTGAGGAAAAGCAACTTCTAAGGAATAGGCAGAGAAAGAGAACTTGTAGTAGCGACTGAGCAGTAATAGGAAAACCAACAGATTCTAGTGTTAAGGAAATAATTCAAGAAAGACAGAGAAAGAGTGCTTCAAGATGAGAGTGATGGCCACAGATTCTTATGCTGGAATAAAGCCAAATTAAAATCTAAAAAGTGTTCATTGGTTTGGACAGCAAGACAGACATAGCTTCAGTGGAGCAGCAAAGAAGAGTGAAGTTCTCCACCCAGATCCCTGCTTCAGGTCCCAAATGTTCACCCCACAGCTGCTCCCGATATCTGTGGTTAATGTTTCTCAGTTGTGCCCCTCGGGGGAAACTGCACTCACGCACACAACTGCCTTACTCAGAATTACATTTTCCTTCAAGGATGGCCAATGGCCTTGTACTTCTTGAAGAGAAAATACAAAGAGACCTCTTATCTCTATTTGGGGCTTTATTAAGGGCTTTCTCAGTTTCATAGCTCTCCTAGTTTTGGCTGAGATCAATAAATTTTCTGCTTACAAATTCTCATATCAGAGTTCATCCAATCTAAGATAGCTGGTACTAGAAGTGGTCCTACAAAGTGGATTCTAAATTGGGTTTTAGAACTAGATCCCTCACTGGTCAACTGACAATGAGGACCACATCACCAGTAATATTAGAGTATGAATAGCCCCTGAAATGTTGTGATAGCACAATTGATAAAACTTTCACTAATGGTGAAGTGGGATGGGGCACCAGTGGAGAAAGATGTGCTGACCGAAAGACTGTCTCTGGCCCTTGCCAGAAATGGGTTAAAACACATTCTTAAATTGGATGGCTATTGTTGATCATCACTGAAAAGAGATAAAGATGGTCTCAAGGTAATAAGTCACCATGTAGAGGCAAGTGTGAGAGTCAGAGAGCCTCCTCAGCATCTTTTATGAAAATCTTAACCTACTGTAGTCAGAAGTCTGAGAGAGGAGAGGACCACTCATGATTCATTTGTAGGAGTAGAAGGACTTAAACGAGATTGAATTCTCAGCTCTGAAAGTTCTGTACCATGATGAAACACTACCAGGAAAAGAGTAAAAGCTGTTGAGTGCCTTGAACTCCCAGAGTCCCATGAAACCGAGCCTGAAGAAACAGACCATTCCTTCTTATTAGAAGATAATAACTATTACATTTGTTTGAAGATCATGCAGAGGTGTCAGATAAGGCAGGTACTTCACAATACAGTGTTTGCTCTTTTTAGTCTCTACTCCTACTTCCCCTGAAGGCTACCATATTAAGGCTCAAATCCAAGCACAACTCAGTGGGTATGTGCCAGCCTCCTAAGGAAGGAGAGGAGCTATACACTAATGGAGCTGCAAGATGGGAATAATATATACTGGTAAGAGGTAGGAGTATGTGTATAAGACTGGATCCTGAGGGTGCTATACCAAGGGACATCTATCATAAAGTTGGGTAGAGAAGGTTTATTGATATGGAGCAATCTCGTACGCTACAAGATGAGTTTTACCACAAGCCCAGTAGAAGAGAACATCTGATCCTGGATCATCAAGTGACTGCATGGCCAGAGTTTTCCTCATGAGTTTCAAACACCAAGTCATAAACAGTGGAAGCCTCAACAGCAATTTATTATAAGATGGAAGTGGTACATCTGGAATTGAGTATAAGCAGAGCTTGAAGCATGACTAAACTGTATAAGCATGTGGCCCAGATCCCTAGGCATCTACCACTGTTATATGGCACTTCTCCCTCAGCTCATTCCTACTGCTTCAGGGAAAGCCTTTATGGCATTTACATAAGAGATAAAAAGGAGAAGCAGGATTCATGGATGAGTCGACTGATATGGTATGTACAAGATAAAAATGAGATTGAGTGACTCCTTAAATGTTGCACACTAGGTGCCTCTCTTGCCTCACACTAGAACTGGCCCTACAGAAGATCAAAGGATCCACTGGTCCTATCACATTAAAGCACTACTCAGAATCAATCAGCCTAATAGAGATGGGTTGATCTCTTAAAAGCATAGCTGAGGTGCCAGCTTGGAGAGGATACTCTGTGAAATGGCAGGTATCCTAGGATATACAGCCTAAATCAGCTACTATTGTAAGCACCTCTGTTCTACATAGACAGAATTCAGGGACTTGGGAATCAGAGTTAAAGTAGGAGTGGCTCTGGTAACCATCACTTTCACTAAGAGGAAATTTGTGTTTTCTATCCATATAATTTTAGATTCTATAGGTGTAGAGATTCTGTTCCCAGGAATAGTGCCTACTATTTAGACTACTGCTGGTACCCAGAGTTCCAGGGTCTTCATGCCAAGACCATTGGGTGAGAAAAGGAGCCACCATCCTAGCAGAGATGATCAGTCCCATCTACAGGAGAACACAGTGCACATGATACCAAATGTGGGGAAGGGGAAATACATTGGGCTCTCAGGAAATTCAATGGGATGGGTGTTGGAACCACCATGCCTATTTTTAATGGTATATAGAAAAATACAATAGCCTCAGCCTGGGAATGACACAGTTACCAGGCAAACTGCCTAGCCCAGCAGAGGTGTTAGCTGAGGAATAGGAGAATCTACAATGTGTGGTAGAGGAGGAAGATGAGGAGCATCAGTTGTCATTTTGAAATCAGGTGCAGCAACAGGGGCCATAGTTCATTTCACTGACCCTTCTTTAATAATTTGCCCCGGGAAACAAGACCAACCAGTATACTGGCAAACCTTTCCCCAATGGGAAGAAGTGACTTAAGAAGCAAGTGATTGTGAGTTCCTCAAAGCATACCTTTAGTTTGATACCATGGTGTTCTGCCCAGATCCCCTCTGTGAGGCCATTTACTCCATTGTTCAGCCAGGAATTGCATCTACCTCAGGCAGTTGCCCTCAGTTTAGGGCATTGCCATGCACGAGGAAGCCCAAGCCAATGGCTCTCTGTTGTGGGGATTTAAAGGCTCTTGTTTCAGCTGGAAGAATTCTAGTGCTCCGCCACAAGATCTACGGAGGCCTCAAGAACCACACCGTAGTTCACCTTCTCCATCTGCTTAATATAGCCTTTTTCATTTCCACACAACACTGCATTTTCTGACAGCATGTTCCGAAATATTCTCATCCAGAATTCTCTGGTTGCAGAATCTGTTTCCAGAGACCCAGTGTAAAATAAAACATGGAGTCAAAGGCAGGCTGCTGTAAGACGAGTAAGTAGAGGGGAAGAAGCAAAGACATTAAGAGCAGGCGGTTCTTTCAAGAGGAAAATAATATGGTGTTAGCTCCAAGAAACAGGTGGGGTTGAGAGAGGTATTTTTGTTGTTGCTGCTATTGGTTGTTTAAGATAGAGAAGACTTAAGTTTGATTCAATGTTGATGGAACATACAGGGAAAGGCAGAACATACAGAAGAAGAGGAAAATGGAATAAAGTTATGAAGGTGAAAAGAAAGACAGGAATCAAAGCTTAAGCAGAAAGTTAAGTCTTGACCTTATTTTAGTGTATGATATGATTTAAAATCTGACTTAATGTTTTGCAAATGGTTAGTCACTGATTGCAACACTATTCTTGAATAGTTCATACATTTCTCCACTTATCTATATTTCTAGTTTTATCACAAACTAAATTCTCATACATTCATCAGCTTGTTTTTAGTCGTCTATTTCATAATCTTTATCTATTCCCCATTCAATATTAAATTGATAAAATTACTATAGTTTATATGTCATTTGAATAACTGGTGGCATTAAAACTTCATCTTACTTGTCCTCCTTTTTGAAATTTCAAAATTTAGTTCACATACATCATGTGCTTTACTTTTTTGGTTTATTTTCAGGATGTTTTATCTTTGTGTTGCTATTCAGAATTTTTCCATTACATTATAAATTTGTGTTGACATGAGAGGGCTATAGATTTTACTGTCTTGATGTTTTATTGATCTCCTTATGAGATCATTATGAATTTTTGTATTTGTTAATTTTTTATGGATTTTTCTGATAGAAATTTTCTTTTTAATAATTTATACCTAATTTATTTTTTGTTAATCACATTAGTTAGAACCCACTAGTATACTGTCTTCTGAGATGAAGATTTGAGTGCAGGAAGAACTGGGGGTGGTGCTCTTAGAATCAACACCTGTGGAAGGGAAGAGAAAGAAACAAACTTAGGTAAAGAAGGTGGTTGCTATGCAGTCACAATAAAGTCCTTAACAACCCAAATAGAGCCTTAACGTTTAAATGATCCTTCAGAGTATTGGCAGGAGACCCTAGATGTCTAGTTACAGGATGCTGACTCTTCCTGAAGGGGGCATGATTTTAGGTCAGGTGACGCACATCAAATGATGCCATTCTTGAGAGAGCTGAGAGCTGAGGGCTGTTGACTAGGCAACACTTCCCGCAAAGTTCCTGGCAACTAGGAATTATGTAGGTCCTAAAAGGAGACCTGGGAAACATATTACAGTATTCACTACACTTCTTACAGGAAATGTGAGATAATTTTGTGTTATGTTTTGAATATGGTCAGGGGTTAACTTCTAGTTTGGGACAAACTATTACTAAAATTTACCTGTACATTCATGCTACCTTTTGTGTTAGTAATTAAGCATAATTTCCCCTTTTCCGGCTGCCTACCTCCACCATTCCTGCACCAACCTCATGCCTCTACTCCACTCCACTCATCCCTGGCTGCACTCACCCATTATTACAGTCAAAGGCCTGGCGACCACGTTTGCCAAAATCTCTACCAGGAGTTTCCAGTTTAGATTTCACTAATCAGAAGCACCTGCTTGAGGTTTGCAGGAAATAAAAGCAGCAGAAACCATTTTATTGTTCTTTGGGTAAAAGTAGGCAGATGGATGGTTTATGGGAGCTGGAACCTGGAACAACAGAAATGCTTGGACCTGCTCCAGACCTACATATTCAGAAGCTCTGGAGGTGTTTCGCTGATTGCCCGAGTTGATTCTTTATACTAAGTGAGAACATCTGAAGCCTATTTTAATACTACAAGTCAGGGCTGAGTTTCAAACTGGATCAGTTATCAGATTTAATAGGAGTTATTGTGAAAACTACAGATTCCTGGGTCCCAACACATAGTTCCCCCAAATAAGACTGAATCTGGATTCTTATAAGTATTCACAGATAGTTCTGAGTGTTTGTCAAGTGTAAGAAATTGGCCAAATATTTCTCTGCAGTTTGTTAGCTTTTTCTGTCAGTTTTAAAGATTGTCCCTAAAGCTAATTTAATTGTCACCTTGTTTCTGGAATATTCCAGTCTAGTAAAGTCTAATGAGTTAGTGACAGAAGAGGACAACCCATGTTAATGGTCATAGATCATAAAGCCAAGTGTATTTGCATTCAGGACTCAGTTCAGAATCCATCTGTTTAGCTAGATTTTTGTTCTTAATTGAGGAAAAGTCAGCCAGTTCCTTAATTTCAAAATTGCATCATTTTATTTTATTTTGATGGTGTTAACTTTAATATTTATAGTTCCAGTGATGTCTGATATTGGAACATTTTTATAAATAAAGTCTATAGTGATTATTATATTTTTGGTCTTTGAGTAGATTTAATTTTCTTATTACTAAGAATAATACTGGTGCAATAAAATGTATAGTTTGTACAAAACATGCCAAACTTATTTTACAACAAATTTTTTAGATAAATTACGCAATATATTTTCAATAAACTTTTTCAAATGAATAAGAGAATGAATTTAAAACAACATAAAGATAAGTAACACAACCAAATAGCAAATTAAAAGTAAACAAAAAGTGACCCAAAGAAAAAAATATATAAGGTAATAGAGAGTTAAGAGTGAAAGTTACACATTAAATGTTCTTGAAAGACGTAGGAACCAGATGACAGATCTCCCTGGTAAATGTTCAAAAGAGAGAAATCGTAAGCCTATCTCTGGAATTTTTTTTGACAGACACCTTGCAGAATCTATTGGAATAGTTTGAGATACATTAATTTGAAAGCATCAGTACATTTTTCACTCTAAGAAAGTGGAGGGCAAAAAGTGAGGAGTGTGAAATTGTCTGAGTGTTGCAGAAAGATTTTCACCATCTCTGAGGAAACTAATTTATCAGAATTATTTTCTTAACTGTGGTCCTTGGGAGCTCAAGAAAAGAAATCCATATATAAAAACAGCAACCAATTTATATGTTTTCAAGGCTATTTAAAAGGGTGCATTAAATGTATACAGTATATAATATGATAAGTATATATTACCTTCATTGTTCTCTATACACCTTTGATGAATATACAATATGCTGTGCTTCATAGGTGTTCTAAATTGTAAGTACTATAAATGCATAGCAGATGAGAAAAAAAAGTATAGAAATGTTGGCTGAAATAGACAATGAAAAGATGAAGTTACAGGAGGGATTCAAATGTGCCCTAAGAGAAAACAATATGAGATGTTTTTAGAGTCTTGGAACTTGGGGTTCAGATCACACTGAACAATGAAATGAGGTGTCACTCAATTCCAAAGCTAGACTTTGGGTGTCACTGGGTGAATTTAGTAGGCACCCTAGCCTCATCTACATATTTGTATTTAGGACTATCATAGATGAAAAGGCACTGACACCTTGATCACTGAAATTTTAAGGTATAAAATCCTATTTGTTCAGAGTGGAGTTGACTGAGTAAAGCTTGCTATTCTCCAGCTTGAGCTTCTCAAAATGAACCTCACCTCAGCAGAGGAAGCTAGACCAGTGAACAACGCTCAGTGCCGAGGTCTACATTATCTGAGGAAAGTGACTTTAGGCACATTGTGCACTTACTCCAGCCATTCTGGCCCTCAGGGAAAATGTCAGTCCTAACCAATTGATGATCTTGTGGTATAAGAAAGAACCATTAAAGAGCTCTTATACATAGGATCATAAAAGTCTGTAATGTAAGATCTCTAACTGGACTTTGAATGTGTGTGTTCATGCTTCATCATTACTGTTTCCACTGGGAAAATGTTCCTTTTTCATTCAAAGTGGTTCTGAAGGGGACTGTCAGTCATGTAGTGCCACCATCTCTGAGCCATAGGGTTGGCCTAGCTCATCAGAATAATCTCTCTCCCTAATCATTGAGTGTGATAGTCTAAGGGGTAGACGTGCAATCCAAGTAGGACCTGAATCCTTCATGAGCTTCGATGGACATTGGGGAGGAGAAAGACTCTCTTTTTTTTGGTTCATAAACTGTGGAGATATTGACCTGAGGCTGACAGCAGTCATCTTTCCCATCATATGGAGAAGCTTGAATAAGATCGAAGTCATGATGTAGAGAGAAGCAGAGCCCAGAGATAGAGAAACTGAGCCTGACAGCTTTATCAGAGACCCTGTATTTCCCAGATGTATAACTCAATACTTTACTTACTTATTTGCTTACTTGAGGCACCTTGAACTCACTTTTTTTTTTTTTTAGATAGAGCCTTCACTAATGAATAAATTATCCTTTCACAGAAGAGAACAAGGGATGGATGAAGCAACTGGCAGAACTTCACATCAGGATCTTCAGGAGAATAACACTAGGGATTCGGGAAGAGGTGGTTGATGTTTAGGTGAGCCACAGTCTTGAATTGCTAAGGCTTCCAGCAAACTTAGCAGTGACATTTAATGTCTAATTGTACCACTAGGAAAAACAACAATAAATCACTGTCAATGCCACATAGGTCTTGGTCAACCAAGGGAAGAAAGGGGTTTGGAAATTAAGTTTGACCTCTAGGAGCTTTATTTGAGATATTGTTCCTTTGGAATCTAACAAACATTTCATAATTTACCATAAACAAATATTGGAAATTTCTAAAAAAGAAGTCCTTACAAATACTGGAATCTCTGTAAGCAAGGTCAGTGAGGCTTGTAGCTATTGTGAATTACACTTAAAACTTTAAGTGTAAGCTCAGACTATATGATTGACAAGTGAAGAGAGGTCAATCCAGAGAAAAAGAAATACAGACAATGAAAACTGCATGTTCGTAAGGCTTCCAGCAGACCAGACTGATAAGATAAGGTGAATTTTGGAGGAGATTATGAGAAATAAGGCTGGCTAGCTATAAGAAAGCTGGGTTAGGGTGCAGATTATCAGAGAAATTTAAATTGAGTTTAGTATAAAAGGGACATTTTCATATTACCATATAATATGAACTTAGCACTATCTATTGAACTTGCTTGTAATATAAATGCAATCACATTTCTTATTTTCCAGTTAGTTGTTTAAGTTTTCCAGATTCCTTAGAAAACATAAAGCCTCTATAGTCTTTTTAAGATGCATCCCTATACTCCTGCCCCAACCAACACTGAATTATCCCCAAACTAAGGGGCTTACTCAGTAAGAAAGAAATTAGCACGGCTTTTGACCACCAAATAGGAAGAGAGGACTATAGAGTCAGATTAGCCCACATTCACCATTGATTTGATCATGGACAACTCACATGGCCAGAGGATGTTGTTTCTCCCTTCCTGCAGGGGAACCCTTGCTTGTGCAGGTACCTGCACGGGGCAGAGTGTAGACTACATTTCAGCTTCAAGAATATAGATCTTAAGTAAATATTTATTTTCTAAAACATTGTTTCCTAAATCAGAACACAATACCACAGTGGCTGGGTGTGAACTCATGCTGACTCTCAAGGAAGCAGGAGCACAGAGATGTTCTTTGAGGGTAAAATCAAAATTCCACAAGTTCTGCTTCCGAGGAGCTGATGGTGGAGTAAACTTTGCTACCTGGCTACAAACTGATAAGTTTAACAATACCAAATGTTCCTGAGGATGTGAATAAACTGTACAGTTTATAAAATGCTGATAGGAGTGCAAATTGCCACACTTACCTTGAAAAACAATTTCAGATCTAGTAAAGTTCAAGATGTGAATATCTTGTACTCAATAATTTTACTCCCTCAGTAAATGCTCAAGATGAGCATGTTCATGACTGTACTGGCAAAAGAAGGGGGAATGATCAAAATGTTCAGCAATGAAGAATGACTACATGAATTATGATATGGTTATGCAATGGATTCAGCAGTAAAAATAAATGAACAAGAGCTACACTTGTCAACATGGACTAATCTCACAATGTTCAGCATCAAAAGCAAGTCATAGAAGAACACATATAATTTGAGGCGATATATCATTTCAAAAAGATGATAAACTAAACAATATGTAACTAACGGATATGTACATGTGTGGTAAATTAACAAAGAAACACACGGGAATGATAAACACAAACTTTGGGATCCTGGTTAGCTCTGAAGGGGAAGAGAGCTGTGCTCAGAGACAGGCATGTGGGGGATTCTAAAGAAACTGTTAACTGTATATTACAGAGAGCACAAATGTTTATTCTTCTTTAAACCATTCATATACATTATGTTGTGTGCAGACCCATCTACATACAAACACATGAATAATTCTATAATTAAAAAAATAAATAAAAGGATCATTTAAGTGGGCTCTGTAGTTATACAAGTCCAGTCAGTAGATCTTCATGGCTCTCTCTTGACTCCCCTGCTTGCAAAACTCTAGGAGGTGAAGAACCTTTTACATAAGAATCTCAGGGTTTTTCTGAGAGAGCAAGGACCAACATACCAACTCCCCCCTAGCTGTTCTCTGCAAACAACCAGAGACTTAGATATTAGAAGAGCTTCCTCATGCAAAAGCCTCCCAGTGGATGACTTAGATGACACTACCCCTGTCTCCTTCCAGCAGTTTTACCTCCCAAGTTCTCCTCTCCAGACAACCATGACTCCAGAGTACAGCCTCTCGTCTGCCCATCTACTCCACATTTGTAGAACATTTCTACTCTTCCAACTTCTTTCTCCTGTCTTTTTTTCTTCACCTACTTTCCTATTTTTTTTAAGGCTTCATTCTCTACTTGCCAGATTCTTAAAGCTCAAAGTAATAGAGAACAGATGGTGTGGGAAAAAGAGAAAAAGAGAAGCACTTCTGAAAACTGTTTTAAATATAATTTTTGTGTCCTTGTAGGTAGCTGAGGAGGATAGAGCCTTTTTTATTAAATAAGTATAGCAAATGTTACAAAAAAAAAAAAAGAGTTTTCTTTTGTAATGACTTATTGGAATCTTTAAAACTCTAAGAGGAGGATAGAGCACACTGTTTATCTCCAAATTTGTCTGATAAAAATACTTTCCTGTTTTCCAAATGTCTATCTTGAATAATTATGTTCAGTGGACAAATTGTGGGAAATACTGAGTTTGAATTATGACCAACAATGTTCTCATGGTAAAAGGAAGTATTAAATATGCTTTCTCTATATTAAATATTTTAATTCAATTCTTCTACTTTCTACAATGAATTCTTTGTTGATATAAATATAACAAATCATCTATGGTTAATATGCTTTTTCAACATAATCACCTTGAAAAAAATTATACATCATGCTTTCTCCCCCAATACTTAATGAGTGTCTATATTAGATACTAACTTAACATTAGGGTCACAATAGTGAACAATATAGACATAATTACTGTCCTCAATGGAGCTTTTATGTAAGAAAAACATCATTAAAAATTAACTATCTCTCTATTAAATGTACTTAATATAATAGTAAAAGGAGGAACAATATTTTAAGGCAACTTTAATGTGATTTTTAGTCCCAAATATATGTTTCTAAATTATTACAACTCTGTGCAACTAAAAGCCTGAATTGGTTACCTGGGTATTCGTTATTTGAGTTCCTAATAGTAAAAACTATTAGAAAAAAAAAAGTCATGTGATGAAAACATTATTTAGAGCTTTTGATTGTTAGTCTCTGCTGAGGCCCCTTTTCTGTTACTAGGAGAGCATGGCATCACCATGACAGGAACATCTTTGCTCATCAGGCTTTTAATTATTATGTTTTCCTGTTAAGATTTGTTCTATGCAAATACAATTCAAGTCAACTATGAAGTAAAATTACTTATGTTATTGAGAATATAAGATTCAATGCAATTGATGAAAATAATGTTGGAAAATATTATAATCAAATCCCAAAAGAAATAAAGATATGGCATAATAAGAATTGTTAACAAATCAAGAAAAATATTTATGAGAATGATAAAATAAATTATATAGAGGTGAGGCTCATTCTATAAAAGCCAAATATGAAGGCAGTTATACTCACATATTTTTTTTTTCTTTTTGGAAAAATTCTATGCCAAAAGAGCCATCTTGCTTTGCTCTTTGTTCAACAAAATTTAGAGCACAATAAAATTAATATGTAATCTAAATTTTATTTAACATACATATGTATTAGTAGGATTTTAAATTTCATGTTAAGAAAACATCCAAACAGCCTTGTTTATTATTATTTGTTATGGATTTATCTCTCTCTTAAAGGGATATATTTTAAAAGTCTTTTTCATTGTCAATTACTCTTAGATTAAGATTTCCTACACCGTATTTTTTTAGTTTAAATGCATCTAAAGGATATATTAAAGTCTGGAGCCCTTTTTCTCAGTAAATGAATTTTCAATTCTAGTTCTAGAACTTGTAGTTAGCTGACTTAGCCATGCACTTGAGATTATTAAAATGTTGAAACTTGTTTAATAGGATGGCATTTGGCTCCAAGCACTGTGCTCTTGACTCCAGAGCAATGGAAACAATGTGTCCCTGAGGTAAACTCCCAACACGTTATGTTCCAATCCCCATAACCAGTGGTTGCCTTAGTGTGCATGGTAATGGGAACTTCACAGCGGTGGTTACATTAAGGATCTTAGAATGGGGGAGATTATCCTGGATTATCCCGGTGGGCCCCATATAGTCACAAGGGTCCTTAGAGGAGGGAGTGAGAGGGTCAAAACATTTATAGAATATGTAGGGGTGAAAGCTGAGGTCAGAGAGAAGAAATCAGGCTGCAAGTTTTGTAGTTGGACAAAGGGGGCCATGAGGCAAGGAATGTAGGCAGCCTTCAGAAGTTGGAAAAGGTAAGGAAACAGATTCTCCACCAGAGCCTCCAGATGATGTGCAGTCTGTAGACCCATTTGAGACTTCTGACCTCCAAAATTGTAAGAAAACATACTAGTACTGCTTTGAGCTACTAATTTGGTGGTAATTTGCTATAGCAGCAAGAGGAAATCAATACAATCTCTCTTGAAATTTTTGTTTTCTCCTCTGTTGAAAATCAAGGAGAACTTGGCCTTCTGCTGCCCAGTTTTTTGTTTTGTTTTTCAGAAGGAACTTAGCATGGAATAGAGATATGGCTTTTCTTTTCTAAGTGTTCCTTTTATGAGTCAATTCAAAAGTCTTTTCCTCCATGAGGCCTATGAACATGGGAGTCAGATATTTTTTGGCATAATGTTTTTGTTTCCTTTGGATATAGTCCCAGAAGTTGAATTGCTGGATCATATAGTAGTTCTATTTTTAATTTTCTGAGGAAGCTCCATACTGTTTTCCATAGTGGCTGCACCAATTTACAATCAATACTACCAACAGTGCACAACGGTTTTTTATTCACAGCCTCACCAGCATTTGTTGTTTCTTGTCTTTTTGATTATGACCATTTTAACATGCAGGAGGTAATCTCTCACTGTGGTTTTGATTGGCATTTCCCTGATGATTAACAGTGTTGAGCACCTTTTCATGTACCTGTTGGCAATTTGTACATCTTTGGAAAAATGTCTATTCAGGTCCTTTGCTTATTTTTTAGTTGGATTTTTTTTTTTTTTTACTATTGAGTTCTATGGATTCTTTATAAATTATGAATATTAGCCCCTTATCAGATACATGGTTTGCAAATATTTGTTTTCCCATTTCATTGGTTGTTTTTTTCATTTTGCTAATGGTTTCTGTTGTTGTGCGGAATCTTTTTATTTTGATATCTCACTAATTTATTTTTGATTTTGTTGCTGTGCTTTAGCTGTCACATCCAAAAAAATCATTGCCAAGACACATATCAACGTGATATGTCACATTGCTAAATCCTACCTGAGCATGGTGAATTCTCTTTTAGATGTGCTGCTCAATTCAGTTAGCTAGTATTTTACTGAGATTTTTTGCATCTGTATTCATCAGGTATATTGGCCTATAGTTTTTTGTAGTATTCTTTTCTGGCTTTGATATAAGGGTAATGCTGGCCTCATTAAACGAGTTAGAGAGTGTTCCCTATCTTCCATTTGTTTTTGGAAGAATTTGAGGATTGGCATTAAGTATTCTTTCAATGTTTGATACAATTCACCAATGAAGCCATCTGGTCATGGGCTTTTCTCTGTTGGGAGATTTTAAATTACTGATTCAATCCCTTTAATAGTAATTAATTTATTTAGATTTTCTAGTTCTTTGATTCAATATTGGTAGGTTGTATATTTCTGAGAATATTTCCAAAACTTCTAGGTTGTTCAGGTTGTTGGCAAATCATTAATAGTAGGCTGCTATGGTCCTTTGTATTTCTGTGGTATCAGTTGTAATGTCCCCTTTTTCACTTATAATTTATAATTCAGTTATAATTTATAATTTATAATTTTCATTATAATCAATGTCCATTGATTTGGGTCTTCTATCTTTTTTCTTTGATTATTGTAGCTAAAAGTTTGTCAATTTTGTTTAAATTTTCAAAGAAGTAACTCTTAGTCTTATTCATCATTTCTGGTTTTTCTATTATTGATTTAATTTATTTTTACTCTGATATTATTTCATTACTTCTGCTAACCTTTGGCTCAGTTTGTTCTTCCTTTTTCTAGTCCCTTGAGGCATAAAGTTAGCCTTTTTATTTGAGATCTTCTTTATTAATGTAATCATTTAATGCTATAAACTTTCATCTTAAAACCGTTTTTTTTTTTTTTCTGTATCCTATAAGTTTTGGTATGTTGCATTTCCATTTTCATTTGTCTCAAGATACTTTTAATTTCCCCTTTAATTTCTTCTTTGCTCCATCGGATGCTCAGGTATTATTTAATTTGCACGTATTCATGAGTTTTCAAACATTCTTCCTGTTATTGATTTGTAGTTTGTACCATTGTGGTAAGAGAAGATACTTGATATGATTCATGTTCTTAAATTTATTAAGAATTGTTTTGTGACCTAACTTTTTTATCTAACCTACAAAATGTATCATGTGTACTTGAAGAGAATGTATATTCTACTGTTGTAGGATAGAATGTTCTGTATATATCTGTTAGCTTCATATGATCTACAGTGTTGTTCAAATTCATTGTTTCCTTATTTGTCTGGATGATCTATCCATTATTAATAGTGGGGTATCAATCCCCAACAATTATCGTATTGCTCTTTATTTCTTCTTTTTTTCTCTGTTATTCTGTGCTTTATATGTTGGATGTCCTTATGTTGGGTTTGTAACTATTTACAACTGTTTATCTTCTTGATTGACCTCTTTATCATTATAAAATGGCCTTCTTTGTCTCTTATCACCATTTTTAGCTTAAAGTCTATTTTGTCTGCTATACGTATAGCTACCCATGCTCTTTTTTCTGATTAACTTGCATTAAATATCTTTTTCCCATTCCTCTCTCAGTCTATGTGTGTCTTTAAGGCTGAAGTGTATTTCTTATATGCAGCATATTGTTGGGTCTTTTTTTTTTTTAAATCCATCTAGCCATTCTATACCTTTTGATTGGAGAATTTAATCCATTACTTGTAAAGAAATTATTGATAAGTTAGAACTTACTATTACCATTTTATTAATAGTTTCTGGCTGTTTTGTAGATCCAGTATTCCTTGTTTCTTATCCTGCTATCTTTCTTTGCATTTTGATATATTTTGTTATTAACATGCTTTGATTTCTTTGTCGTGTTCTTTTGTGTATTTACTATAGGTTTCTCCTCTATGGTTACCAGGAGAATTACATAAAATACATTAAAATTATAACAGCCTATTGTAAACTCATAACAACTAACTTTAATAACATTCCTAAACTTTACATTTTCACTTTTTCTTCCCCTCATAATTTAGGTAATTGACATATTTTTTATATTGTGTAACCAATAACAGATTACTGTAGTAATGGTAATTTTTACTATGTCTTTTAATTTTTAAACAAGAATTGTCAGTGGTTAATGTATCACCAGTACCACACTACAGAATCTAACATTAACTATATATTTACAATTATCAATGACCTTTATGTTATCCTCTTATGTTCTCATAATGTAATTAACATTCCATGTAGAGAATTCCCTTTAGCATTTTCTATAAGGCAGGTCTAGTGGTGATGATCTCCCTCAACTTTTGTTTGTTCAGGAAAATCTTTCTCTTGATTTCTGAAGGACAGCTTTGTGGGTATAGAGTAAAATTTTTGTCAATGTTGTGTTTTACAATATTTTGAATATGTCATCTCATTTTCTCCTGGCCCAAGAAATTTCCATTGAGAAATGTCACCTATATCTTATTGGGGTTTCCTTCTATGTAACTTTTCTCTTGCTATTTTTGCAATTCTTTCTTTGTCTTTGTCTTTTGGCAATTTAATTATAACGTGTTTTGGGAGGTCCTCTTTAGGTTCAACTTATTTGGCATCCTGTGAGACTCATAGATCTGTATGTCCATTTCCCGCCCCAGTTTAGGAAGTTTTCAGCCATTATTGCTTTAAGTACTCTTTCCTTTCTTTCTTTTTTCCCTTCTTCTGTACTTCTCATATTGTGGATATGTTTCTTTTGATTGTGTTCCATAAATCCCATAGGCTTCCTTTATACTCTTTCTCTTTCTTTTTTCCTTTTGATTTTGACTGGCTAATATTAAATGTCTTGCCTTCAAGTGTGCTGATTTCTTTCTTCTACATGATGACTCTGTTTTTGCTTCTACTTAATTATTCAGTTTAGTCATTGTATTTTTCAGGTTTAGGATTTCTGTTCTTTTTTTTTTTTAACAGTTTCTATTTCTTTGTTGAACATCTCATTTTGTTCATGTAATGCTTTCCTAATTTATTTAATTGTGTGTCTGTGTGTCCTTGTAGTTTACTAAAGTTCTTTAGAAGGATTATTCTAAATTTGTTGACATTTCTAAGATCTTCATTTCTGTAGGGTCAGTTATTGGAGCTTTATTAGTTTCCTTTGGTAATTTCATGTTTACCTGATCTTTTGTAATCCTTGATTTCTTACATTAGTATATCTGTGCACTTGAGTAAGCAGTATGCTTCTCCAGATTTTACAGCTTGATTTTCTGGATGTGTTTGCTGGTAATATCCCTGAGCAGGTGGGGCTTACTATTAGGATGTATTTTGGGATGAAGCCACTGGCCAAGCTTTGAGGTTTGGGGTGGGGGTTCTCCTGGTTAAGAATAGTTGGATAGGACTGCTAACTTTTCCAAATGAAGCTATAGGATTGGCTCTGCAGTTGCCTAGGTTTACTAGGTGGTCAGACTTGGCACTATACTCAGCTGTTAAAGTGAGGTTATGAATTAGCTTCCCTGCACTAGCAGGGCAGCAGAACGGGCTCCAAGGCTTGTATGGCTTATTGTTTGGTTATCTGAATCAGGCAAAAACTGCGCTCTCAATATCCTGGCCAGACAGATTATCAGTTTTGCTCTCTTTATGGAAAAGCCCCAGGCATTGCTTTCTGTTTAAGTGCCCCTGCAAACAGGGCTGTTACATGGGCTGTGTAGCTTCCCATGTTCTCTGGCTAGGTTCCCTGGCCATAGGGGCTGAAGGCTGTATTCTGCAATGTGGGGAGCTGCAGATTATTTTCCTTGCCTGGGTAGAGTGGAGGAACCAGCTCCAAGCTCTTAAGGCCCTTTGTTTGTGGTTTTGACTGAAACCAATACGCTTCCCCAATTCCCTCGCTAAAATAGTACACTGGCTTTACTCTGCAGATTATCATTTCTACCCACCAGATTATGTGTTCCATCATTGCTGGGCTATGCAGCTTCCAGGTGTATCTAATTGAGCTTTCTGGTTAAGAAGGACCAGGAGCTACATTCAGCAGCAAGTTAGGCTATGACTCAGCTCCCCTGACTGGACAGTGGCAGATCAGATTCCTGGAATGGCAAAGAGCTCTTTATTTCAGGACCCAAATCAGGCATATTTTGGACCCATCAAGTTTTCCAGTCAGATTGTGCTACCATCTTGGCTCTACAGATGAATGAAGCTGCTGGTTGGGACTACAACTTGAGTACTTCAGAGATGAACTTGGTTTGCCATTATCCAAGTGCTGGTTGTTACAAGCTCCTGTCCCACTTCTTCACAGTCAGATTCCCTGTAGTCTAGTCCTGCAGATTTCCCCACAGTCCCCACGTTGTGAGAGTGGAGTGAGACCTCTCACTTTTCCTATTGGAGAACCATAAGTTCAGGAGAACCTCACAGCATGGAGCAGCACTGACGTGGGGGAGAGGCCATGTGGTAAGGATGTAGCCACTCTTCTTACCCTTCTAATATGGTCTGTGAAGGTCTCTGTGGTGTAGGGGTATGTTTGATCCTCAGCCCATGTTCTAAGTTTCTCTCAGTGGTGTCTTGCATATTAATAGTTTTTAGTTGTTTTCCTTATGAAGGAGAGTAGGCTCAGAAATGACCTATGACACTGTCTTGGTGCTATCAGTCCTAATTTACATTTTTATTTAATGTTTTCTCATAAATATTTTATACAATAAATATACTAAATTGTGTATAACATGTTATATGCTAAATATATGATATAGATATATTAATTCATATGTGCATTATATAAAAGACTGTCAAAATAGGTATTTAATACATTAATATTTAGTGTATTACTACAGCTGGTAGAACTCACATTCTTACTGTCATCAATTGTCTGGATAAAAAAAGCCACCATTAGTGAATGTGGAGTCTGAGAGATCAGTTCTCATCTCTTTGATATTATACCCTCTAAATTTGGGAGGAGAAAATTGGACCTTATGTTTGATGGCCTTTCTGGAATTGTTTACACCCCTGTCGATTTGTAGCAGCAGATGCCATTTTGAGGCACACCAGTTAAATAGCGCTGCCAATCAAAGCAGGACAGCTCATTAGTACCAGGACACAAGGTCCTGAGCAGTGGTGCCCACAGGACCCAAGATAACCCTGTTCCTTAAGCACATGAGATGAGCAGAATACTCTCTAAATCATCTTTTAAAACCTTAGGCTAATGTGATACACTTTTTTTCCTAAAAATTTAAAGACTTCTTATATATAAATAAGAGAACCTGATATTCTGTTTCAAGACACAATACAGCAGTGGGAGACAAAAAGGGCAAATTCTTCCTTCAGCTTCTTCCCCCCTTACCACAAGAATGGTAGTGGAAACTTTTCACCTTTTGTGGCTCCATAAGATAAATCATTTTCAGCTATCTTTCTGGAAGAGGATAGTTTACCAGGGTCTCATTTTGTGCTTTCAACATTCCTTGGTGTCTAGTTGATTCTGATACAAAAAATCTGGTCACTACGTGAGGAATACCTGCTTTTTATTCTTATTTCTTAAAGGATATTACACCTGCTTGGACTTAACTTCTTTTTCAAATTTCCTCTTTATATGGACTCATGAGAGATAATGCTAATTAGCTAAAGTGCTGGGTACGGCTACAGAGATGATTAACATTGCTCTATTTTTAATCTGGATAAAAACTACAGGTAGAAATTGATGTTAGCAACCTGTTAAATTTTATACACTCCATTCAGCTTTGCTCAGTTATTCTCACAGCTGTTCATCTCTTTTTCTTTATTTTTTGACTAAATATCATTATCATTCTTTCAAAATAGTGTCCCAAGATCATATTTTAAAGAACACTGCTATTGACCATTTAAAAGTTAGGCATGTCTAAAGTATAATAGGCTTTGCCAAGTTAGAACGCTTCTAGATTGATTAGAAATTATTTTACCTTGGCTTTTTAGTCCTCAGACAAGATAAAGTTCTTTAACTTACATTAAATATTATTAACCCCATTGCGTAATAGTTAGAATAATGAGAAAATAGAGTGTCCTAGTACAATAGAATAAGGGATAAAAATTCGGAATTCTAAACCCTGGCTATGTGCTGAACATGGCTTAAACTTTGCTTGGGGATTTAAGATTTGGTCAGCTGTAAATGCTGGATACCCTTAGGTCCACTGCACTCTTCAGTTCATAGAAGCTGAAAGCATGGTTAGTCTTACCCAAATGTTAATTGCAATTGGCAATAAGAGCTATCCAGGAATTCTGGGCCTGGCTCCTGATTCTCCAAGTCCCTGGGCCAGATGTGAGACCGCAAGGGAGTGGTGACTCAAGAAGATGATGAAGAAGTTGGAAATACCACATGTAAGTCAGAAAGAGAAAGGGGCCAGGTGGGTGTGCCTAACAATGAGAAGTGTGATGTGTTGAATACACCATGAAGGGACTATATGTGAGCAGAGAGCCAAAGGGTGCCTCCAGGGACACTGAGAAGCCAAGATGAGTCAATTATGTATACATGAGGACAGTTAGCCACAAGGAGAATTCAATTGTAGGCTAAAACAGCTTGGTAATAATAAATAAAAATTTAAAACAGACATGACAGCAGTATTTATCACACTTTCAGCATTTGGAACTGCTTGCTATTGGCATAAAAATTATAGCTCTGACCTGAAATTACCATTGTTTGCATATGGTACAGCTATTAAACCTGTTGTCTTTCTGTAATACTTTCCATTTTATTGTCATCTTTGACATGTAGTTAGATCACTTCCTGGTTCTAATCCTCTAAAGTTATTTAGACTTTTGTTCTTATGAAGAAAATTAAAATCAATAAACTCTTATCGAGAAAGTCCCTTGTGTAGACAAACATGCCAGACAACACATGGTGATAATGAAGTGAAAAAAAACCTCTGTTCTCAAGGAGTTTATCCTCAGGAAACTTCAATTTGGATGTGACTTAAGCAATATGGTACATTTTGTATAACAAGTAGTTACTTATCACTTATTAGGCACTGTGCACAATATTATATTCTATGCACCATTTTGTCTTTTAAAATATTAACTTACTTAATCTTCATAAAAATCTAATAAATGAGAATCTAAGAATAACTTCATTTTACAGATGAAGAAACTGCAGGGCAGAAAGGATAACTAATTTGCTTAATGTCACATTAACTAATAAGAGACTGAGATGGGATTTGAACCCAGGCATTCTGGCTCAAGACTCTATGCTCTAAATCAGTGTTCTGTTTCTCAAAAGATGCGAAATATATGTTAGTTCTAGTGAATTGCTCTATGCCAGTGACCTATGCAAGATCAGAAAAGTTTTAAGTCAGGGAGTGACATTCATACAAGCATAGCTGGAATCTGATTATAGAAAGTGTCCACCAAGAGTAGCTGAAACTTCTCAGGTTTTTGAAGAAGTTGAGATAATGTGACTCAACTTCAAATTAGACTAGTTTTCTCTTTCCTTTAAGTGCCAAAAATCTTTGTACTATATTCAAGCAGATTGATAATTTTGAATGAAGTGCTTTTTTTCTATTCACTCAAATTGCTACTATAAGCAGTCATTTCAATAAAAAGAGTTAAGTTAAACATATCCACAGAAACAGACAAGTTGCTGGTCAAGTTTCTCTTGGTAATAGGTTATCCTGGATAATTATAATATTGAAATCCATTACGATTGCCATTTTTTTCCCACATATCTCTCAGTCTGATTGTTCCATAGCCTTCTGTCCTGCCCTGACTATAGCAGCCAAAGATACTTACTATAAGAATATTAAAATTTCTTATTTACTTATTTGTATCCCTACTGAATTGAAAGTGACTTAAGTTGATTTTGTTTACAGCTGAATAAGTGATGGAGCCATTCACTAATATAGAGAACAGAGGAAAAAGTTAACTAATTAACACATTTCTATCTGCTTTTTCTAATCTCTCCATTATATGTCCAGTACTTTTTTAGTGATTTTGATTTTATATTGACTCTCGTTATGTATAAAATGAGAAATAGTGCCGTTTTTATTGAGAAAAATTATCAGGTTGAGGCTCAAAGTCAGCAAAAGAATAAGTAATAATTATTTGAAATGCGATTTATAAATTTCAGAGAGAAGATTGTGAGAAATGTTCAGATATTACTTAATGCCCTGAATCAAATTTGGTATAACATTTTTCTATGGGTCACAAAAAAACTTTTGATATGGAAGCCTTAAAAACATCAGGGAGAAATTTATGGATATCCTTTAAATATGAAGTTGAAAAGAAAAGTTAAGAAATGTGCTTGTTGTTAGATCCCATAGGAGATCCCATAGGAGATCACTTCTGTTTTTTCTTAATTCAAAAATTCAATAGAGAGTTCTTAACTTGGGCTATCTTCATTCTTATAATTGTATTAATAAATGTATAAATATAAGCAATTCTTTTTGTGTTTCAGCTTGGTATAATGCTGATATTCCTAAATCTTAAATGTGCCAACATTGAAAAAAAATTTTGAAAATACTGTTGGTCACTTATTTACATAGATTATTTCTTGTAGTGTTGTGTTAGAGCTTAATATGCTCAAATAAGCCATTTACCTGCTCTATTATTAAATTTGTTTTGTGTTTATGTCTTATCTCACTAATTAGATAATTACTTCCTTGAAGGCTTTTTGTAATTCATTTCTCCCATAACAAATAAGATAGCTCCAGATGCATAGCAGATATTCAATAAATATGCTTTGAATAATTGAGTACATTTGGATCTTTCTTCTGTTTAATGTTTGCAATGTTAATCACCATCTGTAGCTCCATTTAATTATTTGTATATAACTATATCAAAAATAAGCACACTACCTCTGGTGATATGCTGTTCTAGATCTGTGCCTTCTTAAAATTCATCCAGACCTGTGGGTGAGCTTAGATAAGACACTCTTGTACACACACACACACACACACACACACACACACACACACACACACACACACTTATTAGGGAGTGAAGATAGAGACTAAAAGTGATGTTTTCTTTTAGGAGTGTTATATTGCTCCTTTCACATCTGATGCAGCATCTAACTTCTCTTTACCACAAGTGTACGCAGAGATATCACAAGTGCATGGGTTTTAAATGTTTAAATCTTTTCAACAAACATTATTTAAATAACTACTATATTTTCTGCCTTCAGAGACTTTCATAGACGGCACAGACAATTTTGTTGATTTGTGATAAATGACATATTAAAGTTAAATAAAGGATATCGGGGCACACATAAGAGGAATACCTTATACCTGGGTAGGAGAAATGCACAGAAAAGTCTTCTCTGGGGAGATAACTGGCAGAAGCCTGAGAGATACATAGGAGCCTTTCAGTGTTCTGGCTGTCTATCTCTGTGTATCAGATCACCCCTAATGTATAACATAAACAACACAATTATTTATTATTGTTATCATCCCTCACAGTTCCGGAATGGAACTGCCTCAGCTAAGCATTCCAGATCATGATTCCTGTTATAGCCTGAATGTTTGTGTTTCTCCAAAATTTGTATGTTGAAGCCCTAACACTCATTATGATGTTATTTGGAAATGGGGCCTTTGGGAGATAATTAGTTAGGGTTAGATGAGGTGATGAGGGTTGAGCTCTCATGCTGAGATTAGTGCCCTTAGGAGACACCAGAGAGCTTGCTCTGGCTTTTTCTCTCTCTCCATTATGTGAGCACACAGCAAGAAAGCAGCCATCTACAAATTAAGAAGGGAGTTCTCACTAGAACCCAACCATGCTGGCAGCCTCCAGACTGTGAGAAAAGAAATTCCTATTGTTTAAACCACTCAGTCAATGGTATTTTACAATGGTAACTGAGCTAATAAATATTAAGATTGTTTTTTAATTTAATAACTAATTTTATATAAGTATTAATATTTTAAAACGTTTCTATTGTAGTTATAGTCAGATGGTGTTTGTGGCTAGAGTCATCTCAAAAGCTTCCTCATTCTCACGTTGGAGTGGTCTAAGACTTGAATACCTGGGAACAGAAAGCATTGGGGCTCTACAGGCATGTCCCTATCTCTACGTGTTTTCTCCATCTGGTCTCTTCAGCATGGTAGTTTCAGAGTAGCCAGCTTTATTATAGGGTGGCTCACTGTTCCAAAGGGACATATCTCAATAGTCACAGAGTCACAGACAGGCAGAAGCTACATCACCTTTTGACATCTCAGAGGCCTGGCAGCATCATTTTTGCTGACTTCTATTAGGTAGAATTGAGTCACTAAATCCAACCCGTAGTGAAGGGAAGGAGAATTTGACTCCACCTCTTGATTGAAGAAATAGTAAAAAATTTGTGCATATGCTTTAAAACCACCACACCCCTTGAAGAAGTGTCTGAGTGCATTTGTGTGTATGATGCGTGGATTTATGTATTTGTGTGCTAGTCAGAACAGAAGACAGAAAAGGAGGTTTGTTTGGTGAGAAGCATGGTGGGAGAGAGATCTTAGAACTTTTGTAGAATTATATCAAATATGTTCTCATAGAGTTCTCATGCCACTGTATACAACACAATGTTTCTGAGTCCTTAATTTCTTTGATACTCCTGACTATTTCTTTGCCCTTCAGGGAAAGTTCATCCTTCATCTCCCATCATGTGCCCACTCTCCTGGCTTTCTTGTTTGTCTCATCCCAATCTCCTTTGACAGCTCAATTCTCTCTAACATGCCATCCAGTCATTCACCTATCCTAACATTTCTGTCTCCTACACATTGCTCTAATCTTTCCACTCCTCCGCACTCTAACTACCAACAGTCTATGGCCATTTCTTTCATTTATCGTATATTTCCTGAGCAGGAATAAAGGGACTAAGGGTGGAATGCAAATTTAGATAAGGTGATTAGGGAAGACCCCATGAGAAGGTTATTTTTAAACAAACAAACAAACAAAAAAGTTGAATGGGTAAGGGAACTAACCATATGAATATTTGGGAATGCAGGTATTCTCCCAGGTCAAGGGAGCAGCAAACACGAAAACCATGTTGTGCAAGGATGGGCAAGATCGTTAGTGAGTCTACAACTGATCAAGGGAGAGAGGAATAGAAGATACGGCCAGATAGTTAAGGATAGGTGGTGGACCTATCACCTGGGATCTTTCATGAACTTTGGCTTATACTCTGAGTGATGGTTTTAGGCAGATGAGTGACGCAGATCAGCATTTGAACAGGGACACCCTGAATACTGGGTTGAGAATAGACTGGGAGAGAAGAGGTGGGGAGAGTGGTGTAGATGCAAGCAACCTTCCCAGTGAGGAAAAGCAGTGGTTTTGACCACTTACCTAGGGCATTGTAATAGCAAAGGGACTTTTGTTTCTTTCAGTTTAAAGATAGAAAATAGTTAGCAAACTTATATACTCAGGTGGAAGAATTAGCCTTAGATAAGAAAAGAGCCTGCTTCTGATACAAAAATGAAGAAATTTAGATGGCAGGACATAAAATAGCCATTTCGGTGGGTAAAAATCAATATGAGAAACTTCTGATGCAGTGTCTTGTTTGCTCTGTGAGTTTAGCAGGTGAAGTCATAGGTGCCTAAGCAGAACGTGGCAGGATGACAGTTGCCCCTCAGTCTCCATCCAACACCTTTAAGAGGTATAATTAGAATATGCCAAGGTTAGCACTTACTAGAAGTTATTCTACACTAATTTAGACTCTGCTACAGATATTCACTAATATGCCAGAAGTATTTTCATAACTTGAACTTGATAATTAGCATTGTAATAGACAAGGTTATTAATTTATGTACACACACACATATATGTATGTATGTATATATATACATATATATATATATGTATATATATATACACACACACACTATCTTCTCTCCTTCATGTTGCTCAGTCTGTGTAAATAATTCCACTTATTCTGGAGTCACTCAAATGAAAACTATTTAATAATATATTAGCTCTTGTATTTTGGATGATCTGTCTTTGCCACTTTCAACTTAGTTTTCAATTAAAAATATTGTGTGTTTTTTCTATATAAAATATGTTAATTTGCATGGGACTCTGTCCAGTTGGAAGTCACATGGACCCCACTTGCTTTTGTTCTGGAGGCTGACAACTTATATCTTTGAGATGTGCTTCTGGGTGATTTAAAGTCAATTTCACATACTCATATAGCCTATTTCAATTCAAATCATTCCAAATACAATCTTTCAGTTGGTTGCAACTCTGTCTAGTCATTTGTCTCTAGTAACAAAGGACAGAAATGTAATTTATGTAGACCAATAAAAGATGATAGAAGACCATAGGAAGGATTTTCTAAGGGGCCTGAGAAATCAGTTAAAGTATCAACCATTCTTCCTGATTTGTTCTGTTCTACTTCTTTTGAAATGTGAAAAGCTTTGGAAGGAGTATTTAACTTACTCTGAATTTACCAGGTATCTATCACTAGTGTAAATCCAAGCCTGGGAGGTAGGATCTAATGGGTAGGAAAAAAAGAAAAGCATAAATATAGGGACACTACTGAAAATTGGGATTGGTGTGTTACCAGAGAGAAATCACAGTGGATCAACTTTACCTCCTTCACAAATGAGGACAAGCATATCTTAATAATAACATTAACAGTTGAGGAGTTTAAGTTTTATGGTAAAAATTATTAAGAAAGGGACAGAGGAAAAGATTTCATAATAGAACACATCTGCTTATACGTGGCTGATAAATGCTTTGTTATTTGAAATTCTGAATTTATTACTTAGAATTTTTACAGACTGTTCATAGACTCCCATTACAACTGCATAGAGTGGCTGGATCACTCTCTGATGAATGCACTTGGACCACACTCTCCAATAATAAGACTTGGTCACAGCCTTTGTTAGGGAATATTTTATAGCCTATTGTGCTAACCAGATACAGATCTAACAAGTCACAGTCTATTCTCTGCCATTGATGGAATAGTATGTCTTCAAGTGCTGCTGCTATAGTTAGAGCTTTGAGTCACATTTCATGTAACCTCAGACCGTAGTAATTCATTTGAATCTTAAACCAAGCTTTACTTTTGGGATATGGTTTGGAATTATGAATCTATGCCCTTCTTGGGAAAATAGAGGGAGTTGGGTCTATTGCTAGGTCTGAATTACTAGAGTTTTGACATGTCAGGAGAGAACCAAGACTTCTATTGAAAGAATTCTAGAAAGCAAAGGGAGGTGAGAGGGGACAAGTATGACACTATCTGGCTTCTGTCCATAGATTTGAAAATTAAGTGACTCTAGCAGTGTAACTGAAGAATTTTCCTATTTTTTTTTTCATGAGAGCCAAGTGAGGGCTTTAACCCGTGGAGGGAACAAAAGTCCTTGTGATACACAGTAGTAGAACCAGTAGAATGTTTTACCTGGAATAGAGAAACTTGCAAATATCCAAAAAAATCTGGGAACCAAATACAGACACCATCCAGAATCAGTGAAAACCGATGATTCCTGAAGCCTGAGGGCTCTGAGGGTGATTACCAGAGCAGTGGGAGAGGGAGGATTAGTTAAGTGGAGCCTGATGTGAAGTCTCAGCCCCATAATCTCAGTCAAAAAAGAGGGGGGAAAGGCTTGGAATTAATAACAGTAATCAACGCTTGTGTAATGCTTTATAGCAAAGCAATTTTTCATACAATCCACAACCCTTCAATTTAGGTGGCACTTTATTATTTGCTATTGCAATTTACGGATGAAAATATGAGATTCAAAAAAGTTAGATAACTTACTCAATATAATTTTTTTAATTTAGTGTTTAAACTAGGGCTAGGACCCAAGCCTCTTTTTATTGCCATTATGCCAAATACCTTTGTATGTATCGCCATGCCATTGGTTCAGTGTTAAACTAGTGAGTTTTGTATGAGACTAGAGTTTCATATGAAGTACATCTCTACATATTAGTGATAGAGATTGCATTAATAAGTTGACTAAACATGTCAAAGTCAGCGCAGTATTTTTTTTTTATTTCTTTAAAAATTTTTTGACAAAATACAGCTAATGTATAATAATATTAGTTGCAGGTGTATGGTGTATACCATAGTTATTCAACATTTTTATACCTAAAGAAGTGATCACCATGATAAGTCTAGTAACTATTTGACATACATATGACTATTTGACATATTTGTACAACATTATTATAGCATTATTGACTATATTCCCTATTCTGTACATTAAATCACTATTTTATAACTGTAAATTTGAACCTCTTTTTCTCCTCCCCCTCTTTTTAATTTTTAAAAAAGTTTTTAATTACAATTGACATTCAGTATTTTATATTAGTTTCAGGTATACAGCATAGTAGTTAAACATTTATTTTTCCAAACAGCACATTAAGATGGCTAATAGACATATGAAAAGATGCTCGATATCACTAATCATCAGAGAAATACAATATTAAAACCACAATAAGATATCTCCTCACACCTATCAGAATAACTGTCATCAAAAAAAATCAACAAACAAATATTGGCAAGGATGTGGAAAAAGGGAATCCTTGTGTACTTTTGATGGGATTGCAAATTGTTATAGACACTGTGCAAAACACATGGAATTTCTTTAAAAAATTAAAAAATAGAGCTACATTATAACCTAGCAATTCCACTTCTAGATATTTATACAAAGAAATCTAAAACATTAACTCAAAAAGATACGTGCACCCCAATATTCATTGTAGCAATATTTACAATAGCCGAGATATAGAAGCAACCTAGTGTCAGTCAATAGATAATTGGATAAAGATAGAGGGGTACATATATACAATATTACTCAGCCATAGAAAAGAATGAAATCTTACCATTTGTGACAATATGGATGGACCTAGAGCGTATTATGCTAAGTGAAATAAATCAGACAGAGAAAGGTAAATACCTATGATCTCATTTATATGTGGAATCTAAAGAACAAAATAAATTAACAGACAAAACAGAAACAAACTCATAGATACAGGAAACAAATTGATGGTTGCCTGATGGAAGGAAGGTTAGGGGGCTAGGTGAGAAAAGTGAAGGGATTAGGAAGAACACATTGGTAGTAACAAAACCGTAACGGGGATATAAATTACGGCATAAGGAATATAGACAATAATATTATAATAAATATGTATAGTGCCAGGTGGATACCAGACTTATAGAGGGATCATTTCATAAGTTATATAAACGTCTAACACTATGCAGAGGCCCAGTGGTTCAATAAGGTTGCTTGTCCATTTTTCTTCCTCGGCACAACCACTATAAATATTAAGTTTTGTCTGCCATCTAGTGGACTTTTGATAAACTACATATAAAAATTAAGGAATTCGCTGTAGTCGGTTATCCAATCTGTTTGAAATTTAACCAGGCTTTATCTTACCTTACACTTTTATTATTATTATTATTATTATTATTATTATTATTATTATTATTATTATTATTTCTTTTTTAGGCAAGTCAACCCTTGGTTGACTTCATAGATTGCAAGGACTTTGTCAGCTTACAATCCTTTATTCATTCATTCATTCATTCATTCATTCATTTTTTATTTTGCACCTGCAGCAGCACCTGGTCTTCCTAGGTGGTCTCCCATCCAAGTACTAAACAGTTCCAACCCTGCTTAGCTCCCGAGATCAGACAGGATCAGACTTATTCAGGGTAGCATGGCCACAGACTACGCTACACTTTTAAAGAACTATTTTGTGCAGATTATTCTTCTTTTTATTATTTTTTTGGTAACCTCAATTTACATTTTATTTTCATTTTTGGTTTACCAACCTTATCCATGCAAATAACTGTAGCTTATTTATCCTGTAATTTTTAATTATTGGGGTAACATTGGTTAATACATTTATATAATTTTCAGGTGTACCTTATCATTTGATATCGGTGTGTTCTATTGTGTGTTTACCAACCAAAGTTCAGTTTCGTTCAAGTTACCGTATATTTGACCCACTTTACCCACTTCACCTTCTCCCTAAACCCTATATTTGACCTCCTTTATCCCGTTTATCTCCCCCTTCTCCCCTACCCCACTAGTAACCACTAGTCTATAGTCCTCTGGTAACCACTACTCTATGTTTCATGTCCATGAGTCTCTGTTTGTCCTGCTCATTTCTTGCTTTGAGGTTTATATCCCACATATAAGTGGTATCAGGTGATTTTCAACTTTTTCTATCTGGCTTATTTTGCTTAGCATGATTATCTCGAGGTCTATCCATGCTGTCTCAAATGACAGTATTTCATCTCTTCTTATGGTTAATATTCCATTGTATATATGTACCACAGCTTCTGTAGCCAATCATTTATCATAGGGCACTTCGGTTGCTTCCATGTCCTGGTCACTGTGAATAATGCTGCTATGAATATATTTTTGGATGTGGGTTTTCAAGTCTTTGAGGTAAATACTCAGTAGAGGTATTGCTGGATCATATTCTTGCCAGATCAATTCTTAGTTTTTTGAGGAACCTCCTTACTACTTTCCATAGTGGCTGTACCAATTTGCAGTCCCAAGAGCAGTACATGAGGGTTCCCTTTTATCCGCATTCTTTCCAACATTTGTTATTACTTGTCCTGTTGATAATAGCTATTCTAATAGGTGTGAGATGGTATCTCATTATGGTTTTGATTTACATTTCCCTAATAGCTAGTGATGTTGAGCATCTTTTCATGTATTTGTTGGACATTTGTATGTCCTCTAAGGAGAAGTGTCTCTTCAGGTCCTCTGCCCATTTTTTGATTGGGTTATTTTTTTATTATTGTTGTTATTGAGTTGTATGGGTTCTTTGTATATTTTGGATATTAGGCCCTTATTGGAGGTGTTGCTTGCAAATATATTTTCCCATTCGGATGATTCTCTCTTTACCTTGTTGTGGCCAATATTACTCTGATACCAAAACCTGGTAAAAAAGAGAAAACTATAGACCAATATCTCTCATAAACAGATGCAAAAATCCTAAATAAGATACTAACGAACCAAATACAACAACATATTAAAAAGATTATACACCACGATCAAGTGGGCTTACTCCCAGATTATTTTTTATCAAATTAGTAATTTTTATGTCCTAAGTTTTATACAACCTAGTTCTTGACTACTAATATGTTATGTGACTAAGACAATTACCTATTTTTTTCCTGAATTTCGATTTACTCCTCCATCATGAGGTTAAAATCCCTCTCAGCTATAAAATTTTTTGTCACTATACTAAAGCTTGACTTAATAACAGTAAAAATTACTATTTTTTTTTATTGATACTCTTTCTCTATTTTTACACCTAACTCTTCCTTCCATACCCTTACTCAGATCATTCCTATGGGTCAGTGAGTTATTAGAAGACCAGAGTTATGTGGAAATTCAAATGTTTTAAAATATGGTTAATATATATCATATATGTCATAGGAAAGAGGATTTAAAAAATGCCCAGAGAACGAGTCAATCTATATAAAAAAATAACTTATATGTAGATAATATTTTAAAATTTAAATCATCACATAAAATTTTATTTTATATTCACACTAGCTCTTTGAGGCCTTTAAAGCAGGTGTTGTTGTCACTGTTTGCCAATGAGTAAACAGAGGAACAGAAATATTTAGTTGATCAGTCTCACAAAGGCAGGCAGCTGTAGAAAATGATTTAGTCTGTCCTGCCTGTAAGTTTGCTAATGTCCATTTCAACATATTAAGTACATTTCATCAATGGTAAACATCTTATTCAGCATGTCTATAAACCAAGTCAAACATGTAGCTTTAATGTTTAGCGGCAAATGTTGCTATTAATATACACTGAACTTTGAGAGATTTTGTTTGTAAATATTTCTAAAAATGACAGTGAGCGAAACTAGTCTACCATAAATGTTTATCCCATTTAACAGCGTCGGTGGTTAAACCCACACATTGACTTGCCCATTTCATAGTTACCTTTAGGGACTCTCTCCTCCCCTAGAGATCCAGGGATTTTCTCTCTTAACGTTTTCTTCTTGAACCTGTCTATGTCTTTATAAACCAGTTCAAGTCTTTCTCGACCAAATAATTTCAGGCTACTATAATCTAACAGTTGCTAAAAGAAACTTGTTTGCCATCTGGACTTATCCTGCATGTGTTCGTTATAATTTCCTGTTTATTTAGCAAGCCTGCTGATTATCTTCTTTTGTATGCTGAATTACTCTAAACAAATTAACTTTTCTTGTTTTTGATTCCAATATAGAAACTACAGTGTTGTGTAGAAAATTACCATAATGCAATAATATCCTTCAAGTACTACCTGGCTTATCCCAGAGGTCTTAGAAAATCTCAAAGAACTTTGGTTAATTGAATAACATAGTTTATTAATCAATTTAAAATATATAGTGAGAAGTTAGGAGAAAGAGACGGGCTAGGTTTACAAACTCAGGACAGGTTGCAAACAGGGTGGAAACCACATTATACCTTAATCCTGAGTTACTTACTATTCATGTGTCCTGTGGCTCTTTCTGTCACATCGGCCTTTCCTGTCGATGGTGAGGATAGTAAGACTAAAATTGGAATTTGAGCAAGGGAGTCTAAAATACAAAAGTTCTTGGTGTCAAAATCTAGCATTGCTGTATTGGAGAGACACAGGCAATTATGGCCACCGCTGTAGAAAACCAGCACTGAGGGACAGCCATGGTTTTTATGCTTGTTTTTTATCTGCATGTTACCAACAGGAGACGAATGGGATACTTTTATGCTTCACATAAGTGTAAGGCATTATACATGTTTAATGACTCATCTATACTTGGTAATTTTTCCCCTTCCTGTTTCCAACAAATGTTTTACTTCATATCTAACATGTCACACCAGCTACTTCCTTCCACACTGTTTCATTTATCCTTGTTATTTGTTTCTCTTATTAGCATAGATTAATTTTCTTTTTCTAATTGAGATATAATTGATATATAACATTATATTAGTTTCAGGTAGGCTACATAAATATTTTCTATTATGAAATAATATACTATGAAATGATCACCAAAATTAATCTAGTTAACATTCATTACTGTATGTAAAAATTATTTTTCTTGTTATGAGAAATTTGAAGATCTATTCTTTTAGCAACTTTCAAGTATGCAATACAGTATTATTAACTATAGTTACCATGTTGTACATTATATCCCCTGACATATTTATTTTATAACTGGAAGTTGGTAACTTTTGACTCTCCTCACCCATTTGGCTAAACCCTGAACCTTCTCTCTGGCAACCACCAATCTGTTCTCTATGTTTATGAGCTTAGTTTGTTTTGTTTTTTGATCCCACATATAAGTGAAACCATATAGTATCTTCCTCTGTCTGACTTATTTCACTTAGCATGATGCCCTCAAGGTCCATCATGTTGTTGCAAATAGCAAGATTTCATTCTTTTTTATAGCTGAATAATATTCCATTATGTGTATGTAAGTGTATGTATATACATGTGTGTATCACATTTTTTTATCCATTCATAAGGACACTTAGATTGTTTCTATAGCTAAGCTATTATAAATAATGACACAATGAACACAGCATGTACAGATATCTCTTCCACATAGTGTTTTCCTTTTCTTCAAATAAATATCAAGAAATGGAATTGTCGATTATGCAGTTCTATTTTTAATTTTTTGAAGAACTACTATACTGTTTTTTTATACTGCCTACAACATCTTACATTAATACCAACAGTGCACAAGGGTTCTCTTTTCTCCATATTCTCACCAACTCCTGTTATTTCTTGTCTTTTTGATAATTTTCCTTCTAAAAGGTGTGAGATGATATCTCATTATGGTTTTGATTCATACTTCCCTGACGATTAATAATCTTGAGCATTTACATTAGATTTTTTTTGCTATTGAATTACATAGTTCTTTATGTAAATTAACCCATTATCAGATATAAGACTTGCAAATATTTTCATTCAGTAGGTTGCTTTTTCATTTTGTTTCTTTTGCTATGCAAAAGCTTTTTAGTTTGATGTAGTCTCCTTTTTGCTTTTACTCCCTTTTATTTTTGTGTAAAATCCAAAAAATCATCACCTAGACTAATGTCAAGAAACTTACTGCCTATTTTCTTCGAGAAGTTTTATGGTTTCAAGTCTTACTTTCAAGTCTTTGATTCATTTGAGTTAATTTTTGTGTATAGTATAAGATAGTGGTCCAGTTTTATTCTTTTGGATGCAGCAGGCCAGTTTTCCCAGCATAATATATTGAAGAGACTATCCTTTGCCCACTGTATAGTCTTAGCTCCTATGTCATAAATTAATTGACCTTAAATGCATGGGCTTATTTCTGGGCTCTCTATTCTCTTCCATTGATCTATGTGTCTGTTTTTATGACAATACCATACTGTTTTCATTACTATAACTTTGTAATATAGTTTATAATCTGGGTGCATGATGCCTCCAGTTTGTTTTTCTTTCTCAAAACTATTTTGGCTATCCAGAATCTTTCATGATTTCATACACATTTTAGGACTGTTTGCTGTATTACTGTGAAAAGTGCCATTGGAATTTTGATAAGGATTACATTGAATCTGTAGATGGCTTTGGGTAGTCTGAATACTTTCAAATATGAATTCTTTCTATCCATTTATTCATGTCAACTTCAATTTCTTTTATTAATGTCTTTAGTATCCAGTATACAAGTCTTTCACCTTTTTGGTTAAATTTATTTTGGGGTATTTTATTATTTTTGATGGCAATGTAATGGGATCATTTTCTTGTTTTCTCTTCCTAATAGTTTATTATTAGTATGTAGAAATGCAACAGATTTTTGTATAATGATTTTGTATTCTGCAACGTTTCATTAATTCTAACATTTTTTTGTGTGTGTAGTCTTTAGGATTTTTATACATAATATATCATCTGCAAACAGTGACAGTTTTACTTCTTTTTTATTTGGATGTCTTTTATTTCTTTTTGTTGCCTGATAGCTCTGGCTACAAATTCTATGTTGAATAAAAGTAGTAAGAGTGGCTATCCTTGTCTTTTTTCTGAACTTAGAGGAAAATATTTCTGCTTTCCACTATTTATATTTTAGCTGTGGGTTTATTATATATGGTCTTTATTATGTTGAGGTATGTTCCCTCGATACTCTATTTGTTGAGTTTTTATCACAAATGGATATTGAGTTTTGTCAAGTGCTATTTCTGTATCTATTGATATGAGCATATAATTTTTATTCATTTTATTAATGTGCTGTATCACATGGGTTGATTTGCAGACGTTGAACTGAACTTTCATCTCTGGAATAAATATCACTCGATTATGGTGTATAGTCTTTTTAATGTATTGTTGAATTCGATTTGCTAATATTTTGTTACTTTGTTGAGGATTTTTGCATTTGTTTAGCAGGGTTATTAGTCTATGTTTTTATTTCCTGTGGTATCCTTGTCTGGTGTTAATATCAGTGTAATATTGACCTTGTAAAATGAGTTTTGGAGTGTTCCCTTCTATTTTTTGGAAGAGTTTGAAAAGAATTGGCAGTAATTGATCTTTGAATGCTTGGTAGAATTCAGCAATGAAGTCTCCTTGTTCTGGACTTTTATTCGGTGAGATTTTTATTACTCATTCAATCTCCTTTCTAGTAATTGGTCTGTTCAAATTTTCTATTTCTTCATGATTTATTCTGAGTAGGTTTAATGTTTCTAGGAATTTATTCACTTCTTCTAGGTTGTCAAATTCAGCGACGTGTATTTGTTCATAGTAGTCTCTTATGATCCTTTGTATTTCTGTAGTATCAGTTGTAATATCTCCTCTTTCATTTCTGATAGTATTTGAGTCCTCTTTTTCTTGATGTCTAGCTAAAGGTTTGTCAATTTTGTTTATCTTTTCAAAGATTCAGCTCTGTTTTATTTTTCTATTGCCTTTTTAGTGTCTGTTTTCTTTATTTTAGCTATGGTATTTGTTATTTTCTTTCTTCTTTCAATTTTGGGCTTTTTTTTTTTTTCTAGTTCCTTGAGGTATAAAGGTAGGTTGTTTATTTAATATTTTTTTGTTTCTTGATGTAGGCATTTATCACTTTGAAAGTCCCTCTTAGAAATGCTTCTGCTGCATCTCATGGATTTTTGGAGATTTGTGTTTCCATTTTCATTTGTCTCAAGGTATTTTTTGATTTTCTGTTTGCTTTCTTCTCTGACCAATTGGTTGTTCAGTCACATGTTGTTTAATCTCTACATATTTGTGAATTTTTCAGTTTTCTTCTCACAGTTAATTTTTAGTTTCATGAAATTATTTTAAAAGATGCTTTATATGATTTCAATCTTAAATTTATTAAAACTTGTTTTATAGCTCACTGTATAATTTATCCTGGAGAATGTTTATGTGCACTTGAAAGTGCATCCTATTGCTTTTGGGTGGACTGTTTTATATACATCTGTTGAAGCCATCTGGACTAACTTGTCATTTATGACCAATGTTTCCTTATTTTCTGTCTGCATGATGCAAGTGGGGAATTAAAGACCCCCTACTGTTACTATAATGGTGACAATTTCTCCCTGTAGTTCTGATATTTACTTTATACACTTAACTTGTTCTTTGTTGGGTCCATAAATATTTACAAATATTATATCCTCAGATCAACTCTTTTATCATTATGTAATGCCCTCTTTTGTCTCTTATTAAAGTCTTTGTTTTAAAGTCATTTTTTATATAAGTATTGCTACCTTAGCTCTTTATTGGTTTCCATTTGAAAAAAAAATCTTTTTTCATCCCTTTATTTTTAGTCTATGTGATCTTATATCTGAAATGAGTCTCTTATAGGCACTATATAGATGTCTTTTTTTTAAAAAAAAAATATACACATTCAGCCACTCTATATATTTTGATTGGAGAATTTAGTTCATTTATTTATTTAGTTTTTATTTTTCTTATTTGTTGTTTGTCTCCCCTTTTTAAATTTAAGTTCCCTCAGGACACAGATTTCAATCTGTTTGTTCATGGTTTTATTTCCAATTGCCCAGTAAATGTTTGTTCAAAGCATAAATTAATCTGTAGCAGTAACTAATGAAAACTTTCATTGGGCTTAATTGTATCTAATACCAACCTGTTCCACATTTAAGCCCAAGGCCTTTTTGTACTCGATTGCCAAAGGAATTTGGTCAATTTCTTCAATATTACATAGTCTCATGGTTCTATCCTATGGTAGCTCTTATGTGCAGATCCCACACTCAGATGCTGGTGTGCAGTTTGGGTATTTTTTGTTGAGTTTTAGGTGTTCAGCTTATTGCTGTTTCAAGGGGAGAGATCTGGAAACATCTCTCACTCTGTCATGTTTCCAACTTCACCTCAAATTTAGTTCATTTAAAATTAAAGTCAGTATTGATAGAATATAGAATATGATAGAAGATGGCAGAGTAAGAAATGCTGTGCTGACCTCCTCTCATGACCGAATCAAAATGAATAGTAAACTACAGAACAGCCATCATTGGGTGTCAGCTAATGTCTAGCTAAATAGAAGTCCTGTAACTGAAGATATACAGAAGAGGCTATCTCCACACTGGTAGGAAGGACAGAGACAAGGAACGAGCTGTGTGTGGCAGTTGAGAATTGGGAGGAATACCTCGGACGTGGTCGAGAAGCGAGGAGTCTCAGTCCCACACTGGGTTCCCCAGCACAGGGTTCCAGTGTGGGAAGAGAGGTCTCCTCAACTTCAGGCTGTGAAAAGCAGTGAAGACTGTGGCTGAGTGGAAGGGAGAATGGCTGGAATCACAGACATTCCTCTTAAGGGGTCTGCATGCAAACTTATTCACTGGTGGACTCACTTACTCTGAGCTCTAGTACTAGAATAGCAACTAGAAAGGCACCAGGGACATACAGGGAGGAATTGAATGTCTGGCTTCAGGACAAGAGCTGGAGGGGCAGCTTTCTGCCAGAAAAAGTGCTAGCAGAAGCCATTGTTTCTTTGTTGAACCCTTCCCTATCCCCGCATGCAGACTTAGGTAGCTGCCATATCTGACTCTTCATCAGCATAGCTAACTCTGGTCATCCCCGCTCCCAACCCTGGTAATTCCCTGAGACCCTGCCTTATCCAACTTGTGGGCCCACCCAAGCCACTTCCAGAGCATTTTTCCTTACAAATCTTTCTTGGCTCATGCTGGAGACTTTCTTAACCTCTCAAAAGTTTACAAAACCTAAACAAGTATCATCTGGCCTTGGCATGTCCCACACCTGTTGCTGAGGAGCCCCAAGCCCGGCACTAGTGGCAGCTGGCCTTGGTTTCCAGCTGAACCTCTTGAGTAACCTCCAAGTTCAATGCAAGTGGTGGCCAATTGTGGACCACTTGGTGACTCTTTCCAGATGGCCCCAGGTAGGGTATGGTAGGTAGGGTATGGGCCACGGCTGAACTTAGCCTGCAGTGGGGCCTCCTGGTAGGCCCAGGTGCTGATTTCAGACTGAGCAGAAACACCCCCTAGGACCACATCTGAGGATGACACACCCATAGGGCAGACTGGGCAGGTACAAAAACCCTGCTAAAGGGAATCTTCCTTCATAGGGTCAGCCCATCACTAGCCAATCCTCACAACCAATTAGCCTGAGGGTCAATCCCTCCCATTGATGTGCAAACAGCAACCAAGGCTCAACTACAACAGGAGTGCACAACACATAACCCATAAAAGGGATACACCTGACACACCAAAATCATTTGACCAAGGAGACTGCATCACTGGACCCCATAGGACACTTACTATATAAGGCCACTGCGCTAAGACTGGGAGCCATAGGAGCCCTACTTAATACATAGAAACAAACACAGAGAGGCAGTCAAAATAGGGAGACAAAGGAACATGTCCTAAAAGAAAGAATAGAGCAAAGCTCCAGGAAAAGAACTAAACGAAATGGAGATAAGCAATGCATCAGGCATAGAATTCAAAACACTGATTATAAAAAAAACTCAGTGAATTTAGGGGAAGAGTAGATGTACTCAGTGATAACTTTAAGAAAGAGTTAGAAACAGAAAGAACCAATCATAAATGAAGAATGTGTTAGAGAGAATCAACAGTAGATTAAATGAAGCAGAGGATCAAATCAGAGATTTAGAAGATAAGGTAGCAGCAGAAACTCAATTAGAACAGCAATAAGAAAAAAGAATCTAAAAATAGGATCATTTAAGGGGTCTCTGGGACAACATCAAATATACAAACATTCACATCATATGGGTACCAGAAGGAGATGAGGGAGAACAAAGAATTAGAAACCTATTTGAAGAAATAATAACTAAAAACTTTCCTAATCTGGCGAAGGAAATAGACATACAAGCCCTGGAAGCACAGAAAGTCCCAAACAAGATGAACCAAGAGAGGCCCACACCAAGACACATCATATTTAAAATGCCAAAGATTAAAGACAAAAGAAAATATTAAAAGCAGCAAAAGAAGTTAGTTACCTACATGGGAGCTTCCATAAGACAGCCAATTTCTCAACAGAAACTTTGTAGGCCATAAGGGATCTACACAAAATAGTCGCAGTAATGAAAAGTAAGAACCTATAGCCAAGATCACTCTACCCAGCAAAGCTATCATTTAGAATGGAAGGACAGATAAAGAGCTTCCTAGAAAAGAAAAAGTTAAAGAAATTCATCACCACCAAACTAGTATTATAAAAATGTTAGAGACCTTTCTAAGAAAAAGAAAAAAGATTAAAAAATATAATAAAATGGTAACAACTACAACTCTATCAATAATTATTTAAATGTAAGTGTATTAAATACTCCAATCAAAAGGTAGGTGGCTGAATAGATAAGAAAACACAACTATTACATATGCTGCCTACAAGAGACTCACTTCAGTTTGAAAGACACACACAGACTAAAAGTAAAGGGATGGAAAAAGATATTTCTTAAAAATAGAAATGAAAAAAGGTTGGGATATCAATACCTATGCCAGACAAAATATACTTCAAAATAAGCTATAAAAAAGAATCAAAGAAGGACCTGGTAATACCGCTTCTGGGTATTTATCTGAAGAAACCCAAACATTACTTTAAAGGAACATATGTATCTATATATTCACTGCAGCATTATTTACAATAGCCAAAATATAGAAGTAATCCATTAATTTGTCCATTAATGGATGAATAGATGAAAAAGAGGTGGTATGCGTGCGCGCGCGCGCGCGCGCGCGCACACACACACACACACACACACACACACACACAATGGGATATTACTTGGCCATAAAAAAATGAAAGCTTGCCATCTGCAACAACATGGATGAACTTAGAGGGTGCTGTTCTGAGTAGTGAAAGTCAGAGGGAGACAAATACCACATAATTTCACTTGTATGTGGACTCTAGAGAACAAAATAAATGAACAAACAAAACAGAAATGAACTTATACAGAGTTCTATGAACATTTTCATGGTTGCCAGATGGGAGGGGAGTTGGGTAGGGTAGATTGGTATAAAAGGGAAAAGGACCAAAAAGTACAAATTGATAGTTAAAAAATAGTAATGGGATATAAAGTGTAGTATATGGAATATAGTCAATAATATAATTATGGTATCAGATGAATACTAAGTTTATTGGGATGATTATTGCATAAGTTATGTAAATGTCTAATCACTGTTGTATACCTGAGGCATATAATTTTGAATGGTAACTGTAATTGAAAAATTAAAAATATATACAAAATAAAATGCCACATGTGTGAAGCAGAATAGAATGCATATATTTTCAGAAATACCTGAAAATGAAGCTATTTCTGAGCCACAAAAGGAAAAAGCAGAGTATCCCAGTCTGTATTTGACACAAATATAAAACATCAACTGATTTTAGTTCATTAGTTCAACTCACTGTAAATAAATCAGGAAAATCAATTATAGGTTATTCTGTTGGTATGAGCAAAAAACCCAAAATGAACGGTGGTTATGTAGAGTTCAAAACCCATTTAGAATTATAGATAAGCCAGAAGAGATGGGTGAAGGAGAATAGCCACAGTGTTGCAAATCCATTGGACTTCAACCAGAAAAACTGAATTGTCAGAACACACTTAAAACAAACTATAGCTGGAAAGATATTGTGTACCTCAGGTATTGATAACAGGTTAAAAGACTGATAGATTGTTGCACACATATAAATCCAAACACAAATATCATCCACGTTTGGAGTGAATTTTCAGACATAATCATTGTTTTCCCTAAAATGATACTCACTTTACTTCTTTTTCTTTTTTTTGAGAACTGAAAGTTGTATAGATTGTCCTTCCTTGTGAACCTGTTGTCCATAATAAGCGTTCACCCATTTTCAGATGTCAAAGAGTCTGTAACATGTTGACCCTTTGCACATGCTATCGATTTTCAAACTTAAGTTATGAACAACAATTATAGTTTTTGTGGTGGTTAAACATAGTTTGAAACAAAAATGTGCCTCTGTCGAATGATGCGGGTTTTCTGTGGAATAAAGTGTACAAATTCATCCATGTACAATTATAAGTATTCAAACATTTACTGTCTCTGAACACCATATACTTTCTCTATGGCAAAACTACAAGTCGCACAGTACATTCCCAAAAGTGCCCCATTCCTATCTCAGTGCACATGTGTGCCATTCTTTAAATAATTGTTTTTCCTACTGGGTATTTATAATATACTTATTTTAGTGTATGGATTAACTTTTCTCATGTACATATTTTATAAAATTTAGAGAAGAAATGGAGAGGAATAAAGATTAGAATATAAATGTATTAGTTAAATAATACTAAAGATACATAAGTCAAAATCTTTCCTTAAAAAAGCAAATGATAAAAGTGAAAAAGAATTTTTTTTTCTTGTTACCTAAATACCATGGCAAGCATTTCTATATGAAGATTTTTTAAATCTGAGTTGTTGATTAGATATACAAAACTTACTGGAGGTAGATATGTATTTCCTCATTTTTTTTGAACAGTTTCTACTTTACATAACTCAGACCTGCTTAGTTCAAGAATTTAAAAAATATCCTTTGTATTCTCTTGGATCAACATGTCCACAAATATCCTAATGTAAACAGAGTAAATTTTTCTCTTATCATAAGAGGATTTCTAGAATCTATTCTCACATGTGAATATCTTAAAGAGATACTTTTTCTTTCCTCTCCCAATTAAATAGAAAGACACCAAATCACTATGCTTTGAGTACCATCATTTTTCTGAAGATTCTTCCTACCTGATAGTGTCTTAGTTTGGGGTTTTCAGTATTTACCCTGGCTGCTAACATGAGGATCCAAGTTAGTCTTAATTTTAGTATCCAAACCAGTTACTAAACCCCAATGGTCTTATTAACCTCTGTGTGTAAAACACAAGACAGAATGTGGTTATCTTCTCTATGAGAAGTTTAGGAGGGCTAGTGCTCTCCGGAATAAGCGAACCCCTGCTAAAGAAAGCAAGATTACCTAATAATGTGCCTCCTTATAAAAAGGAAAGATCTGTCACAGTCTAGAACTTAAGTCATTCTGCTATAAAGAATGAAACCAAATATCTTTTTGCTTTTCCCCCAATCGGTTCAAAAAATTAGCCTAAGATGAAGGGTCACAATTGAATCAGAATATTTCAGAAGGAAATATAGATTCAGATAAAATATTTTAGTCAGAAAATTGGGGTAAATGTTTTGTAACACAACAGGAACTAGGCAAAATGCAGGAATTTAAGGAAGAACATCTTTTAATGATTGAAACCAGTCTTTCTAAGGTGACTATGAAAGCAAGAAATATTACAACAAATAACTATTAACACATATTCTATTCTTTATAATCTTTCATACAATAATTTTTTATTCTCATTTACATTTTTTAATATTAGTGCAGCATTCTGAAGTTGTGAAGCGTAAGTTGTAAGTAAATGAGTAAAAAGATCAGAATCTACTCAGATTTCCAGAAGAGCTGTAGAATGTAGAAAACGGCAAAGTCCTCAAACAGAAAGTCAAAATGTGCAGAAAATGATGTCCATTTGCTTAATCAGTAATACATATATAAGCACACGTTGTTATAAACTAAGAATATAATTATAATGCCTGCTGTTGCTGTACAAAGAATTCCATGGAGAGAGAAACTTAAGTAATGTGTAATAAATGACTCAAAGGCTAATCATTTATTTCCCATTGTTAAATGTCTTTCAAGCTGGTTGATTGTCTACTGAGAGTCCGAAGTCGGTTGCAACTGCACGGCGCTGTGGGAGTGTTTCCCCTTGATGAGAAAGGTAAGAGTTCAGGGTCCAGAATTTGTTTAGCATGTCTATTCCTTTGCTGAATTTGTCACCAGGGAACAAAATAATTTGTTCATGCTTGAGTCAGAGCTGTAGAAACTGAAATCAATTCAGTCGTGTCCATGATGAATTTTAAAAGGTTCCAGTTTCTTGTTCAAATATGTATTTAAATGTCATCTTAATAATCCTTTAGAAATGTGCTGCTGCTTAATGCAAAAAAAAAAAAAAAGTGCCACTATTTCTACAACTATAAGATTAGGTGTGTTTCGTAAAAACAAAGCATATCTTCATTTCGTAGGTCAGTATTAACAAAGGTCCTGATGTTGCTGTTACATAAATGTAAAGATTCTTTTGCTGCCTGGAAAGTAGAAGAAATGTTACTATTTATCAGGAAGCAGTGGAAAAATAAAATGGCTAATACTCAAATTCTATATATCTAAAATATCATACTTTATATTATTCAGCCCAATTTGCCAAGCTGCAGAGAAAATTTCTCCAGTGGTCTTCATAGATAAGAGGAAATATGTACCCATTCAAGAAAGACAAGCTTCCCACCTCTCAAAACTTGTACATAGCCAGATAAGGAGGCATAGGTAATTAATCTGCTTTGGAGAAGATTTCTACTCTTTGCTCTCCCCTCGGATAATTTTCCATTTAAAGGTGTATATACTACTTTAAAAGGACTTTTGATTATTCTCTTTGTTATCCATTGAATAAAATCATACTTTAACTCCACTGTCTTATATTTTATTCCCTTTTCTACAATTTCTTGTTTTTACAATTGCTTACAGATCTTCCCCAAAGCAAAATCTTTATAATATTCAAAACAAAGCTTTGTTTAAAGAAATCTACATTTCCTGTGATTCTTCTAAATCTAGTAAATTAAGAATTCCACAAAGACACATTTTTTCCCTACTTGAAAAGAAAAAAATACATATAGTTTTATAAATGCCAGTAACTTTTCCCTAGAACATTTAAGTGTATAAGCAAAACTAATATATTTGTCAACAGAGACACTCTGGAAAGATTGTTTAATTATAACTTGTTTTATTGTTGGGCTAATGACAGGTATTAAGGTAATGCAATATTTCCTTAATTAATATAATATGAATATATTAGCATTTTGACTATATTCTATCCAAATAGATTATATGCAGAATTGTTTCTTCAGTGAATAAACTGTGGCAGAAATTATTAGAACCAAAGTCTGGGTTATATTCCTAGAGATAAGTCTCTCTTACACACACACACACACACACACACACACACACACACACACACACACACACTGGTCTGAAAATTCCACTTTAATAATCATCAATTTGACTGATTCACGCTTTGAAAATGGACAATTTTATACTGTTAAAAGTTATGATTTTCTGGAATATTTGCAGAAGATAGAATGGATATTGATGAATCCCTAGCTCTTGGAAACTCATGAAATTATAGGAGGGATTAGATGTGATAGTAGATATAAAACATTTAGCATGATCTTGTACATATAAAAGCTCAATAATTATCAGGGCGGTTCTGTAATTTCTACATGCGACAGCTTAGGGCCAACAATCTGATTGGAAATAAAGTAAGAAGACTTGTTTTGAAGTTGTGCTTTTCAAATAAGTATATTGCTTTATTTAGATTTTTGGGGGGGTGCCTGGAAAGGGATGGCTAATGAAAACTATCAGGGAGGCAGAGAATTCTCCCCCACAGGCCACAACATTGGCACTTATAATTATTAAAGAAAGGCTTCTATTTAGGGAAGATGGATCAGGCATTCATTCCTGTTTATGTACAAAGGGACTCAGGCACTAATATCTAAAATGAAGAGTCCTGAACTGCCTCTATGATTTTGCTAAAACTCAATCGTCCATATTTATCTGATTTTTTCTCTAAACTCTGAGTAATTTGGTTTTACTGTGTTAAACACTATTTTCTCCAATTCTCTTATACTGTTATATTCAAATTATAGCTCATGAATTTTAATTGTTCATCTGGGCTTTCTCATTAAACATCTATGGTCCAAACCTGATTTTGGATAATACATGGCCAGCAAGTCTGCATACAGCAAACTTATTTTTATATTAATATTATCTTCATTTTAAATTTTATTTTATTTCATGTTTATTTTGTAATAGCATGTTTTATCTATCACTTTTAGTTCTCTTATTAATTTCTAGCTTATTTATTTTATTTTATTTTACAAATTTCAATTTCTCCAAATATCTACCATATTTTATTTTACATACCCTTTCCTAGACAGGTATATTAATTATTTTTGATTTTTAAAATCAACTAGAAATAAGCAGGAAATGAAAACAGAATTTTGCACAAAAGCTATATATGTACTAACTTTTCAAAGGTGACAAGTTTATCTTTTATCCCATTCCTCCCAGAAGAAAAGATGTAATAAGCTGCTTGATATTCATAGGCCTTATTTACCTATTCATTCAATCTTCATTTATGTCTTTATTTACATTAAGCACCTCAAAACTTTAAGAAAGCATTATAAATGATAGTTGGCTAACATGTCCAGAAAGATTTGTAACCTAATTTATAACCCATCTTTGACAACCTGCAAAAAAGTAATATGTAAAATATGTAAACTAATATTACTGAAGCATTCTGTATACTTTTGGTATATACTTACTTATTTTGATTTCTTTGATCTGCATGCACAGTATGAAATCATAAAAGCAACAAACATCACCACACCAACACTGAGTAAGACTATTTCTATCAGGCCAAGGAGGTTTACTTTTCCAGTCACTTTATTTTTGAACATTTCTGCTTTCTCATCGCCAATGGTACCGGTCTGTAATTAAGTTAATAATTAGCATTATATGGGTAGATCAATGGAGAAGAATACTTAAAACCCTCTACTTATGTATCACTCTTTTCTCCAAACACATGTATAGTCATCTGTATATATAAAACAAGCCAATGGAATCCATTTGCATGTTAAAAGGCAATAAATGCCAAGATGGAACACAGAATGAAATAAAATTCTCCCTTTACTACAACAGCAACAGAAAGGTTTAAAAGATGCATTTTGAAAATAATCTAAAATGATAGCAAGTACTTTATCTTCCTAAAAGAAAAACACTGGAAATTACACCAATTTGATATTTCTGTGTGATTTGTTTCATTCAAGTAACTATAACTAATAATATATAAACTCATCTATATGGGCAACAGAAACATACAACTTCAAATATTATACATATATATTTAGTTTTGAGACATCAAAAGCATTTTTATATACAAAGAAGTTTACTATTTTAAAGACTAATAGATAAAAAATACCAACCTCATTAAGCCAAAGAACAGGCACAATATAGTTCCGATTCAGATGCTTTAATGCCCTGTAATACACATTTTTAAAATTATGAAAATTTATACTAATACACATATATAACAGAAATTTTAGTAATTACTAGTATAATATAATACATATCCAGAAATTAGTTGCTCTTGCAAATCAGTTAAGTTCCTTGATATTTATTCTCTGTAATGAGTCATTTAAATTTTAATATGGCTGTTTCTTAGATATCTTTTACTCTAAAAACCTTTCTAACACAGATTTCTAATTAGATTGTCTTTTTCTAAGCACAGATTTTTCCTTTGAACAAATTTTATCCAGGAAAGTAAAATATAAATTCTAAGAACTGTGTGCATAGAAATATTTGGAGAGCAAGTGAAATGAGATGCGATGAAATACTTAAAAACATTCCAAAATATGTGTAAGTATTATTGCAATGAACATAAGATATAATTCTAAATCACAATTGAAAGTTATAAGCATTTAATGATTATTTAATGACATTTAAGCCAAAGCAAAGTTGAAATTTTATATTCTTTCCATTTTCATAGATTTACTCACATTCTTACAAGAAAATACTAAAAATCATGTAACAATAACTTTGTTCAAGAGACTCACTCAATTTTTTTCGCTGGCTTGACCAATATGTTGATCTGCAGCCGTTTTGCAAATTGTAAAGTGAATCCAGTTATCTAAAAACAGAATAAACTAAAATAATTACTAACTTATTTTTAATACATAATATCCAAATTTTATTTTTATTGTTATATAGAACTTAAGGAAAAACTGTTCTACTTCAAATTTGTGGAATTTATTAAATAATTAATTGTAATGGGACATATTAAATATATTACATACCTAACTCGATAATTACATTACATTTATATATGCATGTGGGTGTACATACATATAAGTATGTATGCACATACTTGTATAATTTTTGTCCAACATAATGTCAAGGTTTTGGTTAGATTTGTAATATTTACCAGAAAAATTTGGGGAATCAACAATGACAATGATAATACTAAAATATAAGCACTTATATAGTTAATTCCTGAACTATGCATGGTCAAATATAAATCTAGTCAGAATCCATGTATTATCAGTTTAATAATATAACTGTATCATTATTTAAACTGAAACGTGACTACTAAAAGTCTGGTGTTTCATTTTTTTGAGATAATTTAAAAATTAAAACTGTTGTGCTATAGGAATTTTTATATATTTTTCTTGCCACTTAAGTATAATAGATCTTGTCACTAATTCACATATACCCATAAAATCTCCTCTGGTCCTTCATAATATATAGTGTCTCTCCACATAAATAAAACTTATGATTATGTATAAAATAAGCATAAACTAGTAATTTATATCAAATTGTTTTAAGACAATTAGAATTATTTCAATTGTTGGCACTCCTGACCTATGAACCATTGAAAAGGCTTATAAAATTCCATATGCTTAAAATTTAAATTTAATTACCTTGATATTCCATAAGCAATAGGAAAAAAAAACAATGCAATTTTCAGTGAAATAAAAGTAATATATCAAGATCATGATTCAATAAGTGTGATCAATGATGTGATTGACAAGGAGATAATTTATTTTTTCTTTCTTAAAAAACAATATTAAACAAGTTGGATCAAGAGTATATTTGCTTACAGGTTCAACATCTAAGTATGTGCTATGTTCTTCTTCATTTGGATTTAAGCCTTCAATATTTCTTGTAATTTCAGGACTTGCATGTAGAAAATGAGGAAGTGAAATGAACACCGGTTTTCCTAGAAACAAGTTTTAAGAAGATAATTGGAGACAAATCATTTTCCTCATTGCACATGCTACTCAGAAAAAAAATTCCTTAAAAATAAAGATTTTAAATTAAACAAATGCATAGTTGAGTTTTAACACTTATTTTGGGGGATGAGGGTGAGAGATGATTATAACATGTATCACTATTACATAATAATAAAATATAAAATTCTATATCATTCTATTAACCTAGTAAGTTGGCATCTGTTGTTTATTCCTTAATTGTTAATTTTTATTATGTAAAGTTTAACTGCTGAACACAGTTTCATCCATAAATATTCACATTCCAGGCAGTAATACATCTATGGACTGATAAGAGGTTTTTCTTTCTTTTTCATACTCATTCCAATATGAAGAAGGTGAACAAAATAAGACACTCTAAATTCTGTTTAAGTCAATTACTATTTCAGCAACATACTATTTTCAAGGGGGGAAAAGCTAGAAAAATGGCAGAAGGATAGTTTGGATGCTCAAAGTATTCTGGAAATTATTCTGTTTTACCCTGAATCTCAAAGGAGAACAATGATTCTGCATAGCAGGAAACTATCAAAAATGAAAAGGGTACCTAAGGAATGGGAGAAAATAATTGCAGACCACATATCCAATGACTAGTTATTATCCAAAATATATAAGGAACCCATACCACTAAAAAACAAACAAAAAACAAACAAAACAAAACAAAAAACAGTGAAAAAACAACCAAATTTAAAAATGGGCAAAGGGCCTAAATAGGTATTTTCCAAAGTCACACAGGAAAATAGCAATTTCACTTTATCTAACAATCATTAAGTTTTGTAGTACTGAAACATAGTTGGGACCTTGAACACAACCCAAAATCAAAATAAAAAATTTCTACCATCGTCCTTACTTTCTGTCCTTGCGTTCTCACTTTAAATGTTTAGTGGAAAGGGATCCTGGGTAAAGGTTACATTTTAAAGAATACTACAAATTATGTCCTAAACTGTAATATTGAGAATATACACTCACCTCCTTTGCATTTGCTAATGTCTAGCACACCATAAAACGTACAATTATTTGAGACCTCTCTGTCTACACAGAAACAATGGTTGTCTGGATTTTGAAGTGGAGATGCAAAGGCCTCAGGTGGAAGAATAAACCTATACACAGGAATTCCTTTCAGATCATGTTCGGCTCCAAACACAGCATAGATTGACCTAAACACAGAGAAGAAAGAGCTTCATTCCAGGAAACAATTACATTCTGGAGATTAGGTTTTTCTCTTAGTTTTAAACTTATATTCTTTCTTTAACTTAGAAAAACCTGATATACTCTCAGTAGGATTCTTGTTACATTTTTGGGAAAAACGTTCTTGTAAACTTTTAGAGAATACCAGAATTCAATATCTAAGTATGATATTCTTACCTTTGTTTTCAAACGCTTGTAAGAATAATTTTTGCTTATGAAGTACATTTTTCATAGTTTATTTCCTCTATAGATTAAACATTTACATGACTCTCAAATTCTTTATTTGTTCCCAGTTCAAATAAAAATAAAATGCCTTTCGAAACTTAGCCATGGAGAGAAAAGCCACTTATTTGCCAGGGTGTGTGCATGTGAGGGTTTGATATATAGATATAGAGAACAAGAGTGAGATCAAGAGAGATACACAGACACAATACACCTCCATCATTTACCACCATGTCCACCATTACCTAGGCAATGTGCTGAGGTTCAATACATATTTTATTTTACAATTCTAATAGTTTTATTATTTGACTGAAAGAAAAAAAAATACCTTTTTAAAAAAATAAATGTATTGAGGTGACATTGGTTAATAAAATTATATAGGTTTCAAGTGTATAACTCAATAATACAACATCTGTATATTGCCTTATGTGTTCAACACCCAAAGTCAAACCTCCTTCTGTCGCCATACATTTGACCACATTTACCCTCATACATATTTCTTCCAATCCCCAGATAACTCTATATGAAAAAACACTGATTTCTTCAATTTTACAGATAAGGAAAAGATGCAGAGATATTAAATACTTGCTCACAACCACAGAGTCTTTAAGAACCAGGCTAGAATTCAAACATTGGTATGAGCTTCAATGCTTATGTGGTGTCTATTAGGCCCTATCAATTTGAAAAGTCACCATAGTAGCAGTAGAGCACATTAATTGACATAGTTCTGTGACAGTGATATTATCATCTCTGGACATCTTTAGAAAAACTGGGCATAGAGTCTAGACTTGGCCATTATTAAACGTACCACCAGTTTAGTTAAAAAATAGTTCACAAGAAGAAAATTATTTGCATTATGCACAATATCTTTCTATAGTCTTCAATTTTTTAAAGAGTTAATAAATACATTATGAGTACCATATTGTATTTATTTTTAATCAAGAAAAATTTCCCTAAGTGTATTTCATTTTTCTCAAATAACATTACTAAGTATGAGCTTCTTGGTTACTTGGGGGGAAAAGTTCTGACTCACAGAAATACATTGGTATTTTTGCCTTACCTGCAAATGTCAGAGGAAAAGAATTGTAGTATCCGTGTCTTCTCAACAAAAGGAGGAAACGAGGCTGCATCTGTTTAAAATTAAGCCAGTGGCAAGAGATTAGATGTAATATGTGTCCTAGAAAAACCTAGAAATCTCCATTCCAGCATTGCCAATAGAAATAATAATGCAAATTGTATGTAATTTTAAATTCTCTAGTAGCCACATTTAAAAAACTAAAAAGAAACAGATATGCTTATTTAATCCAATATAGCCAAAATATTGTCATTTTTTTTCAAAATATTGTCATTTACACATATAATAGAGTGGCACTTTTCTTACCATGATGTTCATTCAGAACTCCTTATAGGTATGCATTATTCTTACTTTTGATGGTGATTCATATATTTGCACTAATGACTGATTAATATTTTTAATCATTTATTAAATTTCTCTCATTTAACAAAATTCCTTGCAAATGGTTTGAAAACACATCCATCAAAATGAAAGGGCATTTTTTGAGTTTACTGAATTTCTGCTGTGATTATGATCCATGGCACACACTGAATATGTAAAGAAGTAACTAAATAACTCCTCTACTTGCTTCTTAAATGTTTATCACCAAAATGAGCCACCACTGAATGTTTTTGTTCAAAAGGGTAAGACCCATCCTTCAATTATGAATTTCAGGTTATTTTTATGATAAGTGCTCCAACCTTATAATGTTATTACCTTTCACTTATATTCTTATGATAAGTGAAATGAAACAGATGACTGAACTCGATCCTGGCAATTGGAGAATTGGATATTACAGAGTAGTTTAAACTCCTCAGAGGTCCCTGAATGGGCATTGCCTACAACTGTCTTTCCAACTTTTTAACCATAAAAGGAAAAGGAAATGGTGCAAATTTTAAAATTCATTGTTTGAAACATCACTGAAGGTTACATCATAATCATACTAACAATTATCATGTCTTTTCGAACTGATTGAGAAGTTAGAAGAAGCATTTGTAAATCATGATGAGAACATATCAAAAGTTTTGTGTTTCATTAGTCTCTTTTCTCTAGTGTTGTTACCAAGGATCTCACAAAGATTATGTCAGAGTCCCCTGCCTTGTCCAATTTATGTTCCTATGTTCTTATGTTCTGTATCTAAGGACTAAAGTATCATGCTTATGCAATTACTAGAGTTAGTAGTATTGGGACACTTGACAATTTATTTGCAGAAATGTTTTTTTTAGAAACGAATTTCTTCCTTTCTTCTCTTCATCCATCCCTGTGGCTCAAAGCACTACAAAGTAAACCCAGAAGTGTTTTGCCTGTATTTTTTTTTCTATAATGGAGTGAAAACAAAATGAAATAAAAATGTCAAACTCAACAGTAGTTTTGGTTTCCCTGTTTCCTTTTTATTCCTTAATTTTTGCAAAACTTTGTATTTCACTTTCTTTATCTTTGTTTTTCTACAGTGTAGGTTCATCAACTTTGTAAACATTATTCTTCTCCTCTACTTAGTTGTTGAAAGCTCACCTCTGATTTAAATTACTTCATAGTATTTGATTCCCATTGTTCTTTAAAATCTTAATTCTTAAATTAATAGGCATATGTACATATACTTTGCTTTTCCTCAAGGAGTAAAATAAGCCAGATCTAACTACACTCTAAATCTAAGTTCATAGTACTATCTTTTTCCCAGTTCTAATTCAGAATGTCCATTTTTGCATACCTTTTTAATGGTTAGTAGATATCTAACCATATTTTTTGTTTTCTCTCTTATTCTGACCACCATGCAAAATAGAAGGCATTGTCCTGCAACTTTACCAATTTTACTTCAGCTTGATACCTCACTTGGAAATATAATTTACCTTTGCAATTACCTTTTTTAATTTTCTTAATTTTAAATTATTATCTGTACAGTATTTACAAAAGATGTGGATAGTAACTATTTTTCTAAGTTTTTTAACCCCTTCTATTGCTAGTTCATCAAGTAAAGTTTTTACAAAGCAAATATTTTTCCTAGTAATGCAGGAAAGGCTAATAATTCTCAATGGTTAATCTTCAGAAATCCTATCACATTGAATAGATATTTACTAAGACTACATAAGAATAAAAACTAGGTTATGTTGTGGGGATAGAAAGACAGGTCAATGCACATTCTCCACCTTCGATAATCTTGTAGGTGTGATGATAGATTTGTGGGAGAGAGAAAGGTGGCTTCATTGTGATTATTGCTACAAAACAAATGTTCTTACCTGTACCATTAACCATGTCACAATAACTTGACCAATAGCCGAGATTCCTTAGAAATAAAAAAAATAATAATAAATAAAGACATTATCATTTCAAGAGTACCCTTCTCATTTTGTCTATTATGACTCAATACTTCTGCCTAAATTATACAGATTAGACCTGGTAAATGCTAAGTTTAAGAAATGTTCTAAATCCTTCAGTTTATATCTTCTTTGAAGCTTTCATCTTATTAAATTAAATGCCTGATACCATTAAGTGACCAGATTATAAAATAAAAACTGCCAAATGCTGTTAAATACAATAAATTAGAATAGACACAGTTCTGAAAAAAAAAAAAATGAAAAACATCTACCAGAAATTTAGAACCTACTTAGCGAAAAATCTTTTTTTCCAATGGCAGAAATAAGTTATTCGGTAGTATGTTGAGTGTTCAGACTAAATAGGAGGAAAATATTAAGTGGGTAAATGATGTAAACTCAGTATGAGAGAGAAGAGGAGAGTGGGGAAGAGGAAAGAAAAGCAGATATTTGATTAACGGAGATTGGAAACACGTACATAATCAATTTAAATGTTCCTGCCCTTTTAACTCTTACATGAGCTGACATTAAAGTAGGACAGAGTTTAATTTATACTCTGCTGTCTAGATTAGATGTGTGTGTGTGTGTGTGTGTGTGTGTGTGTGTGTGTGTGTGTGTGTGTGTGTGTGTGTGTGTGTGTGTGTATCTGTCTGTCTTTCATCAATAAAAAACATAGTAGTAATAGTTTCTCTGGATCCTCAGCCACTTTTTGGTGATAGAAAAACTGTTTTTCTCACTCCTAACATATCATCCAGTGAGATGTTAACGCAAGTTGATGCTTCTTTTTAAAAACAGATTAAACTGTTAATCCTGCATAGTGTTGACATGATCAGTTAAATAAACCTTACCATAATCTTAAACTGAAGTAAAACTTTTACTCCAATTAGTGGCACTTAGCAACTCTCCTCAAAATCTCTCTATATATCGAAATGGAGGAAATTTTCATGCTCCTAACTGTAAAATAGTGATGTCATTTCCCCTGAAATAAACATTTAGAAGTTTTTTTTTTTCTTTCACTAGGCTTTTCAATAAAATATGTGCTTATAAACTCTGTAGAAGAAAAAATACTACACTGTTGACTTTTTAACTGTTGTGTGCAATTTTTAGATAGGGACGCATTGTAAGAAAATGGTTTCTTATATTAATAAAAACATTCTATCTCTATTTTGATTACTTTATTCTTTTTTTTTTCAGGAAATGTTATTCAGATCATATTTATTAACTTCGAGGAGAAGAAAAGTCTTTCTCCTCTGATATTTATTAGGGTTCTTCCTACTTTACACATATGATAAAATATTAATATTCCAGGTGACTAAGCAGGAGCTAGAAAAAGGAAATTGTAGCTGTATGGACATGTCTTATTCTATTACTACTTCAAAGGAGATGTGCTCTTTATTTTTAAGTTTAATATATGTTTAAAACTACATAAAATCCTGATTCCATTTTTACACTGATAAATATATCAAATATCAATATAGAAAGTTATTTTGAGAAAATTTTGAAAGGGAAAATTATGGAAGTGTTCACATGGATTCATTAAGCTTTTATCTTTATAGACACATTAGGTCATATCAATGGAATGAACAATTTTTATTTGATATGCTCAGTAAAAAAGTTTTAAAACCCAATGAAATATATTTTTCTGCCTGCTAGAGGATCAGTCGATATACTGATTTTTTCTCTTTTCATTTGTGTTTATCTAATTGTACGGGTGCACTGTAATGCTGGTTATGCAGCAGAAATGGAAATAGTCCCTTCGCATTTCTTTATTAAGAGAATCTGTAGATAAAGGAAAACCTGACCCTAAAATGACACTGATTTTCAGCAGCTGTGCACTAGTGTGACTAGTTGTTATAACTAAATCATTAATACCTGTCCGAAAAGGAATTTTCAGGGCTGAGATACAAGCAGGTTTGCTCCATAGGTTGGTGTCTGTCCTGTGCCTTCCTAGTTGTTAAAGGAATACCACCTAAAAGTATTCTAGTCACCACACACTTTACCTGATACTTACTTGTTACCTTTATAAATGTCAATTATGGCAACTTTGCTTACGTCATCTTTTCCATTGAAAACTGTATAAACTCCATCTGCGGTATTATTGTACTGAAAAGATATGTACAAAAAAATTAATTCTAGAGCAACCCATATTTTCCAAGTTATAAAATATGTAATTAATTCACTTTTGCATTTCTCAATGGTTAGTCATAATTATTTTATATAATTTAAAATATATATGCAATAAAATTATTGGTCTTTAACATGTTAAAAGATGGAATATAAAAAGTGCCTATAAATAAGTGCTAGATGCTGAATCAGAAGAAGAAAACAAATATCAGAAAATGGCATAATCCAGACTCTGGTACTTTTTGTCATAATTAAGCAAGCAAAACAATTTTGATTACTACTCCTATTACAAATCCTATAAGAAAAAATGACAGATTTCTAGAGGTATTCTAAATGTTGTGATCTTTAATAACTGGTTAACAACAATCAGGTATACAAAATTACAAGAAAGGAGTTACAAGTATCTGAGTTAAAAAATTACTAAATCTCTGTTGCCTTAATGCTTTCTCCATGACACTTAATTGATAGATAACCTTGCAATTGTAAATGCCATCTAAAAGGAAAATAACAATAATTAACTGGAGAATATAACTAATATAACTTATTGTGACAAATCATAGTCAAACTCCCAATTCAAGAGTCAGCTTGTTGAATTATAATTCAAAACACTAAACTATCACTAATTATATCACTAAGTTCACATTTTCCTTCATCTCCAAACCATCATTTCATGACATTTATGGACCACTAAAAGTTCTTACTAACAAACTCCATTAAAATAGGACAGTGCTAATTTATCAATACCATTCAATGTAAATTTAGGCTAACTTTTAAATTTACATTAAAATAATTTGTGACAGGTCCAGAGAAGGATGATAGAATGAATACATTTAACACAATTAAAGGTATGGTATTAAATTCAATTTTTTGAGAAGGAAAATCAAAACAAAAATAGTGATCAAAGCTTTATTAGCTTAAAACCTAATTTTAGAAAAATTGTATATTTATCAAAGAATGGAAATCTGATTAGATCTCAGCTTCTTAATTTTAAATTTAATAGTTAAACATAAATAAGTAAATTATCTGAACTAGGAAAGTTCAGAAATCATGTGAGGAACTTTTAAAAATTAGAATACACATTCCTTGATCAAAATAGGGTTAACACACTAAATTATAAAATTATGAATTTCCTATACCATTATAATTATCTAATTGAAGTATAACAATATTGACATTCATATTTGGTACTCACAGGAAAAAATGCACCAACTGTAGTAGGAACAGGGTATGGAACCAAACTCAAGAATGGATCCGTATAGCCCCACAATAGTTCTTTCACAGTTCTCGTTTGAAACATAGATGATTTTGACTTTTTGATAAGTGAATTGAGTAACACTTGAACAAATGCATTTGGATAGAGATGGGGTGCAGCCTACAAAAAAAAAAAATCACCATTTAAGACACCATTTGCTGTATCACGTATTTAACAAATAAGTGGACTAAACACTAGAATTAAATTTAATAAATTTTTTTAAAGCTAAAGGAGTTCATCACCACCCAATCACTATTATAAGAAATGTTATAGGGACTTCTTTAAGAAGTAGAAAAATAATTTAAAAACAAAAATGTTAGGGAGCATGCATCCAGGTAACTGGCGCGGGCCCACGGCGGGCATTAGACCTGACTTCCCACAGGAATGCCCAGGCCTAGACGGGGTGCTGGAGATGTGTATGCAAATGCAAGGCCTTCTTCCTAACAGAGTCTGACTGGGAAGAATCTATCTGGAATAAGTTTTAAATTAGAGGGAAAAAATGATGTAGATGATACAAGCTCTGTTCATCCCTCTGGTGACCAAATCAAAGTTGTGATGAAAATAAAGAGCAGCAGCAAGAAAAAAATTGCCTGGGATCTAGAGCAACAAGAAATACAATTAGGGAGAAATCCAAGAAAGCACCCTGTAACGGCAGAAGGTAGGACGAGGTGAGTGGCTGAGAGAGTTGGAGGCTGCAGCAGCAGCAGAAGCCTCTTAAAGGGGCTGTGTCTATGAGTGGGGAGATAAGATGGCTAAGTTTTGCAGCATTGAACCTACTCTCTCTGAGCACCAGTGCCGACTAGGATGAGCACAGGGGGGCACCAGGGACTTACAGGGAACACTGAGTTGTCGGAGTGAAGGTCAAGGTGAGACTCACTCTGTACAGAAGTGCTGGAAGTATCCATTGTTCCTTGTTGAGTGGACACAGTGCCACCATAGCATTGACGTCATCAAACTTGATAACAGAGGTCGCTCCGCCCAGAGGATTCCCTGAAACCCCACCTCCTCCAACTCACGTCTACACCCAAGCCACAACCAGATATATCCTCAGCGAGTCAAGTGCTCCTTGCTGAGCAGCACCTAGACTCACACTGGAGACAGCTGGCCTCAGATTCTGGTGTGGCCTTTTGAGGCAACTATAAGTACAGCATCTGTGGATTACCTGCTAAATCTTAACAGGTGGCCCCAGAGGGGCAGAGGCTTGGACTAAGTTTGGCCTGCAGCTGAACCCCTCTCAGGACTGTGCCACTGGACACCTACTTCACAAATCCACACTAATAAGTCTGGAGACTTAGGAGCTTTGCTTAGTACATAGAATAGATATGGAAAGGAAGCCAAAATGGGAAGACAAAGAAGCAGGAACCATATGAGAGAACAGAACAGAGATCCACATATAATGGAGTCAAGCAATCTAACAGATGCAGAGTTCAAAACACTGATTTAAAGATGCTCAATGAACTTATAGGAAGTGTAGATAAATTTAGTGAGAACTTCAACAAAGAGATAAAAAGCATAAAAATGAAAATGGAAATTAAAAAGGGAACCAGTCTGAAATGAAGAACACATTATCTGAGATGAGAAGTATGTTAGATAAATAAACAAAAGAATAAACAAAGTGAATAAAGGAAAGGATTAAATGCCCTGTTTAGAGGATGGGAAAGCCAAGGACATTCAGTCAAAATGGCAAGAGATAAGGTGTCGTGAGTATAAAAATAATTTAAGGAGCATATGGGACACTATTAAAGATCCAAATATCTGTATGATCAGCATACCTGAAGAAAATCAAGATGTTGAACAGCTGTTTGAGGAAATATTGATGGGAAACTTCCCTAACCTGGTGAAGGAAATGAATGTAAAACTCCAGGAAGCTCATATAATTCTAAAAATCAGAGATCCAAAGAGGCCCATGCCAAGACACATCATAATTAAAATGCCAAAATTTAAATACAAAGAAAGAATATTAAAAGCAGCAAAACAAATAGCTACTTATAATGGAACACCCATAAGACTGGCAGCTGATTTTTCAAAAGAAACTATGCAAGACAGAAGGGCTTGGCAAAAAATATTTGACAGGATGAAGAGCCAGGGTCTACAGACAAGAATGATTTATCTAGCAAAACTATCATTTAGAGTTGAAGGACAGATAAAGAGCTTCCCAGACAAAAATTAGCTAAAAGAATTTATCACCACCAAGCCAGTATTACAGGAAATGTTAAAGGGACTTCTTTAAGAAGGAAAATATAAAAGACTCACTTCAGATTAAAAGACATACATACACAGACTTAAAGGAAAGAGATGGAAAAAGATATTGCTTTGATAGCCCTAGAAGGTATTTAAGTCAGACAAAGATAAACACTATATGATTTTACTTATATGCAGAATATAAGGAATAAAAAGAACATATTAATCAAAAACAGACTCACAAATACAGTGGACAATTTGGTAATAGACAGAGGGAAGGGAGGTTTGGGGGCAGGGAGAATGGGGTGAAGGGTTAAAGAAGTACAAATTAGTAGCCGATGGATGGTCACAGGGATGGGGAGCGCAGCATAGGGAATGCAGTTAGCATTAATACGTTGACTAGGCGGTGGGTCAGGGGAGGAAGGGAGCAATGGGGGAATCATTTTACAAGCTATATAGATGTCTAACCAAAGTACTGTATACTTGAACTAATTAAATTAAAAAAAGAAAATTGAAAAAATATGTAAATGATAAAATGGCAATAACTATATACCTATAATTCCTTTCACAGCAAATAGATTAATTGCTTCAATCAAAGACATAGGGTGGTTGAATGAATAAGAAAACAAGACCTATACATATGCCACGTACGAGAGACCCTCTTCAGATCAAAAGACACACACAGACTGAAACTAAAGAGAAGAAAAAGATATTTCATGTCAATAGAAATGAAAAAAAAAATAAACTGGGATAGCAATAATTATATCAGATTAAAAGAAACTTCAAAACAAAGGCTATAACAAGAGACAAAGAAAGATCCAGCAATTCCACTTCTGGGTATTTATCTAAAGAAACCCAAAATGCTAATTTGAAAAGACATATGCTTTCATATGTTCATCGCTGCATAATTTTAATAGCTGAGATATGGAAGTAATCTAAGTGCTCATCAATAGACAAATAGATAAATAAGAGGTGGTACATATATACAATGGGATATTGCTCAGCCATTAAAAAAAGAATGAAGTTTTGTTTTCCATAACAACATAATGGACCTAGGAGGTATTACATTAAGTGAAATAGGTCAGACAGAGAAAGACAAACACCATGTGATTTCACTTATAAATGGAATCAAAAATACAAAATAAACAAACAAAACAGAAAAAAACTTCATAAATACAGAGAACATTTTGATGGTTGTCAGATGGGAGGAGGGTTGGAAGGATGGGTGAAAAGGGGGAAGGAATTAAGATGTGCAAATTGCCAGTTATAAAAACAGTCCCGGGGGTATAAAGTATAGCATAGGGAGTATAGCCAACAATATTGTAATAACCACATATGATATCAGATGGGCACTAGACTTATTGGAGTAATCACTTCATAAGATAAATGAATGCCTAGTCACACTATATTATACACCCAAAACTAATATAATAAAACTAATAAAATGTAATTGGAAAGTTAAAAATATATATATTTATGAAATAAAATTACTGCTAAATCTTGCCAAAAGTATAATTTGTCTAACCCTAAGATAAGTAAATTTCTCTGCCTCAGCATCAGACACAAGAACATATTCAAAGTTCTATTTTGTTTAATGATACACTTTAAATGGTCTTTTAATTCAGTGATTATTATATGATGTTTGTCATCTTTCATAAAGACCATAACTCTATTCAAAATAATAAGACAGCAATACAGTTTTATAAAAATGACAGAATAAATACTATCTAATGATAATTCTAATCACAAGATTAATTATAGTGGATTCTAAAGTATTTCAAAACAAATAATTTTGTCTACGCACAGCAACAGCCAGATTGAGAACAGTGAAAGTGTCATCCTCTGTTCCACTTGATAGTGAAGGTTCAAAAATGGCACCTCTGGGCTGTACAAAAGAGACTGTGTTGTTCTCAGGATTGTGGGTTATATTTTCCTTGGCTAGAAAACGAACTCTGAAATACAGAAATACAATTCAAAATTATTATGTCAAGTGAACATTAGCTCTCAAATGTCATTCATTTGTGTCACAAATAATTTTTGAGTATATGTCAGATATTATGTTATACAATTGGGTTTAATTGATAAAGAAGCCAGTGACTGGTCTCTAGCAGATTAGAGAAGAGGGTCTTAAATTTGCATAGCAGGGAAGAATATGTATTGTTATATTATAGGAGTTTACATAGAATCTATGGGAAAACAAAGAACAGATACTAATCCAGACTGGGATGGTCATAGTGAGGGGAACAGTCAAGATACATAAGTAGTCCTAATTACAAATAGAAGTTTAGTTAAGTGAAATAGTGCATAAAGTAGTATGCTACGCATAAGATAAGAAAGAACATGATGTATTTTTAGAAGTGCAAATGGTTACATTTGTTTGCATTACAGAGTGAGAGAGTAAGGAGACCGGTGAGAAATAAAGCTCTTGGAACAAGCAAGATCACAAACACAAAAGGGTTACACATCCCAGACTCAAACGCTTAGCCTTTATCTGAGGGAAGAGAGGAGACAGGAGAGAGTTAAGCAGGGAAATATTAAGAACACATTTTCTTATATTTAAAGCAATGCTCAAAGTACATAGTACAGCCCTGCCTTTTCCATATTTTCAAGACTTCAATGAGAATTAAAGATAACTAATGGAATATAATTTCCATTTTACAGATCAATTTCCCTCTCTGTCCCCTTCATATATCGAATACTGATTAGTTCTAAGCTCTTGACTATAACGTCTCTAGGCTTCAAAGTACCAACTACTTTTTAGGTATGTGGAGAAGGGTGATTGTTATGAAGAAAAATCTTTTATGATTATAAGATATTGAGATGAAATATAGTATACTTCATTCATTGCACTATCATGTATTTGAATGTCTATTATGTGAGGTAAATAGACAACTTAGATGAAGACTAAAAAAAATGAGACTAAATATTTTTTAAAAAGCACCTTTCGCTCAGATATAATAAAAATGCAAATCTGTGTAGGGTAGGGATTATGAGTATTTTGTTCCCCAAGCAGTGCCTGGTGCATGGTGAATTCTCAATAAGTATTTTTTGGAATGAATAAATCAATTGATGGCTTACATATTTTGAAAAGAGAATTCCAAGTAAGCTAGAAAAATATTTTATTTTTAATATCCTTTCATCAAAGTTTAATTATTTATTCTTCTTGGAGTATTGAAGACACATAAAGAATTACAAAAATCTGAAATAGCACCCGACAGTCTATTATTAGTCAATTACTATTTTCTCTCAGGAAATTTTATTTTAAAATTAAATTACACATTATTAATATTTAAAATTGAAATACTTTATTTTTAAGGAACATTTATGTATATACAAAATAATTGAAATGATAACAAAAAAACTGACCTAAATTCTAGAACTTACATAAATTTTACTTACAACGTTGTCCCAGTAGATGGCACTCATTGAGAAAAATCTTTTATACTAAGGCCTATCTTTAGAATGTACTTTTAAAAAGAACATAATCACTCAATTTTTTGGTTTAAAAATTAGAATGTATATAGTTTTGAAAAGTGTTGGTTAATAAAGTCAAAGGAAGAAATTTGCCTTAAATTTTTCCTCAAGACTGCATTCTTCGTATTTCTTCCAAAATGAAGTAACAACAACAGACACGTTGGATTTGAGAATATTTTAAAGAAATTACCAAGTCTTCAAAGAGATTGTAGAGATGGTGTGGGATAGAATATATGTAATTAAAATCTCAATCCAGGAAATTTATTCTCTGACCCATGTCATACCTTGTCAATCAAAATTTCATAGCAGTCACCTGAGCAACTATTGACCAAATAAGCCTGTTGTTCTATTTGAGAAAGGCTATACCTACACTACCAATTTTAACTGGATTCAGAGGATAATTGATGGGGAGGAAGGCTCACCTCAACACATGGAAGACACTTAAGCTATTAACTTTTTCTGAAAGGTGGTTTTCCCGTTATTTAAGGCATTCTTAGCAGACACTAATGACTCAATTTTGGTGATATCATGAGTCAAACTGACCCCTACCTGATCAGAAATCCATCATTATATAACATTGTTATATAACTAGGAATTTTAACATTGTTATATGAATAGGAGTTTACTGTTTATAAACTAGCTGCAAATTCAACTGCTCCAACTCTTCCTTTACTGCCTGTCCAAATAAATCAAATATATCTAACTTACCCTCCTATCATCCCTTAGAGATAAAGGTTAAAGCCTCTAAGAATAAACTATATATTAACTATCACCTGTCAAAGCAGGACTAGAACTAGACTTACTATTATGTACCTGTTTCCACACATTATAAGTACTATCCTGAAAGTAAAAACATAACCTCCCCACAAACAAACACAAAATTAAATAGAAAACATGAAGTTTTCAAATGCTGACAACTATTCTCTTCCTTCACATGTATTCAGTTCAGTCAGGTTATGATTTTTAAACAGTCTTGCTGAGATACTCATTAGGTCACATGTGAATTCTAGATTTTCATATGTATACATCATAGCTACAACATTTTTTTGGAACAAGATATTCATATAGGTTTTTGATAGTAACACAAAACTGTAAGACTATGAAAAATAAAAATATTTTCCAAGGTAAGATTCTTTTTTATAACAATGAAACCCAGAGTTGTGAATAGTCATAGATGAGCACCTAGAGACAGGAGACTTGGGGATAATTAGTAGGACACAACAGGCACCAAGGCCCTCTGCAGCTTATAAATCATGTCCTATGTCAAGAGGCATTACCCTCACAACTATCGTTATTTCATTATATCTTTTTAAATGTAAGTCATCAATCTAGAAACCTATTAATGCATGGAGATAATTATAGATTATCTAAAACAGATAATAAAACTATAAATTAAAAGAAATAATTAAAAACATACTTTGTGGTAAGAATTTATCATGATGTGTAGCTGTAATTATTCTTGAGGGAAAATCACATGTTTGTCCAACAAATAATACAGAACATAATTATATTCCCATATAGATATAATAAATGGTTAAGGTTACTGTTTTTAGCATCTCAACACCTCCACCCCCACCCCTTTTTTTTTTTATTTTGATGGTTGGAGAAAAGACATAGTTTATAACTTAAATAGGAGAAAATGTATACAAAAATCTAGGTGTTACCAGTTCCTAAGTCTACGTAAACATGAACAAATCACATCATATCCCTTTGTGTCAGTTTTTTTAAATTACAAAATGAAAAGTTCTGGCTAATCATTTCTATCTAGTTCTAATAGTCCAACATTCTATTCAAAAGTATGTTAAACTATTAGGGAATGTAGGGTAAAGGTGTAGCATATCCAGTCTCATTACCGAAAAATATATAATAGTGAAACTACTCAATAAATAGAAACACTGTATGACCTGGAAATTAGTTTGAATAGAAATCTTTGGCAGGTAGCTGTAGTTATATAAAATCAGTTTAATGCTATGGTTCTCAAATCTGAGTGTGTATTGTAATCACCCAGAGGGTTTATAAAACTTATTTCTGGGCTCCAACGCAAGAGTCTCTGATAATTTAGTCTAGGGTGGGGTCTGTGAATTTGCATTTCTACCAAGTTCCCAGGTGATGCTGATGCTGCTAGTCCAGGTATCACACTTTGAGAACCATTACAGTAACATATACATTCAATTTTATGATTTTAAAATATTTTAGTTTTTAAAATTCTGATAGTTTTTTTTTCTATTGAGCATGCATATTTCAGAGTTGTTGAGAATATGTCCCACAAGTATAAAACACTTGTAACTTCTTAAATGTATTTAATGCTGGTCAATTTACAATAAATTCTGTATTTCTTATAATCATAATATCCTTAGATTAGGATTCTATATAGGCAGAAAAAAATATTTCAATGTCTATTATTGACAAGATAATACAACAGCATTTGTCAAGTGAAAGCTTTTTTGAAATACTTGGTCAAGGAAAGAGTGCACTTATTTGAGGGGCCTCACTCACCTGTACGTGTAAGGACCTCTTTGCTTAACTTTAATAGCACTGCTGTTAATTACCACTTCCTCTGGATTTTGCACATCAAAGATCCAAAACTGTCTGTAAACTGCTGTGCCTGTTTTAACCCAATTTTTAAAGGCAGTTGTACCTTCTTCAAGAACAACTTCCTATAAAAAAAGAAAACAAGTTTGGATTATTTTTTTAGAGTAAATATGGGTACTTCTGGGAGTTTATAACCATGAAAAGACCATGTGCAAGTTCCTTGTACTTGAAACCCTTATAACATTCCCAGATACTTGCAACAGAAATGTTTCGACAAATTATTATAGCATCCTCCTTAGTTAACCTTTTACAACAAAAATCATTGTATTATATATACTGCACACACTTCTGTTGAGCTTAAGGCCAACTACCAGAAAGCTTTAGAGTGACCTTATGGCAATATCGGAACAGTTAGTAACATGACTTATTAAGTGAATTTTATTAAAGCTGTTATAAAGAATTATTATCAGGTAGAACATTAACTTTTCTTCTGCCCTCTATGAGTTGGACTGATGAGACAAAATAGAAAAACAGAGAAAAATCTAGTGGTATGGGAAGCTTTTTCCTTTTCTTCAAAAGTTGGGCACTTCAGGGAATGATCAGTCAATGCTTATTAAATTATTAAAACAAACACTTCTGGATAAAAAACATAAATATGCCTTGGCCCCTTTAAAATCCTGCTCAATATGGCTTCCTTAATTCAATATACTAGGACCTCAAGATAATCATGCTAAGCGAAATAAGCCAGACAGAAAAAGTTGAAAATCACATGATATCACTTATATGTGGGATATAAACCTAAAAGCAACAAATGAACAGGACAAACAAACAGAGACTCAGGGACATAGACAATGGACTGGTGGTTGGTTACCAGAGGGTAGGAGGGAAGAGGTAGACGAGGTAAAGGGAGCCAAATATAGGGAGGAAGGGAGAGGGTGAAGTGGGTGAAGGGAATCAAATATATGGTAGCTGAAGGAAACTGGACTTCAGGTGGCAATCACACAATAGAATATATAGATGTCAATTTGTAATGTACACCTGAAAATTGTATAATTGTATTAATGAATGTTACCCCAATAAACTTACTTTATATATATATATATACTTGTAGCAACCCAATAGTCCATGTTTCCAAAAATGATAACAGTCTAATTCATTATAATTACGTTACTATGTTTTAAATAAGAGGATGGAATAAGGAAGTTGCCGTAGTATTCTTTTCAATGACAGAATCAGAAAAGCCTATATTAGAAATCTGTTCCCTTGCTTTAGGAGTTGTTGGACTGAATGGAAAGTTACCAAACTGCTCACAATTTCATTATCCCTAAAATAAAGGAGTTATTGATGTTCTCCCAGATTCCTTCCATGGCTTTCACTTTCTGTAGCAGGCAGTATTTCTAATTAAGTACCTTGGGAAGAATGCCCAACCAGGACAGAAAGCTCCAAGTTACCTTAGTGTGCTAGAGGAAGAGGAATAAAACAATTTCACAGAAAATGAGGCTAAAGAGACCCATGAATATTGGAACAATCTGACCTATTTGCTACCTTCACCTGGAAGTATCAATTCATAGAATGATGGATCAGGAAAGGATAGTGAACATTAATATCACATTTTCTAGTAGAGCAGACTGAGGCTCTGAGAAACCAGGTGGCTGGCCCAAAGATAACCTAGGCAAACAGTAGGAGAATCACGATGAGAGTCCTAGCCTCTGATCCTCAAACTAGTCCTCTTATACCCTGCTGTTACTTTTTTTTTCTGTCACCTCTGTACTTAGTTGGTAAAAGTCAAATTGCATTTCATACCTTCAAGAAACTTTACTTATTGCTTAAAGCAGAGAATAAGAGAATTCCTTAGAGAAGAACAGGGCTCCAATCTAAAATGCAATTACAAAATCCTGTGCTGTTGCAATCCATTTACACTGGGTACATAGAAGTTACTAAAGTGGTAGTAGACTCTATTACTTTTACAACCAATTGTTCTTTAAAAACTTTTTTATTTCTTCCCAAAAATTTGATCTCCATACTAACAAGCCCAATGTTAAAACAAAATTACATATAGATGAAGATGGCTATTCTTCGAAATGTAAAGGTATTTAATGAGGGTGTTGAAGCTGAAATCTACATAAAAGTTGAAAACTATATTAACTTACCCATTTCAAGAGACATTATGAGGGGAAAACACACATGAACCCATATACATACACATTTACTCTCTCACTCTAAGAACCTTAAGGATTAATGCAAGATCAACTATCATGTACTTCTCAAGGCACATATTTTATTTCAGTTCTTAATGAAAGGAAATCAATAAATACTTTTAGAATTGAAAAGGGACTGTGAAGAAATGTACTTGGCAGGACAGAAAACCTCTCTAACTCTAATGTATATGAATTTAATATCAAAAGACAATGCAAGTCTAATATGCCTTTCTTCTAACGGCCATGAATCACTTTGACTTATTTGTTGATCTGGAGATATTTTTTTTAATGGAAATATTGAAACATAAAAATTTGAAAATACATTGAATTATCAACTGTTTAGATTTAGGGACATCTAATATTATCCCTTTCTTCAGAGAGAAATTGGTTCTAGAGAAAACAGATGTCTGATTCAGTAATATATGACAATATAGTAGCAGATGATAAATAAATCAGGTATTTTCACTACAGTCTTGTGTAATTTCCATAACATCATGATTTGTTCAGCCACAAAGAGAAAAATATTGAAGCAGTCTAAATAAGAATGTATTTCTTCTCTTCCTAACATTACTACATGTATTAGAAAACTGTATAGCCTGAGTACCAAGATAAATATCACACAAGTTCCTCTTTTAAAATAAGCTAAAGAGTTTAGTTAGTCCTTTGTGAATTTAAAAGGCCTTGACTTTAAAGTGGATTTGGACTATCGAGCCTATTTGCAAATCTTTCGTGAATTTGAAGCACAAAGCAAATAAATATGTGCACAGAAAAATTAATATAAAATCTCTCACTTGGCTGATGTGTACATCAGTATCTGTTCCTGATTTTAAGTATATAGACTATCCAGCCCTAGGAATAGCTGGATCCCAACCTGATGACTCTCGCATGGCATGGTCTCCAGCTGGGTTTGAAAGCCATTGACCTTGAAACTTGTATTCTGTTACATTAATTTGAAAGCAGATGTTTGGGACAGTAATATCTTCTATCTAGTCACATGCTCACTTGATTATTACTGGTGCAAGAAACAGTACTCATCTATATGACTGATGACTTTAGTGAAATTATTAAAACGCACTTGAGATCTTCCAATGTGTAGAGTATGTAGGGTACAAATATATAGAGTATATTGTCCCATTTCTTAAGGATATTATGAAATACTAAGAGAGAATCATGTATAACAGGTTTTAATCTCTGACTTAGAATCCCTTATCCTACCCCTGTCTTCTTCCCTCAGAGCACAGAGTGAAGTGTTTTAAAATGAATCGAGATGATATGAGTTTGATCCCCAGTTTGGTCACATACTAACCATTTAAACTTGGGCAGGTTATTTAATTTCTTTATACCTCAGTTTCCTCAACTGTAAAATGGGGACAATAATAATATTAGGTTGAATTATTCAAAAATAGTATTTTTTAAAGTCAACATAAGTTGAATATAGTTTAATTAAATATTTATTCTTATAATTTGTTACCAGATTAATAAATATGACCACTTAAAACTGTATTCACACATAGGGAGCATTCAAGAAACATGTTAACTATTATTACTAAACAAATTCTAACTCCTTTTTAGAGGGAGAACTCTAATATTATTTACTCCCAGATGGCCTTAACTGCTTCATTTCAATTATTTACTACTTAAACCAGTCATGTGGCAATAACTCATGTAATATTGTGTGACACTTCTTTTTCTGCTACTTAGTTACTTTTGTATTTATTTTTACTCCAGTAAAATAAAAACTTTCTTTAAAAACAAAAATATAGAGAAAATAATCTTCATATTCCCTTCTCACCACCACAATTTGTTTTGTTTAGGGCCATTTACAAGCAAATTTCCCATATTCAAAAATATTTCTCATTTTTGTTTGCATTATGTATGTGTGTGTGTATGTGGGTGCACACATGCACATGCACTAAGAGCAAGAGAACGAATTAGAATATTAATGACAGTGGTGCTGAGAGTCAATAAATGGCTTTAGAAACCAAGAGCTGGTTCTTTGAAAAGATAAACAAAACTGACAAACCCTTAACCACACCCATCTAGGAAAAGAAGAGGACTCAAATAAATAAAATCAGAAATGAAAGAGGAGAAATAACTACAGAATCCACAGAAATGCAAAGGATCATAAGAAAATACTATGAGCAATTATATGGCAAAAATTGGACAATCTGGAAGAAATGGATACATTCCTAGAAACATACACTCTCCCAAGACTGAGTCAAGAAGAAATAGAAAACCTGAACCGACTGATTACTACCAACTAAATGAAATCAGTAATCAAAAACCTCTCAAAAACAAAAGTCCTGGACCAGATGGCTTCATGGGTACATTTTACCAATCATTCAAAGAAGAATTAACACCTATTCTCAAATTATTCCAAAAAATTCAAGAGAGGAAGTCTCTCTAACTTCTTTTATGATGCCACCATTACCTTGATTACAAAAGCAGACAAAGATATTACAAAAAAAGAACTATAGAACAATATCTCTTATGAACATTGATGCCAAAATCCTCAACATAAATATTAGTAAACCAAATTCAGCAATACATTAAAAATATCATACACCATGATCAAGTTGGATTTATTCCTGGGATACAAGTTTGGTACAATTGCCACAAATCAATTAATATGATACACCACATTAACAAATCTAAAGAGAAAAATCATATGATCATATCAATTGATACAGAAAAACCATTTGACAAAATCCGGCATCTATTTATAATAAAAACTCTCAGCAAAGTGGGAATAGAGGAAACATACCTCAAAATAATAAAGACCATATATGACAAACCTACAGCTAACATTATACTCAATGGGGAAAGGCTAAAAGTGTTTTCCTTAGGATAAGGAACAATGTAAAGACGCCCATTTTCACTATTCTTGTTCAACATTGTATTGGAAGTCTTAGCCATAGCAATAAGACAAGGAAAAGAAATAAAAGGTATCTGAATTTTAAAGGAAGAAGTAAAACTTTTGTTAATTGCAGATGACATGATGCTATATAGAGAGTGACAATTTCCTACATAGTTTTTCCTTGTTTTCTTCTTTTTGGTCTTCTTACTTTCCAATATTTTCTATTATAGGTAAAGCACCAGACTGTGTATTATCTACTTTCTGCATTCAGATTGTCTAGGTTTGGAAATAAACTACTCCTCCTTTTGGTGGGGTGAGTTAGGAAGATGATATAATGCCTTGTAATTATAAAATGTATAAAATAATAGTATTGTCTCATAGATACTTATGAAGATTATTATAGGGTAAAGTATAATAAATTAGTATATATGAAGCTCTTGGTAGCCCTAAATAAATGCTAGCCATTTGATGATATCAGTCTCCAATGGTGGGTTTTGTTATATTTTACACACCTACCCGAAAATATATAGCAACTACTATTGCCTATCATATCATTAATTAAATTGTTTTCTGACTCATGGTCAAAGCTTCTTCCTAAATTTTATCCCATGTTATCATCTTTTAATCATCTCTCATTAATCTCATAGCTTTGGTACATCCTCTATATTCTATCTTTCCTCTTTACAACATTTAATTGCATTTTCACAACTTTTTTCATAATATCAATCAGTCCTTTCAAACCTTTACTACAGTCTACTTGGGCTTTCAAAATTCTATACTTTTTGAAAATCCAACTCAAAGCTCACTTCTTCCTAAAGTTACAGAATACTCTGAAAGATACCTCTTCAAAATAGCTTTTATTTTTTCAAATGATACACTTTAGAATTCAATTCTAAGAGTCTTGCATGTTTCTATATTTTTTACAGTATGCTTTTCAACAGTTAAATCTTAAGTTTGTAGAGATTTAAAATTTATTTTATTCTTAGTCTCTATTCAGAAGCAAATTTTTGATTGCCAAAATTTTTATTTTCTCAGGACTAATGATTATGAATATAGGGATAAATATTAAAAAATTAAAATAGATGCTAGTACTTTGCATGCTGCCTAACAAAGAGTCTATATGTACTACTATTGTTGAATGAAGAAGAAAAAAATAGATGACCTATATTTAGCTACTGATCATCAAATATGTATTAGAAAGAAAAACGTTTAAAATGCTGTGCAGTGGGAGATTATTGTGACATTTCTATTCTGGAGACTTTCTTAAAAGACTAGTTATAGTTTGTGTGATTCTGCTCTCTCTCCACAGGGGATCCAGAAGGAAAGCACAATTTACAGAGCAACAGGGTCTTAAGCAGTGGCAGTTACATCTTGCACTCTTAGATAAGTCCCATCTCACCGCTGTCTTTCTATCAAACCATATCAAAAACAATATTAAAAAAACTGAGAATTTAAAGGGGATAATATTCAATTTATATATTTTTTTTAGTTAAACATGGGGCTGAAGATTTACAGTCCCTTAGCAATTGAAAAGATAGAACTGACTATATTATTATTGAATAAATATAGAATGCAAGTATAGGATCTAGTCCCTAAAAAATGTCCTATTATAATCTTTTTAAGGACAGCAGCTATAATGGTATAGTAAGTTAATTCTTTTAACTTTAAAAATGTTTATAATTTTTAGCTAAAGAAAGAAATATCAGAAAATATCTGATCATGAATAACCAGATTTAAAATTAATTCTTCATATTAATTTGTCAATTAAGTCAATAATACTTCAGTGAAATAAAATAGTATTTACTTATTTTCCTGGTAAGAGCAGATGTCAAAAATAGATAAAGGCATGAAGGAGATAGGGAAATTGGCAGTAACAGAAATTTAAGTATGAATTGGTAGGCGTAGCCCATTTTTATGATTTAATTATTGTTGTTCTCCATTTGCACTATACTTATTAACCTTCTGTCTGAGCCACTGACATCTAATCAGTCTGAGAGCTGGGGCCAGCACTCAGATATGTTTTACTTGGCAAGCATTATGTTTTTTAAAAAAAAAGAAATACACATGCCTTTGGGCAGGGCACACACTCTCAGGTTAACAATAGTCCCTGTTCTTTATTTTAACTTGTTCTTCACAGCTTCACTTAAAAACGAACAAACAAACAAACAAAAAACTTGTCTCCAAATTCCTGAAGCCATTTGAATTTGCCATCCTTGGTTTAGGACTTCAGCAGATCTGTCTTTATTCTTGTCTTTTCTCTATCAATTAAAGTTGTTGAATATAAATGTAATTAGAGGAACTAGGAGGGGAAATTCTAGTTTGCTGTGAAACTTGTGTAATTGAATTACTCTAATTTTAGTTATGACTACAGTCTACTTGTTGCATATACACCAGCATATGTCTTACATAACATTTCTGAAAGCATTTTCTAAGAGCCAAATATAAAGCTTTATAAACAGGAAATATTAATAAGACAATCATATTATTATACATATAAAAAGCAGTTTAACAAATAAAAAATAGTTTAACAGTTTTTACCAAAAATTCCTGCTTTATTATTAACACACAATCATGTTTAAGTGACTGTTTATAATATGTATTTATATATTTATAATCTATAGCATATTGATACACATTTCCTATTTTCAGTATTTACCGAAGTACAACTACTTTTATACATGTTCCCTCACAAAACATATTTACCTATTTTCATTCAAAAGTATATCAGCTTACTCTTTAGACATAAACATTTCAATTACTCTATATAACCCTAAATAGCTTTTATCAGAATTTGGATATTCATACTTAAGATAACAATGCATTCATATCAAATAAACATTATACTTTTCGTGTTTCTATAATGTACAGTTGCAATTGTTCATAATCACTTTTATATTGAAGTCATAAAGTCACCAGCTTTCATGAAATATCAAACAGGTACCCAAAATGAATATAGGACAGAAGATAAAACGAATTAGAATAAGATAAATCCTTTGGACTACTTATACCTTTGTTATTGTCTTCGCAATAATCATGTCCCCAACTGGCATTAGAATACCTCCAAACACAGCCAGAACTGCACCAATGACAGCGCCAGCGATGAGCCACAGTTTCGGTCACAGCCCATTTTTCTTGTTCAGGGGGAAATTAAGGTTCAGCACTTGCTTCTTTCAAAATCTCAGGTCCAATAAATGCGGTTTCCAAGAAGTGTGGTTCTATCATTAGAAAGAGATCATAAAACAGAAGCTTAAATATCAATACAAATAGACCAAAGTACAAAGAGAACACATATATGAAACAGGTCATTTTGCCAGTTATCAATAAACAAATGCTTTTTTGTTGTTGTCGTTGCTGTTTTAAGAAATTGACTTTCTAAATTATGTGATCCCCTTTCTTGCTTTTAACAACCTACCAGTGGTAGAAATAAAAAATATTATCACATAAAGCAGTTCTTTAAAGTTCTCTTTTAAACTTTCTTCCAATGGATGATTAACCTATTAGAATATTATCTCGGGAGAACATGCTTACTGTGCTCTCACCCTTGCCTACTTTTCCTCAGCCTGGGACACTTAACTTGGTTGCAACCTCACCCTTTATCTGGCTTTTCCACCCAACACACCCTGCCGACTAAATGTGGGTAAACTGATGTCTTCTCCATCTAAGTGCTAAGCAAGTAAGGTAACAGATGTTTTCTTTACCACAGCTTATTCACGAATAAACGGCAAGATACGGATTTTATAGGAAGTGATCTGATGAGTCTCAGAAAGAATGAATTCTTCTACTCATTTGTCAGATATCTGTTTTTTTTTTTTAATGGGTAAATTGAGAAGATACATTACCAGAAAATCAATACTAGAATACTCTCTAATATCACCAAAATTATTATCACTGTCGAAAGAAAATCCCATTTTCACGAATACTGAGCTTATGCCTGAATTGTTTCTTATAAACAGTCTTACAACACTGAAATATTTTAAGGAAATATACTTTACTTTCTATTTTATTATTAATAATTAACTTTTAGATAGACTAACAGCACAAAGAACTTGAGAAAATATAAACGTAGAGGATGCTTGGTTTTAATAATAGGCATTACTTTATTACTAGTCTCAAATAGTTTTTTGCATATTCAATTGCAATATTATTCATATTATCATGGCAATTGATTCATGTCAATTCTACTGAAATAAACTAGTTTGTGTCAGTATGTATTTCACATAGTCAATCTTTTCTGGTGTATTTTTTTTTTTTACTGAAGTTATTTCATAAAGATTAGAAGAAAATAATTTGTGAAATAAGTGGATCTTCTTATAACAAAATTAATAAGAATGTTCTGATTTTTGATTAGTATTGGAAACTACACTCATTTGAACTATTTTGGTTGTAACAGCATTTTTTAAATGGGTTGACTTGATATTGATGAACAGGCAAAATGTACTTTGTAGCTTATAATCAAATATTCCCTACTTCAAAATACCCATGGCCAAGTAAAACATAAATGTCAACAGAATGGAGGCTACAGACAAGAAAGAATCATGCACAGAATATTTTTGTCAAAATTGTAAATGTAATTTTAAAAAATTATATGTGGTTTCAGTTTTTCTCTCCACAGCTTTGCTGCCACACAATGATCTTATGATTTTATTAATACTTTTTGTACTTGAAGAATCATTTAGTTTATCAAGAATGTTATTTGTATAACTAAATAATTAATGGTGAGAAAATAAGAAAACGGAAAAGGTAAATGTTACAAAAATTTTTCCCATGGCGATTTTATTTATTTTTTACTCTTTGTTATCCTTCATGAACTTCCTCTACCTGTACTTCCAATGTAAATCAAGATGTAACAAGTTCATTCACGCTGAGGTCTTGGTGGTTAAGAAGCTTGAATAGTCATGAGTGTTACATGATTTTCAAATGTAAAAGAAAAACACATAAGTCTAAACAAGTGGTTTATTTTTTCCTGTGAAATTCTGTGCCTCACTGAGCAAGCAGGGTTGGCTTTTTAATAGTTTGGGGTGGAATTTGAAGAACAGCTTTCCTCACTCTCTAACATAATGCAACATGCTACCTTCTATGGCTTTGGCCAAGGTCATGACAATGCAATGGAACGAGTTACCTAAAGCTGATAATAAGGACAGGATATTATCAAGAAGAATTTTCTTGGAATGTATACTTGTAGAGCACCTTAAAATTTTCTTGAAACGTAACCTTTTAAACAACCATAGTAATTGCTAACCATAGAATATCATTCTGTTGTCCTGTATACTATGCACACATAATCATATTCAGGGCAGCTTATTAAGTAATATTTTGCTGAATACCCATGTCATAGACCACCTCCTCCCAACTCTCGTTTGGAAGTTAGAAAGTAAGGTAGCAATCAAAATATAGGAATCCAACCTGAAGTAATTGAGATTAGTAGCTTAGAAATTAAAACAAAAATTGATGTGCCACTTTCTTGCCGGGTGACCATGGCTAAACCTTTTAATTTCTCTGTATCAATTTTCTCATGTGTAAAATAAGATGCTAAGACAAAATCATCAGTTTTTAATTTCAGAAGCCTTCACTCGAATTTCAGTTCTTCACTCGAATTCTTATATGGAAGACCAACAGACAGAGTAAGTATAACAGCACTAGTAGGAACCCTGAGACCTTGATTTCTAGCTTGGTCTCACCACTACCACCTGATACTCTCCTTCCCACCTTTAGAAAGCTCTAGGAGAATATCAGTAGATTCTATGGTTTTGCAAGCCATTTAAAATTGGGACAGGAAAACCATAGCGTTAAATTTCAGTTTTGTTCATATAATTTTATGAATCTATTAAAAAATACAACTCAAAGGTTAAGTTATCTTTTTTCAAGTTATTTTATGTCCTATATAAAATTCACTAAAAATTATACAATGTCAATATCATTTGCAAATCTGACAGAAATGATTTTAAAATTACACTATATGGTTACTAAAATAGGTATGCATATATGTATGTATACATGCATATCCAAATATATGTATATGTATATTTTGCTCCTTTTCTGATTCTATGCCATAACATAGTTGTGAATCTATCTGATTTATCAAGAATCTTTATCCTTCTTTTCAGTAGCCCTGTGTACTACACAGAGGAGTTTCTGCAGGAAGTAAACAGTCCCAACAATGTCTGCTAGAGGACCTAGGAGATAGCACATGTTTTCTTTCTCCCTCTCTAAACCTGAAAATCCATTATTATGACTTCTACAGACCGTAAGCCTAGAGATGTCATGTAATGGGTATACCTAGATACCACCTAGGCTCTGTCTGCTTTAAATTAAAACTCAAGTGAAATAGTTTATAGTCCCACTACTGTTGAATCAAATTCATCAGAAAATAGAAGTATTAGGTAATTTATTCTGTAGAATTACATGGTTAGACAGTTATTAGTCTAACACCAGCCTGAATGATATATAAGCAAAGATACAAGTAGTTAGGTAACATTACATCAGACATGGACTGATATGCTTGAAAGAGATAGACTCACAGACAGATATACAGACAGACAGACAGAGAGAGAGAGAGAGAGAGAGAGAGAGAGAGAGAGAGAGAGTCAAGTATATCTACTTTTTCAAATTTTCTGGTTGAACTACTTTTGTTAACTTGATATGTTTCCAACTCTTCTCCCTCTCGAATAGGCAAGATATTTGACATACTTGGGTTCATTTATTACTCTTCAGTACCTTGATATCATCATGAGTACTTACGTATTGCTATTATAATTATACTTTAACCTTAGGCTTTGTACTACAAAATTACAATCAGTTTTATTCACCTGAGGCAAAGAAGGGCCAAACGCATAAGTAAGATGTTCACTGAGTACATAAAAGTTCAGGCTACACAGCACATTCTATTCCACAGCTTTTCAACTCATGTTTTCGGGAAAAAAAAGAATGTAGTTTTCCTTAATTTCCTTTCAAATTTAGGTATTTAGAGAAGGTAAAATTTGTGTTTTCCACACTTGGATTTCTTAATAATATAAATCTTACATATTAAAATAGCTAATTTATATCACTTGCTAATTTGTATTAAGTTTTACTCTTTGCTATTTCTCCTTCTTAAGAAATTGACAAGACATTGATATCTGTAATAATATACTTCTTGCTTAAAGTACCTAAATTTAGAAAGCAAAGAATAATGATAGATATAGAAAAGAACACTAATTACTGTGACTTCTGAAAAAAAAATTTAATTTTTAATTGATGTGTGAATTTCCAACCGATCAGAATATATAGAGGTAAATATATAATCAAAAAATTATAGACATCTAGAATATCAAACAATAATATAGTCATTAAATTATAATGAAAAAAATTCAATTTAAAACTTATTTTGGTGTAGTCTTAAAAAATTAAAACAAGTACATTGAACTTCATATGTTATACTAACGAATGTTCTGTAAACAAGCCTCTCTTTTGGAATACTTTTTTGGACTACTTGATTACAGGGAGTACTGTAGGTTTGAAATGATTAGAGTAATATTTATTTCTCTCATTTTTAAATGGGATTGTCTAGAGCCATTCTTAATCTTTGAATGCTAGAAAGAAATATTGTACCTATTTGTACCCCAAATTCTACCATCAATAGCAAGATACTATACAATTTGCAATGGTTAAAATTCTGGGCTTTGAAGTGAATAATTGAGGTTCAATTCTGGCTCTTAATATTATAGTTTCTCTGTTACTCAATTTTCTCTAAAATAAGTATGTTATACATTAAATAAGGTTGCAAATATCAAAATCAAATGAGATATTGTATAAAAATTCCTATCATAGCAAATGTTGTAATTTTGAAATGTTATTATAAAATATTTTAGCAACCATAACAATGTAATTTCATATAGACCAATATTATAAAAAACCTAACAAGTGTATATAGTTTATACAAATATAAATGATTATTTACAAAACACTTAAATTTAATGTAATCTAATAAGATGATTTTTTTATATATATACAGAAACTTAGAAAATCATGTAAATGGAAAGGTAGCTACTAGATCAAAGGTAGCTACTTGAAACTTTTAGCAATGACTTGGGCCAGTGAACTAAAACACATGATTAAATTAGAAAATAGTTACAGAATTAGTTCCTTCAGGAACAAAATATTCATAAGATCCAAATGTATTTGAGTAAACATGGCTGAACTTTTTCATAAAAAATAAGGGTGGGAACTATCACTTCTCAGATAAATTCCAAAATTTTTAGTACACTCTAAGTACCTCTCTAATTGTAATTATGAGGTTACTCCCATGTTAACTTACTATATGATGATCGTATATTTGATTTACTGTTTTATTTTAATAATGATTCTGGTGAATAAATCATGTTTTCTTTTTTCTCTCATAAAATTCAATGAACCACTGAATTCTCTATATAACTAAACTTTTTAAAAAAATTTTACTTTGGTTATTCTGTGACCAGTATTAAAAGCAATGTTTCTTTTATATTCATAAGAAATTACTAAAACCACATAGGAATGGACTAAAAAGTACATTAAAAAATTTTTTAAACATCTTTTAATATTTTACTTGACAATTAGTAACTATTTGAGATTTACTCTAGAGAATTTATGCCATTTACAGTTATATATAAATTAATTTACTGTAATTAAATGAAAACTTTTAAGTTTTTTAGAATGATGTAACCTTCACTTAAACTTGGTATCATCATTCCATAAGATAATGTGCCGATATTTGTTATATGATTCCTAAATAGCCTAAAACATTAATTTTAGTTTATTTTAATTCTGCTACAAAATTTTATATAATTCATACTTAGGTCAGTGATAAAATCTAGAATCATTATTTGACATTAATATAATTTACATTCCCAGTAGCAATATATTTGTTCATTAAGAAAAATAAGGAAATATTCAAATCACACATTGCATTTAACCACGTAGACAAAGTCAAGTTCACCGAAAATTGTGCAACTCAGAAAATTAAATAAGCTAATGACATAAATAAATAAATAAGTTAATGACTCTGTAAAGTAATAACTAGTTAACAACTGCATTCTAGAGAGCATATTGATATGAGTGGGAAGTCACTTATAACAAATATTCTCACTATATTGATTTTTATTTATGATGATTTCCATTCATAATTTTAAAACCCTGAATAGCCTAAGTACAATGATAGTTTTACAAGTAATAAAATTTGATTGCAAACCATTTTAAATATTAACAAATACATGTTTACAGAAAAATGTAAGATTTTAAACATCAAGAAATGAAATATCATTGATCATTGGACAAGGTTTTAATATTTTTTAAACATAAATGTAGGAAGATTGATAACTTGGAAAACAACACAAACTTAATTTTTAAAGCCTAGCGATTTCATAAAAACATTTATTGCTTTTGTTGTTTTTATATAACATCTTAAGAGTGTTTGTATAGCAGTGTCATTTTTTATTATCTGAAAGATAGAAATATTTTTTATTTTAAAAAAATCATATGACTTACCTTTAAAAAGGCTAAGAAGGATTTTTCAATCAAATGCTCCAACATTTGAACAGACAGTCCTTAGTAGGAACCAAACGGTATTCTGCAGGAAAACCCTACACTGAAATCCTCATTACATAAAATGTGTGTTTAAATATGCTTAAGAAAAAAAAAAAAAAAAAAAAGACGCAACGTCAAATCCTGTGAGTGTTTTGTTGCCAGAGGAATTAAAAAAAAAAAAAAAAAAAAAAAAAAAAAAAAAGGAACACACACATGACACTACTGATACAGCTCTAAATTGTCTATTTTTATAGTCTGGTGAGGACCCATTGCCTATATCTGAGATACTCAGCAGTATTTTTTTGTTTGTTTAAGTCTTTTTCTCATCCAAGTTAAGTCAGAGTCAGGGAGAAAGAGGAACTGACTTTCTGAGTTGCCTCTAATATATTCTGTTTTACTACACAATTGTTAATGCAAATAATGAACTGAGTCTGGGTGTGAAAGTTGGGGAAATTAATTGGGGAGATTCATCAGAGTCTCACTTCCCTGTCACAATTTAGCTTAGCAAACTCATTTCATGGAATTTAAATAAAACACATTTTTCTATGCACACTAAATTTCGCTGAGACTAATAACTTTGAAAACAGTTGGAGACTATCAATCAACAGTGATGACAAACAGACTTTTAAAAAAGGAAATACCTATTGTTCTAACTAGAAGTTCTTAACTTTATTTTTGTTGGGTTTATAAAAGTTTCATGAAGATGACAAAATTCCCCTACAAAAACCAAAACATTAAATTTCTTTTAAATTTCTTCAGCCAAAATACAACTATTAAATAACATTTAAATAAAATTTCTATTCAGGATGATCTTTTAATATACAAAGAGTATATACATAAGTTACTTTAAAAGAAAGTTATTATTAAATCTAATAATATAGAAGGTTTTGCACTTTGGGAAAAGAAAGACCCTCAATATTAAGAATTCATTCTTAAAAAGAAATTTTCAGAACCATACAGGCAAAATCAAAATCTTCAGAAGGTTAAACTGTCATCTAACAGATGGGCATCTGAATAAATTCCTCCAAGTCAACCTTGAAATAAAGCAATGTAATAATACCAGGCAGATATATACTTAATTTATTACATCATATTTAAACCAGTCCTTATCATTGGCTTGTTCCTGCTGTTCTTTTATTAACAAATGAGTCATATCTTTTGATACGACTGGAGAAAGGAATCTAAAGCACTCTTTTTAACTCAAGCATTGCTTTCCTTTTCCAGGGTATTATTACTGACACATTAATTCAAAAATTAATAATACATTTTAAAGCACTTCAGATATATTGGGATTTTTTTTCAAATTTAACACCATTTAATTAGGATAAAGTAGAAATGGGCTTGTGTAATTTCATTAATTTATGCTTTCCATTTTAAAAAAATAACTTAGAGATTTCAGGTAACTTAAAAAGATATTTTTTTTTATAATGGTGACCTTTTTTCTGTATTGTATTAAAAAGGTAGTATAAAACAAGTTAGTATAAAAGCTAATTAAATATTTTGATTAAAAATATCAATTTTATTGTATTTAAACTGCTTTGATATATTTTTTAACCTTAAGTCACACACACACACACACACACACACACCCAATATGACAATTCAGAAATAGTCCACCAACACAGGATTCATATAGGATCTTTTTTAAAGAGCATATTTTAAACATATTAAAAATTAAATGAAAATGAAAATATGAACAGTATTAAAGAAAGATATTTCAGGAAAAATATCTGCAGAATAGTTGCCTAGGTTGATATTGAACTTATTTGGATCACTATTTAATCAATAGCCTGATGCCATCCAAATCCTCTGACCATCTTGGCAAGGAAAATGTCACATACTCCTATGAGCAGTCCGAAGACCCAAATTTGCATTCCCAGAAACAGTTGTTAAGTGTTCAATCCTATAAACAACAGTTCCTGCGTGGTTTAGCACAAAAGACCTGAAAAGCACACGAGTAAAATCTGCAATCACATAGATTTTGAGCAAAATATACACCCTGAACAAGGGAGAAAAATGCTGCACCCATTTTAAAGTAAAGAATGTTGAGATTTTCTTTTTTAAAGGATTATATTTCTAAGGTATTTTAAAGACGTGTTTTATGAGAGTATATCCTTGGCTTATGTAAATCCACTATAGCACTAGATTTGGTAGAATGAAGGATAAAATTTTCAATATATTAGAGTCAGCTTATACTTTTACTCTCTCAATCAAAAAAATGGAGAAAACTAAGTGAGAAGGTCATAATACGAACTAAATCAGGGGCCTGATTACTAGGCACTCAAATGTGTTTCTCTTTCCATCGGGCCTCTGCTTTGATTACATATAGCAGCATGAGACTTACACTTCTATTATTTTCTTGTCCTGTCTCTGCATTTGCTAGAATGTTGGCTTTGTGAGGAGGAATACACTTACTTGTTTAGTTCACTATTGAATCCCCAGAGTATGACCAGGTTCATAGCTGATTGAATGAATGAACTTGCACCACAATTATCATAACCAAAATAATATTTTGAAGAGAGTGAGAATGACCAAAATCTGAGGTTTTTAGGCTGCTGTAAATACTATAAATATGCAATAGTATGATTGGGATGAAGAGCATTTGATATGAAAGTGAATTAAAATATCTCCATTTTAGAATTATTGTAAAGATTGAGAGTGATAATATGAATGACTTTGTGCAGAGCCTGACATATAGTATTTATTTAATGAATAATTGTATGGTGATCATTGTCTATTAAGAAAATTTTTATTTTAGGAAATTTATTAAAGTAAATGGACAAGCAAGAAATATTGAAAATTATAGAAAGATTTAAAACAAAACATCTCTTTAGACCCCTAATTTTATTTCTCGGAAGTAACCATTAGCTATGTTCTCCCTACCCCAGAATTTTTATGAATTTTAAACTTATACACATATGTACATGAGATAATACATATACTGAATCACACTTTCTGCAACTTGCTTCTTCTTATGTGCTTCGGAGATATCTTCATATCGTGGATAGCGTCAACTCTTTTTTTCATTATTAAAAAAAAATTCCATAACAAATGATGTATTATTGTCTTTTAAACAACCAGTCTTTTTTTTAATGGACATTTTTTGTTGTTTCTGATTTTTGATATTACAAAAACCATGCTAAAAAAATCATATATACATAATTTTGTTTACTGGTGTTAGGACACCAGAAAATAGCAGAAAGTGTAAGTTCTAGATCAAAAGCTTTTTGGTAGAGGGAGTTTTACAAATTTTTGTTTATATGTATACACAATGTGTAAGATGCCTATCTGCCAGTTTATACAAAATTTTAAGTTTATTAACAAGTCCTTTTTAATTGATAATTTTAAATTCAATGAAGTTTGATCTATTAAGTGTATTAGCCATGTATATTGTTAAAAATTTGTGATAATGTTTTTGTTCATCTTTTTCTTACCATGATTTGTTTGTCTTTTCTGTTAATTAGTAAGGACATAGCCAGTCTTCTGACATTTGACAATTTTTTAAAAATTAACTACATTTACCTTTATTTTTACTATATTTTAAATTATCAAAATTTTTAACTTTTATGCTATCTTTCATTGTAATTTTAAGTATTGTATCATACTTTGAAAGCTTTCTTCACTTCAAGGATATAAAAATAATAAATTTTTTTCTGGCATTTGTATGGTTCTTAAAAATCTTTTATAATAGTACTTTTTGATAAGCTGATTCATGGAATTTAACACTTACAAAGTAAAAGAGGAAGAGTAAAGTAAGTTGACTAATATAAATTTTGCAACATATTTGAGAAGCAAATTGTAGATGTATTGCAAGAGTTCTAGAAGAGGGATCACATGGCCCCGGTGCTGATCACAGTTTTATTAACAGTAATACAATTATGAATTGGCCAACACACATCAATCATATTCCTGGTTTCCTTTCTTGTCAAAGCTAGTAACAATGGAATTTACCTACACCCTCAAGCCAAAAATTGAATCAGATTGTAGTTTTAAATTAAAAAATGTAAAGCTGTATGCATATAGGTTCTACATAGTAAATATTTTTAAACGATTAATTTTTTTTATAATTTGGCAAATGAAAAGAAGAATTTTAGTATAATATCTATTGCAATTCTAGATTATATAGCTAAGTAAAGACATAATTATGATGATGATACAACAACAGAAATAACACTTATTGGAGCCTGCTACCTGCCAGTCATTGAACTAGATAATTCATATGTATTAGTTCATTGACTTATGATACCACTTTACTGCATGTACTCTTTAGACACTAGCTGAGGTCACATAGCTAAATCTGCCAAAATAAGAATTAAAACCCACATAGACTGACTAACGAGCCTATCCTGTTTTCTGAATGAATGAATGAATGAATGAATGAATGAATAATAAATAAATAAATAAATTCTTGATCGACACCCAATTTTACATATTCTTTTCAAAACATTGTACAAATTGAATGACAATTTTAAATAACCTGATATTGTATTGAGAGGAAAATAGTATCTAAACACAACAAAAAGGAATGAACAGTTAATATAGTCTGTAAGTGACAATTAACAGAATTATTTTGAGATTAAACAAATAAAATCCATTCTAAAGCTTTGTAAACTATCTCAAGATATTATCAGTGTAAAAACCATAAGGTAACATTTGTTTTATCACTTTTATTATTGGGGATAACTAACAATGGAAATTTATACATACATACATAGTTATGCACATGTATATACATCCATGATTTTATGTGTGTTGTACATATGAACATACATCTATTTTTTTCAATTGCTGCATCATTCATTTATAGAAGTACTAAACTAATGGCACAGTCTACCTGCTTTGAATGATGAGGAGGGCTTTACATATAGAGATAAAAATAAATATATATGAACATAATTTTAAAAAAAGAATATCAAATGCACAAGACATAACAGTATAATGTCATGCCAGTGAAAGATTGAGAGTCTAAAATGGAGATTTCCAATATCACCTTTAAAAGAATATTTCAAGGACATTATTAAAGTAAAAATACCAAGGTATTTAAAGTTTAGATTTAAAACATGTGGTCTAGTGAATTGAAACTGAATGAAAGCAAACATACTACATTAAAAATATAACATAAACTTACCCATATGTTTAATAGAAGCCATGACAGGAGATGTGTGTAAAAGAGAAGTTAAAGAGAGAGAACTTCTGTGGATAGTCCTTATTTGAGTGAGGTCAGATCAATATGTAAAATCCATAGGCCATCTAAAAATGTTAGTAGACCTAATCTTTACTTGAAGTTTGCAAAGCTGACCTAACTTTCTAAGGAGAGGGAGAAAAAGTCAACATTTAAATGATACTAAGAAATGTAAGGAAATATTATGCTCAGCATAGTTGTCAGGGTAATTAGTACTCATACAGTAGATGGAGAATCATTGGTGGGGGAAAGCAGAAATATTCTGGTGAAAGATTAATGAGGCCTCAAAACATACTGCGGTGAAACAGTAAGAAAAAAAATCAATAATAAAAACAAGCAATTAGTAGCAAATGCCAGATTTTAAAAAGACTGAAAAAAAAATGGTGCAATCAATTAATTTGAAATTTCACAGGGCAGAAATATAGAAAATTGAACCAAAGGTACAGTAAATTTTAGTGTTGAGAAATATAATCTAGACTAGAGATAGTCCCTGAAGTGGGGTCTTAAAAATGAAATAAATAAAATACTTTTGAGAAAGTTTAGAGAAAGTCAAAGATCATAATGAATGTATAAAAAAAAAAGCAGATGTATATTGAGACAAAGTGTTTTTGTTTCATTTAATAAATAGATATACTAACCACACTGTCAAGTTTGTCTTTGAAAAACTACATTATATTGACATTTATGCTATCTGATAATTGGTTACCTTAAGATTAAAGATACTCAACTCTTGGGCATCAAATTCCTGAAAGAGTTAAACACACATACATCTGCACAGATATACACATGCACACATGCAGACACACTCATACTTCTAGGAACATGGAAACATACTTAATTAGATTTCTTTTTATAGCTGAAATAAAAAGTAGTTTCTAAGAAGCACAACATTTTTTTTTTTAAATCACCACACAAGAAATAATACATCTCTGATGCCTTTTTCTGTTTCTTTCTGACACTTCAAAGAGACATTGGCTCAAACCCTGCATTTCTGAGGACACACCAGCTTCTGCTAAAAGTTTTAAAGTAATATGAAACAGTCTATCAAACCCTACAGCACAATTGAACCATCATTTTCCAAGTTGGTTCTCAGTGGGCTTAAAGGAAGCATTTCGTCTTGGAAAAGCCTGAGTTTTCTGTCTTCCAAGACAGAGGTCCCCAACTCCTGGGCCATAGACTGGTACCGGTCTGCAGCCTGTTAGGAACCAGGGCACACGGCAGGAGGTGAGTGGCAGGCAAGCAAGTGAAACTACATCTATGTTTGCAGCCACTCCCCAATGCTAGCATCAGCACCTCAGCTCCACCTCAGATCTTCAGAAATTAGATCCTCATAGAAGCACCTGTTCCTGGTGCCAAAAAGGTTGGGGGTCAACAGTTCCAAGAGACCAACAGGTTTGCTTTAGAGTGCTACTTCTCAACGCACCCTTTGGAAGAACTTGAAATATATTCTTAAGATTTCCAAGAATCTATAGGATTCAAGGTGGGAACATCATACCCTAAATGTATTTTTTCAGTTTGAACAAAGCCTTATACAATTGTTAAAACTAAACAAAAATACCCACCACTTTGTATACACACACATACATATCCACACCCCCCATATATATAATCTTCCAAAAGCAAATGTTTTCCCAGAACTGTTATGGAGCATTTAAATGGCTTTCTTTACATATTTCCATGAGTATATTCTAGAAATTACAAACATTAGAATCTAGACAGAATAAACAGGAGCAGGCTACTATTCTATAAACATAAAAGAGATATCATGTAAATTGAGAATAATTATAAAATACTGAAACACAGCAACTGTCCTGCATGTGTCTCTGTGACAACTGGTAATCTGCTTGAATGAAAGAAATTACCACTTGTCACGAAGAGTAAAACCCTCCTTTTGGAATCACCACACCCAAATTTTTAGTTATAGAGAAGTTTAGCTTACTTATTAAACTTCATTTAGCCTTGACACTTTAGTAGCAGCATTAAAGTTTGCTTTCCACTAGGAAGCACTGACAATGGACTTGATGAAGGAATTTACTTTGTGGTTAAGTAGAAAGAAATCTTACCTCCTTCTGACTCAACTAGGTCAATTTAAGTAGCATCAGTCCTATCTTTATGCAAAGGTCTGTCATCCTCATTGTTCTCCAACAAGTACCAAGGATTCAAAACATGTTTATGTGACCATCCCCTTTCAGATACCTGAATGTACTCCTCTTTTTTCTGAGGTTATGATTAAGTAAACAAAAGTAGGTTATGAAATCTGAATTGCTGTGGAATGTCACCCTTAAATGACTCTGCTAGTCCTGTTCATTTTCCACTGCTTGGTTAGTACATCTATCCTGAGAGACTGCTAGGACACAATTGTTTTCTTGGGACCCAAGGTTTCTCAGTTGTGGTATTTAGGTAAACAAACTGTCCTACTCCTTAACATCTCCGGTTTATGAGTAAATATACAAATGTGAATTGAGATGTTTATGTCGTCTGAGTACTCCTTTTGCTAACAACACAGTGCTTTCCTGTTTAGAGTGAGTATACTGAGAACATCATTATTTTCCCAAGCTGCTTGTGTAAGGGTTGAAGCAGCATCTTCCATGTATTCCAAGAACTAAAAATATTTTCTGGACATAATCCAAGATTGTTGCTAGGCCTGTTTTTCCTCTCATTTTCTATAACTCCTCGGGGAAAACTGGGTAATCACAATAGTTAGAGGAAAGAGGGCTACAGTAAGTAAAATTTGGAGGTGAAATAAGTCCATAAAAACATGGAAACTGTACCATTTCATGCAACTCAAAATTAAAAACCATTAAAAATTTTCCAGTTTAGAAAGAAGCATGTTCCAAAATAATTTTTTTGTAATAAACTTCAGTGTAGACTGTTCTCTTTCACAAGCTTGTTTTATTTTTCCTTATCTGTCTTAGTTGACTTTTATTTAACTCATTTTTATCTAACATTCTTTCAAAATAATACATGAGTTAGGTATGTAAATTTGGAATTGCATCAAATTAACTTATTGCCATTGTACTTATAAAAGCACAGTTATCCCTAAATCAGTAGAAACCATGAGTTTCTTTGGTCCTTCACTCCTTCTATGGATATGTTCGCACTATTTACAAATATTTCTTGTTTTGAAAGACATCCAGCTGCCAATGGCAGTTCAATACACCACCATAGGTTTCCAAATCTTACTAAAAAATATTTTATTCAAAACTGAACTCATTCTGCCACTTATTCTTTTAACTTTATATATACAATTCTATGGAGTAGAAATATTTAAATTCTTCAATACAAAACTCAAAAAATGAAGAGTAGTTAAATTTGTGCTATTTACTGAATTTTTTCTGGCTTATCCTCCATGCTATTTTGATTAGTAAAAAATACTATGGTGATTTTCTTTTAAAGTCTTTGGTGCAAATTAATTACTTTGAAAACCTGTTCTTTCTATGATAAAATATTCTACCATTGGATATATCACTTTCAGACAATCTTCATCCAATCCTAGGTGAATAAAATTAATGCTGAGAATAGAAAATGTCTGTTTTGAAAAATCCAGTTCATGAGTATTAAGATATGTTTGGGGAAATTGGTTTCAATATTTAGTTAAAGATGAAACATAATGAATAAATCTGACTAAATACAGCCATTTTGATTGGCTGAATAGTAATAATAATAATAACTCTAAAGAGATACATCAATATCTTTAATAACTTCCAAGAATAAAAGATAGTAACCTTTATTCAAGAACTTCATGTTCTCAGATCTTTAGTGCATCCTATGTAGAGAGGAGCAGCTTATGTTCTAGAAACCGAGTAGCTGACTTTGCTTTCAGAGATGCCCTTTAATATTGAGTCCAGAAGGAAAGGTTCAAAAGCTGACTCCATATTCTGATTTATAAAATATGCATTAACATGGAATTAACATGGCATTGCCTCTAAAAATACCAATGTTCTTATTCATATTTTATTTAATTAAATAGGGAGTGTTATAAGAACATCCACTTCTCCTTAGACCTCACAAAAACTTATGCTCCTTTGTTTAACATTGATGAGAATCTTCCTACTATCATTTCTTCCCCATTCCCATCCTCTAGAAAACATTCTCATACTGCTGGGAGCCATCTTAGAACCTCAAGGTTTTAAAATAGTGCCTAATACATAATAAGTATTCGAATATTCATTGAATAGATGTTGAAGAACCTATATGATAGGTATCACAGCATAGATTAAAAAGAGAAATGGGTATTTCACATACTTTGTTAGAAGAGAAGATAACATTAATTTTCCAAGTTATCCGATATTAAGTTTAAAAGGACTGGTTATTTCCCAGATATGCATTTTTTCATATTTAGAAGACACTAGGCATGTAATGGAATAAGGGACAGATGTAATCTACTCTAAGCAAAAATCTTAATGTGTTAAAAAGGTAGCCTGATTCTTCCACATTAAAACATATTTTTTTGAAGGACTGTAGCACTTCTTTCATTCCAGACATTTATTGAATAACTACATACAAGGATGAATGACGTGCTCCTACAAATAAACTTTTCCTAAACATTTTAAATGATCTAATATACCGATTGTGTTTGTGTCCATTGCCAAGAAGGGATGCATTAATTAAAATAAAGATTTCTAAAATTTATTTAAAAAATCAATCATACCACAAAATATGATTAAATATTAAACAGAGATCATTAGTAAATGGTTGAATTGTTTCTTTTTTACCTATTAAAACTTCTTTCTAAGTATCTTGAATATTATAATCTACCATATGATTTTCACATGCCAATCTACTATCTTATCTCTTTATAGACTAACACGTGTGATCCCTTGCTAATAGTTCGACTCCTTTGGGTTGTTTAGTGGATTTGTTCTCGACTGCTCATTTATTTTGTTAACAAACAGTGGGCCTTTATCTGACTACAAAATGCACCTCTGTTGAAGATGCCAATGTGGCCTAGTCACTGGAGTCTTAAACAAGGAAACTGGCTTTTCTGTTCTGATGGCAGTTAATTTGAGAAAAGTAATTTAAGTTCTGTCTTTGTACTTGTTTCCATCTGTGAGATGAGACATCTCATCATTAATATGGGCATTGGTCAGCTGAATTGACATACTAGAGGATTAATAAAATTGAATAATTGCAGAATTTTGTAGAAATGAATAAAGTGTAAAGAAAAATGAAATTATCATCAAATGTATCCTTGTGCCATGAAAACCTGAGTCAGACTGATTCTTTTACCCTCAAGAGAAACTATAATATGACGAACACTTAAATATCAAAACAAAATGCAGAAATGCCAAAACCTAGGAGTAAAGAACAATAACTAGAACCTTGTAGCAGTCCTGTCTCAGGAGAGGCTGCCAACTCTACCTCTGCTCTTGACTGTGATACACATACAAGAGTTGGAATCAATAGAGAGAGAAGAGAAATACAATGCCTACCTATAAAAAGGTACAGAGAAAATTACTTTATTTATAGCATGAATATGAAAAAAAATAGAAAGTGTCATTAAAATCTGAAAATATGTCTAAAATTACAAAGGGTAAATTGAAAATGTACTGCAGGGAGCAAATACTCAAACTGAGAATAAAATTATGTCCCCTAATGTCTTTTCCATTACTGAAAAAATGAGCTTTTCAAATAATTTAATTTTCTAATACATTTGTGTGTCACATTACATCTTAAAGCATATGATTTCAAAGAGAAAGATTATGGTAACACATTTATTATATTTATAAGAAAATAAGGAGTTAATGTAAAATGAAAATATCATTAAAATGCACTACATGTATATACACGGGTAAATGTATGATTTATTTAGAACTATTAATAGAAGTCAAAATTTACAGGACCTTTTTATAAACACATAGATTATATATAACACTAGTCTTACTTTCTCATGCTTTTAATTTAATGCAAATAATATATATATAAAGTTTAGACAATAGGATAGTAACTATCAGACATAATATATTTGAAGTAACTAAAATGACATTGTGAATTAAAGCTTAATTTTCACATACTTTATATCTATTATAAACTATAAATTACTCTGTTCAAAATTTGGCAAATGTAATATCAGTTTGTGTAAATAACAAAAATACTAATATGATAGAAAGGCTAATCTTAATATTCTTACTAGTAGAATATGAAAATGTGGCATAATGCCAGGTAAGTGAGTCTTGTATTCACTGATAAATTGGGTTGCCATAGCAAGCCCTCAGTCACTGAGTTTCTAAGCAACCTAAGACTCCACAGACTTCAGATACTTAGAGTCCACCGATCTTTCTTCACCCTTTAGGGAGAAATATGAAAACCTGTGCTACTAAATTCAATGGAGGATTTCCTGATTACTCCCTGGAGCAGTGATCCCCTACAAAATGTTCCCTGTTTTGATATCCATTTACTTTATTAAATAAAAATATTCATACTGGGAAACTAATTGATTACTCAAAGTGCTAAGTGGATAAAATTAGGTACAGAAAATGGTCAGTACCTACTATGTTTTGGACAAATATTTGTTGAATGAATAAACAAGATGCAATACATAATTCAGCTCTCTAAAGATTAAGTCATTTACATAATGCTGATATTCATAAAGTCCTTGCCTTTTAATATAAAAATATATCTTAGTAGCATTACTATGTAGCATGTCATTTCAATTTTTTCTAATTATTTACATTTAGGTACCATAATTATAAATCAGTAATCATTTGTGATCTATATTAAAATATTTAATTATGGCTCATTTAGAAGACATAAATAAATATATTAACCACCCAAATTTCAAATAAAATTATATAGGTTTGAAGTATAAGTAAGGTTATGAATTATTTCTTGAATGACATTACATTAACATTTTCTCTCCTTGTCTATGTTAAACACTTTCTTCAGCCCCCCACCTTCACACAATATCCACCAAGGCAAACCATTCTTTCTCCTTTAATTCATAAGGCTCAGTTTCTAACAATTTAAGATAATCACAATGAAATAAAGTTAAGGCATAAAAATATTGTTTGTTCCTACAGAATATTGTGTTACCACACAGGCCAAAATAAAATGTAATTAATAGAAACAGCCCTATGTGACCAGTAAAATGATTGTCTGGAATCAGTAATATTTTACCTATTTCTAGTACCTGGTCTTTTATGCTCCATTATCATTCTATATAGCTAGTTCTTACCAAGATAAACATCATAGGAATAATTTGCAAATTGAAAACTGGCTTTTACTTAATAAGTAATTTTTAATGTTACTTCCTATAGCCCGTTAACTGTTGCATTGAAGATTCAGGAACCCAAGTCAGCTATACAATATGATGAAGGAGTTCTCTAATCTGGTGGCAAAATAAAGTTGCAAAGCCACCTCTTAAACATGTACAGTAGCCACTTGTTGACTAGAGACATTTCAGGAACACCAGCAGTAGAAACTACCTGTGACCTCTACTGGTTATTTTGACTATAAAAAGTGGGGGAGGGTAGGATTCTTCTTTCTCCAAGATTGAAAAGAGAAAAATTCTACCTTACAATCTTAATATAAGAGAATCCCAAAGTTACATAATGATATTTATTATAATTGCATCTTTAGGTAAAAAATGACCATCTACATAACAGTTTTCCTGAGCATATGCATTCTTAAGAATAAAAAAATAGCTATGCACCAATTTGCCCTTTTAATATGCTGTTCTTTAAGATATATCTCTATTGTTGCATGTATATGAGGGTATACATGTTGGAGGGTTTGGATAATTTCAAATATTTTTGAACGTCTTATCATTTAACTATTGTAGTTATTACAGACCAGATCACAGTAAAGTTACTACATCTGACCAACTCCATATTCTTTTAGATACAACTTCTTATCCAAAAGCTTGAGACAGGGTATCTGAATGTTTATAATATCTCATATACTCCCTGAGAAAAGAGAAAAATACAAGTATAGATTAAACTGGACAAGAACAAAGCAAAAATCAGATCAAAGTAAAAGATTTTAGGGCTGCAGGCACTAGTCTTGAGTCCTACATTGTTAGGCAAGAAAATGTTACAATGGTTACACAGATGTAATTACCAGTCAGAAGTCCGATGAAAAAGTGCAAGGCCACCAATGTTAATGCTGGTTGGAAGACAACAGGATTAACACTGATAATTCTGGTTCTGTTTGCCCCAAGTGCTGGGTCAAATCACTGCTATACATCAGTCGGCTGCACCTCCAAGTAGCCAAGAATGGCTGTGGAATTTTGATTGGCACTGCAGAGAGGCAATGGGATTCCCAAATCAAAGTAAATCCTGCAGCCAGTGTTTTCCAAGCTCTCCAGCTTGAAAATGAGCTGCTCTTCACTCTGGTTCTTGCTTTCAAAAAAAAAAAAAAAACAATTACTGTGTGATGTTTAAAAGAACACAGAAGCAGCTCCTTCTCTAGGGATAGCCCTACTTATTTTCTCATAGCAATTCCCTTGACTTTTTTATCCTGTGTCTTAGTTATAGGACTTTACAGTCCTCATAGGAACCATATAGCAACATGCACAATGGCCTTTAAGATAAGGAACAAAGCATAGATAAAAATTCTCATTGTGGGAAGCTGGAAATGAGAACAACATGGGGCAGGGTTATGCAAAATGAACAAGTTCAAATTTACTCTAGTTCTGACATTCTTTTGCTATATCAGAGAATTAAAATAGCAATATCTGTGGCTATACTATTATACATGCAACACATAAGAAAAAAATTAAAACAAAAATACACTCTAAAAACAAATCAAGCCATTATAGTGCATGCTAAATTAGACAAAAAATATATATAATCTTTCCAATATCATTTAAAAGAAGTATCATTTAATGATACTTGTTTGGGATTAATGTTAATGCCATGCCTCTTGATACACACCCATACTCGATGATTTATTCTGTGGCCACTGTGTGTCCAGGACTCTACCGCAAAAAGGAAGAAAGTATGATCCCTACTGTGAGGTTTCCTGTAATGTATTTCAAATACTAAATATAAAATATAATGTGTGAGTATTGAGTATTTTTAATCTACCTTCTCATAGTGGGCAGCTACCCTAGTGGTGAACATTCACTCAAGAACTGTTTACTTAGAATGTAATCAAAATCTTAACTCAGTCCTCTTTATCTTCTAAAATCTAGAAATCTTACATAATAAAACAATGCGATTTTCGCTGGTGAAATTAATGGTTTTGAGATTTATAAATTGGTTAAAAATATTACTGGCTAACTCCATACCCACCAATCCCAGTTGTCCAAGTCTCAGTTCAGAAATAGCCCATTGTGTAGCTCTTGATTTGGGGGCATTCCTGGTTGCTTGACTATGGATGGTTAGCTGAATTCCATAGTTACAGCATGCTAAGTGTATGCCTCTGATGAAGTTCCATGCAAGAACTACTGGGACAAAAGAATAGGGAGGGGCAACTTCGTGGAGCACTTGGAACAGATTGGGTTCCTGTTTACTGCTCAGAAGTCAATCAGAGAGAGTGTTTGTTGTGTTTGCTTTAGGGAGAAGATCTATAACTCTCCTACTGTTATTTATTGAAGGTTACCAATATTTACTAAGATAACCCAATAACGGTATGTACCAAAATTGGCTTGGATAGTTTAGTAACACCTACTTTTGAGGAGCTCACACACTAGAGAGGTAGCTCACACATACAGAACAATACCCTCATAAAGATCCTAGGTAGAAAACCACAGTTTCTTACGCTCACAGGACATCCACATTTATATAAATAGCCGTGACTCTTAGTTCAAAGATTTTTCACCCACTTCTATGCATGATACGTTGTTTCACTTTTGTTCATGACTTTTATATTTCAGAAATTGAAGGAATCTTAGGAATCAGCAAGTTCTGATCATTTAACAGATGAGATTTCAGAGATATAGGGAGCTAGAACTCCTTGTTCTATGTTGCCCTAATGGTTATTAAAAAACAGAAACAAACCAACTAGAATATTACTTTCTTTTTCTCCGTATGGTTCTATTTTTTCTAACTCTTACCTCTTTTCACATTTCTTTTCCATGGTGCTGGGAACTAAAGTATTGCTTCACTTTTTTAATGTATGTCATTAAACTTCTTTGTTCTTCTTCAGCAACACTAGTCAATTTAATATTAATTTCCTAGTTGGAATAATTTATACCTATTTTTGATTCCCATACACTGTGCCTTGTTATTAAAGTTAATTTTTAAAAACTATTCTGGTTCCAGTGCTCAGACTTTTCAAATTTTATTTTATTTTAAATATTACATTTTAAAAAATTAAATGAAATTATTACATTAAAAAGTAAAATATTTCTATTGTATTAATATATTTTAGTGTTTCCCTCTCATGTGTGACTTGAAAAATTCTAGGAAAAGATAAGGGTGAGAACAAATACTTGTTAACATAATGCTATGGGTCAGGTGTCATGCTAAAATCTTCCATGTGTCATTATTGAAGTGAGGAAAAATTCTAGAAGTAGTTATTATTAACCACCTTAGTACAGATGACATAACTGACACAGGGAAAATTAGTAAAATTAGATAAATTATAAGATTTCCAGAGTTAGTATGTGACAAGTGACCTTGAGTTTATGCATCAAGGTGACAGGTAATATCAAAGATTAATAGGAAGATATGAGGATATATGGTTAATTACAAGCATTTTCTTGTTTATGTCTAAATCCTTAAACTTTTGTCAATATAAATCTCTCAGTAGATGCATTTTGCTATGCTAGTTTGGTGTTTTAGAATCATTTTCATTACTTTTATATACAGATTACAGTTAAAACACATTTATTTACACAGTTATTTAATAAATTATTTTTCTTTGGTACCAAATACTTCTGGATCCAGAGATTATGAAAATAAAATAAATAAAAACCTAGCTTCATGGAGTGATGGTTAGAAAGACATAAAGAAAAATTATTATAAAATAGTACAATAGGTGGTATAATGAAAGATTTATGATGCAATGAAGGACCTACAGAGGGAGGATGTTTAAGGAAGAGAGATGAGAAACTTCACAGAGAAATGAACTGATATTTCAGCTTCTTCTTCATGCAGAAATCTGAGATCAATTACCATGTATTGGCCAACACAGAGAAGGGATAAAGGCAGAAGATATTTCTCCAACCTTAGAAAGATATAGCAATTTCTACCAGACACCAGAGATTTCAAGGAAGAAAACATAAAAAGTTGTTAGAGCAATGTAAAATCAACAAGATCAGAAAATATTCATTATAAATTATTTGAAAAAAAATTAGTTTCACCTTTGAATAGCAATTCATATTAATCTGCCAAAAGTTATAACTTTGTTTATAAAAGGAAGCACACATAAGAGAACTAAAAATTCTGCTTTAAAGCACAAGAATTTTACTTAACACTGAAAAATTTTTTTAAAATATTGAATATGTTTTACAAGTGTCTTTGTTTCGTTATGTGTATTTTTATAGATAATAGTTTATTTAAATTTAGAAAATGGGAAAATACGTTGACTATTATAAAAATATACCAATTTGAAAATAATGAGGACTAAAAGTAAATATGTATATAAACTTTGTAAACACTTTAATGATTTTTAAATCTAAAACTAGTTAGACTAAATATATCAAAAAGTAAATGTTTACAAACAGTTACCGATTTCTTTGCTGTATTGAATAATATAAAATTTAAAAAGATCACATTTTATTTGTATGTTTCTTACTATGGATAAAGTATATCATCTTACTGAGAATATTAAGGTTTAAAGAAAGCAACATTCATACTCAGGCCCAAAGAAACGCGAAACCTAAACCTGAGGTTGTATAAATACTAATTCACAATGAAATGGAAACTTAAGTAATGCATTCTTATTCAAAGAAATTACATGCAGGCAGGCTGGGGTGGGGGGAATTTATTTCCATCAGAAAGTCCAGAAGAAAAATACTTTTAAGTAAAAATTCCTTGGTTCTTCTATTTTCAATTTAAACATTTTTAAAATGTGGATAGATTATATTGTAGCACTATGTCCTGAAAGTTAGCTTTTTAGAAATACTGATTTTCTTTTCACTTTAAAAGTCTTATGATAACGCCAGGTCACTTGTTTTAAAATCTACTCTACAGGTGCCACCCAAGCATATTAGTTTCTGATCATACTTATTTCCAAGCTCTACTAACCTTACCAGATGTAGAAACAACGTGAAGACAGCAGACTCCGTGTGTAACCCTGGCTCTGGCCTCTGTCAGGCAGTTTATCCTGGAGTCTCTCTCTCTCTCTCTTCTCTATTGCTCAACTGGATTAGTTAATAAGAATCAGTGTCACACTCTCCTCTGTCAAATAGGTAATGCTCAAAGTTCCTAGGGGCAGGGACTAGATTCCTCTTCCCCTGAACTTCACTGAGCTTCAACATTTAAACCTGTAAATGAATGTTCAGATATGTGGACGACTCCCTAGAATGAGACAACTGAGAAAATAATTATTTAAATCTAATTGTAAATACCACCTAAATGGTATCTTATGACCCTTCCTTCCTCAGGCTAAGTACAAGAAAGAACTATCAAAGTTGGAAACTTTGGGAATGACTGAATATTACTGAAATGAAAATGAGTTTCACAGTCACCAACTCAGGAATACAAAAATAAAATTGGTTTTCTAAATTTTATTTTTACCTCCAGCCTCCATTCTGTCTGATCCAGCATATTTCATATAGTCATTCTTAGGAAACTTTCCATTTTGACATTTCTCAGTCATTTCAGGTTAAAGCTCAATTACATTTTTCTGAGCAAGTGTTACATTCAGAGGAAGAGATGAGAACACGGAACATACCCTCTATAAACTCGTGACGATGGCTTTTACTTGTCCTGGCCATGATCACTTTGCAGATGATGGCTCTCTTTTTCTCACCTTACTTCCACAACCTTCTGGGATTTTGAGCACAGTGTTAGGGTTCAAAGGATTCCATGAACCTGCTTCTAAACAAAGATGTCTAAACACCACACATAGCCCCAGGATACTTCACTGCTATGCTGCTGAGATTGATGCAATGTTTTCTAAGGCTTGTTCTGAGTGACAACTCTGCTCTGAAATCTTCACATTTGCCTATGGAGTGGAAGTGGAGAAGGCTTGCTTTCAGGGATGAGTCTGTGCCAGGGCTGATCACAGTTAAGTCTCTGAGATTCATTTGCATCTTAGCCCCTTTGTTCTCACTTCTATCCAAGTTTATCTATATTGAGATTGTATTGACAACAACTGTTTCAAGTTGATGGAAACTATTTTCCAAATCTTTAGTAACCTGAATAGTAACATAATGTCATTTCCTAGTCTCCAATAAATGTCCTTCCTCAATTTGCAGTTTCATGTTTTGTAATCCAAAATGAGAGTAAAAAGGGTGGGAGGGACAAAATCACATGGATTAATACCTCACACTACTATTTTGTCACATTACAAAAACTATTAATTATGGAAAACAAACACATGATAGAAGCTTAGCTATGAGAAAGGTCAATAGGGACTGAAATCCTAAAAATATATACACAGAACTCTTAGATCCTTAATCTGCCCAAGAAGATTGGTTGGATATAAATAGAAGACAGTGGAATTCTTGGCAAATAAAATTAGATAATTACATAAAGCATTTATAATTGGTACACTTGAAAAGAGGCATGTGAATAACCTAAGTGTGTTTTGACATAACGGGTCATATCTACAGGTGGAGGGAAGTAGAACAGGTTATAGGAGACCTAAATGCTTGAACATAATCTGGCTGAAAACATTAAAGAGAATGACAAGATAATTTTAAGGTTTAAAATCATGTTCAGGCCCTATTTAAATGTAGCAGATTGAATAATTTTTACATGCACCTGAAATCTCATTGAAAAAAGTAGTAGAATTTATAAGACCATGAGCATACATGTTTAGGCCAAAGATTTAAATAAAAGAGATTTGAAACATGTCAATATTTAGAAAGCACGTGCACTTATGATGATTGTTCAGCAACCCTAAAGTGTCAGATTCTAAACATCTAAGTCTAGAGCAGAAAGACAATAAAAAGCAAAAATAATCTGCTATACAATCTCAGATAGGACCATGAACCGGTAGCTTGGGGTGTCATGGAATGCAGGGTCTAATTTGGTTAACTATCTTTAAAAGTCCTAAACTTTAACTCTTTTCCCCATCTACTCTGAATAGCCTGCCCACTCTCCTTTCTTACCTGTCAAAAGGTGGAAGTTTTCCTTTTTGGAAACACTGAGCCAGAGAATTTTTGGCACAAGTAGGCACAGCCTGGGGCATGAGGTAGATACATGCTGAAATAAGTTTACCTGAAAATACACATATAGATTCCTTTTCCATTGCCACTTCAGAATTCTAGCAAGGAAGAGATTACCAGATTCCTTCTGCGAGAACTGACTGGAGCAAGAGAAAAGACCTGTTCCTACTACTTTTAAGTGGAGATGGGTTGGTGAGTAGGCAATGAAATTTTTCAGGACCTTATCTGATCACTCTAGAGCAGTGCTGTCTAATAGAAGTGTAACACGAGCTTCATGTTACATATACTTTTAAAATGTCCAGTAGCTACATTAAAAGTATAGTGATATTAGATTTGATATTATATATTCTTTAGCCCAATACTATAAATACTATAATTTCAACCAATATAAAATTATCAGTGAGATATTATACTTTTTCAGTGCAAAGTCTTTGGAGTATACTTTTTATTTTATTCTTATAGCACATCTCAATTTGGACTAACCCAATTTCAAGTTTTCAATAGCCACCTGTGGCCAATGGCTACTGTATTGGACAATGCAGCTCTAGAATGAGATGGTATTTATTTGGCCATGATTTTAAATATAAATGGACAATCACTGGACATTTGAGGGACACCCCTGACATGGAAGACAAAATTTAGAGAATTGGTAAATATTTTTGTGATTAATGTCTTCAAACAGCTAAGAGAAGATATTGCAACAGAAAACTATGAAATCATTTAACATATTTAAACAATAATAGTAGAAATAACAGTTAGCAGAGTAGTTGGGATATCAGAGTAGTAGCACCGGGGTACAGAGGAGCCATTAGAGCAATACTAGATTAGTAGAATAGATCTGACATTCATATGATGGGATTTCCAGAGAAAACAAAACCAGAAACACAATGGGGAAATAAGAATAGAATATGTGAATATTCTCCAGAATTGAAAAATATAAGTCTGAGTGTAAGCCACCACCCAGTTATAGCACAATGGATTAAAAGGGCTGGAAGACGTGGCCTACCTGCCTGACTTCAAATGTCTTAGAGTATCAAGAATAAACAGAAAATCTTACAAGATTCTGGTGTGCTTAGAAGTAATGTTACACACAAATTAGAAAGACAGCAGACTTTGATAGCAGCACTGGGAATTTAGAAGTCAAATGATCAATCTCCTAAGAGATCTGAGAGAAAATGATTTCCAACTGTTATTCTATATACAAACAATTTTTTTTAAACAATGAGGATAAAGACATTTTATTATATGCAAGGTCCCAAATTATACTTCTAGTTTATCCTTCTTAGGATGCTCAAGGAACTCCCTGAATATAAACTTCACTAAAATGAGGAAGTAAATCAAGAAATCAGAAGACAGAGGATTGAGGAAATAGATGATCTGACAACTGAGACAAAGGGAATTTCCAGGAAGAAGTTGAAAGGAAGTTTCAGGGTAACCAATACGTCACATATCTAGCAAACAAACCATTTGGTATCGGATCAAGAGGACAGAGGACTTAAGGAGGAAATTATTACCGTCAGGAAAAAATAAATTATACCAGAAAGAAAGCACTCATTGTATACTTTTTGGCTCTGCTGTTCAATAAATCTATAATAATAATGTAAACAGTCAATAACATATAAAAAAAAGAACTATATGGATTCGATTGGAGAAGTATGTGTGTACAGATGTAGAGTGGAATGGGTGAAGTGGTATTGTGCATGGTACTATAAAAGCTACATAATCTTCTTCCTCAGGAGGAAATGAAAAGCTAATGTGTGAAACAAAACAATTTTTAAAAATCAAGGAACAGCACTGTATCTTATCTAGAAATAGTGAAAGTATTTTGTCCTGGAAAGAGACATGGTAACAAGAGGAGAAAGTAGAATAATTGCTTTTTTCCTCTTAAAGGCACTATTTGACTTTTACAAATAACAAACATTCATTTACTATTCAAATATATTTTTAAACAAGGTTATATTTATATTGAGCTATGCTCAATAACTATTTCCCAATTCTTTACCTTTTATCCCTATCTAGTGAATTTTACCTTTATTCTTGGTTCTGCTGAACCTTCTTCATTTTCTTAAGGATTTCCCTGGAAACCTATCTTCTCAACACAGAGCTTTATTTTCTCCTTTACTGAAAGGACTGAGACCATCCACTGTATAATCTCAATATCTCTATAAAAATATAGTACTTGCTTCACCCAGGCACTATAATCCCTCGCCTGAAATCTTTAGAAGATATTTTCATGCATGAACAGTTGTTCAAAATGTTTCCAGGTGGGGATGGGTGCTAGAAATTTCTATAACTGCCATTTTTATGACATAATTCGTGTTAGTCTAAAATTTTTAAGGAAGTCTTTATGCACAGTTGCCATATAATTCTGTACATCAGAAAATCAACACACAAAAATATACATCTTTGTTGGGAATTTGACCAAGATATTATATTATATTATATCATATTATTATATTATATTTGACCAAGATATTATAGCCAGCTGCTTACCAGCTCCCAGTCACCTCCCCTGTAAATCTAGAACACATTTCCCAGTTGCAATTATCTTTGTCAATAATTTAAAAAATATATGTGGGAAATTTTAATGTAATCGTATATACAAAAAAAAAAAAAGAAAAGAAAATAGAGTCATAGATTCGGTCAGATGATCAAGCAAACTTAGACTGGAAGATTCTTTGTAGATTATCTGTAGATTCACCCTCTAATAGTTAAGCAGAGAGAACATTAAAAGTTACTTTCTTAATGTCACAGATAGTAAGAGAACAAGGACCAAGTTCATGTCTCCTGATTCCGAAATAATTTCGTTTCCAGATGAGGAAACACAGTTCCAAATTGTTCATATACAGTTTGGCTTTGCAGATGAAAAAAAAAAAAAAAGACCATATATTAAATATGATAAGCTCAGAAGAGGCCCTCATGGTGGGCCTTACAATCCCAGAGACCACAGGGTGGCTTAAACAAAAAATTCCTAACTAAGAGCAGATCACAGGGGTAGTCGCATCTTAGGCCTGTAGCTTCCCTGACAAAGGTCAATTTTTAACTTTGAAATTGTCTATTGTTTGTGCACCTGAGATAACATACTTTTGAAGTCTCAGAGTAATCTTTTCCAGACCCCCTGAACATGCGACTGCAGGTACCAGAGCAGGAGACCACATTATCTTGTTACCTACATATCATCTCTATTTGCTATACATGTTGACTATCCATACCTACCTGTAAAAGAAACATATTTCTCCATTTTGCTTTTTATCCAATCTCAGAGATTTCATCCCCACTTCGCTTTTACCTGCCTCCCTAATCTATCACCAATGGATTTCATGCAAGCCCCCTTACATCTCCTCCTTTGATTCCAATGTATAAAATGAGCTGTAAAACTACCATTCTTCAGAGCATTTTCTCGATCTAGTGAGATTTTGCTTCCTTGCAATTGTTGTCAGTTTGGCTCTTATAAAACTTTTTCTTAGGCTGAATGTTTTTTGTTTTTTGTTTTTGGTTTTTTTCCATAGAGAGCTTTTAAAATCTTAACCAACAGATAATTTTTCACCCATTTTATAGATGGGGAAACTGAGATGCTAAAATGTTACAATAATGTATTCAAGGTCACAGAACTCTTGTGTAAGACTTGAATTCAAATATATCCACTGCCAAATTTTGAAACACCTTGCTTGCAAGATATTCTAAGGAGCTTGAACTTTATCCTGTAAGCACAATAGAATCATTAAGTAATTTACAAATAAGGGAGGTGACAAGATAAGAGTTTTCACTTGTCAGGAGTCATGTTAAAAGCAGTAAATTGTGATGAGATTCTATATAGAAGACTAATAAAATAATACTGGAAAGATATAAGGGTCTGAACTAAAATTTGTATTCAGTCTCATGAAGAGAAGGTAGACTCATTCTAGACAGAGTTTAGATCAGTAAAAAGTATTTGCAGTTTATGGGGTAGTCATGGCAAAGAGGGTTGTAAAATTGAGAAGCAAGCCCTAAGGGTCATTGTCATGAGTGGGAGAAATACTCTTTTTAAACTTTTTTGATGACATTCTGAAGCATAACAGCAGGGGTCGAATAAGGAGAAGTAAAAAGGAGAAAACTGGATAAGGACTGAAGCTACAGTTCCAGTAAAAGCAGAGACAAAACACTAGAGGCCAAAGAACTAGGGGACTTAGCACTTCTTTTTTATTGGCCCTTGTTGAAATGACTAGTATAAAGCTAACAAATAGCAGAGCAGATAGCAATAGCACTCACGTGATATAAGAAGTAGTTAATCTCCTAATTTTTCACTTCCCCCAATTCATAGTCCAGGCTGTGGTTTGCCTCCCAAGGTAGTGCAGATTCAGGGCAGCAGTTTAGTGTCATGGGGTTGGAGGAGAGATGAAGGAGATAGGAGTGGGAGCAAATGGCCCAGACTAGTAAGCAAGAGACAGTGATGATCAGATGTACTTAGTCTAGAGTCAGTAACTAGGCTCAGTTAAAGAAGCATCTTGTCAGGAAGAAGCAATAAATAAAATGATTATATGAACCTACCTTTTGGTGAACATATTTATAATTTATCTTGTTTGGCTAGAAAGTGTATAAAATATAAATGTATTATGACAGTTTAAAGAGGTGTAGGATAAAGGGAGATAGAGAATCTAAACCCAAAGTTGGTGACAAGCAAAGAGACTCTCTAAGCAATAACCTGGGAGATTATGCAATTAAAAACAGTCATCACTGTTTGTCCGCATAGCTGATATGCTCTGGAGAAACAAGGATTCTATGTAAGCAAAAATGAGAAAGCTGTCATTTTATTCTGATATAAGTCATACAACAACTATTTAAAAAGTATTTGTGATGTGTAAAAGTTTTCAGAGACATACAAGTGCAGGAATATTTCAGGTAAGAAAACTGATTGCACCCAATGCTCTTTTATTTCCATTTCACATAGATATCCACCTCTAAACTGGGCACACAAAATGCTTTTGGCCATCACAAAAAAGCAGCAATAAATGTTCATCTGTAACAAACTTCCAGACAATAATATTAAAGAATATACATATTACATCCAAAGGTACATTATGCAAATTTGATCTTGCATAAAATAGAAAAGAATGGACTTCAAAAAACACTAATTTCCCAAGTAACTAACGGATACTATTGGTATTATTTCTCTTATATTATTGTTAACAAAGAATTAAGCCAGTCTTAATTTAACTATTGAAACATTCAGAATTCAGGATCCAAAGTGCTGTTTATGTTTGTAAAGACTTGAATAAAACCATATCGCCTAGGCCCAGGACAGGCATCTGTAATATAAAAAAATTAAGCCTTGCTGTTCAATTAAAAGTTAAAATGTTTAACTAAAATTTTGACTTCTCAGTTTCAGTTTCCTGTTCAGTAAATTATTGTTCCTGGCTCACATAATACAGAACTACATGTTTTATTAGAAAATAAGAAAAATAAAATAGGATCATGCAAATGAGTAAACCTTAAGAAATGAAAAAAAAAGGCATCTTTATAAATTTAGATTATATCTTCAAGGGTAACTAAAGGGATAACTCTATGAAATTCAATCAAAATAGCTTCTCTTTATTAACACTATGATAAAGCAGAGGTAGAAAACAAATCACTCCATCTTTTGTGTTGCTTTAATGATATTTTAAGGACAATAAAAGAAACTCAAAGATGGAGAAAATCTTACATATTAACCTGAAACCTTTAATTTATTATGCAGCTCATGTTTAAAAAGCATATACATACAACTCAAAGAAAGAGATATATTTAACAATATTTCAAATGTCTTAAAAATTACTTTATAGGAAGATTTTTTTCCCATTTGTGACTATGGAATTGAGCTTAAACTTATTTCTTCTCCACTCCCCCCTCCCACATTATAACAACTCCATATTGATTTATAATAACAACTTACAAAGGAAATTATAAGCATGGAATATTTCTGAATAGCTCTAGTCATTTTAAATTCATACAATACTGAAATATTGAATATTATTCAATCATAAACTTGAATCACTTACTAGATGTCCTTTCTTTTAAGTAAGACTTAATACGATAATGGTAGTCTATTATATAAAAGAAAAATATTATCTCATTTATTTTTAGGAGGCATATAGAATATCAAATAGAAAGTATGGCATATATATTTTTAACAACATTTATATAAATTCAGCTTAGATGCATATTTCCAGAAACATATTGATTTATGATAATTCTCAATTAAGATTCTTGATAATCTCTGATTATTAAACTCTTTATTAGTAAGCAGAAAGAGCTCTTAATTCACTACTTTCACTAAGCAAAGTTAAAAATATTTTTTATATATTTTGTATCTGTAAATATTTTTATTTATTTAACAATATTAAGTACAAACAAATTAGTTTTTGTGGCATAGGTGCAAAAAAAGCTAATTCCCTAAATAATTTGTGTACTTAATAGTTATTATACACAGATTGATCTCCTCATGCAGTTCTTATTTGATTATCAAATTCTAGCATAAGAGAAATAAAATTTTGTATTAAATTTTTGTATTAAAATATTCAATATTTTGAGCATACCACAGAGCTAATAAAGAAAATTACGAAGAAACTCTATTAGAATTTTACTACCAAAGCAGTGTAAAGTGGATTTCATGGCTGTGGGTTAAATTACTGAAATAACAAAGAATTTTATGATTGAAAAGAGAACACAGTCTCTAACATTCAGGATCTGGCCTGGTGCTATCTGCTAGGTCTTGTTGTTTCTGGACACTGGCCTGGCAACCATAGTCAGGCTTAACAGTCTCTTGTTGGACCTAAACAAATTCACCCAACATCATCAGCTTAGGCAAGGCCTTGTGATAATGACGGATCAAGAAAAAAAGAGATGCTCTGAAATCCTGTCGGTGGAGACCAATTATGAACATTGGCTAAGCCACAGATACCACACATCCCCTTTTCTTAGCTAATATGAGTCACCATTGCTTCTTTACAATTGCAGCCTAAGCTTGTCTCATCTTCCTTCTTCCTCGATACAATTTATTAAAAAACCCCATTGTAAAATGACCCTACTTTCCAACAACATCCAGTTCAAAGTAAAGCTCTGCTTCCTTACACCCTCTTCCCAAATCACACAACCAAAGTCCAAATTCTGTAAGAGATTCTGTAAGAGATTCTTTCTAAACCTCCTTACTGAGTCACCCTCAGTTCCCTGTGGTATACCTCTCCTTCTTTACAATGAATAGATAACTCAACTTGTTCAACTACAAGTGTGTTCCTGGCAGTCTTTGGTTGAAGAACATTGATAATGATAAGGCATCTAAAAAGGTTGGCTTCTCATCGCAGTGTTATCAGGTGGCTCTGACATATTTGGTAGCATAATCCCCAGAATTTTGGAAAAGACTAAATGGAACTTCAAAGAAGGAAAATTAGAAGATGCCGTAGTGATGAAGATTCTAAGGACATAGCAGCTGTATCAAATACAGGTAAAAGAGCATGCCAAGATGAGCATGCCAGGGTGGAGAGAGGGTGCATCAACAGCTGAAGGGCCATCGAACACTGAAGAGCTTTATAATCCTGTTTCAGAAGAAGCTATAGGATAATTTTAAGTCTGTATCACCAAAATTTCACTAAGGGAAAGAAGTCTCGACCACTCCATTGAAGATATATACTGTTTTATAACTATAAAAGAGGACATAAGAATAACATAATTAGAAAACTAATGACTCTCCCAGGAAAGGACTATCAAGATAATAGTAGGTGAATTTGAAATAACTTCTTAGAAGGGATTAATACAAAGTCTGTATTTAGAAGGGATTGAAAATATTGGTTATCAGTGAGGTGAGAAATACAAGGTAGGAATAGGAATGTAGATTAGGAAAAAGAGAGTGTTGATGATGAAGGGGGAGGAGATGGGAATTATAGCAACAAAATGATCATATGTTTCTTAAAAGCAGGCATCATGTAACTGAGTTAAGCATTTTTGGTTGTTCTCATGCACACCAATATTTTGAGAACTAGTGTGCCAAATCTGATGATTTAAACAGCTTTTAAAACTGAACTGAGTGCTTTGAGATACTTCTCACCTCCTAGTTTCAAGGATTCATTTGCCAGTCCTTATTTTCCAAAAGAAAGAAAGATTTAAAACTAGATTTGACAATGAGTTTGGTTCATCCATCCTAGTGTATGTCCTTCCCTAATCTTATCTTGCCCTCAACCCTTTGCCTGCATAGCAAGCAATCCCTGAGCGATCATGCCTGCAACATGATCCAAGTTCTCATGTGGCTCCCATCCCTACCAGATCATAACCTGGAAAATATGCAAAGTTTTGCTCCAGTCTATTGCCATTATTTTTTACTGGTTCTAATACTGGACCATTTCCCTAATCAAACTCTCATTTTTGAACTTTTCAGATTACTTTTAAAGCTATAGTTTAAATTATTAACTTTGTTTTTCATTTATGTTTTTATTCCCTCAGTAATACTGGCAAATGTTTAAGTAGTCTGTAACCCTTGCAAGAGTAAAACAAATTCCTTAAGCATTCTTAGTCTGGAATTGTAATTGAGGTAAAATAAGAGAATCAACAAAACAAAAACCCCAATACTTCCCTTCAAGTAGCTCACAGCATGTCCAGGAAGATAGTCATAAAAAAAAAAAAAATTATAATACATTGTGATACCTACATCCAGGTGGGGAAAGTAAATATTGGGTTAAGGAAGGCTGTTAAAGGATAGCTGGTGGAGGAAGTGATAACTTACTTGAGAGTTAAAGAATACAGGTCTGGGTAAAGGGAGTGAAAGCATTCTTCCAAAATATAGATCCATAAGAAAACACATACCTGGAGAAATATATATATATATATATATATATATATATATATATATATATGTATGTATGTATGTATGTATGTATGTATGTATGTATGTATGTAAGGCTTTGGTATATGGGTTTTGAAAAGATAAGACAGGACACTGGAGTGGTGGTCATAAGTGACATAATGAAGCCCTAATATAATGCGTAATATACAAGACTGAGGTTTGTGCCTGAATACTGGGAATTCTTTACAAGAATTCATCTTGAAACCAATATAGAGCTACTTAAGGATTTTAAGAATTTTAAGTGCATAATAAAATTCAGGTTGAGGAAGATGTTCTAGCACAATGTGGAGAACAGATTGAAGGAAAGGCCAGAGAAAGTCTTTTGAAATAATCTAAGCAGGAAATTATATGGGCTGAATTAAGGCAATGGCTGGAGTAAAAGAAATTGAGAAAGATTTTAGAACTATATAGTAGAGATGAGGAGATTTTTGGAAGGTAGCATGAACAGCTAAGCCTTGCTAAGTAATTAGCTAGGTAGAAGGAAAAACAAATCAAAAATGAGTTCTTTGTTTCAGGCTGAAGTAACAAGATTAAAAAAAAAATAGAGAGAGAGAAAAACAATAGGGCTAGATTTGAGGGTGGGATGGGGTTAATTCTAGCTGGCATTTTCACTAACTAGCTTCAAGATCCTGGGCCTGCTTAATCTCTGAGTCTGTTCACTCATTCTTAAATAAATAAATAAATAAATAAATAAATAAATAAATAAATAAATAGACAAATAAATAAAATAACACTACCCATTTAAAAATTATTGTGAAAATTAAATACTACTACTTAACCTCTTAATAGCACTTAGCATGTGGAAGGGACTTGTTTAAGTATTTTACATATAGTGACTTGCTTATTTTGAACAATTACTCTACGAAGTAGATAATTTTATTATCCCTGTTTTATAGATAAGGAAGCAGAGGCACAGAAAGATTAACTTATTTGCCCAAGGTCACAGATCTGAGAAATGTCAGATCCAAGTTTCAGACCTATTTAGTCTGGCTACAGAAAGTGTGCCTCAATGAATAATTTATAATGCCTCTTATTAAATTCTAGGCACTTTGCATAATTATTATCAGTGTACCTTGCAGGCACCCAGTAGATGAAAGCTATCATAATTATTCAATCCATCTATTTATTTAAAAAGTTTTTACAGAGTACATGCATGTGCATACATTCTGCTGAACACTAGGATAGATTCAAGCATACTAAGAGACACACCTATCTTGGGGTTGTTTTCAATTTAATTTTAAACATAAAAGACACATCATGAATCAGAACACAATGATAAGGTTATGTGTTGAAAGAGTTTAGATAGTTTCAACTCAAGATGTGGAGCATCCAATCTAGAACTTGACCAGCAGACACATAGATATATGAGTCTCAAGCTCTGAAAAGAGATTAGCCATGAGATGTAGATTTGGATCTGTTCATATAGATTATAGATAGTCATAAAAATGGATAAGATCCCTTAGGTGGAATTTTGATAAGAAGGAAAGCCTAGAAAAACTTCAGAAAGTGAAATGGGAATAATAATCCAACAGCTAGATAAGGGGATAAAAGCTCACTTAACTTCTATGGGTCTAAGAACCCTCACTTGTAAAAATTAATGGATCTTGGTTTTAAGAAGTTATTCCTATTTCCAATGTTTACAGCTTTTGCTGTGAACAAATATAAATGTTGGAGACTAGCTGAAAGTAGACTTCAGCCTTAAACCTCAGGGAGGGAAAAAAAAAAAAAAAAAAAAGCCAAGCTTCATAGTTGTTGCTTTGCCATGGTAAATAATTATTAAGTAGTTTTCTTTTTCACAAAAGACCTTTCAGATTGTTTCAATTCCTTTTATTTATCAACAGAATTTAAGCTTAAGAAATGCTTTTGCTGTTGCTATGTACAGAAGTTCTTCATGTGAGAGTTTAGAAAGCAAACAAAATGGCATCTTTAACACTCAAGAGGAATATTAATGGAGTAGGGAAGATAGTGTGAATAATTATAGTAAGCTCCCTTTAAGTTTCTTAATACAAAATTTACTTTTTTCCCTTGCCTAATCCTGTTTTTCCTGACTTCATCTGCTAAAACGTATAATTTTATCAAACTATTATTATAGGCCTACAGTATAAGGATGCAATACAGAGAAGTTTGGAAGACTGAAGGTGAAGAAACTTTCAAGAGTCTCTCAATGAGCCTGAGAAGGACCTCTGACCAAGAGGTGGAAGCAGAAAATGGATGATAATTGCACCTCTATCACTGACCAGCCACCACCTCTGCCCTCCAAGAGAAGACCTTGGGGACATGTGTGACTCGGCTAGCAAAGAATGATTACTTTATATGCTATGGTTTCCCATGAAGTGAGAAGTGGAGGAATCACAACCCACACCTGGAGTTAAGGTTAGCATATTTCAAAGATGACACTCGACCCAGAGAGAAACTGACCAAGCTAAGAGTTTTTCTCTAGGTTTACCCAAAACTTGGTACATTCAGTGAAGATATTTAAGAGACTGTACACAGAAGCAAACACATCTGTCTTTGCATGCAGATTGGGGACTTCAGTGGAATTAGGTGAAATGGTTGAGCTTCATGGGCTGACTGAGAAATTATCAGTGTCTGTGAGTTTACGTACATAGTGTAAATTGAATTATAGAATATTTCACTATTAAATTTCATACTTAATTTACTAGGTGATCTGCCTTATTTAATCAAAAAATAAAAAAAGACATGCTGGAAAGGACAGGGGTGGTGTAAGGGGTGATGACATTCCATAAAACTGCCGACCTGAGGATTTCTTATGCAAAAAACTTCACAGATCTATGTAGAGTTGACCCTTGAGCAACACATGTTTGAACTGTGTAGGTCCACTTATATGTGAATACCTGTACCATTTTCAGTCTGCAGTTGGGAATCCACAGGGCTGACTAAAATGCATTGATCTACACTAATTTATATAGGAGTCTTGAGCATCTATGGATTTGGGTATTCCTGAGGATCCTGGGAATCAACCCCCCTCCAATACTGAGGGACAACTTTAATTTCAGGGAGTCAAAAATTACATGTGAATTTCAACTACACAGGAGCTGGGTACCCCTAACCTCTGTGTTTTTCAAAGTTCAACTCTTTTATGGTAGAGATATGTCAATTTGGGTATTAAAAAAGAGTGCTAAGCATAGAAGATGGAAGAAATAGATTTTTAAATTATTAAATGATCAAAACTTCTTAAAATTTTAGTCATAGTTCTTAATGGAAGGTGAACATTTTTGGTTAGAAAAGATTTGGATGTAATATTTTGGATAAATGAATAAAATCTGCCTATTAAATGCTTACTATGAGTCGAGCACTGGGTATTGCTCATACTAAGATGCAAATGACTCTTGCCTTCATGGAGTTATCAGCCCAGTGGAAAGTGCCAACTTTAAGTAAAAGCAAAGGTCTCTAAGCAGTGTTCTTATCACTGCATACGGTGCTTATCACGGCTTGAGTCCTCCAGCATGGTAATTGCTCATCTATGGGTCCACTTAGGTGTAACTCTTGACCAAGCAGCTCTTAAAAGAATGAGGTTCATAGAAACTAGAGGCGTTCATAGAAACCAGAGATGTTTCCCTTAAGAAACCAAGCTAAAATTTAGTGTTTATTCCCCAATCAGACAAAACAGTTCAAGAAGAAATAAATTTCGGAAACTATCAAACCTAAGGCTTAGCGCGTATACTGCTGTCGAGTCATTTTATTTCGGAGGGGTTCCACACACTCTATGCTAGTTACTTCACATTTTAAAAGTAAATTATGCATTTGGAAGGGCAATGACAAGAAGCTAAGAGTGGGCAAGGAAAGCAAATCTGTCTAGTATCTTCCTTCTGTAAATATAACAGCCACTTGCTTGGCCTAATTTCTTCAGGAGATCGATTATACATTAAGGGGTCTGTTTGTGTACAGTGGGTGAGGAAAGTGTTCACAAAATTCAACCTACATCTTCATCATTTACAAAGTTAACAGATTTTTAAAAACTTTCATCAAAAAGTTTCATTCCATATAAATAAAATTTAGAACACCTGTAAAAAGTTCCTGAATCCTTATAAATGTTCAGTGTAATATTGTTTCTAATAATAGGACAGTGCCTGACACATAGTAAGTGCTCATAAATATTTTTTAACAAATGTGTCAATGAATAATGAATTCTAAAAGATAGTAATTCCATCATGTATTCAACCAAAAAACAGGTTTTTGCTGTTTTACAGTTCATTGTTAAATGTATTTGTTGAAAAGATCCCACTAAAAATCTATGCCTGCTCTTAAAATATACTGTGTTTTTAAATTCAAAGCTATGGGACCACTAGACTGAATAAAGTGACTTTTATTACTTTAGTTCTAAAACTTCCTAGAATGAGACCCATGGACACCTTACAATGGCATCCATTACATTTCAAGTCGAGTAAAATAATGAAGTCCCAGGATAGAATGAAATGAGCCTTTAATTAATTTCTATTAGTCTGTATTCCTAATTTTTAAAATTATGACATGGCAATTTCCTTTTTGATTTTCTAAAAATTAAAATGAGAGAAATTTAAGATTTATATTTGGAAGATTTAATGAGAAAAAAAACATTACTTAAGAAATGAAACTAATACTCAAAAAAATGTGTCCTTATTCCACTTTTAAACTTCACAAGCACTGAAAGGCAAACAATGCTTTTCTCTTGGAGCACACTCTGGAGTCCTTGGTGAATGCAGCCAAGCTGTCTGCTCTGTCCCCTCCGTAATGCTTGCCAATATTCTGTCATTTCCTTCTTCAGATCATAGTGTTTGTGTGACAAAGGTCTCTGAGTGTATTTCAAAACATCTTAAACTATTTAACATTGTACCACCAAGCACCTATTTAAAAGTGCTGTTTATTCTTCACAAGGCTAAATTTGTCAGAAGACACAAAGCAGAATTCACTTTACCCTTCTCCATAAAGAAATAACTAGAAAGCTCATGGCATTGTAATTACCCTTTGTAAAAGAAAAAACTTCTAATGGTTTAGCGAATTTCTGTACTTTGACATACAACACACAAAACAGTCAAACTAATTATTTACTAAACTATATTTCTTTTCATATTCTCTATGTACTTTAACTAGTTTTAGACTATTTCTTTTTACTGATGAACAATTCATTGTTTGTGAGTTGAACAAATCACTTTGGATTAGGCATTTTTTAGGAATCCAGTAACCTGATGTAGAAACAGTCATTCCTCCTCTAGTACTTCCCTGCTCTTCATTCCAGATCATTCTTTTCAGATTATAGTAAAGTGGTGACACATTTTACAATTTCCACCCAAAAAGCAAACAAAACATACAAACAAGTGACAGATTTAAAAAACATTTCCCCTTTTCATTCATTTTAAAGCATTTCTTTTTTATTTAAAAAGTTTGTGAATTTTTTCAAAGACTCTAACAATGAAGCTTGGTTTATAAATACTAAGAATATTAAATTTCTTAATTATTAATCTGAATCAGCAATTTATGGCTAAAGAAAAATTAGCCATAGTCACTATAGTCACATCAACAGCAATATTTCATTGCATATTTCTTTGCTCTAAGAAAAATATATTCTTCCATTTAACTTATCCACTCTTTAGTCTTGTATACTCTTTGTCACTGATTTATTAACATTTTAAACCTTTTTTTTTTTCTTGCCTAACGATGATCTTGTGAGTTTAAGAGCTTACTTTTTTCCCAGGTGAAAATTGTTTTATTATTCTCAGGTGTTTGCTTTCTCAAACTCTCAGAACAGTTCACTGCAAAGTTGTCATTGTCCTTTACAAAAGGCTCTGATTCCAAATAATTGGTGTTTGTGTTGTACATCATTTGAAAATATTTCTCTTTCCTTTTGTCAGGATTACTGGAATCTCTTATAGTGCCCAACAAATCCCACTTGTATTAGTCAGGTATATCTGAGAACAAGACAGGTTGCCTATTTCTCTTCATCTGATCCAGAACCCAGCTGAGTTCTGAATTTTTCTCACAGGAATTGAACAAGTTAGCACATTATAAATATCTGCCCAGAATGCTTTCCCCAGAATTCAGCACAGCTCCAAGCAACCATTTTTCAAAGAATAAAAGGAAGTGATCTTCTTTAAAGGTAAAGAAGTCTGTCCAATTTATTGCCAGGATTTATAGAATAGCTACAGAGTCGGAAGGACCTGCTTTTCTTGTAATAGCATTTAGTTTTGTCTCTAAGTGTATCCTTAAGTTTCCTTTCTGCATAAGTCACTACTCTATCATTCTTTGCAATGTTTCCTGGTCTTTAATAGCCATATTGTGAAACACATCATGTTATAAAAATTCTGTTATGCAACAAAATCTCCTCCCCTCAAACTAAAACACCGGGTGCCCACAGTCAATACAGTTTCCATAATCACTAATGATCAGTAAGCTTATGTATGGAAAGATTTTTGTTTTCTTCTTTTTTTCTAGTAGTCAATTTGTTAAAAGGACTGGGTCTTTTAAATTATTTCTTAAATATGCTTGTCAGTCTTGACAACATGCCAAAAAACATTTTAATACTCTCATGAACAAAGGTCATTCAACTTCTAGTCTCATTTAAAAAGTGTTTTTCCAGTTTGGAAAAGAGAGGTCAAAATGATCAGATTTTTAGAGTACCATTTTTTAAAGAGTAGTATTTTTAAAAGTTTATAAGAAAGCAAACAAATTTAAGTGAAATATAAAATCAGTCTTGATTAGTACATGAAGACCAATTTAAAGAACCCAAAGGAATAAAAATTCTATTAAAATTATACTTTTTGAAAAAATTTTTTCTGATGCTTCTAAATAAAAGGCATGAAAATGTGCAAATGCAAATTTCATAGGATGAATTTAGAAACTAGTGAAAATGTTAAATTTCATTGTTAAATGTCATTTCTTCATCAATTCAGTTAAAAGCTTACAACCCTGTTAAAAGATGTAATAATTATATCAGAGAATATTTCTAAAAAGTTAAAAGTAATAATTATTATTGTTTACTAGGCAATAGTCCACCAACTACAAAGATATTTTTAGTCATAGGCCTTAACAAAAATAACTTAGCTCACCAACTTTTAGAGGATCTTGCTTGCCCAGATGTAGGATCTTAAGAGTGGCTTCAGAAAGACTGTTGTAAGAGGAGACGCAGCAAATAAACACATGATTTCCACAGCACAGCAGCTAAGAACTCAGAAATGAGGCATGGGGTTTTGACTATTCATCTGTCTTTAATGTTATCCTGACATTTGAAAGCCATTGACATCCTGAGACTTCTAGCACTTTGGCCACATGCCTAACACAAGATAAATATAGATCCTTGACACCTGAGCCAAATGAAATTAAAATTAACTAAAAAAAAATCTCACTTTGTGCCTCAGTTGAGGAAAATGGACACCTGAAATCGTTTTCTGTTAAAACCTATTATGCCTCTTAACAGATAACTGCTGTGCTTATGAAACATGGGAATTCAAATAATCAATGAATAATAATCAATTTGTTTCTCTCCATGATTACCATTTGTTGTGATAATATTGAGACAGATTCAAACTTTCTCTTCTTAATTAGGTATAAATAAAAGATAATAGTGAGTACTAAGTATTATCTAGTCAACAATTTTTTTTTGGTAACATTTGCGGTGAGTCCTTGTAATGTAAATATCTATTTGGTAAACTTTCTAGTGTTTTTTTTTCTACTATATGGTTTCAGTTGTAGTGGTCCTTTTTTTGTTTGCCTCAAGTAATATTGGCAAAAAGTATTACGCATTGCCATGGTGTCTTAGTTTAAGTTAATCTTTTAATATAGTTGTATAATGTATTTGGTTTAGACTGAATTTTGCTTAGTTGTAAACTGTTGGTAAACACATGACTGAAGTTCTACCTTCAGCCTGAGCAGGTCCTACAAATAAAGTTATTACTCTACATATACAGTGGCAAGATTTCAAAAAATAAATCACTTTCTGGGATTCATATATTAAGAATCTCTAATTGTATATTAAAACAGTGAATAGAGGAACTAGAAAAGTCATACTGCTTTCCTGAGATTTTGAGGTATTAAATAGTTTTGAGCTAGCATAAATTACAAAAATGGGACACTTATTTAGCTCTCCATAGATAGGCCTTGCTGAGCTATTATGATTTGTAAAACACTGAGCAAAACTTATTAAACCAATATATAGGCACCTCTTACAGGATAAGGCTGACACAAGACCAGTTCCATGCAGACCACTCTTAGAAGCATTCACAGAAGGAGAAAAGATGTCAGATGGGAGACTGCTAAGCTCATTTCCATACTAAATAACACATCAACCAGTGCCATGACGAATCTGGAGCATCTCACATAAGACCAAAAAGAGAGTAGGAACTCAACTCTCAGAAAACCCCACCTCATTCCAGGAAAACTTATGACTATTCCTTCTCTCAATTATAGTTAGCTCAATCCTTCTATCCCATAAGGCCATAAAAACTCAGTAGTACTTATATTAGGGGAACCACCCTCCTTTTTTGGTTGGTTCCCCGGTACATTAGCTATCTCTCAATAAAGCTCTGTTTGCTGGACTTCAAATCGGGCACGGTGTTCATTTCCATGCCACTGAGACCCAAGAACCTGGCAGTCAAATTTAGTAACAGTTGCAGCTAATATTATCTTTTACAGAAGGATCAATTTTGGAGTTTCTATTTCCTAAATAAAACCGATGTGTAACCAGTAGCACCTACCATTTCAGAAAAGAGAATGGCTGTTTTTTTTTTTTTTTTTAATTAGCAAAACTTCATTTTCATATTTTAATAGTAGGTACCATATATTGAATACTATCTATATGCTTGGCACTTTGCTAGGTAGATCTCATATAATCTCATTCTTTTCCTAATCCCAAAATAGCCATTCAAATCAATTTAATGTTTTTGAGTCTCATTTTATAGAAAATAAAACTGAAAATAAAAGGTTCAATGTTGACAATGGACACATGGAAAATAAGTGGTTCATATGAGTCTAACCCATAAATATTAACTGAAAGCATGTTTCTTTCATATCTCACAATACAGATACTGGTTAAAAATGAGTTTCAGCTATGCTTTATCTATATCAGATTAGGCATCCTATGAGTAATTCCAAGGCTTTAATTTTTTTTAAACAAAGTTAGGGAAAGCATAGAAATGATCCCTATGGAGTATTGCTATGACACCAAGAAATCCCCAGAAGAATTATGTCCTTAACATAAGGAAAAGATAGATCTGTAAGGTAAAACTCTAGCCAGTGATAGTTCTCATCTGTTGAAATGTTTACATATTTCAACTTGTTTTTGCCAGTTTGTCAAGCAGAGTTGCACACAGCAGAGCTTGGAGGGCCAGATCTCATGGCCACCTATCAGCCATAATACCACACTGAGTAGTCAGATGTTGGATTTGTGGCATATGAGAGGAATGTCCCTGGGGCAAGGAGTCAGCAGGTGAGATCAGCTGGTCAAGGAAATTTTCAACTATGATTGAATGTGACCCCTTTTCATTATGAAAAAAAAAAAATGTGCAGTTTGTATATGTAAAAAGCTTTTCTATTACTTGAACTAGAAATTTGTTCAATAAAATGTCTTAACAAAGAAATGAGAAGACAAAAAATTCAGTGAACAGAGGACCACACACACTTTCTATAAATCACAATATCATAGCATGTCTCCAATATTTTAAGTACCATCATCTTCAAATATAGGTTGTATGATAAATAAAAATAGGAAATTCTGAATTTATTTTCCATAAATTATATATTCATTATCATTAAATTGTTCATTCCTTGCTGGGCATCAATTTATGAGTTGTGGGAGGAGAGGGAGAGAGAAGAATAGTGATGAATTGAGCTAAAAAAAAAAAAAAAACATTGGCTCTGGGGTAGCTAAGTAGGACAAGATCTCTGACCCCCTTCATCCAGAGAATAATCAGAAATTTTCTTCTGGATTTATCTTCAAAATAAAATATTTCATCACAGAATTTCAGTTAAGCCCAGGACTTCCCCCTCCTAAACTGGTTGTCTTTTAAATGTTTATGAACCTAAAATTTTAGATAGATAAAAGCAAACCCTCATTTGTTTTTTTGTTGCACAAGAGTGGCATAACTTTAAGGCATTTAACTTGAACAAACAATCCTGCTGCTAATAGCAGCAGTTGCCAGCTGTTATGTGGAATTTCCCACTTCTGAGTGAAAATGTTTTCTCAGAAAAAGCAATTAAATTTATATATGCAAAGCATCACTAACATCATGGCAGTAGCAGTATTCATATTTTTCTGCTTCCCAACACCTCCCCAAATCCTGTTTTTGTGATGCTTTCAGAATACTATACCTCTTTCAGATATCTTCCTTTTCTGTTTAGCCAGTATCATCCACTGTACTTCAAGTATTAACAGCACTGACTTCATCCTTAAGTATGTCATGTTGAATATGGTTAGGACTTTAAATAACATGACGGTTTAAAAAGTCTCTTTAGAGGAATTCAAACTTTAAATAAAAAATTTGCCCTTTATGTTATATTCTTGTCCATTGTACAAGAGTTAACAGCAAATTGTCTTTGAATTCCTGGCTCTTTAACATAACAAAACAAGGGAAGGAACAGTTTGTGGCATTGTTGGGAGAATTTGGCATAGACCCCTGTGCACACTTGAAAACAATGAAAATATTCACCAAGATATTTCGTTAACCTTCTAACTTGTTTTTAGGAAAAACATATTTGGAAAATGCCCTTGGATTATTATCAGTTTGTATAAAGGGTATATCTGAAATCTGAAGACATTTTGGAACTAATTTTTAACTTATTCTATTAGCACTCTTCTTACGAGGGTTATTTTTATTTATTTGTCTGTTTACTATACCATTTTAGCATGGAATAAATAATTTCACTCAAAAACATTCTTCATAACAAAGATTTTCCTGCTGGACAGCTGTGAGAAAGATTTTCTATTTATCTTCTCTGCTTAACTTGCCCTTCTCAACTCTATACATGTATGAAATGCCTTTATTCTAATCATTAGCTTAACGTAAAACTTTCATTGCTATTTCCTCTCAAAACTAACTTTAGGGGAGAGTGCTGGCTATATGTTTATTATTCAAAAGTAATGAGGATTGATGGAAATTTATACTATTGAAAGTAACATAATGGAATAGTGCTCTTAAGTCTCTGAACCTGAAAGGATTGCTAAACTTCATATTCTTGTTTTTTCCTCCCAATGTCATTTTCATTAGTTGTAAAAGCCTTATCAAGAATTTACATAAAATATTATAACTGTAAAGCAGCATCCTTTTGGATGGTAATCATTTATAGGTGATTATTTAATTATTTATTAATTCAACAGCAAGATATATTGAAATTCTATTTGTGTATATGATATTGTGCTACTCTTTGTAGAAAAAATGCTAACTAAAATACAAAGTTTATGCTCTCAAATATCTTATTGTTTAGCAAAGGGAGACAAATGTTATTTAACAAATTATAATGTATTATCATAAACTGGGATGAATAACGAAGGAAAGTTTCATTGTGATCAGCTAAGCTGAAAGGTCAGAGAGGTTTTCCTAATATACATATACATATATATGTATATGTTATATATATGTGTACATATAGGTATATGAGTGTATATAGAATATACATTTGTTTATATATATGTGTGTGTATATATGTACTATATAAATATTTTATATATATTTACGTGTGTACATACATATATTATAGAAGGAAACCTATATATTAGGAAAACCTCTCTGGCCTCTTGGCTTACCTCATCACAGTTTACCATTCCTTCAGAATCTATCCAAATTTGTCTTAATTAATGACAATCATTATGATTTCTTAAATAATGCCTGAATCCTTCACTAAACAATAAGATATTTGATAGTATTCACTTTGGCTATTTAATTACCATTTAATTCAAATGTACATATTATATACACACATATATGTCATATATATACACACAATATCTAAAAATGAGTAGATTTTAAGTGGTAAAGAATCAGAAAAGCAATCAATGGTAAAACAACAACAACAAAGCAACAAAATAAAAACTAGTGACTGTAAGGAGCCTGCCATAGATAGGAAGGAGCCTAGCAGACTGAAGTAATTAAAAACATGCAGCAGAAGGCCAATGTGGCTGAATGAGAGAGGACAGGGCAGAGTAATATGAGATGATGCAGAAGGGTTTGGGAAGAGCCAAGTGTCATAGGGATTTGTAGGAGTTTATCTTAAGAACAGTGGGAAGGTATTGAAAAATTTTAATCAAGAGAGTTACATGATTAGATCTAAATTACATTTAAAAAGCAAACTCTCTGATAGCAGCATGGCTAATGGATTGAAGAGAGGTAAGAACGACTGCAGAGAAACCAGTAAGTAAGACAATTATTATTGACTTTAATTGCAGCTTGCCTAAAATGGATGCAGGAAAAATGAAAACACACACACACACATGAATTTAAGAAATATTTAGAAGATAAAATAAACATTTTAATGGTGGTGGTGGTGGCATGTGAGGAAAAGGGAAGAAGAATAAATGAGGAAGTCTTTAAATAGAAGCTATTCTAGAAATCATTCTACACCCTAACATGAACATTTATTCTTCAACAAACACATGAGAATGCTTCAAGCTCAGAGATTGGCAAAGAGCTGGTGATAAAATATTTTTTGAATGAAAGATTGTATAAATGAATGAATGAGTGAGTAGAATTGAGTACAATGTGAACAGGAGTGAGCAGTTATACAGCAATAACAATATATCTTTTTTTGTTTGGGTTATCATAGCTAGCTTTTATAAGACTATGGCAGGGAAAGTCATGACACGTCAAGTGACACCTTAGACACCTTAGAGACTGGAAGTCCAGGGAAATAGTTAATTTTCACAAAGGAAGGACCACAGGAAACTGAGTTAATCCTATGCTAAAAGAAAAAATTTTAAAGTGACTTAGAGAAATTGTGTAAGAATCTTGCACAAATCTGGCTATGTGTACAGAGTTTGTAATCTAATGGGAACTTGGGTCCCCTGGACCAAGAGCAATAATATCCACAGGACCTAAAGTCCTTCCAGCACAACAAAACAACAGGCCAGTAGCCAATTATGATAGCAGCTAAGCAGATGTCCCACTGGTTTTTAAATCAGACACAGAGCTTTGGTTTTTATAATTATTACTTCCATGCCGTAGCACTTTCTGTTTATGAATTTTGTTTTGATGTTACCATATAATAATCAGCTAATAATCAGACAGTTCTCATGTACTTTTTTGGTGAGCAATTTTACAAACTGGTGTCTAAGGCATTGCTCTATGTTCTTCTCTTCAAGAGAGATGAGAAGATTGAGTAGGTAGAGCAAAAGATTCTGATGAAGCTCCAGAATGAAGACCTTCAACCCTTAGATCATGCTTTATATATGATTCTTCTATTTCTGCGTATTTTTTTATGTAAAGATTGGATATTCACCTTCTTAACTATCCTTTCTCTGTCCAGTTTTGGATTCTCCTTGCTATATATGCATTCAAAATGTAGGTATCTACCAAAGTCTACTCCTATTCCTTCTCTTCTTCCTATAGCTTCTCTTCCATGGCAATGTGGATACTCTATGGATTTAATCTAGTACTTCTGTACAGTTAATTTCCTAAACTATTTTTTATTCCTAATTTGATCCTAATAGTAAATTTAGTTGCTATTTTTGAGAATTCTTTATACCCTAGTGAAACTATACTAGTGTCTGCATTATCCCATTTAATTTTTTAGAAACTCTGGAACCAAAAATAATATTTATAATTTTATAAGTTTAAATGGAAGTTTAGTAAAGTTAAGAACTGACTCACCTACCTGGGGCACTGTGAGAAAAAATAGTGGTTTAAAGGGCACGAAGACTATACAGGAAGGAAACCCATTTACTAATTCTAAAGCATCTGCCAAATGAGAGGAGAATTGCAAGAATATTCTTCACTATAGGAGGCAGCAGAGAGTGCCATCTGTTGCCCTCTCCCTACCCTTTCATTACACAGGCAGGAACATTGACACCAGGACTTCCCACCACCCACACCCATTCTAACTACATTCTAGTCCCTGGCTCAGTTTATTCCCAGGACTCACACCTACTTTGGCTTCTGCTCTAGTCCCCAGGCCTCAGTGTGGATTATCACTGGGACTTTTCACAGACCACACTCACTCCAACTGGCCTGTCAATTTGGTCCCAGTGCAGCGTGCCCCAAGGACTCCCTGTAGCCCTTGCCTGCTCCAACTACAACTCTAGGCCTCAGTACAGTTTGTCCCCAGAACTCCCTGCAGCCCAAGCCTGCTCCAACAGTAGCTCCATCCAGCCTTTCAAAGTGACCCAATGAGGCTTGACCCTGGGATGTCCCATGGCCTGAGCCAGCTCCAACTACTATTCCAGCAGACTGCCAGCACAGCCCCAACAAATTCTGCCCCTGGGATACAGTGAGGCTTCTACCTGCCCCAGCTTTAGCTCTGAGTCCTAGTACAGCTTGTCCCTGGGACTTCTCACAGATCCTACATACTTTGGCTCCAGCTCCAACTGGCCTGCCAAGGTAGCTCCAGTGCTACATGCCACCAGGACTTCCTTTGACTCACGCCAACTCCAGTTGGCTGCTCAAGACACACAGCACACACAGTCTGCAAAGGGGAAGCTCCTACACAAGACTATTCCTTACAAGACCAGGAGAGGTTGCTGCTTTGCCTAATTTATAGAAAGAAACGCAGAGAAATAGCCAAAACAAGGAGATAGAGAAATATGTTCCAAATGAAAGAACAGGATAAAACCCAAGAAAAAGAGCTCAATGAAATGGAGGCAAGCAATCTACTAGATATAGAGTTCAAAACACTGGTTATAAAGAAGCTCAATGAACTTAGGAGAAGAGTTGATGGACTCAGTGAAAACATCAACAAAGAAGTAGAAAATATAAAAAAGAATCAATCAGAACCAAAGAATACAATAACTGCAAAAAAAATATGCTAGGGGGAATCAACAATGATTTAGATGACAAAGAAGGAGTCAGCAAGCTGGAAGACAGGTAGTGAAAATCACCCAATTGAAACAGAAAACAAAAATTTTTAAAGTGAGGATAGTTTAAGGGACCTCTAGAACAACATCAAGAGTATCAACATTTGAATCTTAGGATTCCTAGGAGGAGAAGAGAGAGAAAAAGAGACTGAAAACCTATTTAAAGAAATATGCAGAATTGGACCTGGTTAGTACTTGGATGGGAGACCACCTAGGAAGACCAGATGCTGTAGATATAAAACATTTTTTAAAAAATAGGGATTGTAAGCTTACAAGTCCTTGCAATCTGTGAGGTCAACTAAGTGTTGCTTCACTAAAGAAAGAAAGAAAGAAAGATGGAGAAGAAAAAGAAAGAAAGAAAGAAAGAAAGAAAAAGAAAGAAAGAAAGAAAGAAAGAGAAAGAAAGAAAGAAAGAAAGAAAGAGAGAAGAGGAAGGGAGGGAGAGAGAGAACAAAGAAAAGAAAAGAAAAGAAAAGAAAAGAAAAGAAAAGAAAAGAAAAATAATCACTGAAAATTTTCCCAGTCCGGTAAAGGAAACAAACATCTAAGTCCAGGAAGTGCAGAGGACCTAGCAGATAAACCCACACCAAGACGTACCATAATTAAACTGCTAAAGATAAAGAGAGAATCTTAAAACAGCAAGAGAAAAAAAGCTACTTACGTACAAGGGGCCCTCAATAAGGCTACAGGCTGATTTTGCAGGCCAGAAGGACTGGCATGATAAATTCAAAGAGATGAGAGGGAAAAATTTACAACCAAAGAATATACTACCCAGCAATGTTATCACTCAGAATTGCAGGAGAGATAGTTTCTCAAACAATCAAAAGCTAACGAAGTTGATAATCACTACACTAGCATTAAAAGATGCTAATGAAACTTTAAATGAAAAAATATATATATATCCAAAATGAAAAATAAGAAAAAAGAAGTGTTGGCAAGGCTGCGGAGAAAAGGGAACTCTCATGCACTGTTGATGGCATTACAAATTGGTACAGCCACTATAGAAAACAGTCCAGAGGTTCCTCAAAAAGTTAAAAATAGAACTACCTTATGACCCAGCAATTGCACATCTGGGTATTTATCTGAAGGAAACCAAAACAGTAATTTGAAAAGATATATGTTCCTCCATGTTCACTGCAACGCTATTTACAACCACCAAGATATGGAAGCAACCTAAGTGCCATCAGTAGACAATTTGATAAAGAAGTGGTGGTATATATATATGGTGGAATATTACTCAGCCGTAAAAAAAAAAATGAAATCTTACGATTTGCAACAACATGGATGAACCTAGCGGGTATTATGCTAAGTGAAAAAAGTCAGACAGAGAAAGACAAGTTCCATGTGATTTCACTTATATGTGGAATACAAAAACAAAATACACAAACAAACAACAAAAACAGACTCATAGATACAGAGAACAAACGTGATGTGGGGGGCGGGTTGGGGGAATAGGTGAAAATGTAAAGGGATTAAGAAGGACAAATGGGAAGTTACAAACTATTCACAGAGATGTGAAGTACAGTTAGGGAATATAGTCAATAATATTAAAATAACTATGTATAGTGCCAAGTGGGTACTAGACTAATAGGAGAGATCACTTTGTGAACTATATAAATGTCTAACCACTATGTTGTACACCTGAAACTAATAAAATAATATTTAATGTCAACTCTAATTGAAAAATCAAAATCAAAATCAATCCATCAATCAAACAATCATGGGGATCTAATGTACATCATAGAGAATAAAATCAATAATATTGTAAAAACTATGTACAGTGACAGATAGTTACTAAACTTATTGTGATGATCACTTTTAATGTACATAAATGTTGAATCACTATGCTGTACACCTGAATTAAAATAATATTGTATGTCAAGTATAATTAAAAATAAATTTAAAAAATAGAATTTTCGTTTACCTAAATGTTACTCTTTACTCTGGAAATTCAGTGATGCTTAACATGGTATGTTAAAAAAAAAAAAAAAGCTTCAAAAATCATAACATGTTCAATCCTCATTCCCAATAAATTGAATCAAAATTAATGGATACTTCTATGTTTAGAAATTATTGATAGTGCTACTATTAGCATATTAGTGAATTTATGCAAATGAATGAAACCACTTTGTTAAGACATTTTGATGCATTCTGTAAGGAAATTGCTATCATATATATACATATATACATACACATATAAATATATATATATATCACATATATAATATCACATATACAATGTGAATGGCTCTCTTTAATATTTTTAGTGTACAATAAGCATTACCATGTTCAACAGATCACAGTGGTCTTACTTTAAGATTCAATTAAATCTTCTCTCTATGATTTCTTCTTCAATTCAGCTTAGGTAGCAAAAATTTTCCTGCATTGGCCTCCCAGAGTATTATGCATGAAGCCTTACTTCCATGTACTTTTAAATCTTATTTTACCCTCTTTTGCATATTTAACCTTTATGTTAAAATTGAAGGCTTATTTATTTAATTTAATCAGCAGAACCTAGATACTAAACAATTATTTAATAAATGGATTTCAGATGAACCATAGATTTTTTTTAAAAAAAAGATCTCTGGCAACGGTGGTGGTTTTACTGATATATATATTTTTAAATATACCTATTTCCAAAAGGTATTCAAACAACAGCATAAAATTATGAAGACATAAAACAAGTAACAAAGAAAATAATGGCAAAGAAGGAGAGATGGATTACACCAAAACCTTAACTGAGGAATGTTAGTTTGTTCAAGCCCAAACTTGGTGTTTCCTGGCAGCCAGGACCACAAAGAAACCATGTGTTTCAAAGCTTTCATAGTAAAAGAAAATGTAGCTGTCATTCAGAGAACATCTGATTTCTTTATATACCAAACTCTAAGCTAATCTCATTAAGCAGATCTTTATAAGAGATAAACATTATAATGGAGAGTGTCTTCAAAGAGTTCTAACAAAAGGTTCAGAAATTGAAAATATCTTCAAAACATCAGAATCTGAAAGTCCCTATATGGTTTAGCCAGTTTACTACTTCTCTATCGTTATCTCTTACTATGTTCTACTTCACACGTTGTGCTCAAACCATACCGACCTTCCTGGAATATGCCAAACTGCATCCCACCTCCAGACCTTTCGCTGGCTGTTCTCTCTACTTCAAACTTTCTTCTCCCAGATATTTCTGTGGTGGTTCTGCTCCCTCTTTTCATTCAGTTTCTCTCCCTATGGACCAATGCATTCAAAAGAATAATCATACCCTATCTTCTAACTCCACTTTATTGCATTTATTATGCTACCTGATTTTATCACATATTTGTTTATTTCGTATTTTTAAAATCTTTGATATCTATCTTTCATATGAAAATGTAAGTTCCCCGAGGCCAGGGAATTTCAGTCTTCTTCAGTCCATATTCCATACTACTTAGAAGAGTACCCAGCATAAAGACTGTACACCAAAAATAGTTGTTCACTACTTGAATAAATATCTGCTCACTAGTTGTAAACTATTTTTCATCTATTTATTTATTGTATTTGCCCACAAGTAAAATGTTTAAGATTTAGCGTTAAAACTTAATTCTATGAAAAAAATTTCTGTGGGGAATAGAACATCTATAGTCCATGAAAAAGCTTTTGGATTATTTGTCTTTATACAGGAATTAATTGATAGAAATAGTGAAACAAAAACAAAGCCACAACGAATGTACTAGTTTTTACTGCTTCATAACAAATTACCACAAACTTAATGACAATACAAACCCATTTATTATCTCACAGTTCTGTATGCCATAAGTCTGAGCATGAAGTGGCTGAATTTTCTTCTCAGGGCCTCAGAAGGCTGAAATCAAAGTTCCTGTTGGGTTGCATTCTCATTTGAAGAGTGGGGTCTTCTTCTAAGCTCATGTGTTGGTCAAGGTGGGTTCCTTGTGGTTATAGAAGGAAGTTTCCTATTTCCTTGCTTGCTCTTGGCCAGGGATTGTCCTGAGCCCCTAGAAGTTACACTTAGGTGTTAGTTGTTCGTGACCCTCTCACAAAATGGCAGCTTCTCAAAAACTGGCAGGAGAATCTCACACTTGAAATCACTGTCCCCTTTCAAGGCCTCCTAACTAATTGACTTTCTTCAATTTCGCAATTTAATTGACTCTAATTACTAGAGTGAAAATTATTGTATTCACAGTTCCACTCAAGAAGCAGAGAATTATATGAGGTTTGTATACTAGGAGCAGGAATGTTTGAAGCCATTATGGAATTCTGTTTACCACACATATATGCTTCTATTCCAAACTGAGTCCAATCTAAGTTGTTACTATTCATATTCAGAAGAGCAGATAGATAAACAGCTGCTTACCACCATGGAACTGGCACAACCATCGCAGCTTCCTAGTCTTTCAACAGGAGACTAGTGTTATTTAAATTCCAAGATATTGTGTATTAAAATTATTCTGCTTGTTTTTTCCATCTTATACTGATTATTTAATTTGAATTAGAAATAGTAATATAAATACTGCTAGCTATGGGTGTTGAAAATTAACTTCTTACTAATCCAACAAACCAATTTCGAGTTACATTTTCTATTTGAAACACATTCCTATATCAGGGATTTCTAAAGCAGGAATCATGCAATGCAAATTCATGTTTCTTGTCAGGAAATTTGCATAAATGTAAGACATATGTTCTCATTCTAATAAAACTTCTGATCCTAAAATTTCATTGTCACTATAGATACATTTTGTTATTTAACAATAAATATCTTAAGGTAATTCCAGCACATTTTCTCTTTTTATAACAGCATTCAGGCATGTTTGTGAGAGTTTGGAAGCACACAAAAAACTATGACCTCTACAAACTCTTGTCCAATCCATAATTCTTTCTAACTAAATATAATAGAACAAACTAGAATGGTGCTAGTGACCTTGAGATTTAGCATGAGAAAATTAAAAACATCTTTCTGAGTTTGTAAAAAATACCTACATAATAATATATGATCAAATTAATCAAATTAATTTTTACAAATTTATTGATTATTCATTAGATAGAATTTTATAAAGATGTATTTTTCCTTTTTTAAAATTTGATGTAATGTTTAATAAAAGATAGTTGAGACGAAAGTCTCTTATTTCGCAACCTCCTTGGGAGCTTCCCAGGTATAATCTGAAATTGGCTCCCATGTGCTGAGAGCAGGAAAAGGCCAAAGAAAGAGGCAAACCACTCCAGGTTAGTAGGTGGTAGCTGTAATAATCAAGGAAACTAACTTTCTTACAAAGTTTGGAAAGTCGAAAGATGAGTAGTTTTCTGCACCCACAAACCAATTCTTAAAAGGTAATTTAAAGACCTTATCTAAGTTTGATTACCAGTCACATATACCATCCAGATAGCATCAACACATTTTTATCTAAAGACTGTATCCTGGAGCAGCTTCTGGGAGCAGAGAAGCAAGAAAAATACACATTCCATAGACTGGGAGGAGGTGAAGAGCCTCGAGTTGCCCAGGTCCAGCTTGTGGGTCAGCCAGCCAGAGGTCACATCTTCTATGACCTCCCCTAACATTTCTCCCCTTCTGTCCAGCTCTTACAATCTCACATGCCTCTCTCTTGAAATGTGCCCTGAGGAGTCAGCACAGGGTTATAGAGATAAGTCTTTGGAGGCTTCTGACTACATTGTAGAAACATATGAGTGAAAACACAGGTTTAGACAATAATTCCCCAAATCAGTGACAATTTTTTCTCAAGAACCCCATGGTCCAAACCATTGATTTATTGAGTCCCCTAGGCTGGGGATCAGATCACTCAGGGAATTTGTTTGTGTCTTCATGTGATTTAATAAAACATATTAACAGACTCATCAAATATGAACACAACATTCTGCTTGGCTCACGGCATAGGTACTTCTTTGTGAGGCAGTAGTAATATCCAAGACCATTCTACTTTGGTGGACATCTTTTCTCATCAGAGACATTTCAGTGTTTAATGAGGATAGTCTTTGTTGGCTATTATTCAAGGCTTGCTACATGAATTTAGTAAGGGCTTCTATGTGTGCCATAATGCCTTCCAGGTCAATGGAAGGAATAAAGATGGTAGCCACATGATGGTAATAGCGGAAAACTTTTTTTGCCAGCTTAGAAACTTGATCTCCTTATACATACCATACATATTGGCCATAGGCAGAACAGTCAGGTATGAGGACATGGACTAGAGGCAGAATATGCCAGACAAGGATCCCCAATTTCTCACCTTTTTCAATGGAGTATGTCCCATTCCAAGTATGGTACATTTCAACAGATACAGTTTGCAGCAGGCCAATGGGATTTCAATGGAGAATAAGAGTTGTCTCTCACCCAGGGTTGCAAAGTAACCCACAAATCTCTATGGGACCATAATAATTTCCAGTACATAATTTTTTTTCCCAGGAATGATGAGGCTCAGTGTTCTCAGCAGCATACTCTGTTGATCCATGGTGAGAATAGGAAAAATGACTGTTTTACATGACTTTCACACTGTTATTCTAGTGGGTGCCTCACCAGGGATCCCCGGTCTGGAATATGGGGCAATAGGCCCTGCTAGTTGATCATTCAAATGTATGTACTTTAGCATACCTGACCAGGTGGTTTTACTTGTTAGTAATCTAATATGCATGCTGCTTTAATATTCTATTTTTCCTTTCTACCAATTGCTGTTTGTTTGTTGTAGGGGAGATAAAACTTCCATTTAATGCCATGTTCTTTTGCTCAGTCTTACATATCATGACCTTTGAAGTGAGAGCCCCCAATCACTATCTAGGTGACAAGATATTCATACATGGTACTTGGCTTCTCTAATCCCCTAATACAGGCAGCCATAACAAGGGTTTGCACAGTAACAAGAGAAAGCTTGGATTAGGCCAGATGCAGTGTCCACACAAATCAGGACATATTTAGTCAGAGGAAGGGTGCCAATATAATCAATTTGCCAATCCCTCACCAGCTAGGAACTCCAGTGGGTGGCCTCAGACTCCTTTGGCAGTTGCCTGGGGATTATGTAGAACACACATGACATGCTGATATTGCATTAACCAAGACACCATATTTCAAAGGCAATTCTGCATCCTTGGCAACATGCCATTCTACCTGGGTACTGTGGCCACTTTTTCTATACAGCCAATCGGCTGTATCTACTAAGGTGTCAATTACTAGAGTTTGTACCTGAGCTAGGGCATCAGCTTCCTGATTGCCACAGGGTGTCAATGGCTTATGAGCCAAGATGTGGAAGACAGTGAGAATTGATTCACTCTTGCAGGTGAATCCAAATGTCCCTCTGAACATCCTGACCCTATAGAGCCCACTCATGAATCATCCATTCCTATTTCTTTAGAACAGCCCAATTTACAGTCCAAAGGGTGAATGTCCAGAGCTCTTGAGAGATTACCAACCAAACCTCTCTGAGTTCAGCCCACTGGTTGCTGAGGTTCATTCCCTCCTGGGAGGCTTCACTTGGAGGAACGCTGTGTACACTGCTAAGAATTGTTGCTCCATGGGGTATATCAAGTTTTTGCCCCCTGTCAGAGCTGGGACCAAAATTTTAGGGGCACTTCTCTCCTCTGTTGTCTCTGCCAGTGCCTGACCCATACCTTCCAGAGTCATAGACACATCAAACGCAAATGTTAGCTCTGCTTGGGAGTTGCCCAGAGCTTTAATTGTCATCATTAGTATTTTTGCCTTTTCAAAGGTGGCTTACTACTCTGATCCCCAGTCTCACATGTGCTCTTTTACACCAAGTGGCATAAAAGATGGAGGCACTGTGTCAGGTGGGAAATAAAAGTCCTCTAAAATCCCCAAATCCCAACAAAGGCTACAACTTATCAAACATAGTTTCTGGACGTGTGTCTTACTCAACCAAAAAACTTTCAAAACCTTATGTATTGCCTGAGTCTTGAATTTTCTATGTGTTCAAAGCTCATCGTCTCCCTCTCATATGTTCCAGCAAAGACTGCAGAGTACCCTACAGCCAAGGAAAGTCTTCACATGTCAGCTTTATATCATCAATGTAATGGGCTTATTTCACTGATGTGGGAAAGGAGAACAGGGACAGGTCACAGGTTATAATCCTGTGACATATGTAGAGCTGTCCAAGTAGTCTTGGGGAAGCACTTGAAAGGTTCATTCATTATTGTCTCTCCCCTCTGAAGGCAAATTGATGTTAATTATTAGAAACCTGTACGTGTCAAATGAATGACCTTGAAGATGAAGTACTTTTGCAGGAACACTGGCCAAAGCATCAGAGTAAAACAATAAGTGTGTGCTAACTATGGATTTTAAAATGACCATAGTTAAAGAGCTAAGGGGAGTTCATTAGAATGTAAATGACAAGGAAATTTGGTTATATTTGTGGCATACATTTTAAAATTATGACTGATATCATTATACCAAGACATATCAAGATTTTTAGGAATTCCATACAAATACACCCTAAAGAAAGTTTAACATTACTTTTTATTTGACAATTCTTCCCATGAAATTTAACATATACAAAAAGTTACATAGTTGTAAAGGACTTACATACTTCTATAAGTAGAGAAGCTCATTTAAGAAATCAAAGACCAAATAAAGTCAAAACATAGAATTTTTGTTTTCTATGAAGATTACACTAAAGGCAAAAAAAATCTTTGTTTATAAATTCTTATTAAGAGCTGACCGATAATGTAGGAAAACTGTCAATTTAACAGAAAGAAAGCAAATTTTCACCAGTGTACCTTTGATATTAAAATTCTTCTTTTTTTTCCTTTTTAACTTGAACAAATCCATTGCGATCTTTGCTTGACTACATAATATTTCTTTCTCAATATTTCTTTTTCATAAACCTTTCACAATTTTCTATATCCATTCAGGTTTGTCCTGTCTTTTTTTTTCTTTCTTTTTCTTTTGAAACAATCCTTTTATTTTAGGCAAAAAATTACTTTTGTTTTTTCTCGACCAAAACAAATAAGCAAAAAACAAATAAATAAATAAACAAACAAACCATATCCTTTATACCTTTGCTTAAGTGTATCCAAAAAACCCCACATTCTATTTTTACCTACTTGTCATACACAGTCATTTCTTTCACATTTATTATTTTCGGTAATTTTATTAAATGATTTTTAAAAACCCCATCAAACCTTAGCTCTTACAAATCAATTTTGGCAATACTCTCCAGAGGTAGTAAAACATCACACATACATAATATACATCCGTAGACATACATAAACATACAGACAGATACAAACAGAAAACCCATAGCTTTTATTCGAAAACTTTAGCTAAAAATCATGTACCCACTCGTAGGGCTAATACTTGTTATTGATATTTGTGATCCTATAGAGGCTGTGGACTAGATTTGGGGGCAAGCGAACCTCTACAGCAGTCTGTATTTTAAAAAGCCTCTATGCCACTATCCTGGACACCTGATACCAACATAAAATAATATTTAATGACAAATGCAAATGAAAAAATTTTAAAAGATGTGGTATATTTATAAAATAGAATACTACTCAGCCATTAAAAAAAAAAAATGAAATCTTGCTATTTGCAACAACATGAATGGACTTTAAGGACATTATGCTAGATGAAATAAGTCAAACAGAGAAAGACAAAAACCATATGATTTTACCAATATGTAGAATACTTAAATACATCAATGAAACCATAGATACAGAGAACAGATCGGTGGTTGCCAGGGAGGTAGAGAGCTAGGGCAAGGGGTAAAATGGGTTAAGGGGATCAAGTGGTACAAACATCCAGATATAAAACAAATAAAACATGGGGATGTTATATACAGTATGATGCTTATATTTAATAATACTATATTGCAAATTTGAAAGTTGCTAAGAAATTAAATCTTAAAAGTTATCATCACAAAAATATTTTTTTTCTAACTTTGTATGGTGATGGATGGTGGCTGGACTTACTGGGTGATCACTACATGGTGTATACAATGTTGAATCATTATGATGTACACCTGGAGCTAATATAAGGTTACATATCAATTATACTACAATTAAAAAAATGTTTATGTCCAAAAAAATTTTTTTTCTTTTTTTTTTTCCTCCTTCAGTCCCAGCAGTAATGTTTTGGTTATCTCCTGGGGTGTTTACATTTCAAAGAGACAGAAAGATTTACAATTTCAAGGGACAGAGAAAGAATGTAAGTTTTCTTTTAGGAGTTTTACAGTAATTGCTATTTAAAATTTTCCTTTGTATCAGGGGTTGGAAAGCATGGAACTTTTCTCAGTTTCCTCATCAATCACCACAACATCTTGTCTTCATTCTTAGCACTTTCCCAAAGATTCTACCTTTTAGTGTCCTAATCAGGCTGTGTCACAAGCACCTGAATTTTAATCCACAGCAGCTGTGCCCTTCCTAGCTTTGCAAAATGACTCGCTAAGCTCTCTAATTTATTATCCTGCTCTCCCATCTTGTCTGCTGTCCCAAAGCAAGCAGCATAGTGAACAACCACTTACCCTTCTCTAATCTCAGCTGTTCTTCCAACTTTCTAAGTTGAGGTTCAGTCTCTAGTTGGGCATCAGTGTCCAGCCAAACAGTCCACAGTAGAGGCCAGCCCACTGTGGCAACCATTTGTTTCTCTTTGCCACAGCACACTATGCAGTTTCTCAAAAGTACATTAAAGCAGCCAACATTTTCAGGGCACCCTTATACACACATCCTTATACTCACATGCAGAGGTTGATGGCCAACATGGGATTTCCCACTTGGATACCTCTTTCCCAAAGCCTATTTTTGTGGTCTCTTGACTGGCTTGCCAATTATTGGTTTACAACCTTCTTGGGAGTTTTCTGAGTGAAATTTGAAACTGGCCACCATATGCTGAGGGCAGGCAGAAAACAAAGCAAGAGGCAAACTACTCAACATTGGAAGGTAGCAGTTTTAATGAGCAAAAGAACTTACCTATAAGGCTTGGCTTGGCTTCAAGAGGAGTAGTATTCTGCACCTACCTGCCAAATCTTAAAAATTTACGTGGAGGCCTTAACTAGGTTTAGTCACCAGTCACTTATATCATCCAGATAGTATCAATACCATATTTTTATCTCAAGGCAGATCAAATTTATCCTGGAGGCAGCTTCTGGGAATGGGGAAGGCAGGAAGAATGCACATTCCAAGGATAGGGTAGAGGTTGGGGCCTCTTATTACCTAGGTCAAACTGGTCAACTGGTGGACACGTTGACCTCCCCCAGCAAATCTAAAGTCTTAGTTCCTTAGCTTTCTATCTCATCTAGGAAGGTAGTAGGTGAAATAAACTACAGGGGAAAACATACAATTGAATTTGGATAAGTGAGGATTACACACAGTACAGTAGGAAAAAAATACCAGCTTCCAAGATTTGCATCTTCCTCCCCAACATTTCAATGCAGGTTGAAGTCACATGTATATCACATGTAAGCTTAAGCTACATTCAAAGTAGAGCATGTGAGTAGCCAAAACTTTGTATAGGGACTATTCATATTAGGTATATCAGCTATGTTATCATGTGTATTATTTTCATAATTATCTTGTGCTCTGTCACAAAGGTTTTTGTGGTTAAATGTCTTTTCTAAGGACCTATAGCTAATATGTGGCAGAGTTAGAGTTCAAATCAAGAATGTCTGGCTCTACAGTCCATCTCTTCTCTCACAAATCTTACTCTTTCCTCTTCCTTCCAATTTATATATTTACTCATCTACTGAATTATTTATACATAAGATTCTTAGTGAATATAAAGTATTAATTTGTTATATTCAGTTTTAGTTGTTTTTATTCATCAACTAACATTTCTAAAACTTTTCTGATCTGTTGCCTATTGTTAAATCCTGTAGTTTTAAATAAGTACCCATGTTTAATAATGAGAGAAGGAATTATGTTTTTAATTATATTACTAAATGATTAAGAATTGTGTTATTTAGTATCACAATTTGAGAACTAAATTTGAATTTTTCTATGAAAAATTTACTTTTAAGTAATTAAATAATAGAAAGCATCATTTGTTAATGTGTAAATTGAAAACTTTAATGTATTGTGTTTCAGTACCAAATATATGTTGAAATGTAAGCTAAGATTTATCTTTTCTGTTATTAGATATAGACAAAACTTCTTTAACTGATACTCAAATTTTTATATTTTACACTTTTAAAATATATCACATTGTTTTTTTTAATATTACGGTTTAATTTTTTAATTATGGGATAAGAAAGAAGGTTGCAAATGTGACTTGTTTTTGTACCTAACCAAAAACAAATTAAATTAAATTAAATTAAATTAAATTAAATATATGTGACTACATGTTCTCTTTGATTATTGATCTTAAATTCTTAGAGACAATTCTTTCTGCTTTATTGAATGGAAATTAACTAAATGAATTTTCAAATCCGATAAAGATAATGTTGGTACAAATTTGCAGATATGTGTAGTTTTATTTCCCTCTACTTTCACCTGTGGTTTTTAATACCCTTTGGTTTCTCTATACTTTTAACCAATGATTTATAAAATAGTTTTTAAAATAAAAATATTCATAGTTTAAAATTAAATTGAACTTTAAAAGCACTCCTTATATCTGGTAGTGTTTAGTTTTCATAAACCGAAATGTGATCATTTGACAACTAATATCAAACATGTTTTATTTTTTTTTTTTATTTTTAAGCAGTTATATTTTGAATGGATTTTTAAAAGAAATCAAAACAGATAAATGTACCACCTTTATATTATTAATTCCAGAATATTCTATATTAGTAGTTGGGAAAACTGTTTACAATAATAGATATGTCGCGAGTTATAATAGAAGGTAACTAGTTATAAACTAGTCATGCACAAAAAATTTGCTTTGAGACCTCAGAGAAAGATGAAGAAATGCAAAGATTGCAGGATATTATGTAAAACCTTGAAAATGAGTAGGATTTGAAGAAGTGGAAAGCAAAAGAAAAGGACTCCTAGGTGGAGTGAACAATGTGAAGAAAGATCTGTAGACCCTTAAATGTGTGCAAGTATGTAAGGGAAATAGGCATTCAATTAGCCTGAAATTCTGCCAACTGAAGAAGTAGAAAATAATTCTTAAGTGGGGAAAAAAGAAAAGAAAACTGGAGAAATATAGCACAAGTAGCTGAATGCTTGTACAAATATTCATTTAGTAGGGATTTGGGAGATATTAAAGATTGACAAGAGAGGTTGGTGGAATTTATTCTCAGTATTACCTTGGCTCATACTTTCCATTTGCTTTTCTATTTTCAACTCTCCTTATTCTCCTTGAAAATTATATGTGTCTCAGGATTGTAAGAAAAAAAAAACATTAGAATGATATTCAAAGATACCTGTATTACCTTTTGTCTTGATGTTACAAATGTCTTAAACCTTTGCAATCCCTTACTCCACTATATTCCATTTTTATATGCCTTTTTTAAGTTATGTGTTTAGTTTTCTTTTATTTTTGCTTCTTCAGGCACAAAAAAAAAAAAATACAGTAGATTGACTAAATTATACACAGTATTCAAAGGACATTGTCTACTATCATGCTGATGGTTAAAATGCCATAATGAAGCAGTGATCTCTCTGACTTAATGTAAGCTATGCCAAATCCTATTTGTAAGTGCACAAAGTTAAATGAGAAATTTTAAGAAAAGGCTATAGATTTACTAAATGTCTGTTATCAAAAGAAGTCAGATGAAATGTAAAGGCCAAGGCATAAATGACAAGCTAGGTTATCATTTGAGCAAAAGTCAAAGGTCTGAAAACTATATGGATCCACCCTAGCCAGGGAATGATGAAAGTTCCTCCCCACCCCCCACCATCCCACCAGTTTTGTTAATGTATTATTTTTATATTGTTCATTCAGCACTGCATTTGGTGTGAGTCACTAGTATGATTTTTAACCCTGGATCCTTGCAACCTATCCTTGGGTGACTTTTTTGTTCTGAGATACTTTATGACTGCGGAACTTGCAAATATTTTTCCCTTAATGTTTCCTCAAATATTTCCACAGCTGCTGTGGGGAGTGGCAATGTACCCAGTGTGGGGTCTATTATTTATTTTTCAATGAAGGAGGACTGCAGAAAGTATAAAAGTTATGCATTATGCCTGGTGTGCCATGAACCTGCCAGCAGGCAGATGCCAAGAAATTGTTTTACTTCCAATTTAAATAGCCTGGAGTAGTTTGGGAGTAGCGTAGGGGGAGGTTGGGAAGTGGGGATTCTTATTGAGAACATTAATTATTATTATTAATAAAGAAAAGCCCAGCAGAAAGAAAAAATCATTTTCCTAAATCATTTTATCTAATTATTGACATAGGTTTCCATTCAGAATATGTGAGAAATTAGCCTGCAGAGCTGGCATCTGAACTCTGCTCTGCTCAGACAGACTATAAAGCTCAGACTCGCTTATTTCCAGTCTGTGTGAATGACATTCCCAACTCTCAGCTAACTCTGTGCATTCTCTGATTTTCATCTCAAGCCTCATTATTGGACTTGGTGTTCATAGGTTCTTCACCTGGAATATGGATCTCAGCTTCATTTTATGGTCTTTGCTTAGTCTCATTTCATCAAAAAGTAGGGCTTCTTAATATTCTTAGTGGGAAGTTTTCAGTGAGGTCTCAGACCTTGGAAAAAGCAATCTTCTTCCTCAGTTGACACTCAAATGGAGACCTGAATGACTAGCCTGTGTTTAACACCTTGGGTTTTAAAAATAAAGCCTATTCAGGCTTCTTTAATTCATTCATCACCTGTTAAAATGTATTTACAAAAAGATATTTGCGCATTTAAAAGTATTTTTAGAATTTATTTATATATCGTGCGTATGTGGGTAGATTGTTACTTTATATTGAAATAAACCAAATCCATTTCTTCTGAGTTATGAATTGAGATGAATACAAAATAAACAAAATTTAGTAAGTGCTTTTTCCTAGTGACACATAATTGCTCATCATAATTTTGATGAAACTTCAAAGTTGGCCTTTATCCCTAAAATATAGCACTTGCTTAAAGAAAAGAGATACTGCCTTATCATTTTTTTCTCTGTAAATATTCTGATTCTAAATCTTGAGAAATATTGTAGTTTTTTTAGGCAAAAATATTATGTAACCACTTGCAATGAGATTTAGATGAAATGCAGAACACAACAATTCAATATGTTTGAAAATTCAATGACATTCTGGTTGAGATTCACTTAAAACTTGTATAGATTGTTTTCCAAAAGCTAAAAACAGCCCGGAATATATTTTTAAATGCTATTTTTTCTTTTATTATCAAAGAAAAAATACACTTTTATATAATGGGAGTACTTAAAAATTAAAAGTTCTGAATCAGAAGATCCGTGATTCTTTAAGTAGGAGTGCTGATTCTCCTAGTGATCATAGGCCACTTAACCTCTCTAAATTTTAATTTTATCATTTGTAAACTGCAGCAGAAAGATGATAAATTAATAGGACCTAATTAACCTGATTTTTATAGTAATCAGTACAATCCTGAATGACTTTTGATGGTGCCTGTTTTCTATTTGGTCATATGGAGCAAAAGTTATATCTAAGAAACATAGTGAATAACATAGTTGATATTTTTGTTTATCCAGTTAAGTGATACATAATAGAAAATTATATATAACTAGTGACATATCTATTATTGTAAGCAGTTTTCCCAACTACTAATATAGAATATTCTGGAATTAATAATATAAAGGTGGTACATTTATCTGTTTGATTTCTTTTAAAAATCCATTCAAAATATAACTGCTTAAAAAAAAAATAAAAAAACAGGTTTGATATTAGTTGTCAAATGGTCACATACTCAGTTTATTAAAAGTAAACACTACAGCTATAAGGAATGCTTTTAACGCTCAATTTAATTTTAAACTATGAATATTTTTATTTTAAAAACTATTTTATAAATCATTGGTTAAAAGTATAGAGAAACCAAAGGGTATTAAAAACCACAGGTGAAAGTAGAGGGAAATTGATGGGACAAATTATTTTAACAAGCTGTGCAAAGAAACGTGTTTCTGGGTATCAGAATGGACAATTGAGAGAATGAGACGCTACCAAAGTGACAAAGTCATTAAAAGGAATGCTGGTAACACTCTGAGGACAAAAGCCACCCACTTTACATCTTTGAGCCATGTCACCTCTGAGTCTATGAGAAAACTAGTTTAGCTTACCCAATGACATTAGCAAATCTTCACACACTCCAATGAGCACCAAAGAAGCTCTAACAACAAAAGGTGTATGTGACCAGTGACTCTCTCTGGAGACAAGTGATTGTGGCTTTGTAGTCATCACTATAACTAGAATTTTTTTTTGAATGCATGGATTCATCAATGCTTTAATGGGATAATCAATTATCAATCAGTCATTTGACTGAATCCTGATTCTCTACTAATAGAATCATGAACAATAATGACTCTTCCTCGTGTTCAAGGATTTACTATTGAGTGAAAAAGCAGTTTTAAAGTTTAGCTTTAAAATCAAGTTAAACTATCTTTCTTCTTGAATCTCACAATACCCTCCAATATCAATCCATTCTTAGTGAATTCTTATGTTTGTCTTGTCTGGATTAAACCTGACTTTTGAGAAAAATTATTTTGATGAATTTGACTGTAAAAACCAGACTGGCTGACATCTATGCATAGAGAAATTTATTCTAACTGAATGTAAATTAATAGTGCTAACTCAAGTTACACAAACAGCAGATAAGAAAAGTTAAATGACTTTCTTAAGATTCGACAGCTATTAGGGGATGACTCCATTGCAAACTCCTGGTCTTCAGACTACACTGTGCTTATGTCTCTGAGTAATGTAGATCTTGTGTTCCCTCAATGTACAGTTTTATACTCCACCTTACAGTTAGCAATCAGAAAACTGACACACTAACCATCTCATTTAAGCCTCATTAAGTCTCTCATGTGAAGATCACCACAGTGTGGGTATTCTACTAGAGGAAGAAGCTATCCTATTTGTCAGACAGACATTATTCTTTACCATTGCTGCTGGAGTAGCTACTCATCAAGTGTTAACATTCTGTTTCGTTGTAACAACTTCCTTGTCCCCATAACCAGATCTTTCTGTTTTTACCTTTGTAACTACATTTCTGAATGGGAAATGAATGTCTAATGAATCTCCTATGATCTCTATCTTCCAAACACTGTCACCTGGATGCTTTCCTAATACTTAGCTCCCTCAAGTAATGTTTCTAAAGACCAAGGAGCTCATTTATCAACTATGAACAAGAAGTATCAGAATCCTGGGCCTTTGTGAGTTACATGGATTCTAAACTTGGCATTGGACTTACCACTATACAAATTTGAAACTGAGGTGAACAAAAAGGCTAATATTAAATTCAACTTTTTAAACTATGCTCTATAGGTATTTGCTGGCATAATATCTAGGAATAGTAGTCATAATGTACTATAATAATAGGTATGTAGAACATCGAAAAAAATACCTCTTCAAAGGAAAAACATATGAATCCAAAAAGGCAAAGCCTAAATGAATGAAGGCTAAGTTATCATAATGAATTTAATAACTTTGACTATTTTATTTCTAGCATTGCTTTCAAATTCTAATTAATAACAATGATTTTCTTAATTTTTGATGCTTTACAATAGTCGATCTTCATTAAGTGCCGCTCTTAAACTCTAAGACACAGGCTTAATTGGAAGAATACATAAAACTTTTAGAGCAGTAACATTTAGTTGGTGAAATAAATAATAAGCATATATGTTTTTCATTTTTAAGTATTTCCCTGATTATATTTAACAAACATGCTCATGTTAGTATAGAAGAATAATATTAATTTTTAAATAAAAATTATTATGAGAAAGACAATATGAAAGTTATGATTTGAATTTTTAATGAAAGTATCATTTTACACTGCCTTCCAGAGTTATATCTTAGTTTATAAGAACATAAGAAATAAAAATTTAAATATTTATTTACTTAGAATGAGAAGTAGAATTATCATTGCCTCATAAACAATATTTTTTTTCTTTTTTTACAACTACTTTATGGTATTAAGTCAGTTTGAAATTAATATCCATTCAGTTTGGAGGGAGTTGATCACACAACTGAAGATTCTTTAAGGACTTGCAAGAAATAACATGTCAAATCATTGCCTTCATAGCTGTGCTGCCTTTCTTCCATCTTATACCTTCTCCAAAATCATCCTACTAACTGCAACATTTGCACAGCCTTAAAGAAAATCTGTGTCAAGCCCAAGAACTTTGACTGAAAGAGCAAGCAGAATGACTTCAGAACAATTGTCTTCCACCTGGGAGATCCTGTAAATGAAAAGGGACTACATTTCCTCCATAGAGAAATCAAGCTGTGAGTAAACAGAATGAGCTCATATCCTGAATTCTCCGACATCAATCTCTAATACACCCACTCCCAGAACATTTCTTTTTTTCTTTTTCTTTCTTTCTTTCTTTCTTTCTTTCTTTCTTTCTTTCTTTCTTTCTTTCTTTCTTCTTTCTTTCTTTCTTTCTTTCTTTCTTTCTCTCTCTCTCTCTCTCTCTCTCTCTCTCTCCTTCCCCCTCCCCCACTCCCTCTCTCTCTTTTTTAATATTAAAGCTACTTAGAAAATCTTGGGAAGAGGTACCTGGTGAAACTGAGTTTCTAACATCTGGAGATGAATAAGATGATTTGAAAAAATAACTTCTTAAGTCTCTTTTATAAGGAATAGTAGGAGACATTAATGCCTTCCCCAAGGATCCCTTACCACAACCATTTTTCTAACCTTTGCTGTATATAAAGTTAGAGTGTATTGATTACTCATTTTTGCAAAATATGCAAAAAATATTATAAAGCAATTATTGGATGTGAGCAGGAAATGATAGTACCTAAAATGGGAATAATGCAAATGCAGTGAAACTCTTCAATTCAAATTTTTAAAATAATTTAAAATTAAAAAAAAATAAACGAGTATTTGTTTAAAAGATTGCAAGTCTAAAACAAGATTGCATAAAAGTGTATTCTAAGACTTTTCTCAATTCTCCAATAATCCTTTGAAACAAAACTTGCAGGAAATTTCAGAGAAAGAGGAAGTACAAACAATATCAATAAGTGAACCAGACCTTGGCGACAGCTTTGTGTATCCCAGATCCACTAGGGAGCTCACATGCTCCTGCGCTTCAAAGGACATATCTATTTTTTTGTTTTTGATCACGAACCAAATGGCCTAATAACTTTTCTCATAATTGGAGTCTGGATTTTGTTTAACCTCTTTCTATCTGTAAACTTCATGGTTATAGGTAGTAAACAGTATGGATACAGAATAACCTAACAACCCGTTCTGCTTCTAGTGCATTGTGGAAGTAATTCTGTGGTTTTCTCCTTTTCTCTTTTACTTTGTCTTACTTCTTTGGCTCCTCTGTTCACTTTGTCCTCTGTCACAGTATCTGATTACATGACCAAGGTGCTTATGTAATATGCTGGCACACCTCCTGCCTCCCAAGCACCTTGGCCTACATGTTTACTGCAGAGATTATGCTGCGGATATCAGAGTTTATTTAAGATGATGAAGCAACATATACAATACCAGAGGCCAAAGTACAAAAGGTACCTCGGAAACAGAGGAAAGGACAGAGAAAAATGGAGTAGGATGATACTGCAATAGATGAAGTGAAAAAGAAATAGATCCAAGATGAAAAAAAAAAAAAAAACATGAGAATATTTTATTAAAATCATACCCCTAAAGTCTAAATTGTAGTTGTTATCTACAAAGAACAATGAGGAGACCAGGATTCTTCAGGCATCTCTGTCATGACCATCTCCAGGAAGCTCAGGAAAGTCATTTGGGCAAGTTCTCTTGGCCTCAGTTTTCTTATCCATTAAATGGAAATAAAATTATTTGCCCTACCAATCTTGTAGCCCTGTTGTGTAGTATAGAATGGTCCAGTACCTGTAACAAAGCAATGCCAAGCAGCACAGCTCAGTACAGCTGTGGCACCTAGAAGGGAACCTTGCAATACGAAGCTCCCAGCATCCTCCTTGGCAAAACCTGAAGTGAGTGCAATTTTATTTTGACTTCCTGGCCTCCCCTCCCATTCTTGTGAAATTCCTCTGTTCTAGATTGCCTCTCTTTTCTTCCTGATCAAAAACCCTTGTGTCATGTTCAGTTTTTTCTTTTGAAAACATATGCTTACATCACTTACTTAATAAGCAAAACTTGATCATGTGGCTTAAGGATATGAATATTTTAAGGCTTGTTCGTTTTTTTTTTTTTAATTGGAGAATGAGCTCTTTTTATTTCATAGCTAGAGCCATGTTTTAAATTAGAACTATACATCTACAGCCATGTCACCCCGAACTAGCCCGATCCCATCTGATCTGGGAAGCTAAGCAGGGTCGGACCTGGTTAGTACTTGGATAGGAGACCACCTAGGAAGACCGGGTGCTGTAGGTGTAAAAAATAAAAAAAAATAAGGGACTGTAAGCTGACAAGGTCCTTGCAATCTGTGAAGTCGACCAAGGGTTGCCTTGCCTAAAAAAAAAAAAAAAAAAAAAAAAAATAGAACTATGCTGCTCAATTCAACACAATAGTAAAGGGGACTTATAGAATGTGAACTCAGCTCAGGTATTGATGGCAAACAAAAGTAGTCAGAGAGCGCTGTGTGAGGAGAAGATGAGAATATAAGATATGCAAGCAGAAAAGTCTACAGATCTGGGGTTATAGCTTATAGCCTGGAGAAAGAAAACAGGCACACAGAAGACAAAATGCCACTCTACACTCTGTCTGCCATCAGGTTTTGTTGGATTGTCTAACATCTGAAACCTTAGGTAACCTAAGCCCAAATTTAGCTAACTTTTAAGGCTTTGTGCAAATGGGGAATAGAGACAAGTCAGGAACAGGCATTAGAAGGTACTTTAAGTAAAAATTATATATTTACCTCACAGTTTTCAATAATATGTTTTAATTGAGTTCCTAGAAGCCCTCTAGATTTGAAGGGGGAAAATTAATTTTGTATAGTTTAAATTTGATTCTACTTAATGTGTGTTAAAAAAGAGACCAAATCACAATTTGAGTTTTAAATAACACTTGTATTTTAATGATTTTAACCTATACTATCCAAAGACCCACACATTTTGGAATGTTTTTTGTTTTAATGGAAACTGATTGTTTTAAGAAATCCAAAGCTCTTCACGGATGGCAGAAGTGTTTTGCTATTAATTTGGAAAAATTTGAAAATAATTTTATTTGTATCTGTAGGTTTATTATTTTGCTTGCCTAAATCCATCATAAATGACTTTAACTTTACTATTTGATGAGGCACTTTCAAAGTCTATAGATCATGTTGTATCATCATCTCAATTCTTAGCTTTTAAACTGAAATTAAAGGTGGTTAACTGAGATAAGTGAATACAACTGCAAATTGTCAAAAATACATTCTAAGAATTTTCGATCCTTACAAATTATCTCCTCAGACAGTTACAACAAATAAATGTATTTTCTACAAAAGCTGTTTGATAGAAATCTAAGGGCCTGTATAGATAATAACTACCTTAAAATTTGGAAATAATGACCTTATCTTGTGGAGTATTTTAACTTCTACACAGCACATTTGTTCTTTTGTGAAGATGTGGAATTATAGTCATCTAGAAAGATAGATGATATCTTCATTTATTCATTTATTCCTGAAATAATTATTTAGCACATTCTGTATTTCTGCCATGGAGGATACACAGATATATATATTCCCAGCCCATAAGAAGTTCACAGTCTGATAAGGAAGGCAGGCATAGAAACAGAACAACACTAATGCAAAGTAGCATGACAAGTGCAGGGACAGATATGTGCACGGGAAATACTAAGAATCAAAATAGCCCTATTTTAGAAAGCAAAGAAGGGCTTCTTTTAGGAAGTAACATGAGTCCAAAAGGGCAAATAGGACTAAATCCAGAAAACTAAAGATTCCTTTCCACATTAAAGCATTATTACTAGAGTATAGCAAAGTAGCAAGCATATTTGCATTCTGTTTTTTCAATATGAATATTACTAAACTCAATTGTCTTCCTATAACAAATATTCATTGGTGGTCATTATGTGCAATAAACCATATTAGACAATGATTTAAGTGCTTCAAATTGCTATTAATACATAAGTCACTCCTTGGAAAAGAGAGGCCTCTAGGAGCTCAACTGAATAACAAAACTTAGTTGTAATTACAGAAAACACAATAGAATTACATAATATTTGACATTGGAAGAATATAACAGAAGAAGCAATGAAATACATTCAAACTAACTTAAATTTACCTTCTGGATTTCAGGTTCTTTATTTAATAAATCTCATATGAGCTATTCCTTTTGTAGTACCCTATTTTTAAACTTTTCATATGTCGGTATATTGGACCTCTTTTTGGCTTCAAATTAATAGTTCTTTTTTTCATATCCTGAAAAAAGCCTCCAATCTCCTACTTATTAATTTAGGTGTTTTGTTCAAACTTTTCACCGTTATCCATATTTTTAGGAAATTATTCTGAATTGTGTGAGTCACACCTTCTTATAATGCCTCACATTAGACAAAAAGAACAATAAAAGCAAAAAGAAATACCCCTTCAAACAGTCTCAACATAAACTATATCTTAAAAAGTTATACAAATACCATAACTTTTGAAATAAAAGAGCTGACTTGAATGTAATGGCAGGAATAATACCGTTCCTCCTTCAGGATAATGGTGAGCCTTTATTTAAAAATTCCAAATACCAATTCCTACCAAATGAAAGATACAAAAAGCTTTGCTTGTCAATTCTTTGAAAATGTGTATTGTAGCAAGATGTTTCTAGTTTTAGAGTAATGTTATTGACTTTCTATTAAGATAAAATAACAACTTTGTAAGGAATTTATTATCAGAAGCATAACTACCACTGGCTGTGTGTGTGTGAGTGTTTATGTGTGTGCATGTGTTCTCTTTGCTGTCAAGTTTTTCTGATTAGAAGTAAAATCACAGTCCCTCTGGAACTCAACTGTGTTTGGTGTAAGACAACCTATTTTTAAATTGACATCTCAGTACTATTTGGTTCCAAGTGATATTCTCCATCCTCCTTGAACTAACTGTGGCTAGATTGATCCCCTAGGTTCTCAGACCCCATGTTTCTCTGGCATTTGTGAACGGGGCCACTTATCTCACCAGAGGCCTAGCCTCTTCTAAAACACTAGACTGGGTTCATGCCTCCAGGTCACAGGAGTGTCTCATGTTTGAGGTCATGAGCACATTGGCTCTGAAGTAGGCCTTGCTACTTACGTTGCTTTTACCAAGACCCCCTGGTGCTTAAATAATTGAGTTCACGATTTTGTCTTCATAAATCTTTCTAGGGATTAGATTCTTTACCATAAAAACACTGAATGAATCAAAGTCCCCGAACTTATTTTCTCTGAAATGGACCTTGGGCAGCTTCTGTGTATACCCCCTAATACATTCTTATGCCTAATATAAGAATATAATTTGTGTCAGAAATGAAGGTGTTTACATAAGCCACCTCATTTAGAACATTTGATTTACTGCAATGAAAACAATTTAAAGTTTTAATGAGTGTTTCTTGTGGCATTTGTTTGTAGGGGCCAGTGTTAGACCTACACATGAGACAGCAAGCTTACAGACAAATACCTATCAGTCAGACCTCCTTTATACTCTTTTGTATGTCCCATCTAGGAATTCATCCCTCCATTGGCATCGAAATGGTTTTTATCCCCTATTTCACCTCTAAATTATGTCATCAGCACTGAGTATATCTGCTATAATTCCCTATTCCATCAACTTACCCACCCACCCTGATTGTGGATCTCAGCGGAGCATGAGGCCTATCAGAGGGCCCTAACTTTCAAGGACAACCATACAATACATCTGCTGCCTAAGGCCTACATCCAACCTAATGAACTCGCTTTTCTGAATTCATGAAAATAACTTACAAGTGCACAGTGGCCCTTCTTATTGGGATTTTTTTTTTTAATTTTCCTGTAATAAAAAATGAAAACTGGGAAGTGTTGCCTTTATTAGGGTTAGTGGGGCAAATTGGGAAATATGTATCAACTAGCTTTTACAAATAACCTTGTTGAAGTAAGAACATCCAAACCTATAGAAAATTTTCATAAGAGTTTATTTGAGCCAAACTGATGACAATGCCAGGAAGCAAGATGTCAAATGCTCTGGAAAATGATGATTTTGCAGTTTCTTATATACATTTGGAATTAAGAAGAGAATATTAGAAAGTTTACATGAAAGTGGAAAAAAATAAAGCAAGGATTGGATTACAAGATAATTAACAAGATAATCCTGAGGTCTTAAGTGTGATTAGAATTATTTTATTTATTTTATTTAGTATTTTTTTTATCCACAACCTATATCTCTGGAATTTTTCTCTTCTCTCTCCCCTCCTCTATTATACCACACTCTCCATTTTCTGACCTCTGTTTGACTTGGTTCCTCAACTTCAAAATCTTTTCTTAAGAGCACTAGCTTTAATCTTTAGACTCAGACACACTATATAATACCTTGGCCTTATTAATTACGTTGACTGATTTTCTGATAACTGCCCTTTGGCACCAAACATGGTGGCGCAAGACACACATTTACAACTCTGCACTGTCCCCACAGAGCTGAGACATTGGGCCCATGCCCAGCCTGATCTCTCACCAGGTCAGGAAAGAAGACATTTGCTCCTTTCCTTGCCCACATGAAGTTTCAATTTTGTGGCAAAAGGTTTTACTGGGATGTTAATTTGTGTTTCTTCTCTCTGTATCTCCTCCCATCTCTCTTCCAAGCAGATACTAAGTCTTTTATATTTCTTTGTTGCTAATATTTATTTTTATGAGTTAAAACAAAAGCTCTTTGAAGCCAACTCTTTTCATTATTTTCTGTAAAAGCTAATGCTCATTGATGAAATAGTGATAAAGACCTGGAGAAAATATGGACAGCATGGAATATTTCAAGGGTGATAATCATGGGGGAGATTTCTAGATTCTAAGAAGGAGAAACAGAGGATAAGAAAGATGACAGAAATCAAGGGTTGTCACTAAGAATGCAAGACACACTGCAAAAGGAATAGAAGACGAAAGAGGCATAGGAGCAGGTAGTGGTAGCTCATGGAGTTGTGCGGTGGGAGTTAGGTACAGATGGAACTGAGTCTATAATCCCATCCTTAGGTCCTATCACTTGGGCAGTTAAAAATCTCTGAATGCCACAGGAGGCTTCTGGAAAGTCAGACAAGAATAGGATACTTCAGGATCCCTAAAAGCAGGCTGCCAAAGTAGGGGGACCTTACTCAGAACCCAAAGGCATGGCCCTGAGTCCAGTATTGATGTGAGGCCCTGAGCACACGTACAGATATTGTGATTTAAAGGAGAAAACCAGATCCCTTCCAGTGTTTCTCACTAGGAGTTCTGCTAGAGAATCAAGTCCTAAGGCCCTTAGTTATCCATCGTATGCAATAAAGGAACTTCTCTCCTATGCATCTAGAATGACATTTATGAACTATCCTTGGGAAATTTGTTCTGTGATTCAGAAGAGGAACCTGCTTGAGAAAGGCCACAATGAAAGAGAGCACTGTTCTGCTCAAAGAGGAAACACCTGAAGAACAACTGCTAGAGTTTTCTCACGCATAGCAATACTAGTTATGGGAAATAATCACAACCCACCTAAAAAAGTAACACTTAAACAATATGCTTAAAGTCACGTCAATTTGAGCAGCTGAAATTTTTATGTAAACTACAAAATAAGACCACTCTAGTCTTGTAAAGGATTATGCTTATAAATTTCCATTCTTCTCTCAACTTTAAAAGTCTTTATCTCATAAAGATGCCAAACTTGTTTAATCTAGGAAAATATCAACATGAGATCTTGATTTAGACGTGGTAGAAGGAATAGGGATTATTAGGAAGATGACATGGCATTGCTAGAAGATTCAGTAGTCTACTAATTATCAATGCTAAGAAACTTTATATAGCTTCCTTTAGGTCAGACTTGTTCTTATTTAGGACAAATACCATTGAGGAAAATGAGGGCCCTAGAACCTAAGACTGAAACCCTGAGTGAGATGGAGCTAGTGCTGGGAAAAGAAAGATTAAGAAAAATGAACTTGTGAAAAGGGTTGTCAAACATTATTCTGGCATTGAAGCTCACCTTTCTAATTATTGAGCTATCAAAAAGCACGTTGTGCACATGTCACAACTATGCTGGGGGAACATCTCTATACAGGATAACATGTGCATCTTTCAGCTTTCTGGTGGTGGTACAGATGGTGACTGTAGTGATGGTGTGTGGTCATAGGAATGGGAACCAAATGTTTTTTGCAGGACAGAAAGATTTACTAGTGGGGGAAAGTAACTACCTAAACAATTGAGTTACATCCTTGTGATTGATCTCCATTTATCCTTCCCCTGTTTCTAGGTAGATTGTTATGCCATTTGAATGTTTTTACCACAAAGATTTGTGTAGAGTAGAAAATAGAAGTCACTTGAAGTTATTTCTATGTTAGGACTTTTTAAGTGGTCACACCCATTGAAAAGATTATGCTTGACATCATGGAGAGGAAGGAAAAGTAGTAATGTTGTTGGAGGGTGGAAGAGCAGGACTCCAAAAAAGTCCAAGTAGAGGATTTCCTCCAGCTTTGTTACAATACACTGGAGGAAGTAGTAGACTCTCAACGGCTGCAAGCTTATCCTAAGGAAGCATTTTGTACCCAGAAGCAACAGAGTCCCAAAACTTAGAGCACCATGAAAACTTTGTCAATGGACATTTCAATGACAATCAGTGAACAAGAGACAAGAGTAGCTTCTAGGGGCTTTATCACAGATTAAACCTCCAACAATTTTTCATGAACGTAACAAAAAGTATGATAACAGAGATTGAATTTTCCTCCAACTCGGTGAGTTGAGTATTTAGAATCGAATTTGAATTTGTAAAAAGAAGGCATAAAAATATGACATATTTCTCATTCTTTGGTTTACGGCTATGATGTCATATTCACTAAAACCATACCTATGAACACTGAAAGTGATTATCTGAACCCTATTTCTGCTAATTTCTACCAGGTAATTAAGTGATACGTATTCAGTAAGTGAACTTCCCAGGGAGTTAGAAAATGTTTACCAGTCATTCATAACTCAAATGCTTCTGCTTTCATACCTCTTTGAGCTCATTCTCTTTTTGTCAGTGAATATAAAGTCTCCCCATCATTTATGATCATTGGCCTCTTTTTTGATAATGAGGTCCCTGCTCCTCGACTTCATGTTTTTAAGAATTAACACCTTTCCTTACCCTTTTCTGAATTTTACTATTTTCTGACCCTTTCCTGAATTTTACTATTTTCTTTAGTCTTAACACTGTTTTGTCCCTTCTACAATGTTTAATAGCCTAATCTAATCTATTACCATTTATCTCTTGCCTTATACCTACAGAGAACATTATAATTCTGACCTATAATTTCTCCAGCATTTTCTATTGTTTTTTTTCTTGACTCAATCGCATCTCCTTGATACTGACCTACAATATGATGCCTCTCTTCTGCTCTAAATGTACAACAAAATGGTGGACGCCAGAGGGAAAGAGGATGAGAAGACAAATGGGTAAAAGGAGTCAAATATATGGTAACAGATACAAACTAGACTTTTGGTGGTGAGCATGTAAGAGAGTACACAGATATTGGATTACAATTTTGTATACTGAAATTTATGTAATGAATGTTACTTCAATCAGAAAAAAAAAAACACATTAAAAATTAACAGTGATAAACTTTCAAGCTAGAACTAAATACCCACTCTTCCTAACATTCTGGTATTGCCCATTACTCGATGAGTTATGGGGATGTTTTCAACTTAATAGATGACTCTATAAAACCAAAATACTTTAAAGATATAAAGGGAACAATAATGGTAGCCTGGGTTTTGTTTCCATTGGCTTTTTCTCTTTTTTTCCTTGTTTTTGTTTGTTTTATTTGTTTAAAAGCAAAATACATGCTTCTGATCATTATGTGGTTCCTATCATAGCTATTTTTGCTACTAAGTATCCTGGTAGAGCCCATATTTATTTATATTATTAATGTTTTATTATTTCCAAAAAAAAATTAGGATGATATTGTGTTAGTGAGGAAAAAATCAATGCCTTGTAAAAAAAAATTCCTTTTGGCTTCTACTAACCGTATTCATTGTCTTGCCTTTGTAGTTTGGGTTCTACATTGATGAAATTTGAGGAGATTAGAGTAGTGCAAGAGAAATATCTAAAAATTACTGAAATAAGAATGGTATTTAGAGAAGAAAAACACTTGGAATAAAAATCTAACATGTATACAGTATATGAGGGAATATAGCTGAGTATTAACCATCACTGAATATATGATTTGTTAATCTAAACAAATAGGTTTGTTTTACCTAGAAACATTGGCAAACAATAAGGCAGCACAACAAGCGTTAGTGAACTCGGTTCATGAAAGAACATTCTACTAGTTAATTATTATCCACACACCAAAACAACATTCTTGAAATAGTTACTAAGAACTAAACCCATCACCAAGTGCAACTGTATGATTAGTGATGACTCATCTACTCTTTTCTGGAAAGCCAATATTACCATTATGACTTAAAACATATAGTATGACAAGAACAGCAGCATTTTGGAGATCACGTATGCCATTCCTTTAAGTTTACAAACAGGGCAAATGGGATACTCCGGGATTTAGTGACTTGCCCAAATTCATATGGTTATATAATAACAGAGTTGAAGGTATCTTCATTTCAAATATGATGTATCCGATTGCTATATGGATCTGAAGATTCAAGATGCTTATGTGTAGTAGACAGATGTCCCGGCCCACGGGACAGTCAACGGAGGTCCCAGGACTGAAGGAGAAGGGGGACAAGAGGCGCATAGAATGGAGACAAGACAGGCTTTCTGATCAAGTCTCATTTATTTTAAGTAGGGGGGTTACATATATAGGGACAGGTTTAAGGGAGGGAACATGTAGCTTTAGGCGGAGTTACCTAATCACAAGACGTCTTAACTTCTTAACTTTCTTTATCTATCTTGGTAACGTGAGCAAAGCGCTAGCTGTTTTGAAAGGATTATACTATTGTCTCCAGTTCCTGGAACCTTAGTCTCCCGGGCAATGTCAGGAAGGACATTTATCTTTACAGGTCTGAGTTGTTCCTATATTCAGGCGAGGGGCTTCCTCTGACTTTGGGCAGCCTGGCTCCCAACAGACAGAAACTCACAAATACTGTAAAGTGGCTATCATAAATAAAATTTAAATGTTTTGAATTTTAAAACTTGACTGTCATTTTAAAAATTATTCAAAGTACCCATCAGTTTAAAAATTTCACGAAGCCAATAACTTACTATAATTTTTAGAATGTTTCATGTAAATGTCATAGAGAATAGTTTCCAAATAAGACTCATCGTGAAATTTAGAAAATGTCATTCCTTCTGTCATTTCTTTTAACAGAGTTATTTTACAAAGCACTCTAGTCAGTATTGTGGAGAAATGACAAGACAGAGATGGTTACTTTTGCAATTGCTTACAGACCTAATGAGGGTTAGAAGCAATTAAACAGGCAGTTAGAATTCAATGTAAAAATGTTGGTAAGTGCCTATTCTTTTTTCAGGTACTTCCTAGGTGCTCAAACAGCAGTACAGCAATGAAGGAGGTGGACAAGGCCTCTGCCCTACACTTGTATGAAGGGGAGAGAAAGAAGAAAGAACAAGAGAAACAGAGACAGAGAAATGGAGAGAGAGAAACTCAGCAACAGAGAGAAGTAAATAAAAATAAATATATATTTATAAATAATCATTTGATACCATAAAATGATAAATGCTATGAAGAAAATAATTAAGAGAAAGAGAAAAGAGTTACTAGAGGAAGAACAGCATGGCTTCATTGAAGGGCCTCTCTGAGGTGATGAGTTGGATTAAAGAACTGAATGTAAATTAAGTAGATCAGTCATAGGAAGATTTGGAAGAACATTCTAGACAGAGGATACCTCAGTGCAAAGGCCCCCCAAATGGAAAGGGTTTGTCATGTTAGAGAAATGCCAAAGCCAGTATTGTGAGACTAGAGTAAAGAGGGAGAGAGATTGATAGAAAATGAAGTTGGAGGAGAGATGATATTAGGAAAGGTTAATAGGTCATGGCAGGAGTTTTGATTTTAATGTGTGTTGTAAGAACACATTTCAAAATAGCAGAATGTAGGAGAAAGAATGGAAGCAATAGGACCAGTTAGGAGACTATTGTAGGAGGCTAGAGAGGTATAGAAGTGACTCAACAGATGGTAGTATTGGTGAAATTGTTGTTTTCCATAACAATTAAGATAAAAGCTTATAAAGTCATTCTTTTTAATTGCTAACCTTGAAAGAATCTGCTTATTAATGAAGGGTGACTGAATATTTCTATATCGTCTTTCAAATTCCTGTGCAGCATGAACACAGTGAGGATATAAAGGGAAAGGCAGTAGGTATAAATTATGATTTATCAAAACTTATTAGGCCAGCATAGTTCAGTGCAAAAGAAAGTAGAGATTTGTAAAGAAAATGAAACTAATATAATTATAAAATGTTCAAGTTGGAATAAACTTAGAAGTCACCTTGTTTGACCACTTTATTTTACAGATAGGCAATTAAGCATCAGAAATATTAAGTAACTCAAAGTAATATTGCAGAAGTTTCTCTATTTTCCCTATTCACATAAAAATACATGTCATTTTGCTTTCTCCTATGTCACTCTTGATTTCTTTAAAAAATACATATGATTTTTAAACTCAAGAAGCTGCGTAATTTTTCAATATGACAAAGTAAGCTCATATTATTTACCACCTTCCTCCAAATTCCATGCAAATAATAATAAATGTATAATTTAATAAAATGAATGGAAGGAGAACCTGCAGTCTACAGGAGATTCCAATGCATTTATGGAAAAGAGTAAAGGAATAAGAAATTACTCAAAGATGAAATAAAAAGAAGAAAATCATGGCCTAAAATGCATACTAAAATGGCTGCAATAAAGTAGCCAGACAAAACAGTTTATGTGAGTTACATCTCCTCATCAACAGAAAATATTTAAAATCAATGACTCAAAATATAGTGGTATAATTATAGTATTTAGAAATTTTGAGGAATTAAGAATAGCTAATACTCTACATGCCAAATACTGTTCTAAAATACTTTAATGTATTACAATTTATAAAGCTGATACTTTCATTTTTTTTAATAGATAAGAAAATGGAGACACAGAAGGTTCAGCCCAAGGTCATACAACTAGTAAGTGGGAAAGGCAGGATTTGAACCACTGGTCTAGTACCAGATCCCATGCTTTAACCACCACATTATGCTAACTATATATGCAATTGTGGATATAACTATAACAAGAAATAAAACTAGAAACAGTTAAAATTATTTATGTTAGAGAAATGGGTCTGGGGGTAAACAGAAATAGGACATAGATTGCACCCTTTTTTAGAGGTCCTATATTGTCTAATCTTTTAAACATTTGTAAATACTACTTAAAATTAAACAGAAAAAAATAAAAAGAGAGAAATAAAAGCAAAGGGGTTAAAAGCATTGAATGACTAATGGCCTTGGAGATATTGAAAGTTTGGTTCCAGACCACCACAATAAAGTATCGAAATTAAGTGAGTCATAATCTTTGTGCTGGTAGAGGGTCTTGCTTTCCATTTAAAATATGCAATACTGTGAAGAATAATAAAATGCAATATGAAGAGATATGCCTGTAATGTGAATATATGCAGATTGGCCCAACACAAAACACATGAAGAGTTTTCTCTGTTTTTCAATTTTCACACTAGGATAATAAATACAAAACAGCAAAAACAACAACAACAAATTTTAAGTAAATATAAAAATGATTCTTCCAATATCCAGAAACTTGTACTATCAAAGTTCTATGACTACCCACTATAATATTTAAAAGTATGCATAGACTTTCATTCAAGATGGCAAAGTTGGTAAACACTGTGTTTGCCTCCTCTCACAACCTTATCAAAATTACAACTAAACTACAGAATAGACATCATTGGGAGTCACTTGAAGTCTAGATAAACAGAAGTCCAACTGGGAACACACAGAAGAGATCACCTTGATACTGATAGGAGGGACAAACAAGAAATGGGCTGTTCCCACATCTGCATGCGTGGTTGAGAATCAGGAGGGATATCTCGGCTACAAAGCCACCCTTGCCAAGAACAAGGGGTCTCAGCCCTACAACTGTCTCTCCAGCCAAGGATTCCAGTACTGAGAAGAGAAGTCTCCATAAGATCTGGCTGTAAAAACCAGTGGAATTGTGACTGAGTGAGATTAAGGACTGAAGGAGTCGCAGACTTTCCTCTTAAGGGGCCCACACGCGGACTTACTTGGTGATGGACTCACTTGCTCTGAGCTTCAGTTCTGGGGCAACAGCTCAAAAGGTGCCAGGGAAATACAGGGAGGAACTGAGTTGTCCAGCTTCAGGGCAAGGGCTGGAGGGATAGCTTTCCTCCAAACAGAAGTTCCAGCAGACAGCATTGTTCCTGTATTGAGCCTCCCCTACCCAGTTGCCATATCTGAGTCTCCATCAATGTAGCTAACAGTGGTTGCCCTGCCCTGGTTATTCCTCCAGACCCTACCCCTCCCAACTTGCAGACCCACCCAAGCCTCTTCCACCGGATTTTCCATATAAATGGCCCGTCTTGGCTCATGTTGTGACCTTTCCTAAAATCTCTCAAAGGTTCACAAAATCTAAATAAGCAGCATCTAGTGTTGATGTGCCCTACTTCTTGCTGAACAGCCTCAAGCTTGGCGCTAGCAACAGCTGATCTCAGGTTGCGGCTTGGCCTCTTGAGGCATTTCCAAACCCAGGGTGAGCGGTGACAATCTGCGGATTACTTAGTGCTTCATGCCAGGTGGCACTGGGTAGGGCATAGGCTGCAGCTAAACTTGGCCTGTGGTAGAGCCTCTTCCAGGTAGCCAGCTTTGGTCTGAACCAGAATACCACTTGGGGTCACATCTGAGAAAGACACACCCAAAGGGAAGACAGGGCAGGCACCAGAGCCCTGCTAAAACAAATTCTGCTCTGTAGGTTCAGGCCCTGTAGAACAGCTCCCCCACTTGTCACAGCCGCTCATCACAACCAATTAGCCTGAAGGTCAATCCCTCCCACTGATGAGCAAACAGCAACCAAGGCTCAACTACAACAGGAGGGCACACACAACCCATACAAAGGACATATCTGGAGCACCCAGCTCAGGTGACCAGGGAAGACTGTGCCCCTAGGACCTATAGCACGCCTACTATATAAGTCCACTTACTATGACCAGGAGACATAGCAGCCCTACGTAATACATAGAAACAAAGCAAATAGACAATCAAAATGGGAAGACAAATAAACATGTCTCAAATGAAAGAACAGAACAAGCTCCCAAAAAAGAACTAAACAAAATGGAGGCAAGCAATCTACCAGATGTAGTTTCAAAACACTTGTTATAGAATGCTCAATGAACTTAGGGGAAGAGTAGATGAACTCAGTGAGAACTTTAATAAAGAGATAGAAAACATAAAAATGGAGAAAGAAAACATAAAAAAGAACCAGTCAGAAATAAAGTTTATAATAAGTAAAATAAAGAATATCGTAGGAAGAAATAACAGTAGATTAGATGAAGCAGAGGATCAAATCAGTGATTTAGAAGATAAAGTAGCAGAAACACCCAATCAAAAGAGCAACAAGAAAAAATAATTTAAAAAATGAAGATAGTTTAGTGAGCCTCTGGAACAATATCAAGCATAGCAACATTTGCATCATAGGGATAACAGAAGGAGAAAGGAAAAAGCAAGGAATTGAAAATCTATTTCAAGAAATAAAGATGGAAAACTTCCCTAACCTGGTGAAGGAAATAGACATACAAGCCCAGGGAGCACAGAGAATTCCAAACAAGATGAACCCAAAGGGGTCCACACCAAGATACATCATAATTAAAATGACAAAGGTTAAAGATAAAGAGAGAATCTTTGTCTTTAAAAGTAGCAAGAGGAAAGAAGTTAGTTACTACAAGGAAGCTCCCATAAGGCTGTCACTTGATTTCTCAACAGAAACTTTACAGGCCAGAAGAAATTAGCAGGAAATATTAAAAGTGATGAAAAGCAAGCATCTAGAAACAAGATTACTCTATCCCAAAGCTATCATTTAGAATTTAAAAACAAACAAACAAACAACAACAACAACAAAAACAGATCAAGAGCTTGCCCAATAAGAAAAAGATAAAGAAGTTTACCTTCACCATTCCAGTTTTACAGGAAATGTTAGAGAGACTCTCTAATAAGAAAAAGAAAAAAAAAAACATAAAAAATATAAATAATAAAATGGCAATAACTACATATCTATTATCAATTAATTTAAATGTAAATGGATTAAATGCTCCAATCAAAAGATAGGGTGGCTGAATGGATAAGAAAACAACTCCCTTACGTATGCTGCTTATAAAGAGAGACTTACTTCACTTTGAAAGACACACACAAACTGAAAACAGAGAGATGGAAAAAAAAGTATTGCACAAAAATGGGAACAAAAAAAACATTGGGGTAGCAAGATTATACCAGATAAAATAAACTTTAAAATAAGGCTACAACAAGAGACAGCAAAGGACCCAGTAATCCACTTCCGGATATATATTTGAAGAAACCCAAACACTATTTTAAAGGGACATGTGAATCAATATGTTCATTGCAGCATTATTTATAGTAGCCAAGATATGACAGTGTTCTGGGTGTCCATCAATAGATGAATGGATAAAGACGAAGTGGTATACCCCCTGCCCCCCACACACAATGGAATATTACTCAGCCATAAAAGAAGAATGAAATCTTGCCATCTGCAACAATGTGGATGGACCTAGAGGGTATTGTACTGAGTGGAGGAAGTCAGAAAAAGAAAGATGAATGTCATAATGGAATCTAGAGAACAGAATAAACAAACAACAGAAACAAGCTCATTGATACAGAGAGCATTTTGATAGTTGTCCGTTTGGAGGGTAGGAGGGTGGGTCGATAGAGCGGGGAAGGGCTTAAAAGGTACAATTTGGCAGTTAAAAAACAATTCGGAGGATGTAGAGTATAGCATGGGGAATACAGTCAGCAGTATTGTAATAACTATGTATAGTGTCAGATGGGCACTGGATTTATTGGAGTAATCATAAGTTATATAAATATCCAATTATTGTGTTATATACCTGAAACTAATATAGTATTATATGTCAAATATAATTGAAAAAATAAAAATCAATCAATCAATCAATAACTTAAAGTGTTTATAGAAAGGAAAGCCTAGGCCTACAGAGCCATAACTTAAAGTCATAAATTATTTTCCCATATAAACTTATATTCTAAGAATGAAATGCAGAATGAAGTCCACTATCTAAGATAACCAACACCAAGAATTGCTTATTTTAGTGTGTAAAGTCCCCAGAGTCCAAGAAAGAGAAGCTATAATAACGTAATGAGTAATTAATTAAAATATAAATTAAAATATTATTTTCTTAGGCCCTAGGCCATCATCTCATGAGCATTAGTGAACCAGGAAATTATAATTTAAAAAAAAAAATTTGAAAGTGACAGTTTAAGACAAAGAGAAAGTCAACTGACTCCAGCTACTTTCAACCCAATAAAGTAAAAGTCATCTGTGGAGATTGTTAAAAGTTTGGGTTGCTGGACCCACTGCTTAGAAATTCTGTTTACTTGGCTATGTGTGCAGCAGAGATATTGGCCAAAAAATAAAAATAAAAAAAAAAGCAAAAACATTTTTTTAAAAAGACTCAGGTTTAGAGCCAGAATTTAAAAACACTGACATAGTGAATAGAGTATGTTTAGAATAGATTATTTTCCATTGGAAATAATTTGGTCATTCAGTTGGAAATAATCTATCCTAAATATAGAAAAAAAAATGGCCAAAAAAAGTTAAGGATAATCAGAGCCAGCAATTCCTCTTTTTTATTGTTCTCATCAAGTCTAAGAGAAATAAAGCACCAAGCAGGACAAATGGAATATGCATTAAAGAGTGTCTTTGGGATATTCCTGAACCAGAACAAAACTCTGTGGTTAACATGTTCTTTCTACTATTAGATATTATAGCAGTATTAAAATCCACAAATTATTTACTATTTCTCCTTTCAAAGGGTAGATCTAGATTTCCTTGGATGTGGGGGTGGAATTACTGATGTATTTCTCAGAGGTGACTGTAGTGGAAGGAGAACCCTGCAGCACTTCAGCAAACATATAGGATAAAATACCTCACTTATCTTTCTCCCAAGAGGACATTAAGACATTTATCAGAATAACTGTACAAAAAGAAAAGAAAATATCCTGAATTTTTCAGTGCCTAAGATATAATCTGACATTGACATCAGGGACATGAAAGCAAGCATAGCTCCCCAATTAGACTGTGGGCTAAAGTCAACCACGTAATAAAAAAGCCCAAGGCAAAAAAAAATTAAGACCTCTCTGTGGTCATTGCCTTCATTCCCAAGTACCTAATTGGGGTAGGTACATTTTGCATCTGAAAAAAACCCTTATATTGGTTAATATGCCTGTGGAGAAAGAAACATTATGGTAGCATAAGAAGAAGCAACTGAAAGTCCCTGGAATTTCTTACCCCTGAAACTTGAGAAACAACACCATATTCTGAGTAGATTTGTAGGGATTAGTACCATCCTCGATGATGTAAGGATAAAGGTATGGTGGCTACCATGATATTCCCATTTAATTATTTTAAATGGCTCTTGCGAAATTTGGATGACCATGCAATCCTATAAATTTAACTAAGTGGCTCGGATTGCAGCTGCAATGCGGATGTATTTATTTTACTTGAACATATCAACACAACATTGGCACTTAGTATGTATCTGTTGATCTGGAAAATATATTTTTTTCAATCCCTATGAGTAAAGAGAATTAAAAAAATCAGTCCACCTTTACATGAGAAGGACAGCAAATATTTATAGGCATGATCTAAGGTTATGTTAAATTGCTTACTCTCTGTCTCTGTCATAATACAGTACACAGAATGCTTGTTCATCTTCATATTTTGCAGAATGTCACTCCGGTTCTATATAGAGAGAGACTATGACATAATGCAAGTTGGAACTGGTGAATACAAAGCACAAGTACTCTGAATGGCCTGGTTAGACACATTTGAGGGTGGAAGATGAACCTACAAAGATTCATGAGCCAGTTGATCAGATAGGGTCTTAGGAGTCCAGTGGTATGTTGATTTTTTGGATATCCTCTTTAAAGTAGAGGATAGGTTATTATACCTTGTACTTGATACCGCTAACAAAAAAAGAAAGAAAGGGGATACACAATTTGGTTAGTCTATTTGAATTTTGGAAACGGCATATATGACATCTGAAAATACTGCTCTAATTAACTTATCAGGTGACTTAGAAGGTTACCAGTCTTGAGTAGAGTCCAGAATAAGAAAGAACTCTGGAGGATGTGTCAGGTTAAAAGCTGTGAAACCTGCTAAGAGTTTCACAGACTAAAGACTTATCCAGAGGTCAAATCTATGGCTCCAAACCAACAAACAAAGTAGAGATAAAAATAATTCTGATTTCATATTTTGTATAATGATGCATTTGTGTTCTATATAACAGTGTTTTATGCTTGCATAGATGTAGATAATGGAATACCGCTATAAATCAGATTCCTACTTTAATAAAAAAGAGCAAGTAATAATATAATTTACCCTGAACACATTCATAGCTAACCAGCTTCATTGGTGCACTTTACCACCTCTAGACTAACATTCTAAAAACAAAGAAATGTTATAAATGGGATAGCAAGAAAGACACGTCATTTTCTATATTCTCTGCATGTATATGTGGCTGCATAAAGAAGTGAAAAATATTTTAACATTTTGTTAGAAGTGACTTATACTTTAGTTCATGAAAAGGCAGTAAAAATATTGTTCTTCATTTGATCTTTCAGAGATTCTTATAAATATATACACACTGGTTAAGAGTGTAGCCTCTGAAGTCAAATATACATGTTTATTTAGTTCAAATTTTGTACTACCACTAATTATATGATATTTCATTTATATTTGTTTTCCTAATGGTACAATGTGTATAGAAATTTTATAATTTATAGAATTATGTGATTATTAAACAGGAAATTCCAGTGACTAACACTATGTCTAGAACATAAATGTTAACTATAATTACAGTTACTATTATATTTCTCATTATCTTATAAATACATGTATGCATAAGACATATTTTATTGGTAATTTTATATGTGTATATGACATATACCTATATATATGTGTGTGTGTGTGTGTGTATATATATGTATATATATACATATATATATATATATAAAAGTGAGATAGTTATTTAAGTTATTTGCCTTTTTATTCATTTAATAAATATTTGCTGAGTGTATTCTATATGCTAGGTTCTGTCCTAAAACTAGGAATAAACAAGACCTGGTTTCCACCTAAAAGAGCCTACATTCTATTTCTGAACAAGGAAGAAAGATACCTATACTTATAGCATCATCATATTTTCATCTTTTATAACAAGTATTTTTACTTTTCCTCTCCCCAAGGATATTAGCAATGCAAACAAAACATAGATGCAGCAGTTTGAGGTTAGTTATCAAAAGTTCATTATTTTATGCTTAACTTCAGAGATCCTGCATCTAATACATCCACAATGTGTGTTATCTTGAATGACTGCTCTACACTCTTTTCAGATGCATATCTGAGCCTCAGAATCCACCAGTCTCAATCTCTCTCTCATCTCTTTACACATAGCTAGAACCAACCCTTATTAGAAAACAGAAAAAGTTGAATACCTTTTCATGTGGTAACAACCATGCAAACTAAATAAAATGCCAAGTGCTGTTTAGTCTATGAAGCATTCAGTGCCACATTCAAGGGAACATACTTCACTAATCAAAATAATTAAAAGCAATTCATATCTTTAACTGCACCTCCCAAGACATCAAAAGTAAGTCCAATCCATAATTCTTGGCATCGTGGTGCCATTCCCTAATAACAAAGTTCCCATTTTTCTTTTGCTCTTTAACGGTTCATCTCCCACACCAAAATTCTCCCCAACATCCAGACAACATAGACCCATCTTCAATTACTTATTGTACATCATACATTTATTAATTATTTAGAGAAATAACTTACAATAAGCCAAAGCCTTAGAAGGACAGGACAGACGCTTAACGGCTCATTCTGAAGAGACACATATGTTCCTAAAATTTCTACCATTTTCTTGGAAGTCAAACATGGTCATTTGATAATCAAAGATGACACTCCATATAAAAGTCATTATTAATTCCAGAAACATTTATATTTCATTGAAGGCTTTCTGTTTTTATGTCTATGAATTTATTATAAGTAATATTTATTATAATAATTATCAAAACAATTCTAATGTTAGTTTCTTTATCTCAAAATGTCCACTGCCTTTTAAATGATACACTATTATAAATTTATATGCATAGTCTGCCAGAGTTCAACTAAAAATCAAATGTTTTTTACTTTTGTATTATCTAACTACTCTGTGAATTTTGAAGACTTGCATGCAAATCTAAGTCCATCCTTATCTAGTAGCTTCTCCATGAAGCATTTTCATTCCTAAAAATTTCAATCAAAAGGTATATAGGCATTAAGTTCTATTTAACTCTGAGGGGAAAAAAATGGTAATAGCTATTCAGCCTCTCTTGACCCAAGTTTTCACAATACAGTCTTGAACTAAATAGTTAAACTAAATTTATTTGGGGGTTTCTATCTTTAAAACTGGAATTCACTCAACAAATATCAATTTTTGTGTGCCAGGCACTGTTCATGACTTACAGGATAACTAGGACTTATTTAGCATTTTCTATTTTACATTAGCTTATCAAATCTACACAGAAATTGTAAGGCAAATATTATCTTTATTTTACATATGCATAAATTGGTTTTCAGAGAGATTCAGAAAATTTCCATGGATATACAGTCAATATATAGCATAGAGAGAGTCAATCCTAAATTATATCTGAATTCTAAGTTCTGTCCAGCTACATGAAATACTTTCATAGAAGATAGAATAACAATAACCATATGACTAAAAATAATAATTTGAAATGTCTAAGGGGATAAATAAAAGTACAGAAATTTATACATCGAAGGTATTTATTTCACTTTTGCACAATAGGAAAAAGTCAGAAGGTTTCAGGAAGCAATATAAGAAGAAAATTAAAATCAATATATTGGTATCTGGTAGGACAGAAATTCTAGTATAATCATAATTTTAAAAAGTTTATTTTCTCTTTCATTTCACAGTGGCTACCTTTATCTTATTATTCTTTGGTTTGGCTTCTGATCTCATGGTCCTAAGGATAAATCTTTCAGAATTCCTACTGAAGCTTCAACCCCGACCTTTGTCTTTTATCAGGGAAAAGGGTGGAAGAAGAACATAAATTTGTCTCTTAATGACATTTCCTAGACACTTCCTATTGACCGCAAATCACCACCTGTTCATAAGAGAAGCTGAAAAATGTGTTCTTTGTTCTAGGCAGCCTGATATCAGTTAAAAATTGGAAGGCAATTTGCCATAGAAGAAGAGAATGAGTGTTAAAGGACAACCAATTTCTGCTAAATTAGCCAAACCAAACTTATTATCATTATCCATGGCTAGATTTTCCTCCTGTCAATATTAATAGCATTGTCCTTTTTAACTTTACTTAGGCTCAAAATCTACTTCAAAATGCATCTTAGGGAGGTAATGCAGAAAAATAAGAGATTGTAAAATCATACAGGGTTGAATTTGTAACAAAGTCTTCTACTTGTAAGTTCTTTTTATTAATAAAAATATTCTAATTCCAATTTGCCTCAGTTTTCTTTTTTTTAAAAATAGGGGAGACAATGGCATTTTACTTTAAAGCTTAAAAATATTACATGAAGTAATTTAAGTAAAATATTTAGTATCATGCTTGACACAGGATAAGTATTCAGTAAACATGAGCTTATTACATTCTCCTTTCCATTTTTAGTCTTCCTTTCCCCTCATGATCTGTACCAAGTTAGCTACTACATTTTTGAAAGTTAACCTACAAAATACTCACAACTGCTTGTCCTTCTCCATGCCCTGTGCTCAGAATTATTTCATTAGTATTCATATAGCTATCATACGTAGTCCCCTAAACTGACTTCCATGGTTTCATTCTTTTTTCTCTGAAAGCCTACATGTTGGATTTTTTTTTTCCACATAGTAACTCTGAAGAAAAAATCCCTGTTACCTATAGAAAAATTTAGAACATCTTATATCAAATACCAGAGAGAGCACAAATCACAGTTGCTTCACACAAAAGAAGTTCAATCCCCTTTATTCCTATCATCCCTTTATGTACTTGTGTTCTTGAACTTGATGTTTCTATGCCCAGATACCAATTATATGATAACCTTGGTTTCCCTTCTAGATGTCTTTTTCCGAAGCAATCCCTGAATGGCTTTACAAAGTGCCCTTCTTGATAAGCTTATTTCAAATTTTCTACTATCAAAATCTAATTTTTTGATAAATATAGCAAAATGTTGATAATAGTTGACATAGAGATTTTGTATATGAGTTTTATTTCACCAATCTTTGTGATTTCTGTATTTTTTGAAATTTTGAAAATTTTAAAAGGAAAAGGAGAAAAATATATTAAAATATATTTTTTAAAAGAAACTCACTTATCCCTCACAGGCAAAACAATTCCCCAAGCTAGAAATATCACTCTTTCTTCTCCTTTTCCTTCTACTCCTTCTCCTCCTCTTGCTCCTCCTCTTCTTTCTCCTCTCTTTTACATGGTAGATGAGATATAACTTTCATACTATCCTTAATTTTTAGGTTGTATTATAGTTCATCGGTGTATATATACTGGTTTCTACTTACTAGCTTATAAGCTCCATGTTAGCTTAGTGCATGCATGCATGCTTCACTCACCTATGCATACAGTATAAAGAACAACAACAACAAAAAAATCAGATGGTAAACCCTAATTTCTTAGTTCAGGATGCTATAACACATTACCATAGATTGGTGACTGAAACAACAAACATTTATTTTTTTTATATTTCTGGAGGCTGCAAGTCTGAGATCAGTTTGCCACCAAGATTAGTTCTTGGTGACATTTCTCTTCTCAGTTTATACACAGCTCTCTTCTTGAAAAAAGAGAGAGCACGCTCTGGTCTTTTCATCTTCTCATAAGGGAACTAATTCTTTATGGGGGCTCTGGCCTCATAAACACATCTAAGCCTAATTATTTCCTCAAGATGCCATCTCCAAATACCATCACATTGGGGATAAGGTTTCAACATATGAATATGGGGAGGACACAAATATTCCATCTACAGCACCTATTATCTTGCATACTTAACTGAATTAAAAAGAGAGATACCTATCTAGCATATGTTATCTATTTATTTTATAAATAATCGGTGAAGAAAAGTAAAACATAAATTAGCAAAAGCAAAAATAGAACAATGTAAGGAAATATTTTTCAATGTTAGAGACTAGTGAAAAATTTGGAAAAGAAAATAAAAAATTTCCATAAATTATTGACAACTTTCTAGACAAATGAAGACATTTTGACAATTAGTATCGTTCCCTACAAGATCGTTTTTTACATCCAAAACGTATTTATTAAGACTTAAATCTGAGTTTTCAGCCAAGGGAATTCAACAATCATTCATCCAAACTCCATAACCACACATATCACATTTCAAACATGTGCATATTATAGCACTCTGAGTCACGAGAGAAGAATTAAAGGTCATAATATTCGGTAAATTGAGCAAAATAAAAAAAAAATGTTTGCCAGAGATGTGGAAGTTGGCTAAATGAAGAGATATATATACACAGAAAAAGGAATAAGTTACAAGGTATATAAGAATATATTTAGTCTTATAAATTAGTCATTGAGAAATGAGTGGAGGTTGAGTTAGAAACTTCCACATAGTTTTACAATATGTATGAAAAGTATTTCTAATTATAAATGTCTTACTTCACACTAAGAGCTTAGTCATCCTTAACAAATGATTTTTCTCCTTTAATTATTTCCATGTTAGACATGCTGTGACAACCACATGATCAATTCATTCAAAAACTGTGGCCCAGAGTCAATAGACACAAGAAAAACAAGAACCTGATTATATTATAGAGCAGTATTAATTTCTGCAGTTTTATAAATTATAAGTTCTATGTTCTGATATATATGTATGTATGTATGTATGTATGTGTGTGTGTATGTGTGTGTGTGTGTGTGTGTGTGTGTATACATCTTGAGAGATATCAGTTTAAGTAGCCCTGATTTCCACAGCAATTCAGTCTCTACAGGAGAAATTATTATTGATTTATTCTTGCTGAAAAAAACTTATCAGGAAAGGTTATCTCTGGGTCATTAGGATGAAGTTAATGCTGAGAGAACAGGAAGAGTAATGGAAGTTCCTGATTGAAAGGCAGGGAGTAGCAGGGTGACTTTTCCTCTTGATTTTTATCCAGTAATTACATGTTTACAAGTTGTTAATTAAAGAAACAGAAGGATTTCTTAACCTAGATGAGCAAGTGATAGTTATACTATAAAATTAAAATTAATACTGAAAGTAGTTTTCCCCAAAAAGTTCTTCCTAATTTATAGATTCTTGCCTAAAACATTTACTTCTTTCCATTTGGCTTTACTTTTACAAAGATTATGTGATGCATAAAGTTTAATAAAATATTTTTCTCTTGGGCATTTTGCTCACAGCAACCATATGTTGTTTGATCTCAAGCATCATGTTCACACATACATACACACACACAAGTGCATTGGTGTTTTGTTTCTTCAATGCACTTTACACAGTTGGTTAAGAGAGCCTATTTTAATCTCTTAAGAGTCATTTGGGATATTCCTAACCACCTTTAAAAATAAATTGCAAACTTAAAATTTAAAAAGGCTTTTGAAATTAATTGGTTAGTATTGTGCTATGCCTACTGATCACTGAGTTGTGAGAGAAACACTTTCTGGTTTTCAACATGAGAGTATTGGGTGGCTTCAGTTTAAACTAAACCTTCTTTCTCTTAGCTTGGAGATGAAAAATAGAACAAGAGGGAGAATGGGCCAGGGAGCCAGAAAGCAACAAAAATAAAACAGATACAGGAGTTAAACAAAGGAGTAGCACCCAGTAAATAAAAAATGAAATGAAAGATCCTATTTTAGAGCATAATTGAGGTGAGTTCTTCTATAAGCAGGATAGGCATCTTCATAACTGAACACATGTGCTAAGACACACTTCACCTTCATATTTATGCTGTATTTACTGTTAGACAGTATATGGGGTGAGGAATATTTGAGCAACAAGAGGAACAGTTTACAAACTTAGGCTTTGGAGTTCAAGATTCTGGCTTATTTACTTTGTGAATTTGGGCAAGTTACTTAAAATCCTTAGTTTTAATTTTCTCAATATTAAATAATCTCATGGGACAATTCATTAAGTAATACATTAATATAAATATTTTAAGTAATACTTAATTCACATAGAGAATACTCTGTGGCCAGCACTGTGGTGTTTTTTCATTCACCAACTATTTATTATATACAACGCAAAGAGGTAAATACTATGACTACTTCTTTTTATATGCAAGAAAACTCTTATAAGTCAGAGAGAGCATGTGCAAAACATTTTTGCCACAGCACATCATACTCGAGCAGAGCTCAATAAACAAGAATCACTACTACTTAAAATAATGCCCATGTATTTTATTTTGTGTGTGTGTGAGGGGGGACAGTTTCTTAAGTGATGAAATAATCTAACTGCTGAAACTCTCTAAAAAATATAACCAGGGACAAATATATTTGGATAGAAAATAAATGTCTCAACAAATAACTAAGAAAAACATTTATATCTACCTGAGGACTCTTAATAAACTAAAAGTTGATTTAAATTTTTCAAGTCTTCCTTTGAAAAAAAGGCTCAACTATTCATCAAAACAGCATAATTATTAAAAGATAAAACTTTCTTCTCTTAGATTTAGAATGTTTATCTCCTCTAAGGTTTATGAATGAGAATTTTGGTTTTTAATTTGATTTCAATAAAATTTAGAACCAAAATATATAAACACTTTAGGGAGTAAATATCTATCTGGGCAATTCCATTTCACATATAACCAGGGCAGGTCAAATGATGGTTAATGATTTTTGGTTTTACTTTTATAAAAAACAAAAATAGACAAAATTCTTAAGATCTATGAATTCTAACAAGTACTTCTTTCTTTCTTTTTCCCCCAAGAAGCAGGAGAGAGTTCAGAAAAAGCAGTTGATTTTTAATAATTTTGTTTATTTCCCTTTCAAATTTTTCATCTTGATAATCGTTTTAAGATGTTCTCCAGTAACAGTCTTTTTTCTGACGGCTACATAATGTTTCAGAAATCCTGTCTTCCTCTCATAATTACTTTTTCCTTTTGAGTATAGCTCATGTGAAATGTCAAATAGTTCTCTGATACATGCTATCTTACTTCAAATTTGAGTTATAAGGACTGTGAATGGTTTTAGACTAGTAGTTGGCTCTTTAGCTCCATCTTAGAAAGGTTCTATTTGGTTAAAAAATGCTTGCCAAATTTCTCTTAGGAGTCATCATCCTGATTTAAAATTTTCAGTTCAGGGAAGCCTTCTGGAACCTCATATCACTGGGGAAATGGAAAAGGATATCACTCCTATTATACAATGGAGACAGAAAGTGTTTATTTCCTCTCATTCTGATTAAATTTTAAAGAGAAAGGTTAAAACGAAGAATATGAAAAACAGAACTTTGGTCTCATATATTCTCATTGCCTACTCATGTAAATTTGAAAGCATTGTGTGAACTGGCACCTACAAAGACCGCCAAGAGCAGGAACTGAAACAATCTAAAATTAGATGTTAATGGAGAAAGTCTCTGGAGATGTTCAAAATGTTCTTTTGTTTGTTTTACTTTGTGTCATTAAGTAAATGTTGTACATCATAGGTCAAAGGTTCTGAGATCATTCCAAAGTAAATTCTCTTTTACACTGAGCACAGGTACCAAGATAATTATAGTTAGCTAATAGAAATTCACTTTGGAAGAGAAATGCAGTCATAATATAACAGTAAATTAGTTATATTAAACAAAAACACAGCTACCAATTACGATAAAGTTGAGTTGTCAAACTATATAAGAAGTAGCTGAGAAATTTATTTACAACATGCCATTTGAGAGAGAACAAGAATGACCATGAGAGCTAGAGAAGGAGAGAGGGAGGGTGAGACAGAGAGAGAGTGGCTAAAACTAAGAATCTCAATCAGTCTTTGACCAGGGGGAAAATCACTTGCCTTCAGTCATTAACTCAACCCTAACTTGCCACCAATTCAATGACGCTTTTTAATTTACTAAGGGCTTGGTCCTGACACTGGGATTTTATTAGCTGCTGAGGGAGATGGAAAATAAAAAATTAAATCTGTGAAGAAATGGCTTAGAAAATATATCAATTTGACGAACTTTGTGCGGCATTTCAGATAGAGATAGTAGAGACCGAAAAACTCAAGAATACATAATGCGATTAGCAGTAATGGGGTAGAATGGGACTGGTGAAGAGATGGTGATAGATGACACTAAAGCTAGGATCTGATTCAAAGGGCCTTGAATGCCAGCCAAGGAGTTTAGACTTGATTTCTAGGCAGAATCTCAATTAATAGGAACTCAGAAGTTACATTTTAATAAGTTTTCAAGATTATTCTTATGTTAAATTATCCAGGCTAATCAGAAAAAAAGTAACCTTTTGACCATTATCAGAGATCATTAGCTTAGCTGATATATTATTTTTCCAACATAATATAGCATTATTATTTTTTCACATTCTTAGAATTATACATTATTACATTTATGTCCGTGATTTTTCAATTGAAACACAAAATTGCCATTTTCACAGGTCAAAAATGTTTAAATATCAGTAGTTACACATATTCAACTTATCTACCAAAATTTTATAAATATTTAAAGAAAATAATGTTAAATATTTTAGGATTTTATATCTTGAACCTTATTAGTTAACATAGAAGCTTTATCACAAACATCAAAAACTAAGTCTTAATAAGTCAGTATATTCAGTGTATATTTATGTGCCCCACAAATACTAGTTGAAAGCCTACTATGGTCAGGCATTGTTTTAAATCCTAAGGACACCACTGTAAATAAGGCAAACATCTTTATTCTCAGAGACTTATAATTAATAATTTGAACAATTTTTATAAAGTCACCCTAGAACTAGGCTTAAAGTAGGAAAAGCTGGATTTTAATTTTGTCTTGGCCTTGACCTGGCTGAATTATTTTGAGAAAAATATCCACGTCTCTAATCCATGACATAAAAATTTGTTATTTAATCTCTATATATCACATACCTATAAAATTCTAAGTTTCTGCTTTCCCCAGATTTCATAAACTTTTACGCTTTTCTCAGCTTTTTATGTCAATAATTGGTTAATGTCTTATTTGGCAGCATTCTTTATTTGCATTTTGCTCAATCTCTTTAAAGTAGGAGTTTCATTTTCTTTATCGCTTCCTTTTCACTTCTTCTTTATGTGCACTTCTGATAGGTATATTTTCGCTTCTTTAATTTCTTCTTGTTATTTGTAAAGTCACAGAACTAGTGTGAAACAGCAGGCAAAACAAAGCATTGCCCAATCGTCTGTAAGGATAACAGATCTGGATATTATTTCCTAAAAAGACGATAAGATAAACTATCACAAGAAAGCGGACCATATTCCTTCTGAGAAACACCTTGACTTGAACAAACTGTGCTTTCTTCGGGCCTAATAATTCCAAAATACAAAGCAAGGAGAGAAAAGAAGTAATAGAAAATATTGTTGGTTTCACATATTTACTATTTTTATATATTCGTTTACTCTTGAAGCATTTAAAAATAGAAAGTAGTAGTAGACTATAAACAAAAATAATTTTTAAATATTTAAAAAATTCAAAATATAGTGAAGAATAAGATAATTACAATGACTGTCCTCTTTAAAAACTTGAAAGAATAAGAGGATGGCAAGGTAGGACGGTATCTGTAATAATTATAATTATTTATTTAATTATTCTTTTGTTTACATGGACATTTATTAAAGCAGTCAGAAGTCAATAAATATGTTTTAAGGGTCTTCAATGCCTCATGGACTGTAAAGGAGACAAAAGTAAAAAAAAAAAAAAATCTCATGCTCAGAAGAATCTTTCATTTAAATTTCTGGCTTCCACAGTTTTTTCTCCAGGAAATTGAGAAGGAAGCAGTAAAGCTATTGGGGTCCAGTGGAGAGGGAAGAGAACATTGTGGGGAGCTTCTAATAAGAATGAGAGCCTCAGGACCACATAAGGAGTTTCCAGAAATTCAAAACCGCAAATCTCCAAATTTTCTACTACATGAATTTTTCTAGGTGGGACTTTTAATGAAAATAAATCAAAAATAACATTGTGCTGAAAATGCTTTCCCAGACATACAGAAAAAAAAATGAATGTGTTTTGGATATTTGTGTTAGCCTTGAAATTCCTTTTGGCTGGTTGTCAAGATGAGTCAATGGGTAGAAAGCCTTAAAGAAATCAGACTATAAGCAAATTGCATATGCAGTCAAGGAAAGAAAAATTTTAGAGATTCTCATCAGTCTAATGATGCCTCAGAATCTTCCTCTGCACTTACATTGCATCTAAGAGAGTAAAAAGCAAGAAAGTTTATTTCAAGGAGTTTTCTAAATGATACAAATGAACTACCTAGGATTTCTTTGCCAAAATAAAATAGCATAACATACAAATAATAGCAAAACTGAAAATGTTTTAATTCTCATCTGTCCATGACAATTTGTGTAATTATGAGCGAACAACTGATTGATGGTAAATTAGCATAAGGCTTTGGACTTATTGATTTCCTAAACCTGAATTCTGAGCTTTTGATTTTATATTTTCTTTCATGTGATCCCTAGGCATTTCTCTCAGAAATAGATTATAAGATACTCAGGTTGCTATGATGTCACTTCAAAGAAGAAGCTCTAGATTAGCCTTAATACCAAAGAGCTCTTCATAAACAGTTCAATTAATCTCCCCATTGAGATACTGGGTGCCCCAATCATTGCCTGCTTGGAGCAATATAAATGTGGTTTGCTTGTTGGAATTACTCAGCAGATTATATGTTTGTTTGTTTGTTTGTTTTTATGGTTGGCATATTATGGTTTACTTGTTAAAAGCACTTTTATAAAAAAGATATCTAATTTCTGAGTACCTTGAGTCTTTCATCTAGGTATACTTGACCTACAATATTTATTACTCAAAACAATCTTGTGAATTCGTCTGAATATTTTGAATTATCTGCTCAAAGTAGGAGTTTCCTTGCTCAAAAGATAGCTTTCTTTGACCCTTTCATTAGGAAGTTGATTTTAAATATGCTTTAAAGCTACTCAGAATATTTTTCTAGGCTTTTATGCCAGAAATCTAATAATTAAAGAATGTTTTAAAGTATATCCATTAACTCACTTATTCATTCATTAATATGATTTACTTAAGGCCTTGATGTGTCAGGCACTATCAAAATTACAAGGAAAATTACAAGAAAATTACAAGATTACAAGAAAAAGAAATCACTCCACCTAAGCCAATTCAGGAGACATATATTTTTATGCAAGCAAGATTAGGTGGGAATAATTGTAATGGAAAGATTCATGACGGTGTATCTTTCAACTAATTAGAGAGATTAATTATTGGAATATTTTGAAATAAGTAAATAAAATAAAGATTAAGAAATATATAAATATTCTCCTTCTTAGAGGAAAAGATGTATTTCTAAGTCAGGGTGGGGGAGGTGGGGTGAATAGCTTTCCATAACCCTTTCTGATTATCCCTTGATTAATAGTACTTACTGAACAAGAAAGGGAGTGATTGATTTGAGCTGTGCTAACAGATTCTTCCCTGTGACTGAAGACCCTTTCTTTCCATTATATTACTGTTCTAAAATAACTCAACAATTTAATATTGCTTTTTAAAACTTTGAGAAAACATGAACATAAGGGAAGAACCTAAAGAAAACAGATAAACACAACTGTTTGAATTAACTTTATAAATGTGCTTAAATAGTTATATTCAAATAGTTACCCTTAAAAAGCATGGCCAATATGGGAATATGAGACACTGGATCTGGTTAGTGGAGAAACTTGAAGGCACTTAAATTATATCATACATTTGTTAACCTCCCTATTCTACTTCTAAACAGAGTTGGTCCTTTCCTGAGAATATTGCTTACAGAAGAAATCAATAAGCTAGAACAAATTTCACAGTAATAGAAGGAGATATCTTTTTATTTAACAAAATGCCATAATCTAAATTAGAGAGATGAATTATTGGAAGATTTTATGCATTCTCAGTAGTAAAAGACATTAAAAATAAAATTCTTAAAGTAAGACATTCCCTCTACTTGTTGAATATAAGCCAGAGAATGCTAGCATGTCAGCAGAAAGAAAAGTTCCTCAAAGAACAGGAATAACTGCTAATAACTAAATATTTCCAAGAACATATAATAATCAGGTCTTGGAATCTGATTAGAATTAATCTAAAATATAAAACCTAAAAAAAATGTTGTTAAGTGCAAACAATCCACAAACTGTATTGAAGTCTTCTGTGAGAGTTTTTATTCTTTCTAATTCATCCATCTAAAAAGAAAACATATTTTATGTGTATTTATTCTGGAATAGTATAAGAAAAATTTTTTAAAAGCTTATCCCTCTTTTAGAGAAAATAGTCACATAATTCAAATGACAAATGTCTCACATTTATATAAAAATTTAATTGCAATAGCTTGAATCTCTAAATATTTTTAAACATTCAATTATAAACTTTATTTTTGCTCATATAGTTGCACATAAATGCATTTCTGTGAAGCAGAAATTGATGCAAATGATTATCTTCATGAAATTATATTCAAATACAGAAAAAAAACCCAAAAACCTTCTTTATTTAACTTGTTAAATATCCCCCAGGGCTCTGTCGCTCTGTCTTTGGAATTCTAGGTCTCATAATTCCACAAATATTGTCTCCATGTAATTTTGTCCAAATATAGTGTCAGCACTAGATGAAATTATTATTGTTTCAAGTCCCTGAGAATTTGGCACTGTTTGTTAAGGCAGTATGACTTGTTCTATTTTGATTGACGCAGAGTCCTAAAATTATGTTCTAATTACTTTATGAGAAAAAAAATCCCAAAAGAGATTCATATCTTAGTACTATGCCTAACTATATTCGAAGTAATAATTTGATTCTATCAAGTTAACCAAAAGAATACTCATTTCATATAGAAATCACTCACTCTTTCAACAATTTTGAGTGGCTACCATATGTCAGGTACTATGTCAAGATCTGAGAATAGAATAGTTCATAATACTTAGTATCTTATCTTGTTATTTGGGAACCCAATTTGAGGAATTAAAAAATTAAATAATTCAGTTTAATGTATTAGCAAGATAAACTATTATTAAGATAAGCCAAGAGTGGTAAGGGAGAATACCTGGACTTGTCTAGTGTAGTATAATGTGTTTGTTTTCATTTTTAATGTTAAAAGAGTAAGATGTCAAATTTTACACTTGAAAGATTAGGAGGAGCTATGCAAATTGAAGGTGTTTAAAGCAGTAAGAAAATATGACAGAGACAGCATTTGCGCAAAATCTCTGGAGTCCAGAGAAAGAATATCATGTCTGTGGAGGTTAAGATGCTTAGTCTAACTAGAGTGGTATAGTGACAAGAAAAGCGACTGGAGAGTTAAGGAAGATGATCATGAAGGGCCCTGTGTACTATAACTAGGCAAACTGATTCTTGAATTGAGTAGCCAAGTCAAACAAACTATCTGACAGTCTGAGTGAATAAGTGAGTGAATGTGTGTGTGTGTGAGTGGGTGTGTGTTTCCCCAGAATTAATATATGTTAAACACAAACTGTTAATTTATTTCTCACCTATGATTTTCATGGAATAATTGTTATCCCAGGGAAAACCATATGTGTATTGTTCTCAAAAAACATTCAGAGTGTCATAGATGATGGAAGATGAGAAGAGTTACAATGTCAATAAGGTCAATTACATCCAGGAGCAAATGAGCTATAGTAAGCCCACTCCTCAGTAAACTGGAAACTTACTGTTGTCATTTGTGCCTCCAGTTTGTTTATTCTGTTCAGTTTCTCCAATTTAATGTCATCCTTTCCATTTCTTTCTAATGCTTCTAAGTCTTCATGGCCTTCTACCTTAATTTTTAGCAAAATCTGGTTTAAGGAAGTGATCAGTTTATTTACTGCAAAGAAGAAAGAATAATAACAAATAAGTTTAGTTTATGGTAACACAATATTCCTTTTGAAATATCTCCAAAGTTATTTAAAAATTTATACTTCTGGATAACTTTATTCCAGAGGAAGTGGTGATTGAGTAAACAATCTATGAATCTTCTGTCCTCAAAATCATTGTAAAATCCTAAGTGTATCTATGTGGGATCTAGGGAAGTTACCGAATGTTAAATTTTTTTACTCGAATCTATGCTATTACATTTTAAATGTATTAAGTGGAACCTTGAGAAAAACAAAGTACCAATCAGTAGACTACTACAATAAATCAGATAAGAAATAAGTGAACAAGAGAAGTGGAAATATGAATGTAAAGAAGTAATAGATTTAGGAGAAAATTTAGTTTAAAATAAAGGTTCAACTTTTAATTTCTCATTCTCATGTAAGAACTTAGAAGTCACCACTGCATCCTAAGAATAAGTAAAAAACTGAAGAAAATGAAAATACACATTATTTTTAGATTTCTAAAAGAAGGTCACAGGAAAAATTACTAATCTCCAAACTGAAGAGACATGAAAGCAAATAGAGAATCACAACTTACCAGAGCAAAAACTCTGCTGAAACCAGAGCCAGGGTAGGAACACCTAAGCTATAATTGACAGATTGTTGGAGGCTCAGGTGGACATGTCTGAGAGATAAAAACTCCATGGGACCAGTCATAGGAGGACCCCCATACTTTGATAAGCTTTACCTACTGGAGCCCAGCCAGGTTCTCACAGTAGATATCAAAGAAAAAATCCACTCACACCTCCAGCAGGGGGTGAGAAGGAATGATTTTGAAAAATGCCAAAGTACTCTGTTATTCTTAACAAAGTTGTCCTCAGGAGAAACCATTTAACCAGAGCCTAACCTTCTGGGAATTTATCAGAATCTAACTAAACTAGAGGAAGGAAAATACCCAACTTCAACCCACTGCCATTCTACTTAAAGGAGAGAGAAGAAGGACTGAGACACCCTTGTAAAGCACAGACTCACTAAACTGAGACCTAATTATAAGACTATAGAATGTTCTCCTCTCCTACTACACCTTACCACTAGATTATTAAAAGTCTATTTACAGCATTTCCTTTTACCCACTACAATTACAAGGCATATGAAGAGTCAAGAAATACAATTTGAAGAGACAGAGAAACATCAGAACCATACTCAAATATGGCAGGATGTCAAAATTATCATGCTGGGAATTTTAAACAACTATGATTAAGATGTTAAGGAGTCTAATAAATAAAGTAGAACGCATGTAAAAACAGATGAGCAATGTAAGCAGAGAGAGAAAATTATTAAGAAAGAATCAAAAATAAATGCTAAAAAATAAACAAACATCAACACTGTAACAGAAAATAAAAATGCCTTTGATAGATTTATTAATAGACTGGACACAGCTGAAAAAAGAATTCTGAGCTTGAGGGTATCTCAATAGAAAACTCTAAAAACTAAAAAGCATGGAGAAAAAAAGTGAATAAATGTGGAACAGAATATTCAGAAACTATGGGACAAATACAAAAGGTATAACATATGTTCTATGAGAATACCAAGAGAAGAAATAAGAAAACAGAAGAAATATTTGAAACGATAATGACTGCAAATTTTCCCAAAGTAATATCCGACACCTAACCACAGATGCAGAAAGCTCAGAGAACAACAGGCAAGATAAATGCAAAAACGAAATACAACAAAACAAAACTATACCTAGGCATATTATAGTCAAACTACAGAAAATCAAAGATAAAATACAGATCCTGAAAAAAAGCTAGAGGGGAAAAAAAAAATTACCTATGGAGGAGAGAAGATAAGAATATATATCTCTCCTTCTCAGATACTATGCACACTAGGAGAGTGGAGTGAAATATTTAGTGTTGAGAGAAAAATTCCTCCAACCTAGAATTTTGTACTCGGAGAAATTATCCTTCAAATTGAAAGAGAAGTAACAAAAAAAGAGGGACATTACATAATGACAAATAAGTCAGTTCTCCAAGAAGATATAACAATCCTTAATGTTTGTGTACCTAGCAAAAAAAATAAAACAGCAATTGATAGAATTGCAAGGACAAATAGATGAATCCAGTATCATAGAGACTTCAACACATCTCTATCAGAAATGGACAGATCCAGCAGGCAAAAAAATAAGTAAGAACATAGCTAATCAACAATATTATGAATAAATTCGATATAACAGACATCTATAAACTACTTCATCCAACAACAGCAGCATACACAAACTTCTCAGGCTTGCATGGAACATTAACCAAGATAGACCACATTCTGGGCCATAAAACACACCTGCACAAAAGTGTAGACATCACACAATATCTGCTTTTAGACCACAATTGAATTAAACCAGGAATCAATGACATAAAGATAGCTGTAAATTTCCCCAAATATTTGGAAATTAAACAGCATATTTTTAATAGCACAAATTTTAAAGTGACATTTTAAAATATTTAAACTTAAAAATAAAAACAACTTATCAAAATTTGTGGGATGCAGTGAAAGTAGTGCTTACAGGATAATTTATAGCATGGAATAAATATATTAGGACAAAAACACTTTCATCTTAGGACTCTAGAAAAAGAAGAGCAAAATAGTTACAAAGTAAGCAGTAGAAAATAAAAAATTACAGTAGAAATTGATACAATTGAAATCAATAGAGAAAATCAATGATGCTTAAAGCTAGTTCTTTAAAAATATCAATGAAATTAGCAAGATTCTAGATAAGCTAAAAAAAAAGAGTGTGAACACAAATTACTAATGTTAGAAATGAAAGCAGGGACATCATTGCAGATCCCATGGACATTAAAAGGAACAGTAGCTCTATGCTCACAAATTTGATAACTTAGATAAATTTGATAACCTAGACCAATTTACTGAAAGATACAAAAGAAGATATACAGATGACAAATAAGCATATGAAAAGATTACATATTACATTATATGTAATCGGGGAAATGCAAATTACATTATATGTAATTACATTATATGTAATCGGGGAAATGCAAATTAAAACAATGGTATTCACTACATGCTTATGAGAATGGCCAAAATTCAGAACACTAACACCACAAAATGCTAGTGAGGACGTGGAGCAATGTGAACTCTCTTCTGTTGCTGGTGGGCATACAGAATGGTATAGCTGTTTTGAAAGACATTTTGACAGTTTCTTACAAAATTAAATATACTCTTACAATATAATTCAGCAGTTGTGCTCACTGGTATTATACAAAGGAGTTCAAAACTTATGTCCATACAAAAACCTGCGCATAGATGTTTAAAGCATCTTTTTTGTAATTGCCAACATTTGGAAGCAACCACAATATTCTTCAGTGGGTGATTGAAATATAAACTGTGATACATCCAGACAATGGAATATTTATTATTCAGTGCTAATAAGATATGAGCTATCAAACCATAAAAACACATGGCAGAAATTTAAATACATATTGCTAAGTGAGAGAAGCCAATTTGAAAAGGCGTCTATGATTCTAACTATATGACATTCTAGTAAGGCAAACTATGGAGAGGGTAAAAAGATCAGTGGTTGCCAGTGGAGGGAAGAGAAATTTATATGTGGAATACCAAAGATTTTTCGGACAGTGAAACTATTCTGTATGACACTATAATGACAGATATATGTCATTATATGTTTGTCTAAACTCATAGAATATACAATACAAAGAGTAAACCCTAATGTAAACTATGGATTTGGGTGATAATGACCTATCAATATGGGTTTGTCAACTGTAACAAATGTACCATTCTGGCTATGCATGTGTGGGAATGAGGGTATGTGGGAAATCTCTGTAGCTTTTGCTCAATTTTACTATATACACAAACTACTCTAAAAAACAAAATCAGTTTTAAAAAATGAATAGAGTAGTGTGTGCATAGATGTAGGAATGAAGTGAGAGTGAGTGCAGAGGATGCCTTAGGTGATTGAGTCAAAATGATGCTGTTTAGCACACAAAATGCAGCGTGAGCTACCGATTTGCTAAAGGTTGTGGTAGTGGTGCTGATGTCATTGTTGTTGGTGGTGTTGGTCTGTTTTGGCTTGGGACATGTTACTTGGTGTGATTTCCTGGGAATGTACTATTGGAAAGGAAGCTTATTAGGGAGTGCTCATAGAATCAACATCTGTGAGGGAAGTGTAAGTAGCAGAAAGAGGCAGAGGGAGAAGCTGGCCTCTGGGTATAAGATCTCAGCCAATCCCACAGGGAGCTCTGAAGCTGATCTGGCCCTTCAGATTTGTCCTGACTTGAAGCACCAGTCATTGAATGCAGACTATCCCCCTTTGAGATGTGTGACCTTGGGTGAGTTAGAAATTTTTGGCTGAGGGAAATTTCTGGAGAGAGCTGAGAGCTGACAGTTATCAGGCAGGAAATTCTAGCATGTGAGGGAGTAAGTCTTTCCTTCCTAAAGGAGGGTATGTGTGGCTGGGCACAACATCTAGCACAGAATATTTATGGAAAATCCTAGTAAACATTTGCTAGGTCACCCACAGGATAAAAAGTTGTGCTGGAGATGTAATTATCACTGGTTACTGAAGTGAGTGCTATCAGAACATCTCTTTTTGGAACAGGATGAGGAAGAATTTCATTTTAAAAAAAAGAAACAGCTAAATACAAAGCACTGTTCCAACATTCTCTTAAGTTTTAGTTCATTAATTTGTGACAAAAGGTAGATTTTATTATCTTCATTTATAGAGAAGAAAACAAGTTCAGTGAGATCTGTTTGACTTTTCATTCCCTTGTATTGTTTACTAAGACAGCTTTGATAGCTTAATCTTTAGAGGAAAGAAAAAATCTGAATTATGAGGCTCTGTTTAATAGGAGGTTTTGGAAGAAGCATGCCTTTTGAAAAATTACAAGTTCTGGGAATCCTCTGAGCTTTTAAGAGTATATCAAGAGATAGAAGAAGAAATAAGGTCTCGAAAGAGGATAGAATGGTGAAAATAACGATTTCACTCACTTTATATTAGCGTGACTCCTTCAAAGGAGTCCTTTAAAGGGGTCTCAGCTCAAATAAAATAAAGCCAGTGATTATTCAGTAATGTCAGCTACCTTTTCCAGACAAACACTATGGTAGATAATAAAGCTTTTTCTATATTCTGCCAATGGTCCATTACTGCTTATAATGGGAAACATTTGGGTGTGCATTATTTTTTAAAGCTAAAAAAGAGGAAGGACAACCTGAATCTTGCTTATTTTGCATCTGACCCAAATTGAGTCAACACATAACACAATATAAATCCAATATCTTGACTGCTGACCTGCACTTACCTAAAAGAAATGTTCTTGTTTCATATGTCAGCCACTGAGCTGATAGAGAAGGGAAGGGTTTGGTGGTGAGAGCCCAATTGGAAGTATGCACAAGGGGCTGACATGAGAATTAAAAGTCAGGTACAATTTATTTTGGGGAGTATGCTTCTGTTGTGAGGAATGCAGTTCTATTAGGGAATGGACTTCTGCTTCTGCTCTTCTTCTGCTCCCCCTTTTGTGCTCCCCTTCTTTTACCCAGGGGACCTCATGGCTCCACACATATCAAAGTAAAAGAGTGGCATTCAGCCACACATGCGTGTTACGATAAGCTGAATTATGTTACATATTTCAGGTGCAGGTGCCCTACCTACTACACTAATGTAACATTCTAAATCTGGGGTCTTATTCATAGCCATGAGACTAGATCACAGCCATACCTGGGACCAGGTAGGCCTGGGACCCACACTATAGCACATATTTTCAATTTTAAAATAAATACAACCCTGATTTCCTGGACCTGTTTGGGATTCATGATGATGTTTTACAAAGAAATAGCTTTGGGGCACAGAGAGATAATGTAAACCTATCCTGGCAAGTTTGCCTTGAACAGCATAGAACTGATGGAAATATGATGAGATGAGACTAAAAAGGCATCTCGGAGCCATATAGCAGAGAAATGAGAATGTCAAACCTCCAAAATCAATGAAGTCTTTTCAATAGCGTTAAGAAAATATATTAAGCCATACTGTGTATACTGAATGGGAGAGGTGAGAATGTTAGGAGAGGAAACCTATTATAATAGTTAAGAATTCATTATGCTTTGAACTCAGGGATTGAGTATTTTATATTCATAAACCTCACCATTTTTGTCATCCCAGGCCTAGATAGTTCCTCCCAAACTTCTAAAATATCTTCCATTTCTAAAATAAAATAATGGTCTCTTTCTTGAATACTAATCTGAATTTTCAAATGTCTTTATACATTGCCTCAAAAATATCCTCTGTTATAACAAATTTAACAAAATGTTATTCTTATTGTTTCTATTTTGAGTGTTTCTTTGTTACCAAATCCTGTTTCTTTATTATCATCTCAATTCAGAACAAAAATGATTTAGTATTCTACCATATTATAATCACACAGTAAATTAACTGATATCATTAGCTCTCTTTTACAGATGAGCTAACTGAGGTTCAAGAAAATTGGGTATGTGATTAAATTAACAAAAAAGAGTGCAGGCAGGATTTGAGCCCAAGACTCTCTGACTCCAAAAATGTGCTTCTTCCACTGCACCAAAGTTTCATTCCATGTTCACTTTTCATCAAGAATCTATTACTTTTTCTTAGCTATTATTTCCTGTATTTATACATTGTTTAAGAATTACTTTCCCAATTTGATATCCTAATTCTTATCCTTATTTTCTAATGTTTTAATATTGTACTATACTCCTGATTCAGTTCTCGTTTTTATTTCCTTTCTTCCAAGCTAGTCAACAAGACACTGATAGGTTTCTATTCTTAAAAGACCACTTCTACTTGGCTAGGTCCCTACTCAAAAATATTTCTTGGCTCCTCCCAACCTATAAATAAACTCTTTACCTTGGGATATACCTTCCACAATCTGTTTCAATCTATTTTTCCAAATGTTTCTCCCAGTACTCTCAAATTCACACAGTCCTCAAGCCAAACTGAACTGTTTATGGTAACTCATACACTGTCTCAAACCCATCTGCCTCTGATTCTCACATGTGCAGTTTCCTTCATCTGGAAATTATAAATGCTATTGTATCTTGTGTTTCTAATCTTCAGAAGAACTTTCTAAGTCTCTTATTTAAAAGAGAAAAAAATCTTTAAATATTAAGTGTTAAGAAATTCATACAAGATGACACAACAACCAAGAGAGTAATATGGCTTAGCTAAAATCATAACTTTTTCATATAACATTTCTTATATATAAAAGCAATAGGTCTCTCCTTTGAATTTCTTAAATCTTGTTTATGTGCGTGTGTGTATGTGTGTGTACAATGCATTTCACATTGACCATTAATCTTTTGAGCCACAGTTTTCTTTTCACATGCACTTGTATTTTTGCCCTAACTATATTTTACATTCTTCTAGTATGACCACAGTTCAGAATTTCAGTAGAGGTGTAAGTAGGGTTGAATAGGAAGTGATATCATTAAAGGATTGGCTAGGGAAAAGATGATTCAATAGAGACATGAGATTATTCTTTAGCTAGAATAATAAAGGGAAAAATACACAGGTATTGAAACATTAATTCCTCTTCCTGCTACTGTCAAACAGGCAATAATGTCTCTCTGACCCATAGATGGTTAGAGAAAGAAACTATGACAAAAAAGAGTGAAAATACTGGAACATGAGTTAGTATCAGAAGAGTAATGTCTTTGTGACTGCCGTCAGGTTTTCATATGTTTTGGGTAGTGTGGAGGAAAGGGCAAAATAGCCAGGTAGCATAAGTCATAGAAAGAAGGCCAAAGCTGGTACACACAGTGAAGTTCAGCCATGGCTGGGTGAAGTCAGAATCCTGTAGCAGCATTCACAGCAAGGGTTTGCATGTGGTGAGTTGAAGGATTTTGCAGATGAAAATTATGCATGAAACCTCAGCGTCCATATGCAGGATGAGCGTGTAACATCTAAAAGCCATTAGCTTACTTGTGGCTATTTAAATTTAAATCCTAAAAAATTAAAATTAAAGAAAATTTAAAATTATTTTCTTAGTTGTATTTGCCACACTTCACTGTTCAGTGTGCATATAAAGTTTTTCATCATTGCAGAAGGTTTTATTGCACAGTTCTGACTAAAATACAAATTACATATAGTCTTTTTTTTTCTGTTTCCAAAGGCTATAGCTTATCAATTGGTATGACTAATAAACCAAATATGTAAATAACTTAAATACAATTTCAGTGGGTTTAATTAGTATCAAAAAGTGATCAGAGTAAATTTTATATATTTTTTCAGAAAATGTCTAAATAGCTTTTAAGTTTGGGTAGTGTCTAAAGTAGTAGATGCAGAGTAGATGCAGTGATATTTGCAATCAAATGCTCTACCCCCAATGCAGTAACATTTGAATTGAGCACTAATACATTTTTTGAGATGTGAAAGGGCATTGCATCAATAAGAATAGCACAAGGTTAATGACGGCTGACAAAATGTATGGGAAATAGTAAATGATTCACTTTGGCTAGGACTTAAAATAAATATAGGAGAGGAATGTAAAATTCAGGAGGAACATGGATTGAGATCAACTAGTGTAGGTTTAAAGTTTGTTTTTAATTGAAACAAAGAACTTGTTATAAGAGACATTGCCATTTGTTCCTTGGAAAAATAAATGTTCCATCCCTGTGATGCCAGGTTGAATAAGAGTGTGCTTGAAACAAAAGACAAAGTGAGGTTTTTTAGGAGATTGCCCCAGTGATCAGGGACAGAGCGAGCTACGTGCTATAGAATCTATATTAACGCAAGAAGAAAGGGAGAATCAGAAAGGACTCAGATTTGAAGTGTGACAAATGAAGAAAATTATATTGCTGTACAGGGAATGAGGAGGGTTCATAAGGAAATATGGTGAGTTCGGTCTCAAATATGTCCATTTCAAAGAGCCACAAACTAGGGAAGAGTCTAGATGGAGGTAAACATTTGGAGCTGCATCCTGTGATATTGAAGAAGAAGAGAAAATTTGCCTAGCAGAAAGAGGCTGGGATTTAGATGGAAGAATCTGGCTTTAGAAAAGAGAAAACAGGTAGAGAATTCAGTGAAGAAAGAAGACTAGGTGTAAAGGCACAAAAAGATAATAACCATAACATGAAAGCCCCTTGAGAGAGGCTTTAGAGGAATGAGTGGTTAATAATCTCCAAATCTGAAAGAATTCAAGGACAACCTCTAAGGGAAAACAGTTTTAGTGATTTTGAGAACGTGAATGACTGCAGAGACATCTTTGGTGGAGTTGAATAGATGGGGTTATATGACTAATATAAGTGATTATTTAGATAGGAGCTGATAATGAAGTAGGTAGGTAACTATTTCATTCTCTCTCTTTCTTCTCATTTTTCAACACATACTCCCATTCTTGCTTCCTATTTCACTAAGAAAATAGGAGCAATCAGAAGAAACATTTAAATTTTTCCATCATCACACATAGTAGCTATGTGCTTCTATATCAATTTACCTTTCTTTCTATTGTCACTATAGATAAACTGTAGTCTTCTAATAGAGAACAACACCTATTTGTACACTACATCCCATCCTTACTCTACTTACTTAGATATCACTTCAACAATAAAGTCTCTTCTCTATTATGCATTAATATATTTTACCATTTTTCCTCACTGCTATATATTTCTCACCAATATATACAAAAACATTCTCTTTTGATCATCTTCCTTACCAATTACCCTACCAGTTCTCTACTTTCCTTTACAATCTTTATTTTTCCTCCCCACTATTGTTTTTCTCTTAGTACTACTTGAAATTAGTATTATCAAGGTCAATATTTCTAATTTTTGTGCACTTCCAGAGCCAGTCAAGAAAATACACTTTCTAGGGTCCCTCCCATAACTTAGAAATCCCTCCTCTAGCCCTTCACTGGCTGAGCTCCTCCCCCATAGAGCAATGATTTCATGAGGCCAGAAGGAAGTACTCACCTGGAACCTATGCTCCTCTTCTAGACCATATTCCAGGAAACAAGACCCCATATTTCCTACTAAAATCACTTAAACCCACTTCAGAGTCTGCACTAGCCTCTTCCTTGAGTCTGGCCCCTCAAGAGTAGATCATACCAGTAGTATACTTATTCCTAGTCAAGAAGGATTGCCCGAAAAGCAGCTCTTTGTAGGGGTTTTAACAGAAATTAACCAGAGGTTACCTGTGCAAGAGTTCTCTCATGGCAGAGCACAGAGTTAATAGTGGGAAGAGAAGGGAGGCAGGATTCTCATACTTTCATGTTCAGTATTGAAAGGAGTCAGAGCGCTAAATTTTAACATGTTTTTCATAGCATTGTGAAGTTACTTTTTTTTAAAGTAAGAGGTAAGACCATTTTTTTTAATTTGTTAACTTGATTTATAACATATATGTGTAGATGTGTAGTATATGTTCTTTCAATGATACCCTGACCCTGAAAATGTTAGCTGTAGGTATGACTGTTTTCAATGATTAAATCTCAATATATATTTTTACTTGGCCACACAATAGCATTTGACAGAGTGAATCACTTCCTCCTCTTAAGACCCTTTTTTACCCTTGGTTCTAATAGGACAATATATTCTCCAGAGTCTTCTCCTTCGATATTAGCAACAACTTCTCAGACTTTTTAAAATGACCTTGGATACAGTCCTCGATTCTTGTTTATATTTACATACTCCCTTGATTATATTATCTATTATGTAGCTTTAAATGTCATCATATACTGATGACTCCCAAATTATATTGTGGCCAGTATTCTGACTTCTAGACTCAAAGATGTGTGGTATGTTTGAACTTTTAATTTGTTTTTTAATAAACATTTCAAATATATGATATTCAAAATTGAGTCCCTGATCTTTCTCCTCCAAATCTACTTGTTCCACAGTCTTTCCCATCTCAAGATATATAGCAACTCTATTACTACAATTACTTAGGCTCTTCGATTTCTCTCAAATCCTGTATCTCTCAAACCCTTCATCTCAAAACCCTGCATCTCTCAAATCCTGCCAGTTCTATCTGTAACATGTATCCAAAATCTGATCATTTGTTACCATGGTGATAATATAACCTAACTCATATTGCCTTTTCCTTGATTATTGCAAAATTTTCCAATATGTTATCTAGAATTCTCCTGTTATCATGTTGGTTATATCAACTTACTCCACTGCTCGAGATCCTGCAATGTTTTCTAGTCTCTCACAGAGTAAAAGTCAAAATCCTGAACAAGCTGAGGAGGACCTCAATGACCTGAACAACCCATGCATTTGCCCATTAACTCTCTGCTTTCTTCTTAAACTACTGTCCCTGCACTCACTCTATTCCAGTTACCCTGTTTCCTTAACAGTTCTTCAATCACACTAGGCAATTGCCTGCTTCCCAGCATTTGCATGTACTATTTCCTTTGCTCAGATTTGTCTTTCTCCTGATGCCCGTGCTTTCACATTCATCTCTTTGATATCTTTGCACAAATGTTACTAAAGTAAACATTCTGCTGCACGTCTCAGAACTTTTTTCATGACTGAGACATTCATTTTCATAGCTACTGAGAGTGCTGGCAGCTGAGTTCCCCTCCACAGACGGATACTTAACCAAAAGGAGTTGCCGTGCCTAAGGTTATAACTCTTTCCTGAAGGCAGCTCACACCCAGTGACTGGACAGCTTGGGAGTATAAGGGCTCATCTCACTTCTCACTTACAACTTTGAAGAGTCATTCCTGCTATTAACTTCCCGTACAATCAGCTGAGGCCTCTTTTGCAATGGTATTGTGGTTTCAACCTTTCCTACTGCCAATTCCTGCCTCCCTCATTCCTTATGGGTATATCTACCAAGGGTATTTCTCACTCCTTTTCTTCATGAAAATCTATCTCAGATTCTGTTTCCAGGAAACTTAATCCAAGAGAGCTGGTACCAGGAATGGTCCTAAGAAGCAGACTCTAAAATGAGGTATTGAAACTAGATTACCCACGACCCACCCTCAACCTCTAGCAAGTGAGGTGATTAGAACTCTATTGGTGGTAGGTATATTACTGATAGTCCCTGGCTTATGGTAGCAGTTTAGTTTTGAAATTTTTCACTGGCAGTGACCTGATATGGGATCTAGCAAGAGACAATGTACAGGTGGTAAAAATCTCAATATTTGAAAGTGTTCAGAAAAGCAGAAATTATAGACTATAGTATTGATGGCTGTTGCTGGGAGCTGTCAATTTACCCCCAGACACACACACACACACACACACACACACACACACACACACACACACACAAAGATAATGAAAGGCCAAGGGTGTTTAATTGCCAATTTAATGCAAAGTGCAAAAGCCAGAGGATCTTTTGAGCTTCATAAAACAAACAAACAAACAAACCCTCATCTCCCACAGTGCATATGAGGGTGAAAAAGTGATGATCAGGCGCAGGACTCAATTATAAGGATAAGAGAGTTCCACAGAAGATGGAAATGTCAACCTTAGCAAGACTACTACACCAATGTCAAGTTCTTCATTGAAAAAGAATGGAACCCAGAGACAGAATAGCAACGCTTGGGTTGATGCATCAAAAAATCTTGACTCCTTGGATTCCACTTAGACCATCTGGGTTGACAGACGTGATACACTCTTCCCTTTGAAAGGCCAGCACTCACCCTTGCATGAGCCAACGCACAGACCTTTGTATTATTAAATAATATTCAACCTGATAAATATCCATATCTACTGCTCCTGGAGACCTGGTCAATAACTATAATATATTTATAACATAATCTGGGCGAGGATATTCCAAACCTGCTACCAGAAGAAAGAGCCACATACCAAACAAACTATAGAAACTAATCAAAATGTACTTACAGGAGCTGGAAGAGTATATATAATTATTGGAATATAACAGTGCTAGATCAAAGGAAGATGAATTATAAATCTGAACAAAGGAGAAGTATCTTACAGAAACCCTTTCCTCTGATACAGGGTGCCAATCCTCTGGGATATGGTATTAACATGTTTTCTAGGATGGCTCACTGAAGCCTAGATATTGTTATTTCATGGTAAATGAAGGCAACAAATGGCTCAGAGAGGTTGGCATCCTAGACTGAGAAACCAATCGGACTTTAGGAAATGATCAAATAGCTTTTCTATGTATTAAAATAATTAAGAATGCACTAGTGAGAGAGGATTTCAGCATTATTGAGACAGTTCTTCATAGGCAGGGATTGATGACTAGACTTCCTCAAAGCAATGGGAATAATAAGAGCAAAATAACAGAGACCAGGTGCCAACATTTAATTATGAGACCCAAAGTAGGTGTGATGTTGTAATGATAGTCAAGGTCAGAGTGACACCCAGTAGAGCCTGCTATGCAGAGAGGTCTAGAAGTAGTTAATAATAAAACAGTGTTCTTAAAGTCAAAATAAATGAGCAGGCAATATGAGTATTGTTCAATTTAAACAATCAGAAAAGTCAGAAGCAATCATCAAGAGAATAATGTCAAAAATATCATGATCCCTTTTCCTATTTCTAAACCTGAGCTATTTCTCAGAGTAATAACTCAATTACTGAAAGTTCTTAATGAAGGAGAAATCTTCAAAACCGTGAAAAAAAAAAAAATATATATATATATATATATATATATATAAGATTCACTAAAGTTATTCTATGGAATCTGAGTGGACTTTGGTATTTCAGGACCATCATTAACATTATGGCCCTCATGTTAAATTAGGGATATATGGGAGTCAGGTAAGAAATGGTATCCTTGGCTATATCAAGATTACAGTGGACACAGTGGATTTGCAGACCCAGCCAGCAGTCATTTCTAAAGTATGATTATATATGTTTAATATATGTTGGCTGAATCCCCATATCACTTTTTTGGCTTGTACAGTAAGAATTAGCATAATGAACAATATCAAATGGAAGCTCTGCTATTACCCCATTCGTTCCCCAGCTGTTATGACCTTAAAAGAGATATACCAGTTCAGTCTTTGTTCTTCATTTCAGTGTATATATGTCTGTATGTATGTGTGTATGTATGTGTGTATATTATGTATGTATGTATGTGTGTATGTATATATGTGCATTATGTATGTATGCGTGTGTGTATATATATATTAATGCACATATATACATACACACATGCATTATGTATGTATGTGTGTGTGCATGTATATATATACATACACACATACATACATAATATACACACATAATATACACACATACATACACACATACATGTATATATACATACACACATGCATACATAAACACATAATATACACACTTACATACACATATATATATATGACTATCATGACTATCTCAACTTTGGAGCTCCCTGAGGATTGGCTGAGTGTTCTGGTATAACTGTATTGCAATCCAATTTCTCGCCCTGACAATATTGCTTCCTTCACTCATTTGCATGGATTGTTCCAAAAGACATTTTACAAAAAACTGTCTTTATGCATTTTTTATTATAAAGTCAGTTTCAAGGAACTTAATCTAAAATAGTGATCTTTTTAATTCAGTCTTCCTGGACATATTATACAAAATTCTGATTTCTCATTCTCTCCACCACTTTAATACCTCTTATATCCATTGTTTGTTAAGATTTATTATCAGTTATATTTCTATATACTTTAATATTTATCATATTTATTGTCTAGTTTTCACACACTAGAATTTAAGTCCTATAAGAGAAGAATCTGACTTTTGTTTACTGTTGAATGAGCCTGGTATATAACACTTGTTGAATACATCAATTGTTTAATAAATGAATTCCTACAATTCTAGAGGTAATATTTCATACTCTCAATCATTTAGGAAGGAGAATAATGCATTTCTAACATGGAGCAAAGAGATGTCAAACACCATATATTTATTGATCTCTCACTATTCACCAGTTATTTTAATAAACAAGATTTTCTTCTATGTACTCTGAGTTTAGAGCCTGCAAACAGAAGAGAACAACCAGAGAGCATAATCATTGAAAACCAACCTGCCTAGTCAATGAGGAAAGACAAATTTACTGGCAGAAGATTTCTCTTAGGAACTTGGAAGGTAAAGAATCACACAATGGGTGGTAGTAGATGTGAAGCATAATGGAGAATATACTTCTCTGGTTCTTTCTTAACAAATGGGTACTTTGGAAAAAGTCAACTATAGAAGATATTACTAGTGAGGAAAAAAGCATGAGCAAAAGCTAAGCTGGGACACATAATTAGGAAAGGGATGAAAGCTCAGCCAAAATTGCAAACGTGTTATGAGAAATAATGGGAAATATATTTGCATTGTTGGGTTGTGCAAACTAGATTATTGAGTATTTAGCAGCAGGACTAAGATAGCAGTAGGAAATAAGTTCTTTGTTTTTTCAACAAGAAAAGTGTAATAATAAATTTTGGGTATTAGAGAATATAACCTGACACATACAGAGCAGTAGGAAATAAGTTTTTTGTTTTTTCAACAAGAAAAGTGTAATAATAAATTTTGGGTATTAGAGAATATAACCTGACACATACAGGTTAGACTGGGATAGTCAGTTACTAGAATCAGGAAACCTAAGTAAGAGGTAGTTGCAATAATCAGAACTAAAATTACTGAGAATAAGATTAAGAAAGTACGTAGTAGAAATGTTGTTTTAAAGAGACATATTTTAAAAATTTCTAAAGACAGAATTTGGGACGGGAAGAGGTCCTTTTGGAAATAATTATGATTCTCATCTTTTTTGGCAATTAGGCTTGTAACATTTTATTTCTCATAATCATTATATATAATCATACCCTAATCTATCAACAAGAGTATGTAGACTAAGTAAAGGCAGAATTCAACTCTAGTAAATAAAAACACATATTTGTATGACCTTTTAGAATATAAGAGCTGCTTAATGTTGGCATTGGAGACTTATTGCACCATCTGAATGTGCTAATTTGAAATGGCAAGTTTTGTTTGCCTTATTCCCTTAAGATCAAAAGACTTCTCTCAGGAAGTCCCCAAAGACATGAACTATCTGGAGGAAATACTTTGCTCAGAGCTCCCAGAAGTGCACATTTGAGTACCATTAGCAAAGGAAAGAGGGTTTGCCTCAAATTTCATGGGAATATACAAGGATAAAGGTCTTACTAAGGCAGCCACGACTAAAATCACCCAGGACCCAGTGCCTGGAGTCAACAACTCTTATAAGATATGAAAACAAAATAAAGAATAATACAGTTGACAGTCTGTATTGACAATTTACAGAGAGAAATTCAGCCATTGGAGCTACTTATTGTAGTCAGCCACATGTAACATACTCAAGGGAAATACAATTTGATGACTGTAGAACCCCACTAATACTGGCAAAAGAGACATCTCCAAAAACATAGATTGAAATCTCAACATTAAAAGCAGGAGGGAAAAAATTACTTGTTCTCTCAAGCTAGGTATTTAATTATAAATTTACAATAGTGATTGCCCAAACTTTTTAAAGGCTAATATCCCTTTCTGAAGATTGCACAGAGACCCTGTGGAATAGCAAGAGGAAAAATTACTCACACCATGAAAGCTTATGATATTTCTGTGATCTTTATAGCTGAGGCTCATTCTTTATTTTACCTTAAGTCAATTTTTCTTTCTTGCACAGTCTAATGATAAAAACAATATTCCCAATCATGCCAACACTGTGATACAAAAATAAACAAACACACACACAAACAAACAAAAACAAGGTTTTTAGAAGTCCTTCTCAATGATTATTTTAAAATACCATAACACTGCAACACAATGTCTTCTGCTTTCTGTGTGTGTGCATGTGTTGTGAATGCTAGTGTGTGTGTGTGTGTGTGTGTGTGTGTGTGTACATGGCAATATATAGTACTCTAACATGATAGTATCTCTGATAGTTTCTTGTTTTCAAGAAAAAATGAAATTTATGGTCACATTTTTCCTTGAATAAAAAGCATCTAATTCTCCTGTTGTCATCTTTTATCAATTTTCTCTAAGTATTGAACAAGGTTTAACAATAGAAATAAAAAAGTATACTGGTGTTTTTAAGGCTGAGAAAAAAAGTGTAAATGTTGAGCTGACAGTTGTAATTGTGTATATTGAAATTATTTCAGACAAACATTGAGTTTTTCATTGATTTTTTTTGATTCACTCTAAAATTTCTAAAGTATTTATTTTGGTTCACATATACAATGGAATATACTCAGCCATTAAAAATTGAAATCCTACCAATGCAATGACATGGATGGACCTAGAAATTATTATGCTAAGTGAAAAATAAATACCATATGATTTCACATACATGTGGAAACTAAGGAACAAAAAGAACAAACTAATCAAAAATGACAATCTGGTGATGGACAGAAGGAAGGGGATAGTAAGTCAATAGATGGTCATGGGCAGGGGAGGACAGCATAGGGAATGCTGTTATTGTCTATATAGAGAGCCAGATGAGAAAAAGAGCAATTAGGGGGACCATTTTACAAAACTGTATAAATGTCTAACCAAAGTACTGTATACTTGAAAATAATAAAGCAAAATTTTAAAAATATAAGCATAGACAACTATGGCACTGAACCTTGGAAAGAAACCCTAACCACCTAGTCACCTCAGCATAACAGAAAAAAAAAAAAGATTTTAGGTCTCTATCAATTCATTAGCAAGAAATAATTTTTAACATTTCCTGTGGCTAACACTGTGCCAAATACTGTGGAGGACATACAAATTAATAAGATATTGTCCCCACTCTAGTGGAATTTATTATTATTTATTTTTTATTTTTTTTTTTTTTTTTTGGTCCAGACAGCTATAATCCTAAGTGAAGGAACAGGAACTAACAACTCCAGCTCATTAGTGAACCTATGTCCCAGGAACCTAGGGAAGAGAGCTGTGGAAGAAACCTTCTCTTCTCTCTGCTTCTGCCTAACCTCCTTCCCCTATGTATAGATACATCTTGAATTTTATGTCAAGATTTTTTAGTCACTGATGAAAAATATCACATTATCATCTCATAAAGTTGATGACTAAAACTTCTAGCTTACGCAGAAAAGTGGAGTTTATAATTTTATGCAGCACAGAAAATGTACACTTCTCCTGAAAGAGCTGGTCAGTTTTAGTCAGTAAGCAACTTAGAAATTTTTCGTAAAACATGTACATTTTCAAAGCCAGCGAACATCCCCACCAAAAAGCTATGGGATATATTTACTCAAATACAAATTATAAAAGTATCCAGTCAGATCGCAATTGCTATGGAATGTACAAGAAACTTGTACATTCAGGGTACTACGTATATTCAATTTTGATACAAAAACAATAAGCAAAAAGTTTATTTTCATGTTTGTGTCTTTTTTTGTGCTTCTGTCAGATCGACTCTACTCATGATGAGTATAAATAAACCAGGCAGTGCAAATTTTGTTCCTTTGGAGCTAGGTCCTTTGCATTGTAAAAACGATACCACATGATTTGCACCAACTCTTGTATTCCTACCTTTCCACTTCTTTAGACTATCATAACATGGCTTTAGAAGAATGAAACCCAGACCATGCTTCTATATCTGCCGCTTAATATTTTATGTGAAAAAGTAAACAAAGCAGGAATATGTATTTAATTTGGCAGCCCATTTCCTTCTTGTATGAATATGCAAAAACCACCTGTTCAAACTTTCACATGATCCCACAAGAAGAGCAGCACTGACATATTGATTGACAACTATATTCTAGCATTTCCTGGTTAGGTGTATTCACAGACCCCAAAATGTACATTGAAAGATTTGTCTGCTGCCTGAGGCAGTCATCTCTATTTAAAAGGGAAATGTTGATTGACTCCCTAACAAGTGCTTTATGCTTCATATAATAAAAACTTGTAGAACATAATCTCTGTCCCCAAACCTGGAGATCTTCAAGAAATCATGAAATCTATTGTCGTAGTTGAAAGGCATAGAACATATGTGGATGTATTTACTATTCTTACTTTTAATGAAGAACTAAATTACCTACTGTTTAAAAAAGATTGCTTTTTATTCCTCTGATATCAAATCATTAAAAGTCCTTCCAGTACAACAGCTTTTGCTTAATGGCCTAAATAGTTAATGTACTACCACAGTTCAGTGTCTATACCAAGTGGATCCTCAATTAATGTTTATAATTGACTCATGAGCAGTAAAAGCTCAATTCATAGAAATGGAGCCTATGAGACTAAAATCAATAATTTAGGAGCACTGCGTGTTGAATTCTATGTTTGTGCCGATACGACAATACATAAAACATCTGTTTCTGTTTTTTTTTTTTTAAGTTGTTTTCTAGTTAACTGACAGACACTGAGATTCTAATAATTTTGAGTAATAAAATCTGGACATAGTGAGATTATAAATTTGGATAATTCAATATAAATATTCTGATAGCAATAGTAGAGGGATAATGAAGAATTTAAGGACTCAAATATCTGAAAATAAGATACAACTTGTTCTTTAGTTATAATAACTTAAAATCACAGTAATAAAAGTTACCATTAGTGTGAAACATTCCATTTGAACTGCTCATTGCAGATTATCTTAAGTGTATAGATTTTGACAACTTCTACATTATTGTATGCTTTAAGGAAGATGAGCAGGTTTTGGAAGATGTGCCAGAAGTGACCATTTAATTTGATCAGGTGACAGGCACCCTTTGATCAGGTGATGGCTCAGAAAACATCTTAGTCAAAGCAGAATCTTAGGGAGGGTATGAGCAGTTGAGTAGGACAGCAGAACACTGCTCTTGCATCCTATGTTGAAACCAGAGCTGTGCTCTACATCTGAAAAAGTTTGAGCAAATAAACTGACGAGTATCTACTAACCACACAAGATGGGAAGCGGAATTAGTTCAGAGAGCAAGGAGTCGGCTAAAAGATCAAAAGAACTGGAGAAAAAGCTTCAGGAAGATGCTGAGCGAGATGCGAGAACCGTAAAGTTGCTGTTATTAGGTAATATTGTTTTTCCTTTGCTTTCAAAATCCTGATGTTTTCTTCAATTGTGGTATATTTACCCTCTTGGACTTCAATTTAAAGTGTATAATTATATAGGATATCTATTATAAAAATATGTTTGGAAAGTTAGATTTTATGTGTGCTTTTTAAAATATTTACTAATTTTCTATTAAGCATTTTATTATATTTTTCGTTAAGCAGAGAGACAAATATTTATTAGATGACTCAATTTCTCTGTCAATAATACAGTATACTATTAAGGAAAAACTCACATATATTTATTGCACCCTAATTATTTCTTGAATGTCCGCTTTTTAATACTGAAAACATCCCTTAAATACAAGTTATATTTATGTTATTTTGTTTGAACAGAAATATGTTGTTGTTTGATATCCAAGTTAATATGTTATTTAATTACGTGTGCTGTTAAAACCAGTTTCAAGTTATTTAAAGAGTAATGACAATGTACTTTAAATTATACTAATAATATTATTCAGTATTCTGAATACTACCTATAATATTGTCTGCATACTTGAAAAATCTTCTTTATAAGTTCTTTTAGGGTATTTATGTATTGATTAAGGAAAAAAATTATGTCTCTTCTATCTTTTCTTTCCCTCAAAACTCAGCACAGTGTTTTTCTACAACCATACATTCAATACATTTTCAATGAATTAAAAGATTGAAGATAATCTATACACCACTCATTTTACTAAATACAAAAAATTCACATGCAGTGGTCACTGAAGGAGGTTTGTAAAATAAAATAAAAACTTATATAAAGAATACAAATCAAGAGCTTTAATTTAATCATGATTGTGTGTTCCACAAAATGTCCTCATTTTTTAGTGTTTAATTTGCTCCAATGGCAAGAGTGTTTCAGAAGCCAACTGTAGGGTTACCAACACTTGCTCCTCAAAGGAAAGAACACGTTCTCTCCCTTCATGCGTAAGTTTGATGGCTTTTCACTTGCCCACAGCACTCGAAAGTGACCACCTAGAGGTTGGTGACTTAAAAAAGAGTTGAGATGAACTCATGAAATCAACAAATATACTTTCCCTAAAACTCTGGAGTATTCTCTGATGCTTTGATCAAGAGTGAAATTAATATGGAAAAAGCAAATAATAGGTGAAAGGGAAAGCCAAGTATTCCTACAAATGCATTCTGTGTCCCTCTTGCTGTAAGAACAATGGTGTAAGAGTTTTGATAAAATACATTAAAAATCCTTATGTTTGAATAAAATTTCAAAAGAATAGACATATTTTCAATATACCAATTATTTTTAGATTAAACTATTGGGTTAGCTCAGAAAAAAATGGTAACATTTGGTGCAGAAATATAAAAGAATAATTTGTCACACTATTAGATCTCTGTCTTTCTCAAGACAATCAGAATTTCATTAATTCAGTTCCACTGGAACCACACAGTATGCTGGATTTATTTGGTTCCAACGATATGTGCACTGAAATTCTCAGTCACATCCTACTTACACAAAATGAATCAAATTCTCTTAAGCTTTTCCTATTTTAATGATATTCCAAACACCTGACTAAGTTTTCCTTTCTGGACTCTATTTGAATTCTATACAATGATTAAATTGTCAAAGTTCAAAATGATGAAGTTTTGTAACATCTCTGCTTTAATTCTCATATTTTTAATTGAATTCAAATTCTCTAAACTGTAATCTTTATACTCAGTTTAGCTTCTTTATACTCAAAGTGTTCAGTGGAACTAAACCAAACCTTCTTACCTTCTCGCCCTCAAATCCTTTCACTAATAAAATCTATTTAATTTATCCCATCATTGAAACAATGATTCTCCTTGTGGCCTGAACAAGAAGTTTTAAGTTTATCAATGAGTATGTTATGTGGTTACTAACCAGTTAAAAATTCTTAGTAATCAGATCTGGAGTCTGACTCTGTTTTTGATTTAAAAAAATAAATAAAAATCTAAAAAACATTTTGACAGAATTCATTCTTTATGTTGATCCTCTTGTTATCCAATGAATTTCTTGGTGCTTAAACACATAGCACAACTTTCCAAATTTACATGTACTGTAAAGTAAATGTATCATTCGGTATTATTGGACACAAGATTTCACTGAATCTGAAAAGCTAGCAAAGTGCTACTTTAAAAATAAAGGATCACCTTGCAGAAAGATTCCTTTTTTATTATACCTTTCAGACATTTAATAAAATTGGAGAGACCAAATCCATTTCTTTAGTAAAAAGCAGGCTTCTAGGAAACATTGGAGATGACCCATATATTACTGACTCATTTGATAACTGCTATTAAAGACAATGTCACATGCTTTAAAAGAATTAGCCCATGAAAATACCCTAGAAAGAGTACATTTTAATAAAAAAAACAAATTCTAATAAATCAAATGTTCTCTTTTGTAGACTTCTAAGTTAGTTTTTTTTTAAGTCTTGATTTACAAATGTTTGATTAAACTTTAATTCTATTTTTAAAATACCTATCATTTAATTGTAGAATCAATGGGGATCATGTTTTCATTTTTTCCTATATCTCCTCTCTTTATATTTATTATTTTAAATTTCAGTTAAAATTGATTTATTTGACCACATTACTTTCTTTTGTACTTTTTTAAATTTCCGTCATGTGAGCTGGTTAGATTCAGAGCTCCATAGGAAGTACAGAAAAAATTAGCTTTCTTTTCTTTCATATTGAAACACAACCATGTTCAGTGTACAATTCTCAGTTATGATACTGTAATTAGCTGTTAACAAGTGATCTCCAGCATCATCATGGACCGTCTATCATTAGTGTTCTTTTACTTCAGCTCTAAAACTTTTTATTCTTTATTTTTTCTATGAGCTATATTGTAAACATTACACTATATGAATTTTAAATGGTGAAATCTGAGTTGCATTGTTTTAAAATATTACTCCAATTACCTGACTCTTAAAAACATAAGTGTGGGTGGAGTCTGAATATGAAAAAAACTTCTTTAAATGTGATTATATTTACTGAGATAATATTTTCAAATTCTGAATTGTCTCATTTATTCAACAAGTGGATATGTTGGAAGGTGTGCCATTTTTAGTATGACAGTGAAAGTATTACACTGATTCTGACGCTATCTAAAAGCTTATTGCCAAATAACTGCTAACATAAAGCTTGCTTAGCAGAATTAGCAAAATCGTTTTATCACCTGATAGAGTGGAGAGAGTACAATTTAAAACTAGTAGAGTAAAATGTGTTTTTAAGCCATTTGAAGTAAAACTTGATTTGTTAATATTTTCATCAAATATTATACTTTTTTCAGTTCTTCTCTGAGTGACCTTGGACTAGCCACACAATCTCAGAGAAATGATGGGTATCAAAGTATTTTGTAAACTTTAAAAATCCAGACAAACATGGTTTATTTTCTTTGTGTAATAGAGTTCTCAAACTAAAATAAATTAAATGTTAACAAATGTATACAATTTTTTTTTTGTCTTCCTCTTATGTATATCTAAGAGAAAAGAACATAGAAGACTTAGGTTAAATTAAAGTTCTTATTTTTATTTTTTTTTAAATAGGTCTTTATATTTATTTTTAAAAAGTGCCTCTAGATATGAGTGTAAGAGGATGCCGGGAACTGCGAGTATTCCTGAGTCACTAGCTATATTATAAATTCATCAAGAGTAAGGAAGTCTATTTTTTAATTTCCATTACACCAGTAGAGTCAATGCCTGTCTATGCATGTGATCAGATAAACAGATCCTCTGGAATAATTGTATTAAGATTAACAAATAAATTTATTTCTGATCACCAGTGATAAGAGGAAGCTTGTGAACGTGTAGAAAATATTTCTAAAATAATGTTTTAAATTTTTTGTTTTGTTTTATGTATCCAAATTAGAACCATTGTTTTCTTTCTTTAAAAATAATATATTTTTATTTTAAAATATTATAAAATATTTTATGTTTTTATGTTTCTAAAGATACAATCTTGCGGATGCTTAAATTCTCTCCAGAGTGCAATAAACTCTTCTCACATAACAATTTGAAGCTTCCAGAGGCAAAGCCAAATATTTACAACATTGCATTTATTATAATGAATGGCAGATGGTAACATCTAATAGCTTGCTATAATGTCTCTTCTATTCCAACAGGCAAAAAGCACTGAGATAAATGTTTATTTTAGATTAATTTACCTCAAATAATCAGGACATTTAAACATAGTCTCATAAGTCTCTCACATAAATTATGCAAACTATTTATTAAGGTATTCCATATTTGGCCAAATGGTATTTGTTAATGAGATTAAATATCCTGTCTTGTTCAAAATGGCTCTTGTTAACTATGATTTAACAGAACCTCTCTAGTAATATTACATAACCTTTATATATTCGCTTTTTCACTCAAACCTTGAATTATTCATTCAAGAACAGTACTGTACATTTAAAACCACTTATATAAGTAACATGAACAATTAATAAAAATTTATTTGCCCCTCCATGCTGTTAGAAAAAAATGGTTAGTAGTGAAACATTGATTGTATAAAGACCCCATGTTTTATGTAAAACAAAATATGGCTGCAGTTAAGATTTTAGACTTAAATTCAGAATCCATTTCCTTATTTAAGTTTTCTTGAAATATTTATATGTAAATTGTAATTGATGTGTGAATCAATGTAGAATTTGAACCTAGAGAAGCAGGATTCGAGGTAAAACTGAGGGTGAGAGTCATCAAAGTATGAAATTCCATTCTATTTATTAAATCCTAATGCTAATAAAGTGGAAGTCCTGGGTTTAATTCCTGCCTCTATATTTTACAGTCAAGTAGAATAAATTTGCAATTTAGAATTCTCTTTTATGATATCTGGAAATGTCACTCTCTGATCATTATTTAATATTCTATTATCTCTCCTACTTGTCTACATCTCATGAATCAGTTCTTTGATTTCCCATACTTCACTCAGAGTCAGCTGTTTTATCTGTTTCTCCTAAAATTCTGAAATACTCTGTCTCCTTGATTTACATTCATACCCTCAACCCTGCATAATCTCTCAAGGTTCTTCATTTACCATTGTTCTAACACACTAGTCCCGGTGGATTTTCTTCAAAGTGATGTTATTTAACATCTTTTCAGCCCTTAGTGCTGACCTAACTCCCATCTCCATGTAAACTCTTAATTTCCTTCATTCTTAGGCATTGTAGAATAAATGATATATAATCTTCAGTTTCCTAGCTGATGAAGTTTTGTTTTTAACTTAGCTAGGCCAATAATTATTTTACTTATTCTTAGCTTTTTGCTAAAATATTCCTAAATGGCTAGTGTGTCTGCATTCCTAACATCACTTCCATCAAGAATCTTCTCCTTCCAATTTAGCCTAAATGACTAACCATGTACAAGACAGTGATCAATCATCTCCACATTTCACTAAACACACATTTATTCTCTTCTACTTCAACTAATTTTATGTAAGTGGTGGTATTCCACTTACACTCAATTGTAATTTCAGCTTTTGACTTATTTTTTATCATCTTCAATGTCTTGCGAATTTTGCTTTATGAATTATTATGTCTCCTTTCCATTTTCAAAATTCTTCTCTACTGGGTCTTTCCTCTTTGTGTATATCTACCCATTAGCCTAAAAACCTTTGACTCCATAACCCCCTTGAACTCACCTTATATAGGTATATTTTTCAATGATTTTAGATTGAAATACTTCTCAAAGAAGTCCATGTTCACTGCTTCTATTTTCTCTATATTCTCTTTAGTTAATTGTAATCTAACTTTTATGCCCTCCTCCCTACTAAAGAAAATTCTCTCTCACAGATCCCTGAAACCCCCAGTTCACAAAATTCAAACTTCAATTGTTTTGAATCGCTCTTCTTTCTTAATTCCCAAAACACAATACTTTCTTCTTTTCTCCACTTGTAAGTGGTTTTACTCAACAAGGTTTGACCTTGGACTTTCACATTTTTCAGTTCATACTCTCTCTTGAGTATCTAATATCAGGGCTTACCAATCTTTGCTAGAGGAATGACTCTAACATCCTTTCTTTTGCCCAATTCTTGATCTATATTTGCAAATTTTTATTATTTATCAATGACCTGGTTATATTTTAGAAGAATTCAAAATAATTTTCCAAGTTTTTCTTGCTGCCCATTTTATGCTTTGGTGAGGTCCCCCTTTATATTTTTTCCATTATAGCAACTCAATATTTAAATTTTCTTTAGCTCCTTTCTTTGTGCTCTTTTGTCATAAAGTTCAGTTTTATCTCTATCTTTGATAGAATAGATCTCATACTTCTTTTTTCCACTTCTGTTGGTTTTGATCTTCAAGAAAAAACTATGAAATAAATATTATTATTTTCATTATTTAGAGAAGAAAATGAGAACTCAAGAAGGTAGTTTAGTTTCTAAGATAGCAAATTAGTTTACAGAAGCACAAAATCTTTTATTTTTATCTGTGTCAGTGTTAAATTAGTATCTGCATTATAAGTACTATGAAAACAGAGACCATGTCTGCTTTCGCTTTTCACTGAATTCCTACTTAACACAGCATGTTTAGCATAGGAAAGCTGCACACAGAAGGCATGAAAGAATGACAGAATTGGAATCTAAACTATTTCTCTAACTTTTTCATAGTGACTAAAGCATAAATATATATTTGGCGTGTAGTATAGAGCTAGAAAAGAGCCCTATATGTCATGCCATAAGGACTTTGTTTTTTAAGTTAATAGGAAGACATTGATAGGTTTGAAGAACAAGTGACAAGGATAATACTCAGATTTTTAAAATCAAAGCTCATCCTGACTCCACTATGAGATAAAGATTTTATGATCATTGAGATAGCTAGGCCAATTAGAAAATTGTTACTATTATGCAAATACTTGATGAGATTGTAAATTAAGGCAGAAATTACAAGTTTAGAAGTAAGATTTGAGGGATATTCAGAGAAAAAAAATCAGCAGAACTTGGTGGCTGACTGCACGTGAGTATTAAGTGAGAGGAACGCTTAAGGGCAGAATTGAGTATAGTTATTGTTTTATTCAAAGTATAGGTTAGGAAAAAATAAAAGAAGTAATAATTTTAGACATTCAAGCTTGTGATGCTTATAGCACAACCAAGTAGAGATAGCTATTAAATAGATACATTTATGGGTCTGGAAATTAAGAGGGATAACTTGAGTAAGAGCTATAGATTTGACACATTCAATCCTCTGTTTTCCCTCTTCCAGATAGCCAGTGTGTATAAGCTAACTGTGTAATTAATCAAGGCCTTTTTTAGGATTTATCAATTTGTACAAAAATGTGTATGCATAACCACTCCCACAATTAATGAACACATAAAATATTTAGCTATCATTTATCTATCATCTATGTTTCTATCTAAAATGGGCCTGTGTGGGAAAAATCACAGAATTTTACATTTTAGTTTCTTCTTTTTGTAGACTAAAAGATTTATTCATATAATAAGAAAGATGACATATTTATTAAAATATTTCAAAATCCAAGAAGGCTCATATAATATTTTAAATATTATAGATATTTTTAAGACAAGTAATATAAATTGCAAGTATTCAAATAAAATTTCATTAAAAAGAAAAGACAGTATATAGCCACAATATTCTTTCTCACAAATGAAGCATGCTTAGTTTGACTGATGAGGTATTTTAGAGATTCACGATGCTTAATATTACTATATCACAGAAATAGGTACACAGTCATACTAATAGTCAGAGAAATATATTTGACACCATAAACTTACTGATGTGATGATATGCTAAAATATTTACATTGAATCTAATCATCAGACAAATACAGAATATTGGATGTTATATAATAAATAGTCCTGACCTTAGAAAAATGCTGATGTCATAAAAATAAAATAACCACCACAACAACAATATGATAAGGGAAATGTTCTAAATTTTAAAAATTTAAATAGCATAATAACCAAAGTAAATGTGAAAACATTAATTGGATCTTGGATCCAAGAAATATAAAATGTACAAAAAAACATATTTTGGAATAATTGGATAAATTTGAATATAGAGTATATATTAGATAACATTTTAGATTAATATAAATTTTCTTAAGTATGAACATAGTGTTGTGGTTTTGTAGAAAAATGGCCTTAATAGAAGATGAATTCTAAAGTATTTATGGGTGAAGTGTCTGACTGCTTTCAAAACAAAGCAACTAAAAATATATTTGCATGTATAAATGACAAAGATAATGACAATTCATCTTTTTCACAAACATAAATAAAAATTATAGTAAAAAATTAGAAAACCGATTCTAGCAATGTAGAATGTCAATGTAAGAGATGCCCAAACCTGTAGAGAATTTTTATGAGTTTGAGTCAAAACTGATAACAATTGCCAGGAAGCAAGATCTCTAAGGCTCTGGAGAATGACAGATTTGCAGTTTCTTTTATGCATTTGAAATTAAGGAGAGAAAGTCAGAAAGATTACAGAGAGGTGGGAGAAAGGAAGGTGGGGATTGAATTACAGGGTAGTTAAAATCTTTTGTGCTCTCTTGAGGATGGTAAGCTTATTTCAAAGGTATGTTAACCTAGATGCACAAAAACAATGCACAGGGACTTCTTAAGGCAAAAATAAACCTTTTACTAAGAAAGTTATATACCTGGGGCATGACTATTTGCCATGACCTGCCTAGTTAGGAATTTATTGTGAGGTTACTTCTAGTAGAACCCCTTTTTCTTCCACACACACACACGAATAAATAGCAGGTGTGGGGAGATTTGTCCCAAGAATGCATGGTTGAAATGTTATTAGAACATTAGTTAATATTATCCACCACACTATCAAATTAAAGGAGAAAAATCATTATGACTGTCTGGAGATATGTACATGCACGTGCACACGTGCACACACGCACACAATAAACTTTTTCATCCATTCCTAATAAAAACTCTTATCAAACTAGATATAATAGGTAATTTCCTTAACCAGACAAACAGTATGTACAAAAGCCTTCAGTAATTGTCATACTTACAAGAGAACATTTAGCATTGTTGTCTAAAGATAGGGACCAAGGACTTGTGAAGGGAGTGACGTAGTTTCCTGGCCTTCACCTTTTTCTCTTCAATGCTTTCATCAGAGATTTGGGTGCAGGGGAATTTCACATTTGACTAAGATTCAGAGTTCAGAAGGGATTAGGGTCAAACAAAGTAAAAATTCCAAGTAATCTCAACTAGCAGAAATGCTTGGCCCAATTGAGCAAGATGGAATTTAATAGATATCTTTAATTAGGGTTCAAAATCAAGTACACATATGTAGCATATGAGAGAATCTGTTTGTTAAGAGGTTATGTGAAAAAGAAAATGAAAAATTTTAATTACTACAAACTCAAGATAGGTAAAGAATGTGATAAAGCTACAAAGAAAAAAAAGAAGAAAAAGGCAACATAATCATGGCCCCTCTAAGAAAAGTGTTTTATTTGAAGCTGGTACCAGGAATAAGGCAGACATAGGTTGCATCCCTATTCTACATCAGAATGTCAATGCTGTTGCCAAATCTCCTGATAGCTACAGCAAAATTTTCAGTATCAGTGTTTCAGAAGGACATTGGCTCTTGCACAGAATTGGTTCAGAGGATAAGGGGTCTAAAAGTCACGTTCCAAAAGAAAAGATTAAAGGAACGTTTTATACTTGAAACATCCCTTGAAAAAGAGCATGCTTTGAATAAGGAAATGTTGAGAGCTCACTATGTGTTGGAGCAGGGGTCCCCGATCCCTGGGCCACAGACCAGTAGTAGTCTGTGGCCTGTTAGAAACTGGACCACCCAGCAGGAAGTGAACGGCAGGGTAACAAGCAAAGCTTCATCTGTATTTTCAACCTCTTCCCAGCGCTAGCATCATTGCCTCAGCTCTTACCTCAGGTCATCAGGCAGTAGATTCTCATAGGAGCACCAGTTCCTGGTGCCAAAATGTTGAGGGCCACTGTGTTAGAGTTTTTCTAGGTATTTTAGATCAATAAGTTAATCTTCTCAAATTCTTAGAAGCAGATATTAATAACCCAAATTTTATAAAAGAGGATACTGACTTTCAGATTATGATCAAGACATCCAGTCAGAGTCAGCGATGAGTGCAAGTCCATATTTATTTAATTCCAAACTAGTATTTTTCCGACTCATTTTTCTATCCTCAGTCTAGACTACTGGGAAGATTGTCATGTGGAAGAGACATAATTTTGTTGTTACTCCAAGAGAAAGAGGACTAGTGAGTGAAACAAAATTAAGTTGGTTCCAAAAAGACTACCTTAAGAGTCTTTTGAGCCAACAGTGTACCAACAGATGATAAGAAGACACTGAATACCAATATGTCTGTGAAAGTGCACTTTTCTCATATTAATTTAAAAAGAATCAATTTAAAATGATTTATGTGCTGAAATTATTTTGACATTAACATTATTAAAAAAAAATAAAGTAACATTACAGCAGTAATATGAGAGTCAGGAGACAGAGGGCCACTATGCTTTGAAGTAGATCTGGGACTTTGGACAAGTATTATAATCACTATTGGACCCATTTTTCTCATGCTAGAATGAAGAGATGCTTATAACTGGTTGATTTCTAATAGTTCTTTCTTGTACCATATGTGAGTTTTAAGACCTCCGAAAAATAAAATCTTATGCATGATAATAAGTCAATGTGTTTATGCTCATTTTGTCTGTTTTGACAAGTTGTAACAAATGAGCAATCAAGTCTTGAATATGTTTAGTTGAAGTTCAGTTAAGGCATGAAAATCAAGTAACTTTAAAATTGTTTTTTATATTTGCAAAAAAATATGGAATAAAATCCCTAATTTATTCTTATTAAGAATAAAATCATTTAAAAGTATTGAAGTATGAATTAAATGTAAATTTAAATATTTACTTGAAACATTATCTACTTCGAAGAAATAAATGTATAATTTGTTAAAAGTGCCTTGGTACCCCTTGACCCAGAAAATAATTTTAGTGATTACTACAGTTTGGAAGGAAGAAATTATTTCAAGATGCCCTCAGCCTATGTGAACATGCTGTTTTGGTGTCTATATTTGGCACTGTAACATGATCTAATCTTACAAAAATGGAATGGGTTTATGAACTAAGCCCTAGAACCTTTGTGAAAATGGGACTCAATGATTTACTTCTGAAATAGCTTTGCAATGGAGTGACAAGTAATAAATGAGGTTTTGGAGAAACTGGCTTTTCTTCAGGAATTTTTCTGTTAGTGCTATAGTTGATTATACTGGAACTTCCTAAAGAAGACAGAAGTCAGTACATAAAACAAGAAATGATCCATGTCACTTCTGTGAAGTCTTACAAAGGAAATATTAGTTTACAAAAATATATAAGCTATTTTTTAAATGATTGATTATTCTGCTGACTTAAGGCACATCATGAATAACCTGCTAAATTATAAAGACATATTATATAATAATATATCCTCTAGCCTCAGAAATAATTTTGGAAACTTTTTAGGTGTCATCAGTATGGTTATCAGTTGGCCATATTTATGAAGTGTGGAAGACCATTCTAAATGTATATTAGACCTCTAACACAGTTTAAAAATTTGCTTACCTGAAAAATTTATGATAAATTTTTGGCTAGCCAATAATACAAAATGAATATAATGAAATTCGGTTGTAATTATTTAGAATTTTTAATGTGTCCATAGTAATTCCTCATTGATACAATATATATCCACGATATATATGCCAGTACAATTCTGGAAAATTCTTTTACAAACTGATTTTGTTGTTGTTATTCTCAAAATAGATAATTTATTTAAATAAAAATGATCTAAATTACTTTCACTTTATTTAGAAATTATAGATTTTATAGCATTATTTAGAAAATATAATCATCAGTTAAAAATGGGATTTTTTTTCTGTCACAGAGTTTTTCCAGTTTTTTCCTCCAATATTTTCATTCTGATTGAACAAACTACAATACTAAATACATCTACATGAACAAGTACTGGAGTTTCTATTGGGCACATTGGATTTCCTCCCACATCCCTATAACTCTGCAATTTTCCATATAGCAAGATTAAAAAATATATTTGAAGTGAAATATTCTCTAAATATATCACCTGTGTAGGATGATGCTACAATTTTAATGTCCACTTTTATTATTAGATAGTTTACAATAAAAACTACCAAGAACAGTTTTATAGTCTTATTGGATAACTTTTCTTTCAAAGTGATGCACAGCCTGGTGAAAAACAGCAAATTATCTAAAACCAAAACCAAGATATTATGCAAAGCTCATTAATTTGCTTTTGCCACTCTCCCAAATAAGTAATGCTCAGCAAGGCAAAATGCTATAGCCAGGTGTCTTATGAAAACTGGTGAGGTGATTCTTATTTTATTCTCAAATATTTTATTCTTGGACACAGCAGCCTCTATTAAATGAGATGATTATGCCCAATTTGTCAGTTTCTGCTTGATTGTGTTAACAAAATGTGATTAAGTTAATAAACTGCTATGGTTGATTTTGTGTTTCCCAATTTGTTTTCAAATTGTACAATGTGTGGTACAGACCATACTAGAATAAAACCATAAAAAGAAATATGCTGGAGGTTTATCCAAGAAGAAGAATCTACATATCATCACCAATCAATGAAATATTATTTCTGATGGTTTTACTATTCTGAATTTCTCAATATCATAGGCGGCTATTTCAGATAACTGCAGAAACTATATACATTTCGATATGCCTGAGAAAAAAAAAATTATGTGAAGTAGAATTAAATTTAAGTGCAGTAATAACTCATCACAGCTTAAGAAAACATTACAAATCAGGAAGAAACATTTTGGTGTAAAAAAAATGACATATAATACAGAGGACACATTGTTATTTTTAAAACATAAGTTAATTTTTTTATTGAATTTATTGGAGGTGATATTAGTTAATAAAATTATATAGGTTTCAAGTTTACAATTCAGTAATATATCATATGTAAATTGCATTTTATGTTCACCATCCAAAGTTAAATTTCCTTTCATCACCATATATTGGACCCCCTTTACTCATATTTGCCTCCTCCCCTCCTCCCTTTCCCTCTGGTAACCACTAAACTGCTGTCTGTGTCTATGAGTCTCTGTTTTGTTCATTTGTTGCTTTCAGCTTCTTATTTCACATATAAATTAAATCATATTGTTCTCAACTTTTTCTGTCTGGCTTATCTCACTTAGCACGATAATCTTGAGATCCATCCATGTTTTCACAAATGGCAATATTTCATGTTTTCTTATGGCTGAGTAATATTTTATTGGATATATGTACCACATCTTTTCTCTAATCAATCATCTATCGAAGGGCACTTTGGTTATTTCCATGTCTTGGCCACCATGAAAGATGAAGTATGAATTTAAACCCTCGATTCCTTCAATGAGATTCACTCTTCTAGGTGCTAAAATATATCAGTGAAGAAAATAGACGAAGGCCCCTGACTTACAGTGATGAAAGAGACATAGAAAAAATTAAAAACAATATGGGAATAATTTGTGAATTTGTAGAATAAGAGAAGTGAAAAATAAAAATGTGGAGTAGGCAAATGAAGATAAAGTGGGTGGCAACAGGGTGAAAAATTTAAATAGTGTACATTCAATATATATTTGATATAATTTGAATAAAATTCTGAAATTCAGGGTTACCAAAAGTTACATTAGTTTTGCTTACAAACAAAATCATACTAGTTTTGGTAAAACAAGGCAGTTAACTACCATGCTGGCAAGAAATATTTCTATGTTTATTATTTTTTCTAAATTTGTATTTTTCTTGGAATATTTTAAAAGTTGTCTTAGTTGTGCTACATTGAAATCTGTCCAAAGTTAACAGGCACACTGAGACTTTGAAAATGTCCTGTGACTGAATTTCTCAAACTGTCAGTAATATATCAAGCTTTTGCTTCTCTTAATGATACAGATATCAATGTAAGAAGACCAAATATTTACTCATCAACAATTTAGATCAAGCCCTTGGTCAACATTATATCCATAAATAATTGATAAATGTTAGTGGTAACCTGAGAACACATTGTAAAATGTATGATTTTGTATCAATTATAAAATACTGAGTATTCTTCAATATTTTAATGGTTTATTAGTGATTCTATATAAAAAATTTTATAAATGAATTTGTAATATCATACTTAACCAACTTTTGGTTACTCCCTCCTTATTTCCCATCTATACAACCAGACTTTCAAATTTCAAGTTGCCTGAATTTGCTCCTTCCTGCCCCATCCCTCACATGACTAGGACTCATAGATAAGTGAAAACTAAAAAGTTTGTTTTTATACTCTATCCATAACCTATATATTGTAGTAATTTTAATCAAATTACCTCATCATTTTCATTCTCAAGAGTAATATTCAGTTTTAGTGTCCTTTCACTGAGGGCCATCATTATTCTATCAATAATTTTAAATATCCTTATATAAATCTTGTGTGGACCAGTGCATTTATTCTATTGTTTAAAATACAACTTATCTGTTGCCTCTTCAAGTTTGTACAGTAATTAGCAACCTTTGTTTGTTTGTTTAAAAAGAAGAGAAATGCCTGTAGCAAGGTTAACATGATGATAAAGACGAGCTCAGGCTTCAATTAAAATAGTCATTGAATAGTTTTGAAAATAAAAAGTTATTTCCTACTTTTTGTTTTGTGTGTTGGTTTTGTTTTGTTTTGTTTGTTTTTGTTTTTTGCTATTTAATCAAATAGGACATATGCAGAGACATTTTGGAAGAATAAGAGTGATCTAGAGGCTATAAAGCTGGGCTCATTTCCTTGGGTTGCAAACCCAGGAGATATAATCTTTCCAAAATATGTTCAAATATTATATTAGGATTTTTTCCTGATGATATATAATTCTTACTTTAAAATATACTCTCTACTTTGAGGCCAACCTTTATCTTGATCTATCATCAATATAAACAGGTTTTATTTTCTTCTGCTATCCTGCAAAGTATACACCTAATACCTTTCAAGGCTTGACAGATATTACTCTCCTTCTTTACATAGAAGTGTCTATTCAGGATTTACCCATGAGACAGTGATGGTCAAAGGTTTTAATATCTATATAAGTTTAATATGTATCAATTGATAACACTCCCATCTTTCTTTTTCAGGAGCAGGAGAATCTGGAAAAAGTACTATCGTTAAACAAATGAAGTAAGTATATATGTGTTAAATGTTTGATATTTGAAGTCTCTCCATCTATTTGATCATTATTAAATACTTTGGAACATCTGATTGATAGATTAAATCATAGATAGTAGCAGAACTATCACAATTTCTGTGCAAATATTCTTCCTATCTTTTAGCAGAAATGGATGAGTAATATTATAATTTCTACTTTTAAATTTTGCCTCTTAAGATGGATGTTAAAAAGCAATTATGTTTTAAATATATTAATCTGAGTATAATATAAGGCTTTAATATTGTGGTTATAAATCATAAGCATTTTAAAATATGTCAATGACCCATTTGAATTTAGGAGGAAACAATATATTTAACCTAACTGACATTCTGCCTACCTGGGAATAAAATGCATATTCAAAGTAATTATTACCATGAATTTAAATTTATTTTTGCATTTACTTTCTCTACCTTTTTATTTTTGTAATGAAATAACTAGACCTGAATTTCTTAATAAGGAGATAACACAAAAGTGCTGTAATTCAAGAATGAAATGTCTAAATGAATAAAATGGCAACTGATAAGTGGACATAAATATGTGAAACAATGTGGCTCTGTCACTGTCAGAGAATTTTAAAGAATAGTTGTTGCTTAAGCAGAAGAAGGTAGTCATTTTTAGCTTATTTTAAATTATATGTTCAAGAATCTTGTTTGTTGGAAGATACCATATGAAGGAATGATCCCAGACAATGATGAAATTGCCTATTTACAATCTAAACCAGTGCTTTTTTCTTCTTTCTAGGTAATACTATCGACCATATCAACCAATATTTAAGCCTCACTTTTGAATTCTCTCACTTATATCTGCAAATAATTTTTTTACTTTTCCTCCTGTTTTTGAAGAACAAAACTCCTTTATTCTGATCACAGATTATACTTCTTTTTCGTTCTCACCTCCATCTTTGCACACAAGTCATCTCGCATTCCCTTAGATAGGATTACAACTGGTCATGGGTTCTTTCCTTTCAGGTCATGATCATGTTTGAATCTCTGTTATCCTTTTTAACTCTCTATTCTCTAAGAGGTTAAATGCAGTAGGGAAAGAAATGACTAATTATTTGGCTATATACAGATTCAAACTTTTAAATATCTTAAACCATAAATAAAATTTAAAAAATAGGAAACTAGAAAAAAACTATAATAAACATAATAGATAAATAATTGACTATCTTAATATATAAAGAGCTGTAGATTGTTAAAGAAAAACAATAAGCTACAAAATATATACAAAAATGTGAGGAGACTATAAATAGTTCACAAAGGACAAAATTCAAATTTCTGTTAATATATATATATTTTAGTTTAACCTCACTAATATAAAAAAATTAAAGCAATAATGAGCTATTTCTCATCTTAGAAAATTATCAAATAATAATTTCAAAATAATATTACCCAATAAGGGTAAGCCTTTGAGAAATGTATATTTCTCATCACTAATTGTAAAATTCTTATAGCAAATTTATAGAAATAATTTTTGTGATGTACACAGTAAGCTGAGAGAATAATTATTGATCTTTTGAACACATTTCTGAGAATTTTTAAATGATAAAATAAATTTGAAAAACAAATTTTATATTAAAATAAATAATATAAATATAAATATATGAAAATTTATGCACAAAGAGATTTATATCAATAAAATAATGAAACACAAGATAGAATAAAGTACCCTAAATTAAAATAAAACATAAGCAAATTGAGTGTGAAGTTGGGGGATTATTCACCTTTTAGTTATTTTGCATTCATTACAAGTTTTTTATATATATATGAGAAAATTTTAATGAAAAAATTTGTTAACTGAAAAAAACAAGACACAAAACTCTATATTCATCTTTATCTCAACTATGACAAAATAATATTTTCAAATGGAAAAATATATATCATGTTCAAAGAAATTTACTCTCAATAGTGGCATTTAGAGTTACATTGCACCTATTTTCATTTTGAATATTGTTAGGCTTTTCACATTTTCTACAACGAGCAAGTATTACTTCTATTACTAAAAAATGAGTTATCTAGTTCTGCTGCATTTTGCCTTCCTTTTCTCAGAGTCTCTGTAAAGAATAACTCTCTTTTACTCTTCAACCATTTACATCATTCTTGCCTCCAGAATCTCACGGAAATTGCCCTTATAAACATCGCTTATGATATCTGAATTGCCATTTCTTATGAAGTGTGTATAATTCTTTATTTTAATTACATTTGACTTCATTGGGCTTTTCTCTCTTAACACTTTAGCCTGGCTTCTAGGATAACTCTCTCTCTCAGTTCACCTACTAACTCTCTGCTTTACTCTCTGATTCTTTGACTATGTCTTAAATGTTGGTCCTTGTCTCAGTTTACTCTACTCCTCCATCAGATGAAAACTGCTGGAGTCCAATGACTTACTATTATATTCAAATGGACTGTCCAGAATATTTCTTTCAAACTTGGATACTTTTTCTAAACTAAGAAAGTAGATATATCTACTCTATATTGTATGGATTGTCCATATCAAAATAAACAACATTAAATTTGTTTCACCATCTGACCTCTCTTTTACAGCAACAACAGCCCCTAAAGTAATAGATTTAGGCGTACTTATGCTGACCTCTCACCCTCTCACCAGGCTATGCTACATCTACACAAATTATGTCTCCAAACATGTCATTTATTTTTAAAGTCTTGTCTTAGTTCAAAACCTCAGCATTTCTGACCTGGATTAATATAGGATCTTTCTAAGTAGCTTCTACCCTATCCCTCTTCCTTCCATGGCATTATTTGCACTGCCACCAACTGATCTCTGAAAAATGACTATATCTCTTTCCTGAATTGAATTCTTCACTTATACTGCCAAGTTCAAACTCCTTGCTGTAGTACATAAAACACATCAAAATTTAGCTCTTGCCTATCTTATCATCCTGATATATCATAATTTCCAATTTCTTAATTTCTGCTTCCAAATGCTGAATTTATATAGTTTTATGCACAAGTATGCAATGGAAGGCAGTACAGTTTAGTGGCTAAAATTATGGACTTTAAAATCAGACTGCATTTGTTGTCCAGCAGTACCATGCACTAACTGAATAAGTAGGGATAGCTGCTTAATGAATCTAGGCCTACATTTCTTATCTGTAAAATGTAGATGATAATTTTATTTTATTTACTTGTAATAGCTTGTTGCAAAAAAAAAAAATGAGAATAGACAAATAAAGCACTTAAAATGTGAGTGGCACATATTGGAAGCTTGATAATTGTGAGCATTATATTTGCTTGTACTGACTCTTCTGCCCAGAATGTTCTTTTTCCTTTTGACTAATGGAAATAACTATTTATCCGAGAAAAATGAACTGATCATCACTTCTCCCAAGCAGTCTCCCTTGATCCCTTATAACCACTCCCAATAGAGTTTACCACTTGCGGATTTTTGCAATACAATATCACACTGTACAAAAAATCAGATCGTAGCCTATGGCCATGCTACCCTGAACAAGCCTGGTCCCGTCTGATCTCAGAAGCTAAGCAGGGTCGGGCTTGGTTAGTACTTGGATGGGACACCACCTAGGAAGACCAGGTTCTGTAAGCATAAAAAATGAAAAAATAGGGGATTGTAAACTGACAAGGTCCTTGCAATCTGTGAGGTCTACCAAGGGTTGCCTCACCTAAAAAAAAAAAAAAAAAAAAAAAAAAAAAAAAAATCAGATTATAGGCTCTATCTTCCTATAATCTAGTACTTTCCAATACAACTTTCTGCAGTGATAAGAAGTTTATATATCTGTGCTCTCTACTACAGTAGCTCCTAGCCACCTATGGCTATTAAGTACTTGAAATATGGCTAGTGTGATAGAAGGACTGAATTTTTAATAATTATTTCATTTTAATGAACGTGTCTCGTGGCTATTATTTTGGACAGTGGAACTCCAGTAGATATGTTTTTGGAAAAGAGGGACTTCTATAATTTATTCATTTTGTTCAGTGCAAAATAGAATATTCTGTAGAAAATGCCCAGTAAAAGGGCGTTAATTTGAACAGAACTAGGAATCAACTTGCAGGAAAAGAGCTCTGCTTCACCGAAATATGTTTATGCAGCCCCTAGAGAAACAATGTTAAAGTTGTTAAAGTCCCACACAAATGGATTTCTTAGTCTGCTATTGTCATTTTGCTTTGTTATAGATGTTTCCTTATCCTGTAGAGAAAAGACAGGGATCAGAACCTATATACCTTCAAGTTCATTTATAACTGCTATTTTAATATAACAATTAAAATAATTTTCCAATTTTAAATTGTGACAAAGAACTGCAATTTCTTTAATAAACTTATTTCTGATCTATCCAAAAAGATATTTTACTGCCTTTTTATCTGCAGCCTTTAATTGTCTATTTAGTTTACTTGTTTAAATTATTTAATTGTTTATTACAGAAAATTAAGTATGGCCATATTTATAGTATAAATGCAGCAATTATTAGCAATAAAATATTAAAAATAAAGAATAGACATAGGTATTGCCTTTACTTCTTTCACTGCAGAATCTTTGTATTTGAACATTTTAATATCTTGGGAGCACCTGTGCTCTTTGTCCCCCTGTGCTAAAGCCTCTATGTATGTGGCTATAACCAAATCGTTAGCACCATGACTTCCACAGTGATGCCTAAGGAACACAAAGCACTTCAAAATCAATGAGAAAAAAACAACAACAGGAAGGGACAAAAAAATTATGCAATTAAGATATAATAAAGTAATTATCATATGCAAAAATTTTTATTTTTATTCGGTAAATTGATTTTAATCTGTTATTCTAAAACTGTTAGTAAAACTTTGAGTTCTGATTTAATGAGTGGAAGGGAGGGTTCAGCGAATAAAAATGCCTGGGAATTTCAACTCTGAGCACTCAGTGGCACGCACACAGATGGAAAAGTGGCAAAGGATTTAACAGCACCTATTACCTACATTAAAAAAAAAAAAGTGCCTCTTTTTTTAGCCTTTGTTAATGCTAAAAACAGAAAGCAGGCACTCCTATTTTCCACCATGTCTTAAGTGGAAGGAAAAGGCATGAACCTTAGACTAAATTACTTTACTTCCTCTAGGCATCATTCTATAAACACCACAGGAAGTTTCAGAACTATGTATGCAACTTGGTCCTGGGAATCTGGAAATTTTTATCTTGAAAAGAATAAGCTTTCTAAGTAAAATGCTCATTATTTATCTATTTTTAATACTGGTTTATCTAGAGCAAATCCTAAGTCCTCTATATTTGGCATGAGGGGTTCAAAAAGAAAATATTGTATTAAACCCTAATGATAAAAATCCAAAAGCCATGAAATTGTTGTTTTAGCATATGTGTATGGAGAAACTCTTCTTTTTTAAACAAATATATACTGTAATTTTATTCAAGCAAATTATTATTGATGTGTTTTAATATTACTGAAAATCAATTTGTTCAATTTACCAAAGCTTTTCATGTTTAAATTATAGGATCATCCATAAGAACGGGTACAGTGAGCAAGAATGCATGGAGTTCAAAGAAGTAATTTACTGTAATACATTGCAATCCATCCTAACTATTGTGAAAGCCATGACTACCCTTGGGATTGATTATGTAAATCCCAGAAGTGCAGTAAGTATGCAAATAACCACTGTTTTAGGTCCTACAATGGAGTTTCAGCCATAAAACAGTAAGACAATAAATTAGTACTAATTTATACCAAATATTTAGAAATATAAAATATGAATTTTGGAAACATTAATTCTGTTTAGTGTAAGGTTTCCTAATAATGAAACTCATTTTTAACTGTGTGCTATAATCTTATTCAACATTAACTGGTGCTGGGAGTCAAACCTAATAACAAATAATACACTATATTAGAGAAAAAATACTGCTTATATTTGCTAAATACAATAGAGTTTATTTTACAAACTCAAACTTCAGTATCTCTACATTTATTTTCTTAGTTTAATTATGAGTCATTTCATGAATACATTACTTTTAATAAAAACACTACAATTATTTTGTTCAATGTTAATTGCAAAGCCTTTGTGGCACAGAGAAATTATTTTATAATGTTAATTTTAAAAAATTGAAAATTGTGTGCTAAATAAAATATTTCTATAATAAATATACTCAAGTAATCATGTTTATACGGTAGCAACTAAATAGCTTCATTTTTTTCTACTTTATATCTTATATTTTTTGTTAAAATACATTTAAAATCCACTTGCTTTAAAACGGCTTATGTGCAAGCATATAAAACCACTTAATTGACAAATAAAACATTTACTATTATCTAAAGAACAATAGTTAGCCACACTCCTCCAAAAAGAGTAATTGTGCACAATTCAACTTACCCACTTCTGTATTCCCAGGCAGGAGCTGCTTCTTTTATCCAAATGTCAATTGAATTGTTTCCAGTGTAATTCTTAGATACTTTGTGATACTAACAAGAAAAATAGAGAGGAACAGTACAGTAAGTACAGAGAAAAAAGTGATATTTGTACTTTTCTCTCCCCCAATTTACCAGTAGTTTAGAGCATGTAAATGACCATTGGAAGCCATTAGAAAAATTATCTCTTTCATATTGCTATTTTTTTTCTTAAAGTACAGTTGAAATATAATATCATATGAGTTTCAGGTATACAGCATAGTTATTCAACATTTATATACCTTACGAAGTAATCACCGCAATTTAGTAACCAACTGTCACTGTACAAAGTTATTAAGGTATTATTGATTATATACTCTAAGGTGTACATTACATTCCTGTGATTTATTTTATAAGTAGAAGTTTGTACATCTTATTTCCCTTCACCTCTTTCACCTATCCCCCCATATAAGTGAAATCATAACTGATTTGTCTTTCTCCAATTTATTTTACTTAGCATACTACCCCCTAGGTCCATCCTTGTGACAAATAACAAGATTTCATTCTTTTTATGGCTGAGTAATATTCCTGTGTGAGTGTGTGTGTGTGTGTGTGTGTGTGCGTGTGTGTATGTGTGTGTGTGTGTGTGTGTGTGAGTGTGAGAGAGAGAGAGAGAGAGAGAGAGAGAGAGAATTTCTTTATCCATTCATTTATGGCCACTTATATATCTTGGCTATTGTGAATAATGCTGCAATGAACATAAATATGTATGTATCTTTACCAATTAGAATTTTTTTTGATAGTTACCCAGAAATGAAACTGAAACTGCTGGGTCATATGGTATTTCTACTTTTAATTTTGTTTTGTTTTGTGTTGTATTGCTTGAGGAACATCATGCTGCTAATTTTAAAGGACATGGTAAATCTTATTTCATTCTGCCACTCTCTGACAAAGAACATGGTAATGTCCTTAGGGCAAACAGTTTGAAGAATCAGGAGTTGTGCTAGGCTCTCCTTCCAATGTTAGTTGTTCCTACAGCTTGGCTCCAGTAAGTCACCTGCTTCTCCGGGTTACAGTTTTTCTCTCACAGAGAGAAACTGAACCCCAATATCTTTTTGTTCTTTATCACTCTATGACTTAGTGATCATGTTTTAATTTAAGGCTAGTTCAGTTATTACTTGACTGGCTTTTCCTAAGAACGTAAGATTTTTAAATTGGCCCTTAAAGACAATCGGTTATAACCCTCTTACTTAAAGATGTGAAAAATAAGGGCAAAAGAGGATTAGCAATTGGGCCTCCTTTAAATTGCTGGAGTTGAGAGCAAAATCCACTTTTCCTGGCTTCTAGTAGAGTGCTTCTCCCTATGTAAGTTATTTTGTAAAAATACCTTCAATGATTAGGAATATATCTTATATTTTTTTTCTTCTAAGTGGTAATAGTTTCTTAAACAGGTTTACTTCTGCATTCATTTGAGAAGGATTTAACATTTTTATTTGCATGTGCAATATTTCATTGTAATATCACTGAAGTTGGAAATCATAAATTTGCCTATTGATACTAATTTAAATATATTGCGTGCTTCATACAGCCCAGTATTTGCAAATAAGTAATGCCAGTAATCACTAAGGACCTGAAATTTGTTGGTTAGGAGTCTTAATGATCTGGCATTCAGGTGAAGTAAAAGTAATAGACTCTGTACATTGCTGCCATTATGCTGACTAAAAAGTAAAAATAAATATAATGTCTTTAAACTGTACATTGAGTAGAGTAAATAGAGTGATTTATACAACGCTAAGCAATTGGCAGGAATTCTCAGGGTTACTTCCGTCCTTAAGTATTGAACATCACCATTGTCAGGCACTACATAGTTCATATTTTGATTTAAACTAACAAAAACGACAGTAGTTTCAGTCACATTCTTTAGTATTTGACTTTAAGATTAATACATTCTGCATCTGGCTTAAATTATGTATTCAACAGATTAATCGCTAAAGACTTGACCTATGTGTGACATTCAAAGTTCTGATTTCCTATGGCTTTTTATTTATCTTTCAGTTTGTTTATTTATACATTCTTACATAACCATTTGCACATTATCACACAGGCTGCCATTCGAAGAGCGAGTCCTAGTAGAAAATTTATATGAGCTGTATTTTTCATCCACAAAATATTAGTACTTTCCTCACTAAATTTCAATGACTGCTATAGAACAATGCAGAAACATAGGAAATCTACTTAAATACAAAGTACTATATAATGTAAGCTCCCAGTAAATATTAGGTATTACTTTTCATTAATCACCTTGAATGCAGGCTCACTAAAATTTATGTATTGAAGTCTACACATTTATCATTAAAAATATTTTTTATTAAACTATTATTTTATGGCAGACATCTTTCTGAACACTGGGGTTATATTGAAGAATGAGCAGTAAATGAGATGAAAATAGTGGTTACCTTCAAGAGAGGAATGATTATATTGAACAAGTAATTATGATATGGGGTTGGAGAAGAACTGATTAGTTTAATTTTGAAAACATTGAGTTTGTGTAAGTTCCATGAGATCGTCACATGTGAAAGTAGTTGAAAAAGTGCACTTGAAGTTCAAAAGAGATATTTCAGGTAGAGATCTAAATCTTGGCGTTATTGGCATACTATTACACTATGGCATATAATTTATATTAAAGAAGTGGATGAGATGGCAGAGGTCAAGTTCTTGGTTTAAGAAGAGCATTAAGGAGAATAGAGACTTAGGTTTCAGTGTTGAAAAACTCCAAATATTCTGGTCACTAAAGAGTAATAGGAAAGCTTTAAGGAAAGGATGGAATAATAAGAGCAAAACCAGAAGTGTATAGAATCGCAGAATTCAAGAGAAGTGTTCTAAAGAGTTTCTACCCATTGAAAGGTCTTAAGAAGTCAAGAATGAAGTATATTTAAAAGAATAGATTAGATTTAATAATATACATATCATTGGGAATATAATGAGAGAGGTTTTAAAGAGTTTTGGATGAAGAATGTAATGAAGTGTGTTAAAAATAAGAAGAGGATATGGAAATAATTTAAAGATCATTTCTGAAACTATATAGCTGAGGAGTAGTAGAGAGATAGGATCTGTAGTTGAAAAGGGGCTTATTCTTACTTGGTTTAATATTTGACTAATTTCACCACTATCAGGATGGTAAAGAGTGTAAAGCTGAAGAAACGAGGGGGCATAAAGAAGGCATTTAGTAAATTTCTATTTATCTTCTTTGAATATTGTTATATTCTATTTTAGAACACCTAAAACATCCACTAGACCAACATAAAAGAATGCTGAAAGTTATAACACTTTTATAACACAATTTGGGTGTTTTGTGATTATTTTTTTATATAGCACCCTACAAAATGAATCCTCAAATCTAAACCAAAGAACATTAATTCCTCAAGATATTTTATAAAAAAGTTTTGTGATCAAATCAGTCTGGGATACAAACATACATATTATTACAACTTCTTGAAAATTTGCAAACAATATTAGTATCCAAAGGCTCTGAAAATCTATTACAATAAACATGCATTTTTTAAATTGGCATTTTCCTCAAATTACTAGGTTAAGATATCCTTTCCTTCCTTTGTTATATATTTTCTGAAATTTTTGGAAATATGACTCTAGGGTTTAGAATGAGTTTCATGAGGTTCTAAGACCACCTGAGGTTCTTAATATTAATGATGAAGTTTTGGGTAACTTGTAAAGAAAATATATATTTAGCTTTCTAAGCAACACAGTTCCAAAACTATGCAACTTAAAATGAGCCATTCTAGAATTGCCACAATTCCCAAACTTTTCCAAATAAATCATAAGGAAATAAAATTTCTTCAGGATGCCATTCAACCCACCTTGGAGCTTTTTTAAAAATGTGAAAAATTATTGGAGATCTCTTAAAGTTTCTCTAGAACCCATGGTATGAGCTAATTAGCATATTTATTTTATTGATTTACTCATTCAACAATATTTCAAGAACATTTCAAGAACATGTATTATGTATTAAGTTCTGTTTGCAACCTTAAGGATATAGAAATGAATAAAATCTCCTTCAAGTGCTAACAGTCTAATATAAAAGTTAGAAAATAAAGAAATATGTACTACATAAGTAGTAAGTATTACGAAGAAAAACCAAGAAAGGTAAGGGGCTAGATAAAGAATGGAAGGATGGGTGCCCATGGATGGCACCCCTGAGCAGGAGGTGTTTGGGAAGAGACTTGAATGAAGTAGGAAGTGAGCGACAGGAAAGACATAAAGGAAACAGACAGACGTTCAAATGCTCTAAAGTGGTGTCTTGGTGAGTTCAAGAAACAGTAAGGAGTCCAGTGCTTCTTGAGGAACGAGAGAGAGGAAAAGAGAGGGAAAGAGAAGGAAGTACAGGTGAAAAGTAAGACAGGAGTCAAAGCATATAGAGCCTTGTGAGCAATAGTAAGGGATTTGGGTTTTCTTTTGAGTTTGATGGAAAATTGCTGAAGTTTTTTTTTTTTAAATATAAGAGTAAGATAAGCAGTAGGAGTTCAGTTTTCAATCAATTTGGCTGTTTGGAGGAGACAACTACCTATACTACCTGTTAGTTTTGATGTTATATATTTTTAGAATTCAAATTTAATTGGTGGGCCCAACCCATTAAACACATACATTTTAATTCTTTAAGTTACCATGTTAGTCTTTTAATAACTGTGGGAGAACTTCAAGAATTGAAATATAGTACATGCAATAAGATATTATTTATGGTAAAGCAAAACAAACAAACAAAAAACTGTGTATTGCCAGAGATTCTCAACTCAGGCTGCACATCTGACTCCCTTGAGAGATTTTTTTTTAAAATATCATTGCAGGACCTGATGCCCATAGATTCTAACTCATTTTGTTTGGGTTGGGTTCTGGTATCAGCATTTTTAAGAAGTATCCCACATGTTATAATTTGCTGCCTGATTTGAAAATCATTTTACCTATGAATGCAGTAAACTAAAAAATAAAAATCTCGAAAGAAAAAAAAAACAAACTGATAGGCTTGCTTGCATTTGGGGGAAAGTACTAGCATTGAAGTGTTAGTGAAAGAAGACTTAATGACATTTAAATGTCCAAGGTGAGTCTATTTTCATAATATTTATACAAACAAAATGTATTTAAATTAAAAATAGAAAACTTTAAAGAGAAATAAAGAGTATATTAGCTTGGTTTGTAAAGATATACTAACAAGTCATGTAATTTTTTCCCTTTAGGGACAAAACTGTTTGGGCAACTATTTCATTGCATCATTGCTCATAAATGACATTTTAATAGTGGAAAGAGGCAAATGAGATGATGCCAGCAAAAATACTCAATCATGTTCTCTGGTTTTGCATTTCTTTCTCACATCCAACTAATCTGGAAGAAGGTTTTAAAATTAACCCTGTGCTGATGAAAAAAATAAAAATCAAGCCTTTGATTAGGGCTATTTAAAACTTTTGCTCTAATGGTCATTTTATCAATTTGGTTTGGCAATTAAATCTGAATGTGAAGAAAGGCGAAATACAATTTTTAGTCTTAACAGAACATCTAACACTGAGAGACATACCTTTAGTTGTTCATGCAAAGAGCAGATTTTCAATAAAACAGTGAAATAAACCTGTCACAATTTAAAATAATAATGAATTAAATTGTATCAGAAAAGCGGCTAGTTCTTATTTGACATATTTCATTGGAAGCAACCTGACATTGCACAAAAGATTTGGGTGTCACTCTTCTGATGCTTGTTGCGTTTACTGGTTTGGTAAATTAACCTAGTTTTAGATTCCTCATTTGTAAAATTGAAATAATATAATGTCTATGTGACTGTTGTCGTAAGCATTGTGTGAGATATTGCATGTGCTAATTGTCTTGCAAATATAATAATATATGTATGAACAAGTTAACCTTTGGAGTATGACAACCAGAATATGGGCCTAGACTTCTTCATTTGCCTGGTCTAATATTATGGTCAATAATTATTCTGAAACTCAAATTCTTAATCTTAATTTTTTTGTCATAAAACTGTTTTGATTATTAGTTTAAGTATGCTGTAGACTATATTATTTATTCAATATATTTTCATTTCTTTCTGCTCTTGTCAGTTCCAAACATATCATCGGGACTAAAACGACGTTTGCTTTCTTTTCTTTATTTATGCTCCCTTTTCTCTTTTTTTTTAGTGAGCTTGACTTCTGCCCTATTGATTTGTTCCAAATATATGCAATTAACAACACCTATATGGGTGTTCAAAACTGTGTGAATCAAAATATTACAAGTACTTATTAATATGATTATGAGAAGTACATGACAAATAATATTGAATATTAATTTTTTAAACTAGAGTTTTAGAGTATTGAGCTTTATTTTCCATTTTACTCTATTACTTGGTATTTTTATCTCCTGGAAAAAAAATATAGCCACGATCAAAGAAAGATAATGTGTCAGTTTAGACCATATTCATTACCCTTAGCAGTTTGACCCTCTGAGAGTTCAATGGACTTATACTAAAGCATTGCTAACTTTTTTGACATCATATTCCAAAGTTAGCGATATATACCAAAATATCCTAATTTATCCATATAACTTTTCATAGTTTTTGCAATGGAAAACCCTTCTGGACATCATCTCTAACCTACTATAAGGAACTTTAGTCCTATTAAGGTTAAGATATATTGATAGATGTTCAATGGAATTATTACCTAAAGAAATAAGATAAAAATCATCCAATTGAAATACTCTATTTAATATGTATATATATATTTACATTTTTATCCTTCTCACAAATAACATTACCATAGGAAGACAAACAACAACTTTGTGTGATGGAAAATACCCTGGAAGATGGTTGCATGACTCCTGAACTGGCTGAGGTCATTAAAAGGCTATGGAAAGACCCAGGAATTCAGGCTTGCTTTGAAAGGTCATCTGAATACCAGCTCAACGACTCAGCAGCTTAGTAAGTGAATGCATTTTGGCAGGAATTTTAGCTGAAACATTTAAAATTAAGAATTATGACTTCATATACTCTACCTTTGATTTGTAGTCACATGAGAAAAGTAAATGGCTTTATATTTTATTATACTAAAATAAGAAGTAATTGAAAAAAAATTAAAATGGTCAAAATGATGTAAATGAGATGTTAAAAAGAATATAACCAGGAAAGCATTTTAAATAATTAATTTGAAAACTATTTACTTGAGAAGATTCATATGTTATAAATGTATTCTCCCAATTAAAAAAAATGATCATTTTGCACCATACTCAACATGAACATACACACTGAGATTTGAGGCTATACATTTCATCTCTATTCACGTTACTGAAATCATCTTCTAAAGTAATCTTACTGATGACATATGCTTTGGGGTTGCATTGCTTTAATGAGGGTGATGCAGAGTTCTAGAAGAAAGTAATGTATTGATATTTAAAACATTTTTATATTGTGAAATTCTTTTTGAGTCTCAAGAAAGATTATACAATTTTCACAGCTAATATCATCCAGTTAGCAATTAACAGCCACAAGGAAATGAAGGGGTTGTGATACTGTTATAATTTCATTACAAAATGATTTTAAATTTTCATTTCAGCAACTGTTTCTTAACTTACCCCATGGTTATATACCTATTAGCATGTGTGCACATGTTTGTAATATCATTTAATAACTTATTCTGTATTTCTGTCCATGCATATGAATGTATAAAAGGTATAAATACAGTTCTTTTAATGAACCCCCAATGAACATGCCAGCGTACTTAAAAAAATAAACAGTAAGGTGAAAGCGAAACAAATAAAAGATTATTTGAGGATAGAACAATAAAACTTGCATGATACTTAGCATTTTTAATCATGATGGGAAGAGTTATGGAGAGAAAAGAAACCATAAAAATTCTAGGAAAAGATAATAATAGTCTTTTGCTATTACTCATTCACATTCATTTTAAATTCCAAAACCCGATGGACACATTGCCGTAGGAGGAAAGTCCTGCTCTTGTCTCTTTGATGAAGTAGAGAATAGTTATCACCTTGTGATTATATAAACTTGAATAACCAATTTTGTAAGTGTCCCAGTGCCTGGCCACATTTTATTACTAAGAGGGTTCTATGTATATAGAAAACATTGCTTTTCTATATGAACCATTGATAAAGGCAATTGCAATTAATAAGAAACTGAAATGTAGAATATTCTCATGAAATATTGCTTTATCAAGTTTTGGGTAGTGAGGACGAAGAGGTTAGATGAATTGGAGAGAGAGAGACAGACAGACAGCTGTAATTAGTTTTGGATACACATTATTGATTAAATATGATTTCCCCTTAAAATACTATAAGAAATGTATTTATAATTATATTATCATTATGTTTATTAATTCTTTACTCTTTAATAGCAAAAATATTACCATATTTGTATGGTGAAAAAAAGCAGATAAAATGACATTTTATTGTAATTTCTAGACTTTCTAATCTTTAGTTTTAGCTTTTTTCTTTGTTTTGACATTTAAAATGTATTTTACACTGGGATTGTCATATTATAGATTTATATTAAAAGTATTTATCTGTTTTTTAAGTTAAACACGAGTACACAATATCTTTTTGCACCCATCTTGTGAATGTTGCCAGTGTGGTAATGGTTTTGAACTGCCCGGTTTGGTTTGCAGGACAGTAGAATAACAACAGGAAAGTTGAATTCCAACCCACCCCTCCACCCCACCCCAACCTCAGCCCCATGTCTATGAAATGTTTTATATAAAATAAAATAAAAAATTAAATGTTAACTTTTTTTACACTTAGGGTTCTTAAAAGAAGATAAAATAAAAGCTTGCTAAAATAAATAGTTGAATGGCTATCATTTTATTCCAAAAATTAGCAACAGATTTTTTTCCAATACCAAATGACATTCACATTTTCAACTTGTAAATATATTATCAGATCAGTGTCATATCTATGTCTATTTCTTATGCATTATATAAGACAATGATCTCTTTTTCTTTCCTTTTCTTCTTCCTCTCTCTACCTCTCTCCTTCCCTCCTTTTTATTCTTTTCTTTTCTTTTTCCTCTAGTCCCCTCCCCTCCCTCCCCTCCCCTCCTCTTCTCTCCCTTCTCTTCCTTCCCTCCCTCCCTTCCTCCCTTCCTCCCTTCTTTCTTTCTTTCTTTCTTTCTTTTCTTTCTTTCTTTCTTTCTTTCTTTCTTTCTTTCTTTCTTTCTTTCTTTCTTTCTTTCTCTTCTCTCTCTCTCTCTCTCTCTCTCTTCTCTCTCTCTCTCTCTCTTTCTTTCTTTCTTTCTTTCTTTCTCTCTAGCTCTCTCTCTCTCTCTCTCTCTCTCTCTCTCTCTCCTCTCTCTCTCTCTCTCTCTCTCTCTCTCTCTCTCTCTCTCTCTCTCTCTCTCTCTCTCTCTCTCTTCTCTTTTCTATCTTTGGTGAAAGTGAGATGTTTGTTATTCTCTCAAATGTAAAGACCCTTCAAGTTAAGGCTAATAGGTGAGCCCTAATCAATGTAAGATAATTTCGTCATTAAAACCTTACCAGTCTATTACTATCTCTATTTAACAGTTGTTGGCAACGTAACACCTCCCTCTCACACACTCCCCATCACTATGAGTAAACTGAAAGAAAAGTGTCTAGCAAATAGGGTAAAGATTTTAATTATCTCATGGTTTACTGACTGAGGCTGTCTAGTGTCCTATTTAAATTCCATATGCTTTGATTTAACATAGACTTCACCAGGAAAAATACTATTTTACAAGATTAGAAAAAGAATCAGATTTTTATGTAATTTGAATTATATGTATATAGGGCCTCTGGTTTGATTTAAGTTTTAGACCACAGGCTTTTGCATCAAAATCCTATTTGTTTATTAAAATAAGCATTTATGTGTAAATTTATCACTCTGCTAAAGCTTCTGTTTTGCTTGAAATCATTTATACATGCAAATAAAAGTACATTAAAATGTGTCTTTACCAAATCATTCATTTAGCTATCATTACAATAAATTTGATCTCTATCATGCAGGCATGTTAGTTTTGTGTTATTTTGTTTTTGTTTTGTTTTTGCTCCTGCACAAACCAACTGACCGTCAGTATACATACCACATACGCAGACTTAATCAATAAAGAATTCACAAAGGAATTTGATTCACAAACTAGAAAATAGATAAACCAAAATAAAAATTTAAAAAGAATATTCCCTAATATAATAAAATAACAGAAGTTTTCCTATACTTTTTCTGATCTATTTATATCTTGATGATTAGTATCCTCTTTCTAAAGAAAAATTCAACTTTATTAGAATAAAACATGGTGCTAAATTTTCAAATTATACACACCCATGTTTCTAAAGTGTGATTATCTATTTATCTCTGGCCAAAATTCCTTTGGGGCACTTGCCTATTCTTAGTCTATTTCAGCTTAATAGTGGAAATACCCTCCAAGAATATATATATACCACTATTAAATTTATTTTTTAATATGATAATATAGCTTTGTCTTTTAAGGCATTGTGCTAGGTGCTACAGCATAACAAATCAATAAGTTAGCTCCTAAAAAATTTTCAATTTTTAAATAATATCGAATATTCAGTTGGATTCTACCTCTGAAAATCTGTCTAGATGATGCATGCCCATCATGGTCTTCATATTTAAGGTTCTGTGTAAATTTGGTTAATTATAATGGTCAATTTTGTCATAAAAACCTTACCAGATTTTTGTTCTCTATTTAACATTTTTACAGAAATAGCTATGTTGTTAAGCTACTAAAGCCTTTTTATTAAAAGTCTAGAACCATGGTTTTGAACTTTTCTAAAGCAATAAGATACTATTTTGGTCTAAAGGCTTTATCTGCTTGCAGGAATGAAGCTAAGAGTAGAATTTTTCCTCTAATCTAACAGACCCTTATAGAGCACAGGCTTAATTACTTATTCCTGCCTCTCACCACTCCTAGATTCTGGGCTGAAAGAAGGTAGTATTCAGCCCCATAACAGCAGGGCTTTTAAACATGGCTCCCAGGAAAGAGTAAGATACACTGATGCACTAATGGAAAGAAGAGGAGGCAGCAGTAGCTAAATTCAGCTTTTTGTATCCAGGAGTGCTAACTCAGGTTGGTTGAGCAATTTCATGAATTAGGTCCAGCATGGACCGGCAAGAAAATCAAAAGGTTTTTGTTTGTTTGTTTGTTTTTTTGACATACCTGGATACAATCACGGCACTTAATAAAAATTGTTGAGAGTCCTAAGTTAAACGATCCATGGAGAAACAACACAAGAACTTTTGAATTACAATATTAAAACTAATCACTCTTAAAATTCAAAGTGCTTAAATACAAACAACAACATTTTGAGACTGGTTTAGTGACTACCATTACAAAGTAGGATTTTTTTTGGATGATGAAAGTTCCATAATGATAACTTTTCTCTCAAACATCTATCTATACAGCAGCAAATCTAGCATACAAACCTCATAAAATGCAAGGTAAGGTAATATTTATCTACCTACCTTTAAAAAAGGCCCCATCCCCATCGGCCAGCTGTACTTAGAACTCTGCAACAATTTGGTCACCAAGCTCTTGTAATTTTGATGAGCAGAGTTTGAAAAGCACCAGTCTAGAGTTTAATAATTTTAATGACCCTAAACAAAAATTTATTTTTACTAAATCCTGATATCTTCAAATGCAAATTTAAAAATATATATGCTATTTTATTTTGATTTTTGTTAGCTACCTTAATGATTTGGACAGAATAACAGCTCCTGGATATGTCCCCAATGAGCAAGATGTTCTACATTCTCGAGTGAAAACAACTGGAATCATTGAAACTCAATTCTCCTTCAAAGACTTGCATTTCAGGTATGATCAAATGTCTTTTCCAACTATCAATAGAAATATGCATCAGCCTCAATATTTCTTCACAGAGAAAAGCTCTAACCCATATTCAAGTGCAGTGAACCTTTGTGCATGTTCACTGGGCCTTGTTTACTTTGAGTACCACTGCTCTTTATTACCCTCCTGAAACCATGCACACCATTCCTCATCCTGAACTTCCCTCCAAGAAAAACAACTCTGTCTTGAGGAGGTGGGTGCTAAATTTTATTTTTCTCATATTTGAAACTGATATTCTACTTTGAAAAAAAAAAAAAAGGAAAGATATTTAAATAACATTTAAGCAACAGGTGCCAGGGATCCTATTTCATTTGCCTTCCTACTCTCCCATTTGCTTGAATATTCTTATTAATTTGTTTCCTTAATTTAAAATGCAAATAACTGAGAAGAGAATTATTTGAATGTGATGCTAGTTACTGGAATAGCAAGGTCTATTTTATAAGCATAAAACCTTGGTATGAAAATTAGTTTGGTATGAAATTTAGTTTGTTATTTTCATTGCTGTTACATTATCAAGACCTTCTTAGAAATTCTACTGCGAAAGGACTCATTTACAATTCCAAGAAATAGAAATCCATACCATACTGTTAGAAAACTTCCCTTGACATTTAAGTACCTGTCCCTATGAATTGTAGATAAGATGGACTATTAAACATTAAAACAGGTTCTAGATGTAACCCTTACTAAAGAAAAAAAAAATCAGTAAAATATAATTAATAAAAACATTCATGTATGCAAAATGGGAACATTTTTTTAAAGTAGAAAAACTAGAAAAAAGGTGATGGATTATTTGTATCAATTTGTGAGAAAAAAATTACTTCAATGGGATCAAAAGTTTGGCTTTTTTAAGTATTAAAATTGGTGATACATAATATCTAATTAGAATAGTTACTCTATAGATGGCCAGGATATTTTCAAGTTAATACAGAAAAAAACTTCTTCAAAATTTATCATAAATTTCAAGCCCACAAATAGTTAATTTTCTGAAAGATGAATCAAAGATCAAACCTGTATAAAGGGACTGCAAAGACTGGGATCGGCATCCCCTCTTGGTGATATAAGCAATTTGTCTTCAGTCCTGATCTTTGATCCAGTTTCTAGGGTTTTCCTTTGGGAGCCCAAGTCCAATGGCTTCTCCCTTCTGCCCTTCCTAAGTTTGCCAAAGCATTTTTGGCACATTCGATTTTCTTCCTTACCCTCCTTTCTCCTCTCGAAATTTCTCACTGTGATACAGACTAGAAACCAAGTGTAGGCCTTGAGCCTAACCCTACCAAGTTTCTAGTCTGAGTTCTTCATTAATTAGCAGCAATATTTGAGGAACAAAGTTGCCTTTTCTTTACTTGTCTAAGAGTTGTTGTAAAGATTAGATGAAATAAAGTCCTAGCAGAAAGTTAAAACTTGATGTTAGCTTATCTCACATAAGCTAATGAATTTTCTAGATCTTAGATTGTCTGGATTATAAACCGGTTTTCAAAATTAATGTCATATATTAAACACCTAGAAGCTCACAACCCTGGTCATTCTCTGTAACACCAACAAATTTAGCATCTTCTCATAAATAGTCACTGTCATAATTTTTTTTATAACTGTTCCTCAAATATTCCAAGCCTTAGAACATTTGTACTTCCTGTTCTCTTTGCCTGAAATGCTCTGACCTTGGATCTCTGCAAGGACTGGCTTATTCTGATCATTAAGTCCTCAAACCAAATGCTATCTCCTCAGGGAGTTTTGACCATCTCAACTATTCATCATCCTTGCTTCTTTGTCACTATTACACCCAGTAGAGTTCTGGTAAACATATAAGAACAGACTTGCAGGAGCAGGAAGAAGGGGAAAGGCTGATCTATGGCCCTTAATGATTTCCTTGCTGTAAATTTCCTCACAATGGTCAATTTTACCCTACCAATGTCATGTCATTAAATGTGGAGTTGACAAGAAATGCAAACAAACAGCTCTTACTAGCTATGACAATGTGAGCTGGTGCCATTACACCATTGATATATCACATTCTTTTTCTCTTTTTAAAAACTTACTAATATATGAATTGCCTTGTTTCTTTATCATTTTGCTCTTTTGTTTCTGTTTTTGCCTCATATATTCTCAGCTCCAGAAGGTCAGGGACCATATCAGTTTACAGCTCTATCTACTGGGATTATCACTATGGCTAACACAGAGGAGGCATACAGTCAATTCTTGCTGAATGAATAAATGTACTATGCCAAACACTCTGTGGACATGATCATTATACCCTCACTGTAACATGATGAACAGGACATTGCTATCTTTATGTAGGATAAAGAATCAAAAAATGGAGGCTAAAATGAGGTGAAAGATTTACCCAAGATCATACATAGAAGTGCTAGAAATATGATTAGAATGCACAAATCTCTAACTTCAAAGATCACACACTTCCTACACCACATATCACTGAGGAGCTATAGGTAAATTAGGTGGAAATCATTCTTTTTCTATAGAGTAGGTGCTTCTTCCAATGTTGTTGGTCATTCATAATTTTCTTCAGAGAGAAGAGAGAAGGTGGAATAAAATTAACGACAGCTTTTTGAAGAGATATCTTTGAGTTGGCAAGACTCTCTTGGACTTCATATCTGTACTTCTAAAACCAGCATGTGTAATGATTGCCAATGAACACATGAAATCTCAGAAATAATGTGTTTTCTTTCTTTCTTTCTTTCTTTTTTCTTTCTTTCTTTCTTTTCTTTCTTTCTTTCTTTCTTTCTTTTTACTGGGACATCTATTTCATTCAGTACTAAATAATACAATTTTTTATAAATTTTATAACAAATATTCTGAGTAGAATACATTTGTTTTATTTTAAGTTAAACTATTGTTTTGAAGATGTTATTTTCCTCATAATAGGCCTCTTCAAATTAGATCTCTAGATCTCTGTTGGTGCATGATCATTTTCCTGTTCTTTTGTTCTGTGTTTAATTTTGTGAGACATTGTTTTAAGTCATATAGGTAAGAGTTCTCCTATTCTATTTTCATATACTGCTGACCCTTATGAATGAATGAGAAAGATCTTGTTAATTCTCTATTACAGTATCGATGCCAAAATATAAGATGTTTATGAATTGGATTGTAAAGCCCAATTAACATTTATTTTGATGTAACATTTTTCATACTACTCAACTGCTACCTCTTTGCCATCCACAAAGGTTTTGAGGTCTTTTGCTTTTTTAATAGGTTTTGCTTTCTTTCTTACTCATGAGGGTATGTTATAAAAAGCATCTTCTATGAAGAAGAGAATAAAGGAAATTTCTCTAAAAAAAATTTAAACAGTAAAGTTTTAAAAATGTTTACATTTTATTATAAAATATAAAAATCACAGTTATAGGTTTTCTTATGGAACTCTTTAAAGCCATTTAAATATGTTTTTTAGTTTAGTCACAGAGATTCAGATATATTAATCTCTTAAATTCTCACAGTTAAATTACCTTCTGGGGGGAAATGCTAAATGGTATTAATCAAAGCATACAGGTTTTTGTAGTGTAAAACTTGGTAGTATTTCAATATAGAAAGTATAAAATAACGTACCTTACAACTTCATTTCAGTAAATGCCCAGGTATTAAAATATATTACATTAGCATTGATTTGTATTCACATAGCATAAATCATTCTATGACTATTTAAAACTAAAGACTTGATTTACATATTAAATTAGAGAACTCTAGAATTTTAAACAGGAACTTCAAAATGAAAAATTCTCTCTGCCAATATACTGTATCACCTTCATGCATCACCTAATTTAATGGAAATTAACTTAGAATTCTTATCAAACCAGTACTCTGTCAAATTGATAAAATAAGTTATCCTTACAAATGTTAATGTACTATGTAAATAAAAAATACACTGCAAATGGGAGCCCTTTTATTGTTATAAAATAATTCCTCAGAACAAAGAATTTACAGATTTACAAGGACTTATCAAACAATTATAGAGTAGTCACTTTCTTCCTAATTGCTTCATGGTTATAAAAACAGAATTGAAAGGATGTAAAGCTATATCAGAGCCAAGGAAAAGAGGTCAGCAAATATTACAACGTAGAGCTTTAGATTTTGTAAATTTAACATAATTATTTTCAAAAACATTTGAATGAATCTGATATAAAATAAATTATAATTTTCCTGAATTTGAAGTTGAATCATGTGCACTGTATTCATTTCTGTGGGGTAGGAGTTATCTTAGCTCAGGAGTGAGTCGGGTGTCTACCCAGCAGCTAAATCCCAACTTTGCTTTGTTATTCTCTATTGGGTCTCATAAAGCAATAACTCATGTACACTATCTGTTTCAGGTATACTCATGGTTAATATTATCAAAATAATAATCTACATAACATAATGTATAATTTGATGGAATTTATTTTAATAACTTTACGAATTATATTATTCAATAATTAGGGAATTATCTAGTGGGCATTTTAAGTTCCAAACACACACACACACACACACACACACACACACACATGCAAGCACACATACACATTCTTAGTAGAAAGTATATAATAGTATTAACAGTTATGGAAGTTTAGAGGCCCTGACTCCCTTAAGGTTATAAGTCCTTTGATTCTGTTTTTTAACCACAATAATGGATTTAGAATGTACTTCGGATCTGCAACTATCTACCCTTATTTTTAGAATTGGGCACAATGGAAAGATTTGATGAGGCCATTTTGCTATGGTTATGTAGTGATGACACAGATCTACCTATTGGCCCTGTCATATGTAGCCATATTAAGAAGTTATACCAATTATGATATAGCCAAATATCTTGAATAAACTCTGTTCAATATAATAGTTTAAAATAAATTTCTACTGAGATTAGATTGTATTTTTCTGTGGTCAAAAAAATGAAGATGGAAGAAATTATGATTTTTCCGAGAGTCACAAGCTTATAGAATGAGTGAAGACATCTAACAAATCAACTGCAATAGCATTATTGATTTTTAGCTATCCTAGATTATGTAAGAATTTTTCAAGCACTATAAGGGGCAGGTTATTTAATAATTTATTCTAATATGAAGTATGAATAATTGTATGTGATAAATATTTAGTCAACTGTTTATCATAAACCTATAAAATTTAACAGCTTTCTTAATTGTTTAAAATAAACTATAAACTCAACTGTCTAGTCAACTGTTTAATATAAAGCCATAAAATTCTAATGACTTACTTTATATTAATGCTATGGGCAACTTAAAAGATAATTAATGTTCAGCTATCACTTAAAACCTGGTCCGTCAATTTTTAGACGCATCATACATTTCAGGCATTTAAAAACTTTATTTTAATTTAAGAATTCTAAATAATCAAACTTAATAAGAGAATATGTATTACAAAACCACAACAACATCCCTTTGCCCAAAATGAGGATGCAAGTTCTATTCAATAACATTAAGGTGTTCTGGTTACCTTAACTATAGAGGGAATTAAGGGTATTTAAACTGGATCACATGCTCATTCACCTTGTTAATTGTATAGATTTGACCAAACCAAATGTACATCAGCAAATACATGTGTTTTTCTCTAGTTTCTATTTTTATTGTTCACAGAATTGTCATGATGGAATATGCACACATACACACTCATGTATAAATACTTCTTAAGTGAAATTTGTAAAATATATACTTACTTTGGGAATCTCCAAATTGTTGCAATAGGATGTAATGCTTTACACCTCTAAAATAAGCCCAAAATTAAAATTTAGAAGAAACACCAAAGTGAAAAGAGGTGCATGAAAAATCAATTACTACAACAGCAGCTAAACAAAATGTAACTTTTAAAAGAGCTAACAGAATATCCAAGAGAATCAATATTAAAGCAAAATTCCAGACACTGGTCTGATTTGCTAATGAGCATTTCAGTTCAATAATGCTTTTATTACTAGAAACCCCCTGGGAAAAAAAATTTAATTAAAAAACTATCAACATGAAATAAATAACATTATTCTCTCTGAGATAAATATTTGGTCACCACGCAGGGAATCTGAGCAGTTATCCAAAGTAACTTTAAGAATAGTCTCAGATTTTCAAAATTCGAATATAATCTTTTTTGAAGATATAAATGTGGATAAAGGAAGAAAATATCAATCGGAATGAATGGATATAGGTTTGTTGGCCATAAAAGCAGAGAAAAAGGGGCTCAAAGTGATTGCTAGCAGGGCTAACCCAAGCCCTGTTTAACGGAAATAACTTAGTTAAGGTATCTTGGAATTTGGTTCCTAATGCATCATCATCCTTACTGTGGAATTTGAATGTTAGGCTCCTTTAGTACAAATATTCCATTCGTCTAGGGACCTTTGACCTGGTTCCATGATTAGTTAGCTCTCTGTAATAGGATAACCACTATGGAAGCAAATCATGAGGAAAAGATTAGAGGTAGAAAGAAAACAAGAAGTATGGAGGCTCTTAGATGTTTGAATCTGGTATATGGAAGTACAAGGGGTGGTTTTAGTTTGAAAAGCCCACCAGAGTTTAAACCTAGAGATATATACACCATTCTCAACTCACCAAGTTAATCCACAAGTTAATGCATCTTAGTTCAATCACAATATCACATTTCTTTGCCAAGAAATGATGCATCATATGTTCAACACATAAAATCCAGACAGTCTACATTAATCCCCATCAAATGAATGGAACAAACCCCTTGGAAAGGGGAAAGTTAAATTTGTGCCCTGTGACCTGTCTGACAACACATAAAACTACTGTCTGACCTGGAGGAAGAAGGATAGATTCCAAAGCAAAATCATTGCAATTCACTTGATGAGAGTTGAGAACTAACTGTAGAAACTATGTACTCCTTGGGGATCTCTGGTCTAAGTAAATTGGTTTAAATTTAATGAGATTACCAACAAAGCTTAACAACTTTTATAGCATAACCATCATTTCTACAGAACCTATCATGGAACCTGGCACATAGCAACCTCTACAAATATTAGTTGAATTAATGAGCTTTGGGCTAGTTTCTTAAAGGGCTCAACTAAAAAATAAAAATACTAATCATATATACCTTATATTATGACAATGTTTAAATGAGTTAATTTTTATAGGAGCCTTAATCCTGGCAAATAGTAAATGATTATTGCTTGTGTTATATTAAGATTAAAACATTACAATTTATGATATGAAAATTGATAGAGAAAATAAAAGTCATTTTTTAACAATTTCCTTTTCTCCCACATTTTATCATTTATTTCAATATTGGTAATTTCAGTAAAGTGATAGATAAAACTCTTTTTTCAAAGTTTAAAAAAAGACAAATTAGTTTTATTGGTTAACAAAACACTAACTAAAAATTCAAAGGTTTGAATATACACTATTTATTCTTGATTCCGTAAAAATGTTGCACTGATATTCAAAATTTAATTTTTGGGCTAACTTTCACATCATATAATCTTGAAGTCAAAACTCTGTTTTCTATTTATTTTGCAAGTCTGAAACTGCAGAGGGTTTTATAATTAGCAGCACATATAATATTCTCTATTGACACAATTTAAATTTCCAAACCACGTAACTATTGAACTCTAAAGTATTAGCATAAGTATGAGCATCTTCCCTTTCAATCTACTACTGAATGAAGTAATTCTGCATTGGTACCTATCTATCTATCTATCTATCATCTATCAATCATCTATCATTTATGTATCTGTATATATATACTATATATATTTGAGGAATTTTAGTTATGTGTTTCTGTTCTCTACTTGGGTTATATGTGAAAATGTGAAGTAGTAGAGAAGTACAATGCATTGTACTTGCAATTATCTTCAATAAGCCAGCTAATTGACATTCATTACCTCAAGTATAGTTATTACCTAATAAAATCTCTTTACAGTTTGGATGCTTCTTGGTAAGATCTTTTGGTTAAACAATTACACAAGCCCCATAATTTCTTTCTTTGCCTCTAGTCTCAAAGCTATCTTCTGGACTTAGATCAAAGTAACCTAACATAATAAACAAACAAAAATAAATCTCTCCTAGTCTCCCACTGACTGCAATATAAACCCTAAACTTCTTTTCTAATATGAAAGACCCAGTAGATATATTTCTGGCACCTCAGGCTTATCCCTGCCTGATCAACTTCTTTGCTCTTGCTGTTTCCTCTATTGTCTCCACCTGGAACATTATTCTCTAGATTCCACTTTGCTCAGTCGCTCAAACCTAATTTTCTCAAGTTTTTATACAATTAATATTTTCTGTAGTTTTTAATTACATCATTTCAAAATCATAACCCACCTCTACATTTCCTATTATATCTGGATATCTTAAGTATATTCACATATACACACATACCACTTCCACCATCACCACCAGATAAGAAATTTCTTGAGGTTAAATCTCTAATGCCTGGCATGATCAATAAATATTTGATGAATAAATGAATAATTATCAGGCCATATACCTCAATGTTTTACCTTAATCTTCATGTTTCCAAAAATATAAATTATTTGCTTACCCTAAACACACCATGTTCTCTCATTCCTTAATGACTTGTACATGCACTTTACATAAAATTACCCCTCCATCCTATTAACATGGAATGTATTTATTTATTTAGCAAATATTTATTGCATGTTTGTTATGTGTCAGACATAGTGCCTCACACTGGGAATATAGCCATCACTAATACAGAAAATGTCTCTGACCTCATGAGGCCGCTATTCTATTGGAGAGATAATAGATGTTAAATGTAAAAAATAAACCAGATAAAATTGTGACAATTACTATTAAGGAAATAAAGAGAGAATTTATAATTAGGAAAGTAAATAAGGGATGTAGAGAGCCTTCTTTGTGGAGGAGATATTAATGCTAAGACTTGTTAATTTGTGAAAGATGTGTTATATAAGAAAAGGGGGAATCATTTCAAATGGAAAGGAGACAGGCTGTGCAAAAGTCCTGAAATAGGAAAGAGGTTTATATTAAAGGAACTGAAATAATGGCTTTGTGATTAGATTATATTAAAAAGAGGAAAATGGTATGAACTAAACTTGGAAAGGTAAACAAGAACAAAAATAGCTAGAGCCTTAGTGGTAATCGAAAAGTTTGTATTTAATTGTAAGGGGGAAAAAAGAAGTCATTGAGAAGTTATAGAACTCTTTCAGTAGCCCTGGTGAGAAATGTTGGTGGCTTATACAAGAGAAGAGGAATTGGAAAGAAGTAGATAAATTAAACACTGTATTTTGGTTGTGTTTTATATGGAGGATAAGGGAAGGGTCATACTAAAAATTTAGCTCCCAGTTTCTTTACTGAGTTGCTATGTATTACCAAAATATAATAACAGAGGAAGGGCCAAATTTTCAAACACCTCCTCTGAGTAAGTTTTATGGTCCCTCAGGCTTACTTAAATCTTCCTCTGGGCTCATAGTCTACCTTGCATATTAGGATACTTATTAATATTATAACAAAGTATTTGATTTCTTCTCTACAATACAGAAAGTTCTTTGCAGATACTGACCATATCTTTTCATCTTTGTGTCAGTAGACCTAGTGCATGTCTAATACACAGAATACAAAAAAATAATTGTTTTCTAAAAATTTTTATTCAATTTATTTAAACTAAAAAACAAAAACAAAAGTTCATTGCTACTTTCATTCCTACCCACAACCTCTTGCAACCACCAATCTCTTCTCTATATCTATAAGGTTAGATCTGTTTTCTTGTTTTTAGATTTCACATATAAGAAAAAATCATATAGTATTTGTCTTTCTCTGACTTATTTAACTTAGCATAATGCTCTCATGGTCCATCTATGTTATTGCAAATGGCAAGATTTTGTTCTTTTTTCTAGCTGAATAATATTCCATTGTGTGCGGGGGGGGGGAGGGGTGTTAACACACGTACGTCCATTCATCTATCAATGAATAATTAGGTTGCTCTTGTACTCTGGCTATTGTAAATAATGCTCCAATGAACATGGAATACACATATCTTTTTAAATTAGTGTTTTCTTTGAATAAATACCAAGAAGTGGAATTGCTAAGTAATATAGTAGTTCTATTTTTAATTTTTTGAGGAAACTTTGTAATGTTTTCCATAGTGACTGTACAAATTTACATTCCCACTAATGGTGCACAAGTGTTCTCTTTTCTCCACATCCTCACCAACACTCGTTATTTTTTGTTTGTTTGTTTTCATTTGTTTTTTGATAATAGCCATTCTAACAGGTATGAGGTGATAGCTCATTGTGATTTAGATTTGCATTTCCCTGAGGATTAGTGATGTTGTGCACCTTTTCATATACTTGTTAGCCATCTGTCTTCTTTGGAAAAAATGTCTATTCAGACTTCTGCCCGTTTTTAATTGGATTTTTTTTTTTTTTGCTATCGAGTTGTGTGATTTCTCCATATAATTTAGATATTAACCCTTTAGCAGATATATGATTATATGATTTGCAATTATTTTCTCCCATTCAGTAGGTTGCTTTTTCATTTTGTTGATGGTTTTTTATTTTATTTTATTTTATTTTATTTTATTTTATTTTATTTTATTTTATTATTTTTGCTGTACAGAGCTTTTGAATTCAATGTAGTCTCACTTGTTTATTTCTGCTCTTGGTGTCAGAATTTTAAAAATCGTCATCAAGACCTATATCAAAGAGCTTATTATCAATGTTTTCTTCTAGGAGTTTTATGGTTTTAGGTCTTACATTCAAGTCTTTGATCCATCTTGAGTTATATTTTTGTTCATGGTGTAAGACAGTGGCCCAGTTTTATTCTTTTTCATGTGGCCATCCAATTTTCCTAACACCATTTATTGAAGAGACTGTCCATTCTCCATTATATATTCTTGGTTCCTTTGTCATAAATTAATTGACCATATATGTATGGGTTTATTTCTGGACTCTCTAGTCTGTTCTGTTTTGTCTATGTGTCTGTTTTTATGCCAATATCATACTATTTTAATTACCATAGCTTTGTAATATAGTTTGAAATCAGGGAACATAATGCCTCCAGTTTGTTCTTCTTTCTAAAAACTATTTTGGCTATCCAGGGTCTTTTGTTGTTTCATACAAATTTTAGAATTCTTTGTTCTATTTCTGTGAATATTACCTTTGGAATTTTGATAGGGATTAATTACATTGAATCTGTACATTGTTTTGGGTAGTATGGACAGTTTAACAATATTAATTCTTCCAATTTATAATTAATTCAAATAATTATTCAAATAAAAAAAAGAATGAACGTAGGAAGAGCTAAGAAAGAGCCACTACCTTACACCATGAACAAAAGAATCATAGTATTAGAACGATGACAACTTCCAATCTTCTTGCAGATTCTGTCAATTGAAGACCATATGTAGCCTTTGACCTAAATTTCTTAAGGCAAACAGTTTCATCCTAAAACTTTAAACTGCTTTAAATTTCTCAGGTGCTCAAAGTCATTGTGTGAATTATTTTACTCTAGTCTACATAAATTTTTAAAAAGATGAAATTCCTTTTTTTAGTGCTTGATCTTCAAATTGGCCAAAAAAGACTGATTTTATAATCAAGAAAAATCAAAAGAATACCATTTAAAGATATGAGAGCATTCATTATCTATAAATCTTAATATGAATTATGGGGACTATTTTTAAGATTCATTATTTTATTATTTTTATTTTTTTAAAGAATGTTCGATGTAGGTGGACAGAGATCTGAGAGAAAGAAGTGGATTCACTGCTTTGAAGGTGTTACATGCATTATATTTTGTGCCGCACTCAGTGCCTATGACATGGTCCTAGTGGAAGATGAAGAAGTGGTAAGTCTGAAAGGAAAATAAGGTCAGGGTGATAGACAAGAGTTTGTGGTTTCCAATATTACTACCACATTTTCCAAATCAATTAAGGCCTTCCAAAGATAGGTACTATTTCTAGATTCTTGTTTATAATGCCTGGCAGTAGTATTTTGCAAATAATAATCCTACACATTTTCATCTTTTAAACAAACAGAACAGAATGCATGAAAGCCTTCACCTGTTCAACAGTATCTGTAATCACAAGTATTTTACAACCACCTCCATTGTTTTATTTCTCAATAAAAAAGATCTCTTTCAAGAAAAAGTAACCAAAGTGCATCTTAGTATCTGCTTTCCAGAGTACACTGGTAAGATTTTTTTTTTTCTTTAGTGACGTAGTAGTAAATTATTGTATAGGTATATATTTTTTGTCTGGATTTGGACATATAATATTTATCAGGTTGAGACGTGATAATTTTTTGAGTCATGTGTATGATCTAAAAAGTAGAGAATCTTACAAATAAAGAAGAAAACTTCTCTACACTCTGCATTAAAACAAAGCTCTAATGAATAAATGGGATGCGGTCAGATAGACCAGGGCTGCTGTTCTAGATATGAAATGACATTGCAAACTATTATTTTAAAATTTACAAAAAGAATGCAAACTTTATTTCACATTGGCATTTTAAATGTATTTTCTAATGAAACCTTGTAATGCTGTATTAGATCTCAGTGACTCTTCAAAGTCTGAATTAAGTTTCCAGAGATAGCACGAACAAATTTGAAAGTAGTGATATCTTGTTTATGTCCAGTTTTCCTAGGTCTTAGAGTTTTAGCACTGATCCTGTTACTCAATGACTATATATTTCAGGTTTTATAGGAAGATTGTTTTTTCGTCAGAGACTTTTTTTTTTTTTTTGGTAAATAGTTATATGCTCTGTTGTTAATGAAATTGTGTAAGATGGAAATATTTATGAATTAAACTCAAATACAAGCCAAATTTCACCACTTAGATACATGGATAGCCCAGATGTTATTAGGAGCATGCCATTCTGCCAAAATAGGTATGTGTGCTGATCTATAATTAGTGCTTATATCTTTCCACTATATAAATATTAATATAAATATCAGATTTATCATGTGATTAAATATAATGATTTTATATTGAATATTTCAAGTTAAATATAGACTCATAATTAAGGTTTATATATTTTCTTTTAACTACTAGAGTTTATTTCTTAGAGTTTTTAGTTTAGAAAAGAAAATACAAAATTTCCATATATCCCCCCTCTCAGTTCGGCTTCCACAGTTACTCTTATAATTAACACCTTGCATTGGCGTGGTATATTTGTTACAATTGATGAACAGTTATTGGTACATTATTAACGAAAGTCAGTAGTTTGTATCAGGGTTAACTTTGTGTTATAGGGTTATACGGTTCTACTCCTTTTGCCAAATGCATGTCATGTATCCACTATTACAGTATTATACAAAATGGTTTCACTGCCCTGAAAATCCCTGTACTCCACCTATTCATGCCTGTCCCCTCACTCCAACCCCTAGCAAACACTGATCTTTTCACTGTTTCCATAATTTTGCCCTTTCCAGAATGTCATATATCTGCAATCATACAGTATGTGTGGCATTTTCTAACATCTTTCACTTTTCAATTTTGAATGCAGTATACTTTTAAATGTCTTCCACATCTTTTCATAGATTGATATCTCATTTCTTTTTATTGCTGAATAATATTCTGTTTCATAAACAAACTAGTTCATCCTTTTACCTATTGAAAAACATCTTGGTTGCTTCTAATTTTTGGTAGTTATAAATAAAGCTGCTATAAACATCCATGTACAGTTCTTATGCAGATACAACTTTTTGTGTAAATACCTAAGAGTACAAGTTCTGGATTGTATAATAAGACTATATTCGGTTTTATAAGAAATCACCAAACTGCCTTCCAAAGTGGCTGTACCATTTTTCATTGCCATCAGCAATAAATGAGAGTTACTATGGCTTCACATCTTTGTCAGTATTTGGTATTGTCAGTATTTTACATTTTAGCCATGCTACAATATTTTGATGATTGTCTCTCATGGAATTTTCCTCCCAGTAACAATAAAATGGGAATAAAATTATCCACCTGGAAAATTTTTATGCTATTGCCCTAGCGTGTGTTTGCTTTCTACTAAGCATATTCTGTTATAAAGCCTGTCTTCAGGTCTCTTTTAGCTGCTTTGTATTTTTTTGCCATCCTATTTTATTTCTATCTTTCGCCAACTGATCAAATTGTATATTCTGCTACTAGTCTAAATCTTGTCAAGTACAGCCTTCATTGACTTTTTATTTAACTCTACTGAACCATCAGTCAAGAATAGTTCTCTACATTGTCTTACATATCTTACCTCACCTACTTTGTTTTTTTGACAACATACCATCTGTTCTACAATTCCTCTATAAAAATCTTTGATTTCCATTTGACTAGATTCTCCTAAGTGCATATTTACTTCTCAACCCTATCCTCAAGTCTAGTAGTTCAGGCTACTCTCACTCACTTTTGGTTTTCACTCATACTATTTTTCTTCTCTCTTCTAGCTATTCTGCAAGGTTCAGCTCAATTACACCTCATTTTGTAATTCATTCACCTATAATTTCTACTTTTTTCTTAATTTAGTTCATATTAAAATGCACACACCCACATATACATATACATGTGCAGCCTTTGGCATATAAAATAAGCTTTATTACTCACTTCGTTGCATAAATATGTCAGTACTTCCACTGTATTGTGAGTTTATGATGAGGTTAAATTTTAGCCACCTGAAGCTCTCAGTGGGGTAAGCATAGTTCTGAGCACAAAATAGGTGTTGCATAAATCCCAGATAATTGACCATTGCCAATACTAATTTTTCTAAACAGAGTCATCAAATAGCAGCTCACAAAGTAAAATCCTAAAACATATTTATAATTGTATTTTTAATAAAATTAATGTTTACTATTTTATTATTTTTAACAAGGGCCAAATACATTTGAAGATGCAGGAAACTACATTAAGAACCAATTTCTAGACCTGAATTTAAGAAAAGAAGATAAGGAAATTTATTCTCACATGACCTGCGCTACAGATACCCAAAATGTCAAGTTTGTGTTTGATGCAGTTACAGATATAATAATCAAAGAGAATCTGAAAGACTGTGGGCTTTTCTAATCCATCCCTTTTTTCTTTCATTCTTGCTAATGTATATTTTTAAGATATAAAAAGAAAGGTACTATGTGATGTATTTAGTTTTAATAGATGTTAACTTTTCTATAATATCACTAGTGGTACAAAGCAAAAAGTTTTCATGCTAAATTGTAATGTATTGTCACCTGTATCCAAATACATCTCTAATTTTCTGGGACATTGAGGATGGGAGTGCCTTTGATAGCCTCAGTTCTGAAAACATACATTTTGGTAATGCTATATTAGTACATATCACTGACACCAAATTTGCTTAGAAATACATTTCTACATTGTGGTCTATTTTTAATCAAGAACAATGAAAAATGCAAAGCAATCTATATTATTTCCATTGGCTAGATATTGAGTGACATTCTTTTTTTTTTTTTTTTTTTGGATAATGTAACTGTGCCTGTACTGTCGAGACTATTCAAAGATGATACAAAGGTGTTTTATTGGTCAATTACTTCTATTCCACCAGCTGCAATACATGTACTTGTTATTAGGAAATTATATATGCAAAAAAATGTGCAATTTTATCTGCTCCTTTTTTCCTTAGAAAATATCATTAATGTTGAATTTACATTTAGAATTGAGGATTTCGATTATCTATTTTTTTGTACCAACCTAATTGAAAACAAGGGACCATGTATAGCAGAGTAAACAGGGTATGCCTGTTCGGGCTGAACAAGAATTCTCCAAGCACTCATTTCTTACGTTTTATTCCAGAGCAGCAAGGAATGTTATTACAATTGATAGGTTGGGGTCGATTCTAGACTGTAAGAGAGAAAAATAATTCAGTGTCTTAGCACTGGTTTTGTGAATAAGAAATGGAAAGAGTAATTAGAGTTTTGTTTTTTAATTTTTTTTTTTTTCCAGAAGAAAAACATTGAGCTTCTCTATTAGTACTGTAGGGTCCATTGTAAATGTTACACAGTATGCTTAATGGACAAAGCCTCCTTTTTAGAAGCTAATTTGGTGCTTACAAGCTAAATCACATTATTTATGAACAGAAAAAAAGAACTTCTTTTTTAAAACATGTACCATTTACAACATATACTTTTCAAGCATGTCTCAATATCGTTTACTCTCAACACTTGAAGAAGGTGATATAGGTCAAAATTGTGGGTCAGGGCATGAGTTTTAAAACTACTCCAAAAAGGAAGGGAGTTAATTAGCTCTTTTATATTCTGGATGAGACAAAGGAAGTATAAATTAATCAATTTGCCAATCTGTAGCTCCGGTTGATTTAGGTAGCTCTAAGTGTCACTATTTCATTGTTCTGTAACATTTCCTTTCTACACACATAAGAATGATCACTATTTAGTAAGTTACCTTAACTAGAATGTCTCTGGATTTATTTTTTCAAAAATGTGAAAGGAGTTATAAATAAATTTGTCAAATAAAAGTTATAATAAAAAATTAGTTTGAAATTCCTTTGCTAAATATAAATTATTAAGGAGCCTATGATACCAAAGACAAAAAGAAAAAGCATGAGAAAATATTTCATTCAAGCATTCAATAACATTTTTTGGCTAAGAATCAGTATCTATATGACAACAACTTAACATTTCCTAGGAGATTTTCAATGCTATGAGATTTTAAATTAGGATTACAAATGCTATCATTTCACTCATTGCTTTGTCTTTTTCTCCTACTCTAACTTGTTTTTCTCCTTCAGTGTGAGAAAAATTTTCCAGAAAAGAGTAAGATATTTTTTGAAATATTGCTATTATTATTATTTATATTTCGACTCTCACATTTAAAATTCTTCTTTTAGATACCATAGGTAGAAAGGGTGGAGTAAGAAATGGTTTGATTTGTTTTCTAAAATGTATAGCTCATTTCAATTCGGCACAAAAAAAATTGGCAGACATCAATATTTATTTGTGAAATATTGATTTTTGAGAACTTTAAAGTATATGTTAAATGACCAAACTAACATTAGCGTAAGCTCAGATTATTAAAACAAACAACTTAAATTTCTTCCAATACTGTAATTAAAATTCAAGAAAAAACTTTTTCTTCAAAAGCAAAAAGTTGCTATGCTAAACCATAAATTTAAATTAAGTAGAGAAATGTTTAATAGAGAAAATATAAAATAGATGTTTGCATTATTTTTTTAATGATAGCACTCCTTAAAATTGAGTTTATTTCTGATTTTACTTTTACAATTTTTTAGTGAAAAAAAGGCTGGAGTAGATGCACAGAATTTGGGGCTAATTAAAAAAAGCAACAAAATGGAAAATATGGGAAGCTACACTTTAGCATGAAGAAACTAGCACTGAGACCAGCTATGTTAAAATTGCTTAGAATTGAAACACCTGTTTAATTGAAAATTCAACCTTTTAATTATGTGGTTAAGGTTCTTGCTTTTTAATGTCTAAAAGAAGCAGTCTTAGTCTTTGTCCTTCAAAATTTAGATATGATATACTGATATTTTCCTTTCCTTTTTTATTATTTTTATTATTTTTTAAAATCATAGTGACAGTGGTTAACAAAATCCAGTGTTTCAGGTGTACAATTCAGCAGTAGATATTTTCCTTTTCTGTAATTTAAAGTTTCTTTTCCTGACTCAGAATGTTCCCAAATCACACTTATTTTAGACTTTTAACACTAACAACTCATTCATTTCTAAAATTGGTACAATTTGTAGATACACTGCACACCTTAACAATTCTGATATCAGTTTGTATCTAACAGGCTCATTAACAACTAGTCTTTGCGAAGTTTTTCCAGAAGCATGAAATGGTCAGTAGATAAGTCTTTGCATCTTGTGATTAGTGACTAGAGAGTTAAAGGACTCGAAGTCACTAGTTAAATGGCTAGTGACTAGAAGAGTATTAACTGGGTAATATCTTCTTTGTGTCAAAATAAAAATGTTGGCAACTCTACAAAGAAACTCTATAGAAAAGAGGTTTTGAATTTTGTGGCATCTACAATGTATATTATAGATATCCAGTATCTTGATGATTAACAAAATGTATAAACAGATAGCAGTCTTCCTGTACATCACACGAACAGGCAAACTACTTTTTCAGGCCTTGGCCTGCCCTAATATAAATTTTTTAGTTGATACATTATCCTATTTAATCACAAATGTATTTTAAAATACTTGCAGATATTCAGGCTTGACTTAATCAACAATATGTGTGTTAGGAGAAATAAGGGTTTTTTGTGTGTCGATTTATGTGTTTTTAACTATGTTACACCACTCCAGAATCAGAGGTGGATGTGTTGGTTAACATACATGGCTATTAAAAATAAAATATTTGTAAGAACTGTGAGAAAAATTATGAATCTTCTAACTTAGAATAAATAATTTTAAAAGTAGGAGAGACAATTCTTTTCCTGGGCTGGAGTAAGTCGTCACTAGGTAATAGAAATAGTTAATGCCCTCTTTCCATTTAGATCTTTCTTACATTCTTAAAAACTAGTTTATAGCCACATGGGGGCACACTTACATCATGTATTTTTCAACCCAAATGTTGCAAATGTAATAAATTTGGATTACTAACAACTTTAATGATACATATAATAAAATCCTATTAAGAATAGTAGTTCATTCTGTTCTTTTAGTTTAGTAGTATATAATAATCTGATAATTATAATATGTAATGTTTTAGTCAAATTTGTGAATAACAAAGCTATTGGAACAGCTCTAAATTTGTTTAGTGTAATGCAGATATTTACTCTCTTCTCATGCTCTATTTTTTTTTTTTTTGCTATTTTCAAACTGTCTAAATTATCATTAATTTTGTACAGTGTGTTTGCCATTAATCTGTATTGTGTCTAAAATCTTAATTAGCTTATAGTAAAGCATAGAGAAAAATAATTTGATGCCTAGGAACTATGTTTTATAAATAATAATCAATTGGCTGCTTATTAATGTGTATCTTTTCAGTAAATCAAAGTAAAATTTCATTTTGCTATAACATTAACTATTGCATTATTCTGTTTATTACTACTTTTTCTACAATAACCACTCCACCAAATCAAGAGGAAAATGAGTGCTCTGTGACATTTTGTTGTTACCAGCACAGAAGCTTCCAATGCATTTTTCATTAGTAATAGCCTAATTTTTATTTTAAACCACATGCCTCACACTAGTTAAGAAATAAATAAAGTCACATGAAAGATAAAGGAAATAAAAAGTTCCTAATTTACTTAACAGGGACAATAATGGCCCTTTTAATATTACACCATTCAGATAAAGAATAATATATGAAACACAAGCAAAGTTATTATTTGAAATACATTAATATTTTCTAAATTGGTCACATTGAAATAAAACCTAGAATGCATATGTAATTGAAATTTATTTTTATGCATATTGCTGTTTTTTCCAAAAAATAGTCAAATATTAAATGCTATTATAATATCAAAACCAGTGGAGATTGTTCCCATTTTAACATATTAAAAGTCTTATATTGAAGAAAATCTTTGTATTTATAGTTAGCATAAAAAGTATAACATAAAAATCACCCCATGCAGAATGCCAAAGAAAAATATGATTTATGCTATGATTATCTTATCCAATGACAATTTGCATATTTTATTACATCTAAAAATACTGATGTACAAGTGTACATTTATAATAGCACAAGTTATATGAAATAATTTACCAGCAAAGGAAACACTTTTACTTGCTTTGGAGTTATAGTTAGGTTATTCATCATAGCAAGTCTGCAGATGTTCAGCCAGTTGCTACTACAGTCAGGAAACAATCACTTTACATTTTTATTCACAAATATGGTGTGCTCCCCCAAAATACATGTAGTGGGGCAGCATAATCACCCCCAATTTTTGTAACAAAAGGTAGAGAATTTTATAAAAATATATAAACCATATATATTACCTCAAAAACACAGAAATGCTTATTCTTTTTTCACAATTCTGTTCTTTTGTAAATATAAAAAGAAGTACTATTAAGCAATAGCCACACCATTTTGCTATAAAACAGTAGTGAAAGTATCTGAACAATTGTGATCTGAACCACCATGCTAAGAAGGCTTTGTTAAACTCATGGCTTTCAATAGCAAATTACTCATCAGGTAATTTGTTGTGAATCTGTGGCAGTGTTTTCTATCCCCCAGAACAGGTGACATGTCACTGTGGGAAACTCTGGGCTGTGCTTGTGAATTTGAGTTTAAATTTCAGTTCTAGCATCAACAGTCCCCCTGTAGGACATTGAACAATTCGTCACTTTTTCCAAGTGGTTATTTTTCTTACCTATGTGGATGGACAGAGTAGATTAAATAATCACTGCAGACCAACACGACTGAGCTTCTGAGTCAGCAATTTCTTTTGAAAACTGATACCAGAGTAAGCTTATCTTAATTGAGTGATAAAAAGAAAACAAAAACAGGAAGAGAAATGATATGTAAAGAATTTGTATTAACATTTAAAACGTCACATTGTTTAAAAATTATGATTTCCTTTTTTTTTTTTTCAGTTTTAAATTGAGTGTTTTTAGGTGTATTTGTTCCCAGGAAGAACTTAACACTGTCCCTACTAAGAGTCAAATGGTCATTGTTTAGCCTGGTAGAACATCCCTTGCTATCCAAGGGAGGATAAGTGCATTGATTAATGTATAAAATTTTATTAAAGAATAATGTGACAACTTGGTAAAGTTACTAAATGTTGAATTATACACTTAAAATGGATGAATGTATAAATTATTTCTCAAAACATCATCATAATATTATTTTCCTAAAATAATGTGGCACTCATTCTTCCCCATTGTATCTCACATATGTAATAGAATAAATATTTAATAAATAAACAGAGTTCATAATTCTCAAAATTTTCTCTCAGCCTGAAGCAAATGTTACAAACTCTAGTACCCCTATCTATCTAAGACTACCCTCCCTGCATTGTTGGTTGCCTAGAAGCAATAACTTAGTTTTATTTTTTAAAAACTCTTATAAGCTAAGATCATTCTCATGCTGAAATAAACTTTCAGGGTAACTCCTAGAGCTCAGGGCACATGGCCCTGTCCCTCACATAGGAGGTCCTTGGTGCTTGCTAGTTCATTGCCAGAACTGCTCTCTCCCACTCCATGCCCTATTAGCTTTTTATTCTTCAAACCTTGTGAGAGTTTACTTCCTGAGATAAGGGTTTCCAGGCCTCACAGAATTTCATCTGCTTCATACTTTTACAGCTGTTTTTAATAACTATATTCTTTATGACTTACTGAAATTTACAATGAAATATTTATATGTGGAAATAATTTATATTTATTTTTTTGTTTTTTGGTTTTATTTTAGGCAAGGCAACCCTTGGTTGACCTCACAGATTGCAAGGACCTTCTCAGTTTACAATCCCTTATTTTTTATTTTTTATTTATTTTTTACACCTACAGCACCTGGTCTTCCTAGGTGGTCTCCCATCGAAGTACTAACTAGGCCCAACCCTGCTTAGCTTCTGAGATCAGACAGGATCGAGTTCGTTTAGGGTGGCAAGGCCATAGACAGATTCATATTTGTTTTCCCACTTTACTGTAAGTTCCCTGAGTGCAGAGCCCATATATGGGATTTCCACACTTGTACTTGTTGTAAAGTAGGAATTTGATGAACATTTCAGAATTAAAGAATAAATCAATGGTTGTTTACCAATTCTTTCTAGAATGTTTATTTTTTCTTGGCTTCTAGAACATCATATTTACCTGATCTTTCTCCTATCTCTCTAGCTCCTCATCAAACTCCTCTGATCATTCTGTAAATGTTAGTATCACTAAAAATACTTATCTAGACCATCATCTCTTATTACTCTATATATTCTCTATTAAAAATCTTGAGTATGGCTTTATTTTTTTTCTGCAAGATTAGTCTTCTAATCTCTAGGTCTTTATCTTAACTGACTCAAGACGCAAACAGACAAATAAACAACATTTTCAAAATTAAACTTATCATTTAATGAGTTTAATTGAATTTGAACTCTCCAAAGTTATCCTACCTCCCATTATATCTCTCTCAGTAGTTTAATCCAGATCTTGAGTTTTTTCCTTCTTTTCTCTCACCTGTTACCCACCTCAAATTATTTAACAAGTTCTATTGTTGCTATATAGATGTATATAAATCTACACAAAGATGCATGTAAATATAGTTAGTCGTTTATGGCAAATTTAGAAGAAAATCAATAAAAACATTCTTGATGAAGTTTAGCAATGTAATCTTTAATACAGATTTAGAAGTTTCACCATTTGCATTAATCTTGTGTGTGTGTGTGTGTGTGTGTGTGTGTGTGTGTGTGTGTGAGACTTAAGGAAACCACCATAAAAGATTTAGATTTATTGTTTTTTTCTTAAACATATAAGCTCATCAAATCTAGAAAATCTCAATAGTTTTGTCTTCTTGCTGTAAAGTATGGAGTCAAGGTGCTGAGTACAGTCTCATGCTTCATGAAGACCAAAAATAACTGCTAAATATAGTTTATAAAGTGTTTTTTAAATGAATGAAACCTGCTTGTTACTTAGTCCTTCTTGAACTCACAAATTTAAGTCCAATCATTTGGGAGTTTTAAATTTTTCTATGCAATTTATGGGACCTCCTAATGAAAAACTGAATAAAAACTTTTAAGAAAGATTCAATACATTTCTACTATTTATGAACTCAGTCTGTGCTCTCTCTCAGTTGTGTTTTATTCTAAAAATATAACTAGCATCAGTTTCATTTTTAAAGAGACTGCAAGAGACAAATTTTTCCTCGCCTAATAATGCCAAATTACAATCAGCGTGTAATCTACTTAATTCACAAAGTATGAATTGTGAATGTACACAGTTTGACTTTTTGGTGATCATGTGGCATTCTTCAAGTTCTTTGTGATATTTACCTGCCAAAAACAATATTTTCTCTTTGAGATTCTTATTTCTTTTTTAAGCTAAATCAAGCCTTTTTTTTTTTTTTTTTAATAAAAGGTCTATCTTCAAACCCCATCTCAGCAGAGGCCCAGCAGATGTCTGTTTACATTATCTTTTTGAGCAATGACAACAAAATGCCCAGCTGAGCCCATAGCATTTACAAGAGCTCCAAACCCAGGCAGCTGGCATATTAAACATCCACACACTAACTGTGACATTAATCCCCAACCATCAGCTGACCAAGGATGTTAGAGATGTATTGAAAACATGTTGAAATTTTAAATCACTTTATCAACTAATTTGTGTAGAATCATGTTTTTCTTACTATTTGAACAAGGAATGGCAAGAAGCAAAAATAGTATAGTTGACACCTAAGTTACATAAGCTGAATATGATAAAAATGCCATCTACAACTCAAAGGGCATTGTTTTTGATCATCTGTCTATATGGGAATTTTTTTACTAAATAGGATATTTTCAATCCCTGGTATGTTAAACCATAATGAATATTTCAACTACATTATAGACTATTTTATCTTTCAGGGTAGAATATATTCAACATATTTGATCCTTTCTTTAATGTTCCATTATGCTTATTATGAACAATAATTATTATATTGTAATGCAATTATACTCTGAGTTTCAATTTTAAGATGTGCAGGTTTATTTTATTTATTGTCAAAGGAACTCATTTAGTTGAGGAGCTAATGTAAATTACTGATAGAAAAAGCTCTGTTAAAGACAAACAATAGAAATCTTCACTCTGGTACCGAGAAAATACGAATAAGGAGAACAGGGCCAAGTAAGAATTCTTCAGTTAGACATCTGGGCTGATACCTCAGCTTTCTTACTGATTAGCTGCATAGCTTGGAGCAAGATCCTTAACTCCTCAGTATCCACACACATAAAATGAGAAAAATAATGACAGCCATGGGTCAGAGCCCAGGAATAAATGAGATAGTACGTATGGAGTGCTTCGAAGAGTGCCGGATACATCTTAGAGATTATTGGTTATTAATGGGAGGGGTGAAGTATTAATATATAATTATAATGTTGCATGTAGAAATATAAAGAGGGTTCATAGTATAACAGAAGACTTGTGTACAGTGAAGGATTTGAGGAAGGTGGAGGTAAAAGAGAAAGAGACTTGAAAGAAGTGTCCTCAAAAAGATTAATATGTTGATTAAAAGTATGATGTTAGAGGATATATATATATATATATATATATATATATATATATATATATATATATATTGCAAATATTGGTTGATCTTACTGGTAGCATTTGATGACTTTAGCAACCCTTATTTCATCTTTACTATATGTAATAATTACATTTATTGTATTAATTACATTTATTATATTAAGCCTAAGGATTATTTTTTTCATTTATTTACTTGTTAATCCTTCTATCTGTTCATCCATTCACTAACCCATTCATTTATTCATTCAATTTTTCGACAAAGTATTAGTTCTATAAACAGGCACTTTGAAAGTTACCGTGAAATTATTAAAATTTAATATGTTTAAATTTAACATGGCCCTGTTTCCAAGACACTTTCAGATTAATAGAACAGTTTCTCACATTAAACTGCTTCAGTAAAAATAAGAGTTGAAGAATGAGTCTTGTTAAATTTTTGACATAGAAGTTTAATAAAGTTCAATGTTTCTTTAATGCTGTGTTATCTTCAAGGAGGAGATGCAGTATAAGAACTCCTTTTTGGAACCCTTATTTTCACAGAAATATGGTTTGGGAAATGTTAGATAATAAGTTACCAACAGTGACTTTATTACATGGACTTTGTGACAGGTTTTTTGGACAAATATCTTTTCTACCTACTTCCTAGTTTCCAATTCTGTTTAGCATAAGGTGATGTGGCCACAAACAACATTTCAATGAAATAAGGGACTATTTGTATTCCTTTAGCAAATGGTTAACCAACTTCAGCACAGTAAAAGGCTGCTTGATGATTGACCTAAGGTCCAGGTATCAAAAGAGGGAGCAATGTCCTGGGCCTGGCAAGGCAATCTTGTGGATAATGGTTTTGTGTCAGGAGTCAGAATTGTTTTTTTGTTGTTGTTGTTACTGTTGTTAGTTGTTTGTTTGTTTTCTGAATGGAGCTTAAGATATTATTTTGTGCAACAATTTTCTTAAAAAAAAAAAAAGCTCCAGATAAAGAGAGGCCTTTGAAGTTCTCTAGGGACCTGACTTTCTAAAGTGAATTGAGCAGCTGTTTTTAAGTTATGAAATTGTAATGCTTTAACCCAAATCCTACTCTAGCAGAAATCTTAATTATTCCAAAATAGGAATCATTAGAACTTGCATTAACCTGATTTATTATCATTTTAAAATGCTGAACCAAAGACAAGATCATCCTTCTCTTTCCCTAGGAAACCACTTAACCCTTTGTATAAAACCCCTATGATGTCATTCATCTGAATACAGCTCTTTCTTGACACTCTAATTTTTCATTATCATACTGTGATAATAATCTCGACATGGATTTCTCAGCCTAGCTATTTTCCAGACAATTTAACCCACACAGTTGAACCTAGAAAAATGTTAGCACGTAGGTTTAAATTCCCCAAAGAATACAGTAAATTATACAGTAAAATGTATAAGACATAATTGCACCACTGTAGATTAAGTGTACAACATATTATCAGGTTCAACTACACTATCAGCATCCAACCTTAACCAGTGTACCTTAACCTCAAGACGTAACTAACAATTGTTTTTTCATGCAGGACAAACATGTTTCTGCCCTTAGCAAAACATTAGTCAGATGAAATTCAAAGTGTACTTATTAATCAGGAAAAAAAGGACAAGATTTTTAAGTTTATTGTAAATAAACTTGATTTTGATTTTGAATTAGATCAACATAACATACGAATAGAAGAAAGAAAAAAAGGTGGAAAAAATAGGAAAGAGTTTTTTCCTTAAGACATATGTTAATAATGTAATTCTTTTTTTTCTTATCTCTGTCTATTATAAATATAAATATATCAACTATATTGAATCGGTATTTCTTAAATCTGCCTTGCTAACACCAGAGATCATTGTTTAAAAATGTAGATCTGTGAGCTGCCACTCTGATTTTGCTGCTTTGAAGAATGCCAAGAATTTGTGATTCTTATGATTAGATAGTAGCAGAAACATTGCATAAAACATCAAAAACAAAACACTGACTTGAACTATTTTATTCTCACTTATATTTTTTCAGTTTAAATGTTAACAAAGCACTTACTATACTCCAACTTATTCATTTGAGGGAAACATGAATCTATAAGTTAATATCTACTTTTCAAATAGACTATTCTAGTAAAGGAGATAAGGTATGCATCCATCTCAAGATGAATTACATAACAAAGGTAATATGTTAAATCTTGCATTTATTAAATCATTCACTTACTCATTCACTTAATCAGTTAATATATATTATACACTTAATATGGAATAGCCATTGTGTCAAATTAGGGAGCTACAATGGTGAGCAAAAAGAAGCAAAAATTCTACCTTCATAAAACTTCTAGTCTAGGAAGGAGAAAGCCATTACAAAACTTTAAAACATAATAAGTATAAAATGCAGTATATGTTATGAAAGCAATGAATATAATCCCATTAGTACATAGCATGCAAAGAGTGATCTAGTTAAAGGTGCCAGAAAGTTTTTTCTGAGTAAATAAACTTGAACTGAGGGATAGGATGCAGTAATGAAATTAAAGGAATAAAATCACCATTCCAGGCCACAGCAAATACATGAGCAAAGGTGCTGAGGTAAGAGAAATCATGGTGCACATACAAGATTGTGGGCTAAACCTCTTAAGAGGAAAGGGGAGAATAGAGTAAGGTAAGGTTGAAAGAAGATCAGACTACTCTGGGTCTGTTAAAATACATTTGGCATTTGTCTTTATTTAAAAACAAGTGTTCAGAAATTATAAGATTCGCAGTTTCAAAATACCATGTTGGCTGTGGTGTTGAAAAATAACAAAAAGAGCGAAGACTAGATTCGTGCAGATGAATGGGGCAACTTCAATGTTCCAAAAGGAGATCGTGATCACCTGAACTAGGACAACGAAAATGAAGAATAAAACGGCAGACAGACTCATCATGTATTCTGGAGGCCAAAGCGACAGACCTTGGTGACTAATTCATCACTATCAGATGTGTGATAGGGTCAGTGGGCAGGGGGAAGGCATTTTAGGAATGATAGTGACATACAGAGGTAGGCGGTGGTAGAAGAAAACCAGGTTTGAGGAATAAAGAGGGAGTACCTGAGAATGGTTTTGAACATGATGAATTTGAAGTGTCTTGGAGATGTCCTAGTAGAACAGAGTAGGTGGTTGGAAATTCTGATGTAGAGGTCAGAGAAGTCTGGACTGGAAATAGACATTTGTGAATCACCAAAAAATAGATATTAATAGAAACTGTGGTACAAATGAGATTGTCTATGAATAGAGAGTAGGAAAAAAAATATTGGGATAGAGTCTTGAGGAATTATAATAGTTATTTGGCAAAAGGAGGAGAGTTCAAAAGAGACTGAAAAGGGAAGGAAAAAGGAGTAGGATTCAGACCAGGAAGTGTACAGAAAGACAGTATGGGAGAATTTTTTTTTTTAATGGAGAAGAGCAGTCCGTAGTTTACATATCGAAAAGGTTGAGAAAAATTAGGCCTGGAAATATCCATCGTATTTAGGGACACTGATGTCACTGAAGATATTTTGGCAAAGTGATAAGGCTGGAAGCAAGCAATAGAATAAGTAATGAGAGGTTAATGGTGACAAGTACAGAATACCCTTTTATTTTAGAAGTCTGACTATAAGGGAATATTCGATAGTACTGATTTCAAATGCAAATCAACATTTCAAATACAATATTTCCCCAATAAAAACAACATCCTTATTTTTTACTCATCCTTTTAACTTTCTTTTTACGTGTTTTGTCTACTAAATACACCATACACACCTCTCTATCACCAAAGCTTGTAATCTTGCCTCTAGCAACAACCCCTCTACCAAAACTTCAGTGGCCCATCCCTCCCTGCAATAGATTGAATGGCCTCTAATACTCTAAATTCTCTTTCCCTGCTACCCAAATGACCATGTGACTTAATTGCACCAGAAGATCCACCATAGTTCTACCATTTAATTAACAATCTAACCTTCAGTAAATAATTTAACCTCTCTTAAACATAGTTTTACTCAACTAAAATGGAAGGATTATCTATAATGGAGGACACTTATATTAAGTCCCACATCACCAAATTGAGATTTAATTACAGTTTGGCTGTCCCAAAATGAAATTTTAAACTGTCAGGAATAACTTGATCAAAACAGGTAATCTGTGCTATTAGATAATCTGCTAATAGACATCTTCCATCCCTTAAAGGAAAGTAACCTTGTAAAAATCAACCTGGTTTGTTTTTTGTTTTGTTTTTTGGGTTTTTGGTTGTTTTTTTTTTTTTTTTTTTTTTGCCTTGTATAACTTCCTTGATCCTGCTCTCTTCTGCCTATGTCTTTCAGTTCATTATAGCTCCTATTTATCTGCTAGATTGGATGCTGCCCAACTCATGAATCATTGAATAAAGCCAATAAGATCTTTAAAATTTACTCTGTTGAATTTTTTTAACACTGGTTTCTACTCAATAGCTACAAGTAAAACTGAATAAGAATGAAAAAATTAACATGTAAGAAGCAATTCAGATTAGGCTGAATCACAAAGATATATTCTTCTAAACTTTATAATCATCATCACATTATGTTAAAATAGATACATAGCATGCTATTTTAATCCAAGTATTCTTCATAAAAAAAACAGAAATTGAGGGTAGATTATTTTAACTGCTGTACAACATTCCTATTATTAGTTACTGAAAGATTAAGATGTTAGCTTTAAAATAATGTATTTTATCATTTAGTTTATAGTACTTTTCACTCAAGGAGAATTTATAAATTTTCAAACAGAGATGTGAAAAATCAAAGTTTATAATTTCCTTTCACCACTTTTATTTTTATTATTAGGAACGGGTAAAAATATTCTACACATAGGAGTGGAGGTATAATTTCTGCTCACTCCCTTGAGTTTGAAAATTAAAATGGAAAAGCAAACATATACATGGAGAAGTAGAAGAATGGCAAAAGAGGAAATTTAAGAGCAGTTTTGCCAAAGGATGATGAAAAATCCTGATTAATTTTTTAAATGGATACACCTTTCTTTGTATGAATAGCATGTTTTTGAGATCTCAAACAGAACTAAATTAGAAGTAGATGATCTAACAGCAACAAGGAGCAAAAGGAATGTCTCCTTATATTCTCATTTAATTTTTTATAAAAAGTTAGGAAGTCTCTAAGATGGAAGTTATGATTCCAGAAGAAAGTAATTGAGACAGCAGTAACAGAGGTAGGACATTTTAATGCATGATTGATTAATAGAATGTGGCATAAATAAGGAAAGAAAAACATTTATGAAATTTAGTTTACTGTGAATAAACCACCACTTTCTGTAGAAGAGGCACCTATATTTAATAGAACCCTGAGAGGGAATCATAGACACTATGACAAGAGAGGAATCCTGTTATTCACTTCCTGCTTGCTCTCCCAGATGGCTGCCTTTGAAGGAAGATACTGTGTGATCAGTAAACTAAGCCTAGCATTAGGAATATAAGCTCTAGAGTTCAAATGTAGGATTCAGACCCCTTGAGTTCAATCCCCGGCTCTGCTACTTAATAACTAGGTGACTTCAGTTCTGAGTTTCAGTTTCTTCATCTTTAATGTATATGTCTAAGTCTGTTCAGGCTGCTGTAACAGAATACCATAGATCAGGTGGTTTATAAACAACAGAAATTTAAACCTCATAGTTTTGGAGGCTGGGAAGTCCAAGATCAAGGCACTAGCAGATCCAGTGTCTGTTGACAGTACACAACCTGGTCATAGAGGACAGTCTCTTCACTCCCTCTTCACATGTCAGAAGCGGGGAGAGGAACTAATCTCATTCATGAGTGCTGGAACCTCATGACTTAATCACCTATCAAATTCCTTCCTTCCCTCCTAGTACCATTACACTGGGGATTTCAACATATAAGTTATAGGGGGACACAAACCTTCAATCTATAGCAATGGTGATGATAATGGTTTCCTAATTTATTGGGATGTAAGAAGTAAGTAATAAAAGCACATAGTATAAAAGCATAAAAAGCACGTAGCACAATGCCTAGGGAATATTAGTCACATAAATGCTGTTATTGTAATTGCAGCCTTCTAAGAAATAAAGAAGTAACAGAATATAAATCTATATTCGCTAATCAAAAGAAAATATCCAAGTTGTATCAGAAATCTACCAAGACCTATATATCTAAAATTGATATACAATTTTTTCCTATGTCAATACAGAAGCTCAATGAATATGACCTAGAGGATTGATACAGAAAAACCATGTTGAAAAATCTCTGAAATGGCACAAGGTGATGCGTAGAAGTAAGAAGGGACTCAATACATGTGCAGCATAATGACAGGCAGCAGGAATTAATATAGGTAATAGGCTGGAGTCAAAGGGTACTATTAGAGAAAAATTTAATAAATGTTCTGGCTAGGTGTGACAGAGAATAGCAGTGAGGGGTGAGAGTAGTAGGTCAGCGGATGGACATCATGAGCAAGCCATCAAGGCAAGAATCAAGGAGGTCAGGGAGATAAAGTGAAGAGGCCTGGGGCTGACGTAATTCATCTTTTTTCTTTCCTCATTTTTATAAAGTTTTTACAGTGTTGGTATTACTGTTATAGTTTATATTATATTAAAGGCAATTATTGAGCAAGCATGTTTATAATAAATATGGTTTTCAATAAATGAAAATGGGTAGTTCTTTGATAGCTTTTATTTAACACATCAAGACATTTCAAATGTATGTGAAAAATAGAACAATTATCCTTAAATTTATGCAACTGTTTGTTACAAGCAAGTCATGAAATGTTTACTCGCTTATTTTTCATATAATTGTATTTGTTTTCCATTTCACTCTAAATATTAATCAACTGACCTAGATATCATACCTGTTCAATAAAATCAAATTCCACAGTTGGGTCAGTGTAGAAGGCAGAAATCTAAAATGGCTCAAGATTCCCACCCACTGGTGTACACATTGTGTAGAATCTCCTCCCTTTGAGTGTGACCAGGACAGTAAAAATAATTGCTATCACACCTGTAATTAGTTTGTATCAATTGGTTTTGAGTTAATCAAAAGGGATATTATACTGAGTGGGCCTGACCTAATCAGGTGAGTGCTTTAAAAGATGATGAAGAGTCAGAGAGATGCTCTCCTGTTAGTATCAAATAGGAAGTAAATTGAAATGTTCTGTGAGGGTGAATGAATAGACAAGGGATCTGTGCTCTCTGGAAACTGACAGCTAGCAAGAAAACAGGGATCTCAGTAACACAGCCATTAGCAACACAATTCTGCCAAAAAGTATCTGACTTTAGAAAAGAGCAAGCAACCCACGCTTCAGATGAAGTTGTGACTTTGCCCAATACTTGATTTTGGCCTGGTGAAACACTGAGTAGAAAACCATCTAATGAATTTCTGATCTAGAGAATTTGTTAAGATAATAAATTTTTATTGTTTCAAGTCATTGTCATTATGTATAGCAAAAAAAAAAATCTAATACACAAAGAAAATTCAAAAGCAAAGATCTAGCAGCAGTCAAAGAGGGAAATGTAAAGCTATAAGGTATGATATATCAAAAATTATCAACTATTAACTCAACAATTTAAAAATAACTCCTAATGCTAATGAGAATGTGATGAAATGCACCGATATAAATTCATACAGAATTGTGAGACAGTATATCAAAATAACAATAAACATGGCACTTTTTAAAAATGCAATCGTCCAAAAATCAGATATTTATCCATACAATGCAAAAGCAGAAAAAGATTATAGCTGTAAAAATGCTCAATACAACATATCTTGGGCCTAAATATGGAATCGAATTTGAAATACACTAGGTGTACAATGGTAGAGAATGGCTAAATAAATTATGATAGTTCAATTTGTTATGATAACATGTTCTGATTAAAAAATACAGTAATGAAAACTCCAGAGCAATAGGAGAATGTTGTTAAAAACAAATTATAAAATGCATATTCATTCTGATTGCAATCATGTCCACATTGCAAGCATAGGATTAAAGATTAGAAGGCTCTATATAACCATTTAGTAGGTATGTTACAGTGGCTCAATTTCTGAACCACCCGAAATTTCATTAATGTCATTATATTACTCATAAATAATATGTTTAAAGGAATAAGTATTTTTTAACCACCTGATATTAGGGTTACATTTTGAGAAAGCAGAAAATGCTTTTTAGTATGTGTTAAACACATTCTGATCGAGCCTTTCTAAATCATCTGCCTTCTCTAAGTCTGAATGAAGATTCTCATCCTATTATTTATCTAGGAGTTTTAGCCTATTATATATTGGTCTAGCTGATCCAAGTGGAAGATAGCTCTTAATTAACACCGTGGAATCTTCTTTTGTCAGAGAAAGAGTGAGAACAATTATAAAACATCTGTAAAAAACAAATATAGAAATTGAACATGTAGGATGCATGCAAATGTGGAGGAATGGTTGGAGGGGAAGTCTGTGAGATTCAGTGAATATGTACCATACTATCATCTTGAGAAATAAGCATATGATTTGTTTATTTGAACAAAGCAAGATGAAATTAACAGGAAAAAGTGAAAGGGTAAAGAAAAATTTTAACTTTTTTTAATGATTCTAATTGAAAACTTAAGTGGTGAATGTAGGGGGTTCCTCTTAATAAGAACAAATAAGCCACAGTACTCATGAGTCAACTGAAAACCTTTAGACAAACAGACCATACCAAAATCCATAACCAAGAATTTTTCATAATAACAGAAAGAGCGATCATATGATTTAGTATTAATGATACAAAGAGAGTTTATGGCTGAATATATAGTAAGAAGTTATCAAATTAGAAGAGTTTTATGAAAGGATGACAAATTATAAAATGTTATAAGGAAGTTAGAGTCTTAATAAAAGGAACAGAGTGATTCTGCTTATCCCTTAAAATACCTCACATTCTGCTTTAACTCATGATATGCTTCTACAAAGTGGAACAAATCTGAAGTAATTTTACCCCCAAAAAGATACCGTGGCTCTAAGAATTTTGCTGAGTCTTTGAAACTCAAGCAGATCTATATGTTCCAGAGGTTTTTTGGTTTTTTTTGTTTTGTTTTTTGTTTTTGTTTTTTTGTTTTTTTTTTTTTTAATTCTGTAATTCCTCATAAACCTACACCTTTTTGGGGGGGGGAGGGGTTAAAGATAGTAGACATTTTCATGTTATTGAAATCTAGAGTTAACTCTGCCTACGAAGATGTGAGGCTATATAGTTTGACTAAAGACATGCCAAGAAGGTTCAATAGTACTATCATGTTTGAAATTCCCCTGGAGGAAGAGAAACATGGAAGACAGGGAGAGGTTGCTAACATTTTAAATTCTCTGCACCCCTCCCACATGATACACTCCGGGGAAGCTATTTTATGTGTATATTAAGGGGACAAGAATCTTCATATGATTTCAATAAGGCCAAATCCCCCTTCTATTTTTTCCCTCATCCTTTCTGAGAACCCGTTATAGCTAGACAATGGCTTTAAAAATGTAAGTCCTTTGAGATTCAGCCATGTTGTAACTATAGTTCATTCTTTTTATTGCTGAGTAATATTCCATTGCATTGATATACCACAATTTCTTTATCCATTTACATATTAATGAATATTTGAGTTGTTTTTCAAGTTTAGGGCTCTTACAAATCAAGCTGCATGTCTTGGTGTGGGCATAGGCTTTATTACTGATGGTTACATACCTAAGTAGAATGTTTGGGTTATATAATAGGTATAGTTTAACTTTCTAAGAAATTGTAAAACTGTTATTCTAGAATGGTTGTATCATTTACATCCCTGTAATCAGTGTACAAGAGTTCCAGTTGCTTTACATTTTTGCCAATACTTGAAAAAGTCATTTTTTAAAAATTTTAGCAACCAAATAATTATGTCTCAGTATTTCATTATAGTTTTAATTTACCTTTCCTGATGACTAAAAATGTTGAACATTTTTTCATGTATTTATTAACAACTCATATAGCATCTACATATTATGTGATTCTATTTACATAAATTCAAGATGTTGTAAACAAATTTATAATGACCAAAAGCAGGTCAGTGGCTGCCTGGGAACAGAAATGAAATAACAGATGGATTGCACTTTATACAGAAAAACTCCTCTGCTTTCTCTTTTATTACTACTCTTAATATTTTACTTCTGACACCAGATATGCGGAGTCTTTTTGCCACACCAAGCAATTCACTGATTCTCTGAAAATCAGCTGAATGTCCTGTAATTTAATTCAATTCTGAATATACACCTATCTATAGGTAGCATGGGATCCCAGAGGTTAAGGGCTCAGTCCCACGAAACTTCCCCCTCTTCGAATGGAAATCAAAAGTCCAGCTTGTCACCTGTAACCTGACCAACTTTCTATAACTCAGAGGTTTCAGATTCCCTCTTCTTCATTTCCATCATTTGCTAGAATAGCTCATAGTATTCAAGAAAAAAAAATTATTTATTAGATTATCAGCTTATTTCAAAAGGATACAACTCAGGAACAGCCATATGAAAATGATGCATAGGGCAAGATATGTGGGAGTTGGGTGCAGAGATTCCATGCTCTCTCCAAGAATGCTACTCTCCTAGCACTTCCATGTGCTCATCACTCCGGAAGTTTTCCAAACCTCTCTTTTGGGATTTTATAAAAGTTTCCTTACATGAGCATAATTGATTAAATCTGCCATTGAGGATATTCAACCTCCAGTCCCTCTGGAAAATTGGGGATAGGACTGAAAGTTTCAAACTTCTGAATATATGTTTGTTTCCCTTGGTAACCTGCCCCCAACCTGTGATTATCTGATTGCTTTACAAAAATTATCTCATTGACATAAACTCTGGTGATTGTAAAGGCTTGTTATGAATAACAAGACACATTTATTTCTCTTACTACTTAGGAAATTTCAAGTGTTTTAGGAGCTCTGTTATAAAAACAAGGAGAAAGCCAAATATATATTTCTTATTATAAATCACAATATCACAAAGGGACACAAGGAAACTTTTTGGAGTTATGGAAGTATTTGTCACCTTCATTAAGGTGGTTGTGTTACAGATGTACACAAATGTCAAAACTAAGTTGCTACTTTAAATACGTGTAGGTGATTATATTCCAATAATGCCTCATTAAATATTTTAAAAAATGCAAACATTTTATCATAAGGTAGCCATTATTAAATGTATTTCATGGTTTGTTATTAGCCCTCATGGTAGAACCCTGTATTTTAATGGTATGCAGATTTTCTGAAAGGTTACAAATGCATTACAAGTCAGAGAAGGAAGCCCGGCACATTATATCATAGGGAGTGACCTGGGAGAAGAGGATGGAAGAAAACTAGATACCTGAGGAGGAGAGTGTCCCAAGTGTTACCAAACTTAAGGAATCATTTTGCCTCTGCGCATCAAAGCCAAAAGAGACATGAACAGGAGTTTGCAGTGAAGAAAATACAGGTTTATTTAAGGAAATAGTGCCAAGCTGAAAGACACTGGTGAGTCAGCAATCAAAGACCTGGCTCCTTGGTGGCCTCTAAGAAATAGGTTATATAGGGCAGGGGTCCCCAAGCCCTGAGCTGTGGACCGGAACCAGTCTGTGGCCTGTTAGGAAATGCGCCACACAGTAGGAGGTGAGCGGCAGGCAAGTTAAGCTTCATCTGTATTGCAACTGCTCCCAGCACTAGCACCACCTCAGCTCCACCTCAGATCAGGCATTAGATTCTCATAGGAGCACCAGTCCCTGGTGCCAAAAAGGTTGGGGACTGCCGATATAGAGAAAAACTCATTAGCAGTTGAGGGACTTGGAGCCATTGGCTCTACTGATGAGTCGGGGCTAGGGTAGGAGGCAGTTGATCATTGCATCAGCTCCTGAAGTCAGTCATGGCATTATTCTGTCTGGTTTCAAGAGGATGCTGGTAGGATTGTTCTACCTTCATGGGTGTGGAGTTGCAAACCTTATTCTCAGTTTGACACAAACTCTGTTTTTGTGGCCAACAGACCTGAGGCTTTGCTCCTAAGACCCTTTGATGCTAGCCTAAGGGCTTAATGATTAAGGGAGTGGTCCTGCAGTATGCAGAAGGAGAAGGAAAGAAAACAAGCAAGTGAGCCCAAAGCCAGTAAATCAAGGAGAAAGTAGAAAAAAGTCATTTTAAAGTGAAAATTTGCATGGGTACGCAAGGAAGAGAAATACAGAAATCAAATAAGGAAGTTGTTCCTTCAGGACAAGGCTCTTCCATCATATTCTGGATAATATATATTGTCTGTATCTAGCACTTCTCTTAGACACCCTTGCTTTTAGATTTAGGGAATGTCTTCTGAAGTACACTGATAGAACAGTGGAAAGAAAACATTGGGAATGCTACTTTGTTACTTGTTCTTCTGAGCCACCTTGGTTTCAGTTCTTAGGATTCTTAGTTTATGATGAAAAAAAAAAAAAAAAAAAAAGCCTGATTGGGACGCCAGTGATAGAAGCCTCACAGTGTCCCTGGCTTCACTATTTTTGCCCTATAGCTTAACCATAGATATTCCCCAGAGCTTGACCCAGAGCTTGGAATAAACCCTGCCATAGAAAGTTACCCTGAAACTTATGATTAATTGCTCTTATGCTTACTAATCACAATCATGGTCTAGTATTCTTTTCAGACTACTCTCAATTTTGTTCCTGGGTCGCTAACTCTACCAGATGACCACGTAGCCAGAGCAACAGCTCCGTGAAGCATGACAGACCCACACACCCCAATCATCATGTAGCTGTTGGAATAATGCCCAGATTTTCCCTTAAATACCCTAAGCCGGACTGAGAAGGCAAGGCGGTTCTAAAGGTATCAACCTGCTGCCTTCTCAAGTCACCAGTGCTCTGACAAGAAACGCTTATGCTAAATATCCCAACTCCCGTTTCAGTCTATTGGCTGAGTGGCACAGGCAGGACGAACCCCAGACTCAGTTGTCGTCTGGTTTCAATGAGAAAGCATTTGGTGGATTTAAATATTTATATTAAGAGTGTGGAAATGAGACAATGTGTTTTTGGAAAGATTATGAGATTCTGGAGGTGGTTCTGTTTCTTTTGTTGTATTGTTTCGGAGTGTAGCCTGTGTATATATTCTAGCTTCACCAGGCTATGTGACACTGGGTAAAGTATAAAGTATATAATCTGTATAAGCCTCTTTTTATTCAGCTATAAAATGATATATGCAAAGCTCCTGTTAGGTTGCTCAGCAAACCTTAGCTTACACCTGTAGGCAACTCTGAACATTCTAAAGCTAAGATTAATCTATTTCTAAATGTTGTGTTTGTTAAGGAAAATATCTAAGATTGCCTTGAATCACAACATTTCTTAATTGCTAACCAATAAGTTACTAGATGGTTTAAATTTTTCTTCTAGTTCTAAAATTCCTAGCCTGTGTCCTCAGCAAACAACCACAATTTTTCTTCTGTACATTTAATAATTATAACAAACTCAGAAAATAATTTTCTAAAACAAAGTATCCAATGAAGTAGTGGTGATTTGAACACAGTTAATAAAATAGCTAACATGGGATGTGTCATATTCACACACATACCAAAACAAACAAACAAACAAACAAACAAACACAACTGAAATAGTCAGTGATCTTCTAAATACAAAAATAAGTTCCAATTCATAATAATATCATGTTCTCTTTCATATGGCCAATTACTAACATTACTTTTTACTCATACCCCAAATTTTATGTGCTGGAAAATTTTAAATGCATCAATTTTCAAGCATTGCTTTCATAAAATTCCTCTTTTTATTCTGCATTTTATGAACTATGCTTACTTTTGCTACTAAATTAAATTTGATTTGGTCTCAAGATTGTCGATATAAGAAATGTCTATATCTGAAGAGAATTTTTATGAGTTAGTTGAGCCAAACTGACAATTGTCAGAAAGCAAAATCTCAATGGAGTAAGAAAATGCTCCAGAGAATGACAACTTTGCAGTGTATTTTATATATTAGAATAAAAGGAAGGGATTGTAAGGAGGGTTGCAAAAAGCCATTTGTGGTAGATTAAGGGGGCAGAAGAAAGTAAAGGCGGGGAATCTCTGGAATTGAATAACAAGTAAAATGGAGAGACATACTTCTTTTACATTGGTGGGTATAGGATAGTTAATAATTAATATTTACAGCACATAGAGATGGTATTCGGGGAACAAGATAACAATGAGTTTTGTGATCTCATGCTCCAGTGTGAGGTTATACACCTTAGGGGTCTGGAAAAAGGGAATTACTCTGATATTCCAAAGGTATGTTACCTTAGATACAAAAAGATACCAGACAGGCTTACTTAAGGTAAAGATTAACCCTTTTCAAGGAAGCTACAGGCTTAGGACGTAACTATCTGCCCTGACTTGCTTTCAGTCAGGAATTTTTATGTTCAGACCAGGCTATGTAGTTACTTTCACTCTCTGAGTTTGTAAGGCCTGGCATACAAGCCTCCCTGAGCTTGTCAGGTTTAGTATGTGGTCCCTTTCCATCCACAAGATTTATCTATAATTATCTCATTTTCTAAGAAGCTCTCTAATAACTCTTAAACAGAATTGACAATATAGCTCTTCTAACTAATAAAAACATATATAGTAAGGAACAAAACTGGAATCCATGTACTTCACAAAATACTTTCTGAATGCAAGACTCTATTATTATAGGTTAAGTTTTTACACTACCTTTATACAGTGGACCCTTCAAAGATCCATCTTTGTCTTACTTGTCTTATTTGTAGGTACAATGAGTGGCTGTGAATATCAGTATTTGCTACTCCCTACTTAAGGGCAAAGTTATATATTCACAAATAGGGCATTGCCTCAACAAGGCTTCATATCGTTGCTTTCTAAGCTCTGTTAAAGATAGACATTTAGGAATCGGAAATACTTAGCTTAAGCTTTCATATTTTAAGTCCACTATAGATTTATATTCCTAGACATTAAAACAAGTCACAAACCTAGTCAAACAAACATCATACCTCAAATATCACCAATGTATATCCTCTCCTAATTTACAAAAAATGGTTAAGGCCAATGTAATTGAAAGACTAATATATTGGTTAAAAACAGAGCTATACAGACCTGGGTTTAAGCCTTACTTTATTGTTCTGTGATGTTGGATAAGTTGCCTAAACATAAAACCTCAATTTTACCATAAAACTGTTTGAATTAAATTCCATGCATAAAGCTCTTAAAGTTTCTGGAAGAAAATATATGTTCAATAAATGTCAAAGAAATAATAATCATTCCATGCACTACTTACTATTTTCTACAACCAAAAAAATCTTTCTCCAAAAGCAACTTCCCACCCTATCTCAACGTTTATTGATTAGATATATGCGTCTGTCTTTCAACATTACGTTCTTTGTTTGGTGCTCTATCACCTCACTTGCTGCTTTTCTCAATTAACAATCCCTTCTCGTTTAGAGTTCCTTTTCTTTGTACTCTTCTCCTTTGATTACAAACATCTTTCTTACTTTGAGCTATAGCCCTGTCTTTCTTTCAAAATCAAAATAGCTAAATATTACTCTACATTGGCAACCTCTCTGTCTCATATGCCTTAAACATTTTTATATATTACTACTTTTTTCGATCTACCAAAACTATCTCCTCAAGGTCACTAATGTTTATCTCCTTTTTGCCACATTTAGTATCCATGTCTCTATTCTTGCTCTGCATGGACTATTTGTAGCACTGACATGGTTTTCTTCTTAGTTTCAGAACACAGCTCTGTTTTCTTCCCTTCTTTTATTTCATCTCTCCATCGATTGCTTAAATGTGGGTATACCCTGAATCAGCATTTCACCTCTTTCCTTTTTGCTCTGTACTGTTAATGATCTTATCTCCATGTTCACATTATTTTATCACTCATCATTCCTCTTTGAATGAGCCTCAGAGCAACCAATCCCAGCCAGCCATATTTCATCACACAACAATATAAATCAGGAATTATACTCCTAATTATATATCCAGGAGAAGCACACATCTACACAAAACTGGAACATAAATGTTCATAGCAGCTTTATTCATAACAGCCAAAAAGTTGAATCAACCCAATGTCTATCAACTGATGAATGGATAAATTAAATATGGCATGTCTATACAATGAAGTACTATTTCACAGTAAAAAGAAATAAAGTATTAATGCATGCAAAAACATAGACAAACCTTGAAAACACTATGGTAAGTGAAAGAAGCTAAACACAAAAGGCCACATGTTACATGACTTCTTATGTATGAGATATTTAGATTAGGCAACTCAAAGGAGACAAAATGTAGATTAACAGTTGATCAGAATTAAATTGTGAGAGAGGGTGGGAACACCGATTGACTGCTAATGAGCGCATGGTTTCCCTATTAGAAAAAATGTGCTAAAATTAGATTGTGGTAATGATTGCACAATCATGTGAACATACCAAAAATATTGAATGTACACTTTAAATCAGTGATATGGTTGATATGTAAATTGTCTCAGTAAAGCAATAAAGCTATTGAAAATAAATTAAATACACACACAAATGAATCGCTAATAAGCATCCAAGTAACCTTTTAGAAAATTGTTTTTACTTGAAATAAAGCATTTCATTTTGAAAGTGTTTCTAAATTAACCCCATTTTTATTTCCAAAGCTCAACTTTGTGATTTTTATTTCTTCCTCTGTTTTGCATAAATATGTATTTCTTATCCAGTTAACAGGGCACTCTTTAAACCCAGAGAACCTAGAGAGAGAATTTTCCATTGATTTTTTTTCTAAAAAAAGTACAGACTAAGGAAACTAATAGAATACCAGGTTCATTTTATACTTAATGTAGAAAGGGTGCATTATTTCTTTAAAAAATCTGCAGTGACAGTTCAAAGCTTATAACCTTAAGTTTTCTTAATTACAAACTTTCTATCTTTCTAATATGAAAATGGAAGAGATGAAGTTTGGATGTCTGTAACTATGTATATATGACAGAGTATTTATGTCTTCTAACAAGGTGATGTATCTATTTGTTGAAGATAAGATGATACCAAGGACAGACTTATTTTTAGATGTAGAAGCCAATTATTCCATCAAAAACCTGTCCTCTAAGAAGGCAATGTCAGGGCTTTTTTAAATTTATTTATATTTTATTAATGCCATATATGACCTTTGTTTCACCACACTTTTTACTCTTACAATGAAATGAAAGTAGATTACAGGAAAATGGGACTACTTTTTTCTGAGTGAGGGACCTGTCAAATACACAGTGAAGCTGCTCAATGTCAAACTTAGCTTGTTTTTAATCTCTTACCTTATCCACTGCTAAAGGTAATTCAGCATCAATCAAAATATAGAGGACAGGTTTGGATTTTGTTTAATGGTACATATTATTTTTCATAGGAAAATCCAGAGTATTGTTTTTGTAAATAGATCTTATTGAATTACTGAAAGTGTTGAGAAGCCACAGATCTTGCTTAATCTAGATTATCAGAACTAAGAATGTTAATTCTGTTTCCTGAAACATGCATTCAAATACTAAAATGCAAAGAAATGGGAAAGAAAAAAATAAGATAATTTAGAATACAGAGAATACCTGAATGACACTTAAAAAAAATAAAATGTAAGAACCATATACCATATCACTGGAAATACATGACATTTCAGAATAACAGGTAAGTGCTCTTCATTCCCAGACATGGTTGGTGATGTTAAGTTTGAATTTTCATTTCCTTTCATGTGAGTGAATGGTTGACTAATTTTTTTAAAGCGCCCTGTTTGTTGCTAATTCTTAAAGTTCTCATGTCTAAATATTTTTTTATTCAGAAATATGTTTTCTTAATGACAAAGTTATTTATGATGTACTATACATATGAAAAATACTTATATTTTTTCTAAACGTTTCTAAAAGATTTCTTATGCTTTATCTCAGTTCCTCCCCAAGAAAATCCCAAATCTTGAGTAGGGCAAATATTGTTATACATAATTTAAAAATGAAGAGACTGGTTTAGAAAGTTTCAGTAAGTCGTTTAAGATATGTGGTTAGTAAATAAAATGATCAAGAATAACATCAGTCCTTTTGACCATAAACTTAAATCTTCTTTCTAAAAATTTTATTCTGATTTACTTAAGTAGAATATTTTCTCTTTTTTCAAATTAGAAGGATATTTACATATGCTTTAGAAAATATTCATATAATAAAAAATTTATAGAGGTAAAAAGTGAGAAGCCTTGAATTTTAAATTCTGGTGCTAACTACTGATAAGTGTTTTTCCATTTTCTTCCCATGATATATACATACTAGGATTAAAAAGAAAAAAAAAGTTTATGTAGCTGTCTTAGTAATCCCAGACAACCATAACAAAACACCATAGACTGGGTGCCTTAAGCAGTAGAAAATTATTTCTCACACACATGGAGGATAGGAAGTCTTAGATTAAGAGGCCAGCAAGGCAGATTTCATTCTCAGGCCTCTCTCGCCTTATAGGATGCCACTATTTATTATGTGCTTACCAGACCTCTACTTTGGGGACCCATGGAGAGAGAAGGGGCATGCTCTCTAGTATCTGTTATGATGAGGGCCCCACTGTCATGTCTTCATCTAACCCTAATTACCTCCTGCAGGCCTTATCTCTAAATACCACAACAGTGGGGGTTAGGGCTTCAACATATGAATTTTGGGTGGACAGAAACATTCAGTTTGTAACAATAACACATATTTTTCTGCAAACTATTTTTATAAACTATATTGTAAAATACTCTTTGATAGAATAAACATATTATATTAATTAATTTATTTATTTGATTTTTTGATTTTTAGGTGAGGCAACCCTTGTTTGACCTCACAGATTGCAAAGATCTTGTCAACTTACAATGCCTTATTTTTTCATTTTTACACCTACTGCATCCGGTCTTCCTAGGTGGTCTCCTATCCAAGTATTAATCAGACCCAACCCTGCTTAGCTTCTGAGATCAGACAGAATTGGGCTTGTTCAGGGTAGCATAGCCGTAGACATTATGCCATGAATTAAATAGCTATATATTAATCTATCACATGTAATCAATAAAACATAGTTTATCTATTGAAGTATCACAAAAATAAATATTTTTACAAGTATTGTTGTGTGCTCGAGTTGGCAATTCATATATCTAACAATGTTGGCAAATACGAACATTCATTAATTTAAACAGTATTGCTGTAAAATTTTTTATGTTTTCCTGAGAGACATTATATGATGGAATGACAACCTTGGGCTTAAATAAGTTAATAGCATAAAGAAATTTCACATCTATTACTCTATTTGATTCTTCTAAGGACTATGTAAAATAAACAGAGTAAACACACTGAACTTTATTTTTACATGTTAGGAAGTCATGGCATAGAGCATTAGAAATTACTGATCTACATTCACATTTAAATAAGGACCAGAATTAGAATTCAAGCCCAGGTCTATAGGAGTCAGTGGCTAATATTTACTTTCTCTGATACACTTACAGAAACTAGAAGGGGCCATGTGGAATGTATGTGCTGCTCTCTTTGAGCCTAGAGCTCTTCAGACTGCTTTTGTACCTGTTTACCCACTCTCACTTTTTCTCTCTAAGGCACTTTTCCTCAGGTACACTTCAAATTCAGATTTGGCAACTTCCTAATTTGTGCATTTTCTTGGACTTAACATCTAGACTTTGCCTTTACACTTAGCAAGAAAAGAGAAACTTTGAGAATGAGAAATGTCCGCAGAAAACATAAAAGGCTCATATCCTAGTTCTGCTACATAATTTAATGAGATATTCAAGGTTGTAGAAAAGACTGGGGATAAATATGTATAATAAATATCTATAGAACATAACCTTCAGTCAATGGAAGATGTATAAGAATATCTTTTTCTCACTATGCTGATAGTTCTGATTGTTTTGTTTGTTTTATCTACAGAAGTCATTTCACCTCTGTTTATAGCTGTCATTTTAACAAAATAAAACTTGTACCAAAAACAAAAACTCACTCTAATGAGCAGCAATTCAATTAATATGGCCTGGAAAAAAAAAAAAAAACTGGAGCACGACAAAGATTATAATCACAATTTGTGTTGCTAAGAGACACCAAAAGTTTCAGCAAGAAATGAACAAGACAAATCTTGTAGCTAAAATATTACATTGATTAATATGTGCAAAATGGGAAAAATCAAAGAAAATTTGTGATGAGGCATAAATCAGAAAATATCAGTATTTTAAGAATGAGATTTGAAGACAAAGTACATAACAACTTGTATGGTGTGCCTCACAAGTCACTAAATATGCCCCTCGTCTTCCAAACTTCCTCACAATCTCTGATATTTTCTTGCCTTTTTTCACTTTCTGTGACTGAATTATCATCAACTGAATATTATTAAAGTTAAAGTGTTGTATTTTAAAACACAAATTTTTCTCAAAGGATTTGGAAGTGGTGTGGGTTATCAGCTATTCATACTTCTGGTATCAATTAGTATGATTGCTTTCCTTTTAGATCCAGCTGATGTCCATTCAGTGTAGGACTGTCAGTCTGAATAGAGAGGTTTAGCACAGAGTGCTTTAATGGAGGCAGAAAAGGTGGTCATGTATGGATCCTTAGTGTGTCAAGAAGCTTTGGACAATAAGAGGACACTGAGTCCAAGAGCAGGGACGAGAAGAGTGTTCTAAGGTGTCTGGGTCAGTGACAAATAGGGGTGAATCCAAAGCTTCACTGATGTCTTTCCAGGGGACCAGTCCTTGAGGGGACAAGTAAGGTGTAAAATAAACATTTTAATCTACAATCTTTTGACTTCTACAAAACAATATTGAAGTTTCCCAATTACTAGTTCATAGATCTACACATCTCATGCTTCAGCCATCTTACCTTTCTGTGCTCCTCACTACAACCCAGAGCTTCTTTCCCGTGACTTAGCCTACTCTTTCCCTTGCTCTCTCTCTCTCTGGTTTCTACTTTCTTATGTATGGACAAACTAATGTAGGCATTAACAGCTCACACATACTCATTATCCTACTGCCTCAAGGCTTTTTGCCACATTATTCTTGACTACTAAACTCCAAGCAAAAGGCTAAATATGGAATTCACAAATCATTGAGCAGGCCTATTTATACTTTCTCCAGAAAGGGACATCACACCAGTATCAAGACCAAACTGATTTTAAAAAGCCATATCTTAATAAAATTGCTCAGCTGTCTGATTCATAGTTTATTATTCTGATTATGGAAGATGATTCTTGGATTCCAAAACAGATTCACAAATAAATATACCCATTCCTTCCACCGAGCAGAAACAGTCTATGTTTGCTAGTCTTCCAAATATAGATAGATAAGTATATTCAGATTGACATAGATGACTTTATTCTTTCACAGAATTATTGTTTTCTGCTATAAAGAATTTTTTGATTACCATACTAAGCTCATGTCATTATCCTTGTGGATCCATACCAGAATATTGTCAAGCCTCACATTTCTTGCTAGAATCCGGATTAATATATTGATATGTTTTTAGGTCTCTTATTGTCTTGATTTAGGACATTTTGACTGCTTTTATTATTTTTCATTTTATTATCTAGTTGTCTAATTATTCTTAACTTCTTTTTTAGTGCTCTTGATCATATTTATTGTCATAGTTACTTATTATAATCTACATTTAATATTTTTATTTCTTAATTCTTACTTTCATTCTACAATCCTACCTAATATGTTCATAACATTTTGTGAAATTTTTTATGTAGGTTTTTACATGTTATAAACTTTATCTTTTAGCATTTTCTCTTTTATATTGTATCTAATCATCTTTTTTTTACAATTAAATTATTTTTCTGACATTTTATTTTGAAGTCATATATTACTTTTTAAAATATTCTTACTTATTGGTACCTATTTTTTCTCAGTTTTAATCTCTTCTTAATTATCTTCTTTCCATTTATTTAGTTCAATTTTTCATATTTTTATATTTTAATTTTTTAATAAATTGTTTTACGATAGTCACAATAATTATGGCCATGGGTTAGGTACATGGATAAAATCCACTCCACAAATCAGGGAATTGGAAAGCCTTCTTTGATTCAGTTAGCCATGCAGCTACTGCTCTAACTTTCTAAATGGATATCCTATTTTTTCAAGACATACTTTCCACAAGTCCTTATTGTTTATAACTAGCCCCTAAAAATACAGATTATTTCTCACAGAGAAAATTATTCCCTTGATGCATATGTTATACTTAAAATATTGTTATTGAATGCCATACATCTTGTTCTTTACATGATGAGCTTGTGTTTGGTAGTATTTGTTAATGCCTGCTCTGTGATATACAGAAAGATTAGACTTAAAAAAAAATGATAACAACCTATTTTTGGCTGAGAAACTGATGTCTGGATAATAAGGGTCCAGGTAGTACTAATCCTCCCAGTAGACATTCATGGCAGGAAGCATAGGAAACTGCTACTATTTCAGCATTTGCTTCATGCTAATGTGCTTATTAGCAGTTTGGCCCACTTTCCTTTTCCTTAGGTCAGTGGGAGAATTTGTTTCAGGCATGACTCCTGTCACCTCTTCCTGCTCCCCTTTATTTTGATGGTCTGGGAGAACCTGGATAGACAGAAAGTTATCCCGAAGTTTGCCATGGGTCATGGGTGTACCTATTTTGTGGCTCCTATAAATCTGCAGAAACTTTCAGTGGTCCTAGACCCTCTGAGAAAGTTAGATGCTAAGAAAAGGGGAGACATACTTAATTTATTCTGGATAATTCCTAAGGTACAGAGAAACAGATGGCTCTCTCTTTTCTTTTCTTTCTTTAAAAATTTTTTCTCTGTAATTAAGAGTAAAGCATTTTCAAAACTTAAATTATGGTTACTTTCAGAGGATAAATTAGGAAGTTTCAATATGTAAGGAATAAATTTGGCTCTTTTCAAAGATGATATAAGAATTCCATCAAACTAATCCTGAGTATAAGCTCAAGGATGCAAGACTGGAAAGTGATTGGAAATGAGGAAACTCTTTTCTTGATAAATTCTTTTCCCTGTCTGAAATAAAATTGTGTTCATGAGAGGAAAATGGCCTAAAAACCATCCACAAAAAGAGAACAGAAAGATAAAACTGGTATGGTATCTCCAGCATTATCCAGGGGTGTCGTGTCTCATAGACACATGTTCTATGTGGCAGGTATATATACATAAATATATATGTATAGTGAAAGTGTAGCATTGGGTATCATGGTTTAAATAAGCATAAAGACCATCCAACAAAAACCATGCTCTCGTTATATGCATGCTGTGGTCAATTTCATCATCTGTGAAATAGGAAAAGTGACAGTATCTACCTTATAGACATGTAACCATGTCTCCTAGAACATAAGTGTTCAATAAATATCAACAAATAGGAGGTACCTAGTATAGTTATATATTATCAAACTTAAGGATCTGTAATTGCCATTACAAATATTACAAGATTCTTTTAGCTACATATAATAAACATAGTATTTAGAAACTGTTGAATACAGCAGTGACATTATGAAAGATATTTTTCATCCTATAATGGTAAGAAAAAAGGTTTTATTTTTGTTTGTGGCTATTGTCCAATTAAGCACAATTCATAATTATCAGTTTATTTTAAAATCTGTGATCAGCTTGTTCAATGTGCCAACAGACATGCTATCAAAGTACACTAATTATAAAGTGCTGTGTTAAGCCAAAAGGAGAAGGTGTTCCCTATATGATTAATGCTTCATTTTAACAATATTATATATTTGCCTGATCTGAAGTTGTGACTCCTCACTTGTAGTAACGGCTCTTATCCTATGGAATGTGGATTCTCACTATTTGGAACATTAATCTTTCTTAATCTTTCACCTGGAAAATGGTGCTGGGCTTTGACCTTTTTCCTGTTGTTCTCTAGAGTGTTATAAAAATCAGTTTAAAGACTGATTCTGTTTTTTTCACATATACAGATACTCAAAATACAACTAAAAATAAAAATAAAGAATAATCATATAGTTCTGGGACTTTTTGTTCCAACTGTTATTGCATGATTTATATTTTTCCTTTATGTATTCTTACTTTAATTATACTGTATTTATTGGAATTTGCTCTTTTTACAAGCATTTGGAAAATAGTTTATAAAAGAATAATTTCTCTTAAGCAATTTACTTAAATGAGACTGAGGTCATAACTATTAATAAAATTTTAAAGGTTGGTCTGCATCTTATTTTCACTCTATTCATCAAAGGATGGCTGATCTCGAGAATAATACAACAAAATTGTGCAGTGGGTGTTATTTTTGGTTACGTAGAAACAGCAATTTAAAATAATGTTAAAAACTCAACACTTTTAGAACACAATACTTAACTTTTTCTTAAGTGGAAAATAAGCAAAACTAACATACTAGTAGATCCTTTGATTTAGAAGCAGTTTTGGTGACTTGAAAAGTAATTTACCAAGCTAAAGATGACTAGTACAATTGAACCTTTATATATTAAAAACAAATAAAGCTATATATACCACTAGTTTGTCTGGGGTGAGTAGAACATCCCAGAGTCAGTTGTATGGCACAACTTGAACTAATAATGAATGCTTAGGATATCTAAGAAGCTCATTTGGGACTGAGACAAGCAGTTCCTAATACTAGTCTCTTGGGCCATCATTCAAATATATTATTGTTCAAATAGCTAATGAGACAGGAAGAGCTCTAACAGTAATTGACTTGTATTCTCTTGGGAAGTCAGCTCTGAGAGTAGATCTAAATAAATTCCCCAAGTGTATTGTAGACAGAAAGTACTGTAATTAATTTACTAGTCAGGCCCAAAGCATTATGAATGAAAGAGTTACCCAATTCTGTCTTTGTCATCTGTTAGACTCTAACCACTCTAGGAAAAAAAATAAAACTCTACAACTGTATATTCCAAAATAGATACAGATGTGATTTAAAACATGAAATATGTAATATATTATATATATATATTATATATATATATATATTAACTTTCCCAAAGAATATGATAACAATAAAAATAAAAGCAGCTGTATGTGGTAGTATGGTTCTGGATGTCACAATAGTTTAATTATGTTAAATATTGTGATAGTATTTATATTAATATCAACAGTCATTACTACTGTATTATATATGTATTGTGTCCTAAAAGCTAATTTACTTAGAGAATTTTTTAACCTTAATTGTAAAATTTTAGTTAGGTATGACAAAACTATTTTTTCCCAAACTCTAATATATATACATATACACACACATGCACATATATATATGTATATATGTGTGTACATATATACACACACACATATATATGTGTATGTATGTGTGTATATATATATACATATATATATGTGTGTATATATATATATATATATATATATATATATATATATATATATATACCCACAATCGCAAACAGAAAAGAAAAGGAGACAATACAGAGGAGAAATTTCAACACAATTTGGAAGACTGAAAGCATACAGATGAGTGGTAACTGACTTCTTAGAGTGGAGTTAAAACTAAAACCTGGGCACCTGTAATTTCCTGGTGAAAAGGGCCTAATTTCTTCACAAAGTTTGAGAGTACAAAGTATTGGAAAAGGTAACATAAGACATAGAGGAGATGTAAGATTTATTGAAAGTACACATAGTCTCTAGAAGTGGTCCTCAAATGACTACATTCCTCCACTGACTTCCAAAATGCTTAAGGTTCCATTGTTTGGAGTAATTAAATCAAAGTTTGCAGACCAGCAGGAAGTAAGAGGTTAAGATTAGATAAATTAATCAGATGGTGAAACTATTGAGGCCTGTTCCCATACCATTTTTAGTATGAGGATTAGCGAACTGAATACTACCCGACCCTCTTTACAGGCTGAAGATAATAGATACATCTGTAAGAAAATGAGATGGTCCCAGAAAACATGATATGTAAATATTAGGGTTAGTTGGTACCTAAATAAAAACATTATGTATGTGAAGCCCAGAAGTAAGCAAACACTAATTCTGCACATGCAGTTCCAAATTCATTCACATAGGAACAGATAAGCAAGGATCAGCAGGAATTAGAAGAATGCTTCCAACGTGAAGAAAAAAGAAAAAGGAAAAGAAAAGAAGAAAAAGAAAAAGAAAAGCCAAACTAAGGCAGAAGAAAAGGAACTGGAAAGCTAGAGATAACATAAAAAACTCTAAAATTAATATTCTCAATATAGAAACATAGAATGTTACATGCAGACAAAAATAGGATATAATAAAAGTGCAGCAAAGAATGAGAAGAAAAGCTATTGCTATTTAGTAATGAGATATCGGATATTCTAAAAATTCAACAAAACATTTTGTAAAACCTAAGGAAAATACGCCATCCCCCCACCCCCACACACACAAATACAAGAAAGAACAACAACAAAAAAGACAAAATAATAGATCATGGGAGAAGGAAAATTAGGGGATCATTTTAGATAGGCCAAGAGTTTCAGAAAGAGAGAAGAGGGGAAGAAATTATTCTCCAAATTGGAAGGCTTGCATTCTGGTAACTATTAACAAGTAACAAAATACCCTAAAATTTCACTTCTTTAAACAATCATTTAATCATGTTCTTGGTTTCAGGAGTTAGTAATTCAGAAAGGAAACAGAGATCATGGCTTGTCTCTGTTCCAAAATTTCTAAGCCCTCACCTGGAGACATTTGACAGCTAAAGATAACTAAGTGATGGGGAGTTGGAATCATTTGGAGATATTTTCACTCATATATCTGGCAATTAATACTGACTTGCAGCTGTGACCTCATCTGAATACATATAAACTGCATCTAGCTTTCCATGTGGCCTGGCCTTTTATACAGAATGAAAGTTACAAGGTAGTCATATTTCTTACATGGTAGCTCAAGCCACCAGTGTGAATGCTTCAGCAAGCAATATTGAAGATGCATCACCTTTTATCTTTTTATGACCTAGCCGTAGAAGGCCATACAACTCCATTTCTATTGAATTGCATCTATTGGTTATAAATAAATCACTAAATATAGCCCAGATTCAAGCAGATGAAACATAGACCCCACCTCTCTAGTAGAGATGTGTTAAAGATTTGCAGATATATGTTAAAAATGTCATAACCTAAATGTGAGAATAAAGGCTTATCATAAGTAGTATAAAATGTCCTACACCAAAGCATTGATAGTAAAAATTTTAAAGCACTTAAAATTAATATATTTTTTAGAAGTTTTCAGAAAAAGAAAACCAACCAAATATAAAGGATAGAATAATAAAAGTTATGTGGGATTTCTGAAGGTTTACACTAAAATCTAGTATACTATATCAATGCTTCCAAATTTCTACAGCCTAAATTTTTGACAAAGGACAAGAAAGTTAAATGGGAAAATATAACCTTTTCAACGTACAGTGCTCGGATAATTAGTCACAAGCAAAAATATAGTTGTATCCTTATCTCACACAATATGTGAAAATTAACTCAAAATGGATCAAATATCTAAATATAATAGCTTTTTATTATATCTTCTAAACTTAGAAAAAAACACAAGTATAAATTTTTGTGAGTTTAGATTAGGCAACGTTTTCTTAAATATGGCACTTAAAGCACAAATAACCAAATGTAAAATAAATTGTACATTATCAAAATTAAGAACATTTGTGTGTCTAAAGAAAATATTAAGAAAGTGAAAAGGTACACATCGAAATGGAAGAAAATATTTTTACATATATATATGATATGAGTCTAGTATCCCGTATATATAAAGTGTTTTTACAACCCAACTATAAGACAAATATTTTTTTAAATGAAAAAGAATTGAATACATAGTTTTCCATAAGACCCAATAAGTACATGAAATGTTCAGTATTATTAATAATCATGAAAACACAAATAAAAATCACAATGAGATCTTACTTTACACCCACCAGTATGACTAAAATCAAACAATGAAACATAAAAAGCACTGGCAAGAATATGAAATGTGAACCATCATGCACTGCTGGTGGGAATGTGAAATGGAGCAGTCACTATGAAAAATAGTGGTGACTCCTCAAAAAGTTAAACACAGATTTCCATATGATCCAGTAATTCTACTCCTAGGTATATACCCAAGAGAATTGAAAATAAATTCTCACACAGTAACTTGCACATAAATGTTTACAGCAGCATTATTCATAATAGCCCCAAACTGGAAACAACCCAAATTTCATCAACTGCGAATTAGGTAAACAAAATGTGGTATATCCATACAATGAAATATTATTCAGCTATAAAAACAATGAAGTACTAATATATGATACAACATACATGAACTTTGAAAATATTATGTTCAGTAAAAGAAGCCAAACAATAAAAGATTACATATTGCATGATTCCATTTATATAAAATGCCTAGAATTAGTAAATTCATAGAGACAGAAAGTAGATTAGTGGTTGCCAGAGCTGGCGGAAGGGGGAGGTGACTGCTTAATAGGTATGAAACTTTTTTGGGGGGAGGGAGGGATGAAAATGTTCTGGAATTAGATGATAGTGTTGGTTACATTTTGTGATTGACTTCTAAACATACTAAAAGTACCCAAATTGTATACTTTAGATTGGTGATTTCTGTGGCATGTGAGTTATATCTCATTAAGAATATGTACTCATGGATTTTAAGATATAATAAAAAGTATAATGTACATCTGTATCATCTCATTAATTGCCTTGGGAAAATGATACTGGATGGCGGGGCACAAAGGAAATGCTACTGTTTATTATAAGCTTTTGAGTATTATGAATTTTAAAACCATATTTATATTTCTTTTAACTTTGACTAAACACTCATTATAATCACTTTAGTATTATAATTTTAAAACTATATGGTTGTTTGATATTTTTACATAAACTTTTTATATATAGTCCATAATATTACTTACTTTGCAAAGTATACAATTTTACTTAGTACGAGAAATTGAAGAATAATATCTAGTGTGTTAATTATAAGTTTAATTATAAAGTACTTTCAAAACCATAAATTTTATTATATTATAGTTCCAATGATATATCTAAGTATACATTGATTTACCATTAACTATTGGTACCCAAAATGCCTGAATGTATTGTCCACTGTCCATTTAAATCAGAAATAACAGGTTTTTTTGTTTTTTGTTTTGTTTGTGTTTTTGTTTTTTTAAGAGCAATCTAAAATGGAGCCAGGAGGCCACTGGGAAGCTAAGTTAACTAGCCCCCCTCAATGTGAAACTAGCCTTTTGAACTGGGCTAAACCAAATGGCTGTGTTCTGATACAGATCCTAGAACTGGTTCTGCATCACTGAACTCTCTACTGAAAAATAAAAGTTTACCTAGTAATAGATACAAGCAATTAATAATGTATACCATCATGTAAGTCTACCTGCCAGCACCAACCACGACTCTTTCGAAACATCTTATGCAGTCCTTTTGAAGTCCTCCCACCTTTTTGTATCTTTATACACACTCTTTTTCTTTCTCCCTTGAAATACAGTTGGCACATTTATCCAAATCTGTGTCTCCTGTATTGCAGTTCCTAAAAAAGACCTCCAAGTAAAGCTTTCATTTGTCTGGTAGTTCTTTGTCAAAATTGATTGTCAAGGCCATAATTAGTGCACTACCCTAATCCTAGAATTTCTCATAGAAACTAAGAAGTAGATCTTATGAAACAATACTATTTCTAATCACTGTACTTTGCTCCATATGATATGAGAAAATTATCAAAGAAAATATCTCTAGTTTATAAGTGTATCCAAGGAACTCTTGGTACAGCAAGGAAGTAAATTGGATAATCACAGAAACCTAACTGTGGAACCAAAAGTAACTGCTTTCCAGGGGACAGAGATGGTGTGTAAGATTCTCATAGCTTTCATATCCCTATAGTGGAGATTATTTTAGTCTATCCGTTGGCTTGCCTCACTTCTATTTAGTTGTTAAACAGTCATATTACATTGTTAACTAATATGTAATGACTTTATATTTGGTTTCAATATGTTTACTATTTGTTTGGGTTGGTCATTGCTATTGTTCGTGTTTTTCAAGACACATGAAATTTGGTTTAAGGCTAAGATCTGGCTTCCTCCTCATGTCAGCTCCTCCTTACTAAACTCTCTTACAAAGAACCTCATGGAATCCATATATTTAGCTATAGAGGTTGGACCTTGACCCTAGTGCCTGGCTTGAGACCAAGTGCATGTGTTTAATTCCAAAATTTCCAAATAACACGCAAAATAATAGCAAAGAAATAAAAATGGTATGTATTCATGCCAATACAAACAACAGGAAATGGGGCTTCATTAAATGAATTTCTTCAACAAAGATGCAAAAGACAGAAGGCAAAAGGATGGGTGGTAGCTGCTAAACAGAGAGGAGGAAACCTCCACCATAAACATTCCAATGGGAGCTGTAATTGGAGATGAAAGACTGGAATGATTCCATTTTTCTGAGTGGTCCCAAGATGAATTGTATGAAAAGTTCCCCAAAGGCCAGTGGTCAAGAACAATGCCTTACCACCTGGCCAAACCAGCCAAGCCAGCTAATCAGTGGGCCCTTAAGGCACCCCCACCCTTATTTCCTCCTGCACATATTCTGAGTGCTGCACCCGGCACCTTCTGCACTCGGCCCTTTCTGCGCACGGCCCCCTCTATACGCAGCCCCAACTGCACACGACCCCCTTTCGCACGCGGACCCAACAACCTACCACCCAATCCCTTTAAAGGTCAACCTAACCCCCCAATCAGGTAACGCCAAGGCATCTCCCCAAGTTTTGCGGTTTACCCTTTAAATTAGGTTCCAACCCCTTGGTCGGGGCTCCTCTCAACCACTGCTGTGTCAGTGAATGAGTGGGGTCCAAACTCGAGTTTGTCAGTAAACTCCCTCTTGTGCTTGCATCAGTGTCAGTTTCCTTCTTGGCTCGTGGAGTTCCAAACCAGGCATTACAGGAGATAGTCCATAAGGTGGAGCTCCAGGAAAACTCAGAATTAAGAGATTATAAATTGAAAAAGGGCCCAAGTGCGGGTTGAGGCATTAAAAAGTTGAAGTAACTGGAAGTCTGTAAGGAAGCCCCCTTCCTCCTCAATACTTTACCAACAGCCACATGTTTAAGTCTAATTAAAAATCACCAGTAATCTCTCTTAAAAAAAAAAAAAAAAAAAGGTGACTTGAAATAACCAGGGAAACTTCTGTGGAAGTTAGCATTACATAGTTAAAACTCCCTTCTGGCATTTAGTGGTGCGCCATTAGAACTACTGACTCTGTACCATTCATTCTAAAATGAAATTGTTGTAAGCTCCAAGCACTTTGCAGAGACCTCAGTCACATTTTTCATTGTTAAATATGAACAGACAACTAAGGGTCATGCGACATTTGAAGAAAATGATCTAAAGGGGTAGACAAATGGGAAACACAGAAACAATGATCTTGGAGAAAACTGATTAAGAAATAATAAAAAATATAATTTTCTAAAAATGCAAGTGATCAATATCCTCATATATGTATAAAGGTATTACACTAATAAAATACAAATAAAAGCTATGACAAATAGAATAACAGCAAGGTTTTATAATTTAAATATATATTTGTAGAAAATTTTTTAAAAGATAGAAACAATAGTAAAGGAAATCTTCCAAACATAGAACAAAAAAACAAAAAATAGAGAAAATACAAAAATCAGAGGACCAAGTCAACAAATCTAGCACACCTAATTAAATGGCAATTCAAAAAAAAAAAAAAAAGAAAGAAAAAGAAAAATATAGAAGGAAAGAAATTATTACAGAAATAATACAAAAAAATCTTCTAGTACTGAAGAGAGCCATAAGTCTTCAATAAGAAAAGGTCCATAGTGCTGAAAGAATTAATAAATAATACCTTGCATCTAGGTATATAATTTAGAAATTTTATAACAAAAGAAATTAAGTCTTTATCCCATGTTTTTGCCTTGTTTTTTGATAGTACTTCTTCAATTTATACATTTTCTTAAAAACTACTTCCATACCATAAATCAAGTTTCCACTTGTGAGTTTCTGTATCAGATCCTGACCACTCATATCAGGATCCTGGCCTAGGTCTGTCCTTTGACACCTCACAGATCATGTCACATGTTACATGTCAAGCCACTCCAGCCTATATTATGCTTAAGTGAACCTAGACATCTGCATATTGCCCATTAGTCAGTTCTCCTGCTTGCTCCACTTACAATTCTAATCTCTTCTTATAACCTCTTTCCAAGATAGCTTTATACAATCTATTGCAGGGAAAGAGAAAATACGTTTGTGTTTCTCAAAATTGAGGTCCTTTAAATGAATTTTACTGAAACTTAGGACCCTCAGCTAAGAACAAAACTTGGGAAGTTAATTGTCAACTAATTTCATATAAATGGCAAGAAAACTCCAGAGATATTGACCTAACTCTAGAGGTGCATATTTACATTTCAAGAAGAAATGAGGCCTGAGACTTTAGAGACATCTTTAATCATAAAATCCAAAGACACTGGATCTTATGTGGCCCTTGGAGAGACATATTTACATTCTAAAAATTAGAGTGAGAACACAGGATTCTTTTCATCCATCTCCAAGGAGCAGAAAATTTTTTTCTCATTTGGGGAAGGAAGAAAGAGGCAGTGCCTCTTTCTCCTGTATATAAACAAATAAAAATTCATTTTTCTCTGTTTCTCTCCTATGATGTAAATTTTGAAATTTGCATTTATAGCAAATTATATCTAGTTTTCATCTCATTCCCCAGAGGTAAAAATTAGAGTGTGGGGCATTACACATTCATTATTTGATTTTTAAGCAAATAATGATAATCTATTTTTGATCCAAAAAACTTCTTCTGCACATTTAGAATTAAATTAATAAATATGAATATTTAAAGCCCAATACCTTTCCTGCCCTAATTCAAAACTAAATGTTAGTCTTCACAACAGCTACAGAGGTCTAAAATCAAAACTCTCAAATGTTAGCTATTGAAGGAGAGAAATAGATATACTTTTCTATTTATAATCTATGATGATATCATAATACATTTCATAATAATGTGAAATAATCCTGAAGCAAATTAATGATTTTTTTCTCACTCAAAAAAATTACATAACATTAAACTATTTGAGATAATTTATTTATAAATGCATTGAATTAAACATAAAGAAATAGCTAAAGATGGAAAATAACATTTCCAGCTGGGTTTAGGCCACATTTAAGGCTAAAATAAGCTGAATATTTTAAAGGTCATCTTATCTCACCACTTCTACTTGGTCTCCTAAGTACAAAATGTATCTACTGTGGAAAACCAAAATATATCAAATATTATTTTGTATCTTGAACCAAGACTGATTTGAACTTTAGTATTCTGGGGGGGAGGGGTGATTAGAATTTAGGCTCTGAACTTTCTAATAAAGTTTCATTTTGATTTTATTAAACTTTCTACATCTCTATTGTGAATATGTATATGATGAAGTTCTCCCTGCATCATTACTTTATATGAACCATATATATAAAACAGCAAAAGTTTTGAACCATTGACACCATTCTGAGCTTAATATTTTCTTTATTCCCTTCAGTTTGTGCTTGTCGAAAATAAATAATTAGAGTTGAAGTCTTTGAGATCAAAGCATTTAACTTAGTAGTGTTGCAAATTTTGACAAAGGTAAACCTGTACCAGAAAATAAGCTGGGAAGAAAACATTAGCCCCAGTGGTTTCCTGAGTCGATCTTTAGTTTGGCATCCCCATACTTGTAGTCTTGAAGTCAAATTACCCAATAGTCTCATTTCTGTAGTTTAATGATAATTCCTTGGTCTCTTTGCCTTTTCACCAGAAATCCTGATAATTCTAACACGAGAAATCTAACTATCTCCTTTCTCCACTCCAAATGGTAGGCTGCCAAGGAGAATCAGCCTTGCAGCTAGGCGTAATTACAAATACAGGCACACCTTGGAGATAGTACGGGTTCAGTTTCAGATCACCACAATGAAGCAAAAACTGCAATAAAGTGAGTTTTAATTATTTTACTGGTGGAGTGTCTTATCTTTGATGTATTTAAAAAAATGTATCTATTAAGCACAATAAAGTGAAGCAAGATAAAACAAGGTGTGTCTGTATGTTTTTTTTTGAATCATCCCATAATCTGTTTAGAATTGTATTTCTTGACTATACTAAGCCCTAAATTCTTTTTCTCAAAGCTATTATTCACAATCTTGAGTACTAGCTGTAAATTTCATTTTATTCTTATTCTATCTCATCTAATAGTTGATTTTACAAAATAATCTTTCAAAAAACTTTCATGCATTCCCTTATATTCAGCCATATTTGTTTTCCACTTCAAATTGTAATGGGGGAGATATGCCTTCTATTTTTCAAGGTTAACTCTTTCACTTGTAATCTTGATTTCATCTTTCTCCATCTCCCTAGGACTTGCTCCACCAAGTATCCTTTTTACCTTTTGTTAGTGCATAAAATTCTTTCTTTTTAAGACTACAAAAATTTTCTGCTCTTTTGTCCTAAATCTACCTTAGATTACAATTAGATAAGTTCTCTGTCTCTCAGTCAAACTTCTTTGAAGACTAGGAACTTTCCCACATTTCATATAATATTAAATGCACTTCAATCTGTCATTGCGTGTCAAAGACAAGGTCAATAGTAATGTCCTAATTGCCTAAATAATGGTTAGCCTTCAGTTTAATTCTATTTGGTTCCTCTTGGACACTTTATGTTGTAGGCCAGCCCATTCTTGAAAAAAGTTTAACTCTTCATTTCAAGGCACTATTTTTTCTGGTGTTCATGCTGCCAGAAAAAAATACTTCAGGCTTCATGATTTCAGGCTTCTTCTAAATACCCTTCACATATTTCTTTTATGGACTTTACCATATTTTCCTTAAATAATCTCATTAAATGAAGCTTTTATAGCTCCTGTGAATCAATGATCCTCAATTCTTTATCTCCATCTCTCTTCTCTTCTTGGCTCACCTCCTAGTAGAGATATAATGACTTCTCTTTAAAAATTTGCCTCTGTTATAAATTTAATTTCCACAAAAAGTCAAGCCTACATTACACAACTATATACTACAACATAGGACTGCACTTAACTGGCAACTAGAAAAGTTATACTCTAAGTACTAGCCAGTGAGAAAAAAAAAAAATACACCACTGTAATGTTTTCCAGTATTAAATATTTGCTCAGTTGAATGGAATGGCTTATTGTTGTCCTTCCCCAAATTACTTTAGTAAACCATTTTTGGCATGATAGCTTGGTCTGTTTTAAAAGACAGTGTAAGAGACAGTTCCAGGACACTTATCACAGTATTTATTCTACAGTTGGTGAAGATGAAAAATATACGGTTGTAAGAATTAGGACAGAAAGTGATGTCAGCATCGTGGCAGAATGTTTTCCTTTTTTCTCTCTCCTTTAATTTACAACTAATTGGAAATCTATAACAACAACAACAACAACACAACGAATTGCCTCTGCACAGGAGATCCATTCATCTCTGTGCACAAAAGTGGGTATATTGGACTTTGGAGGAGGCTTCAGAGTGAAGGAAGTGGCTGAGGCAGCACCTGTGGCAGTGGCAGAGGTGGCAAGTCTGTCAGCAGCCTGCACAGCCTTTCTGGAAGAGGATATGGAGGGTGAAGGTGGTGAGGGTTTTGCCAGCTGTGAATATTGAAACTTGAAAGACTCATTGATCTCTGTCTCTGAGGAGAGACTGCAGGGAGGAAAAAAAGGGAGAAAGACAGATAAGAACTGAAAGAAAGTATTGCTTGCTGTCTGTTCTGGGATTCTGGCAAGAGGACCACCCACAGACCTCTGGGTAGTGCCTCTCACTCCAAATTTCTCCTACAAGGCCGTGGACACACCCAAAACCATAGTGCTTTTCCCCACCTGACATGACCCTTTATTTTTTTTTTTCTGCAAGTTTTTTTTTTTTTTCTGCCAGTTTTTTTCTACCAGTTTTTTGGCCCACTCCCAAACATAGACGTGAATCAGTTCTAGTGAGAGAAACCAAAAACATGCTATAGTGCCACCTTCTGGAAAACAAAAGGAAAGCTCCTGATTACCAACCTGTTAACTGCTAGAATCGAAGAAAACAAAGCCTTACCTAAATAAGAAAAGTGTTCACTACTTCAAATGCAGCAGCAGAGACACTTTTCATCTAACACTATGAAAAATCATGGTAAAATGGTATCACAAAAATAAAATGACAATTTTCCAATAATCAAACCCGAAGACACAAAATATTGCATTCTGACTAATGGAAAATTTAAAATAGCTGTTATGAAGTAATTTATTTAGCTTCAAGAGACTCAGAAAGGCAATACAATGATTTCAGGAATAAATTTAGTGAACAAAAGGAGTACTTTACCAGTGATTAAAATTCTAAAAAAAAAGAACCAAACAGAAATTTGGTGGCTGAAGAACTCAAAAAATGAGATCAATGATTCATTACATAGCATTGGAGATGAGCAGATTAGATGGAAGAGAAAATAAGAGAGCTTGAGGGTAGGAATATAGCAATCATTCAGATAGAAAAGCAGAGAGAACTAAGATTTTTAAAAAGTAAAGGAACTCTACAAGAATTATCAGAGTTTATTAGGAATCTAACATAAGATTAATGGGTACACTAGAAGGAGAAGAGGAAAAGAAGGGAGCAGAAAGTGTATTTAAATAGCAGCTGAGAACTTCTCAAACCTGGGGCAAGAACTGGATATGCAAGTACACAAAGCTAATAGTACACCTTATTATCTCAATGCAAAAAGACCATCTCCAAGAAACATTATATTATAATTATCAAAAATCAATGATAAAGAAAGTATTTTGAAAGCAGCCAGGAAAAAAAGGCAGTAGCCTACAAAAGTATCCCCATTAGGCTATCAGCAGATTTCTCAGTAGAAACTCTACAGGACAGGAGGTAATGAAAATATATATTCAAAATATTGAAAGATATGAAGGAAAAATGAAAGCTTTTCAGACAATTAAAAGCTGAGATAATTCGCCACTGCTAGACATGCCTTACAAAAAAGTGGAAAAGATCTCTTCAGTTTGAAACAATAAAAAAAAAAGAGCATTAAAAATAACCATAGCTACTACAACTTGGTAATAAATTTACAACATAAAAGGAGACAACTTATCAAAAATATAAAAAGGAAAGAGTAAAGAATGGTAACTTTATAGGTGAATAAAGATAAGTTGCTATAAGCAAAAAAAAGGACTATTTTATTTATGAGATACTTTGTATAAATCTTATGGTAACTTCAAAGAAAAAATCTAGAGCCAGACATAAAACATGAAAAAAAAAGGTTGGGTAGGGGGGTGGGCGGGAGACTGAGCATATCACCATGGAAAACCATCAATTTACAAAGCTAGACAGAAACAGAAGGAAAAAGAAACAACGGAGAGACAAAATAACCAGAAGGCAAGAGATAAAATGACAGTAATAAATTGTTACATATCAATAATCACCTAAATATAAAAGAATTGAAATCACTGAGCCACAGAGTGTTCGGATGGATTAAAAAAAACAAGACCCAACTCTATGCTGTATACGGGAGACTCATTTCAGTTTTAAAGATACACATAAGCTCAAGGTGAAAGGTTGAAAGATGATATTCCAAGCAAATAGAAACCAAAAGAAGGCAGGTATAACCATATTTATATCAGGCAAAATAGACTTCAAACCAAAAATGCAACAAGAGACAAAAAAAAAAAAAAAGAGGTCATTAATAACGATAAAGTGGTCAGTACATCAAAAAAGATATAACAATTATAAATATATATACTCCCAACACCTGAGCACCTAAATATGTTAAGTAAATACTAACAAATCTTAAGGGAGAAATAGACAGTAATAGTAGGGGATTTTAATACTCCATTATCAACAATAGATAGATTGTCCAGACATAAAATATTTAAGAAAACATTGAAATTGAACCACACTTTAGATCAAATGAACTTAAAAGACATGTAGAACATTTCATACAACAGCAGCAGAATACAGAGACCTCTAAAGGGTATATGTAACATTCTCCAGTACAGACCAAACGTTAGGCCACCAATCTTTAAAATTTCAGATTGAAATCATATCAAGCATCTTTTCCAGCTATTATGATATGAAACTAGAAATCAACTACAAGAAGAAAACTGAAAAATTCACAAATATATGAAGATCAAACACCATGCTACTAAACAACCAATGGGTCAACGAAGAAATCAAAAGAAAAATTCTAAAAAATACAGATGAAAATGGAAATGCGACATATAGAAATCAGTTGCATTCCTTTAGACTAAGGATGAAGTATCTAAAAAAGAAGTTAAGTTATCCCATTCTCAATAGAATCGAAAACAATAAAATGCTTAGGAATGAATTTAACCAAGAAAGTGAAAGATCTGTACAATGAAAACTACAAGACTTTGCTAAAAAAAATCTAGGAACACAAACTAATGGAAAGGCATCCCATGTTTGTGGATAGGAATGATTAATTTTGTTAAAATGGCCATAATACCCAAAACTATCTACAGAATTAATGCAAACTCCATCAAAATATCAGAAGCTATCTTTACATAAATAGAAGAAACTCTTAAAATTTGTGTGGAAGCATAAAAGACCCTGAATAGTCAAAGCAATATTGAGAAAAAATAACAAAGCCAGAGGTATCACACTTCTGGATTTCAAACTATACTGCAAAGCCATTGTAATATAAACAGTATGTGATAGCACAAAATAGACACATTGACCAAATGGAACAGAATAGAGAAACCAGAATTAAATCCTGGCATATACGGTCAACTAATATTCAGCAGGGTATCCAAAAATACACATTGGGGAAAGGATAGTTTCTTCAACAAATGGTGAGAAAAAAACTGAAGACACACAATAGATACAGAACAATAAAATCGAACCTCTATTTCATATTACTCACAGAAATAATTCAAAATAAAAAAAGACCTGATGTCACGAAACTTTTAGAAGAAAAGGTAGGAAAGGAGGTCCTTGATATTGATTGTGGCAATGATCTTTTAGACAGGATGTCAAAAGCACAAACAGCAAAAGAAAAAATCAACAAGGACTACATTAAACTCAAAAGCTTCACAGCAAAGGAAACCATCAACAAAGTGAAAAGAGAATCTAAAGAATCGGAGAAAATGCTTGCAAACCATAAATTGGATAAGGGGTTAATATTCCAAATATATAAAGAATCAGTCAATTTAACAACCAAAAATAATAATTAAAAAACCCATCTGATTAAAAAATGGCAGAAGAGCTAAATAGATATTTTTCCAAAAAAGACATAAAAATGTCCAACAAGCACATGAAAAGATGCTCGACATTAATAATGATCATGATAAAGTAAATCAAAACCACAATGAGATATCACCTAACACCTGTTAGAATGGCTATTAATAAGAAGAGATAACAGGTACCGGTGCGGATTCCATGAAAAGGCAACCTTTCCAAATTGTTAGTAAGAATGTAAGTTGGTCTGACCACTATAGAAATTATATGGAAGTCCCTTATAAAATTAAAAGTGGAGCTGTTATACAATTCAACAATTTCATTTCTGAGTACACACCCAAAGGAAACAAAAACAGGATTTTGCTAAGCTATATGTACTCTTACATTTATTACAGCATTATTTATAATAGTCAAGATATAAAAATAACCCAAATACCAGAAAGAAATATGTGGATTAAAAAAAAAGATGTGGTACATATACACAAAGTAATATTATTAAGCCATGAGAAAGGAGAATATCCTGCTATTTGTGACATTATGAATGGGCCTTGAACACATTATGCTAAGCAAGATAAGTCAGAGTAAGACAAGTACTGTATGATCTCATTTGTATGTAAAATCTAAAAAAGATAACCTATAAAAAAACAGAGAGAAGGTGATGGATGTTTAAGGGTACAATCTCATAATGAGTGTAATAAGCCATAAAGGTCTAATGCATGGTATAATAAATATAACCAATAAAATAGTACTATAATTTTGTAAGGTGATAAATATTACCACATCAGCAATCATATTACAAAACATAAACATATCAAAGTAACACATCATGCACCTTAAACTTATACAACCTTACATGTCAAATTTAATAAAAATTAAAATATTGTAAAATATCTTAATATTTTATATTGATTACATGTTAAAATTATAATATTTTTTATTAAATACAATATTTTTTAATTGGGATGGATTATAAAGTCATTATAGAGTCCTCAAATTATTAAGAAAAATATGACTTTCAAAAACCACAATGCCATTTACATAATAGTTCTGTTTACATTCTTTATTTTAATATATTATAAAACATATTCTCTATTCAATGTTCTAGTTAATGAGCTTAAATATACTGCACAGTACTTGTAACTTATGGATTTGCCTTGATTTAGTAATTCCATTATTGTTAAGTATTTAGATTGGTTTTAGTATTTTAGTCTGTAATTTTTCTATTAATAAAATATTTGTTCTAGTTCATTATGCAATGAGATTTATAATTATTTGATACTCAGTTTAATCTTTAAAACCTTTATTAATCTCATTTTTCATGTTTATCTAAATAAAATTCTAAAAATACACACCACAAAATTTCTGAAACACTAAAACATTTACATGATCTCTTGTGAAAATATCAGTTAATTTTATAGTGACAGAGGCTGAGAATATAAGATTCATAAATTTTCATATGCTTTCTTAGCATTCTAACACACTCTCGCATGATATATTATCATTTATAATTTACCACTGCTTTAAAATATTGGATCCAAATAGGCAGATAAACAATTTAAAGATTCAGTTTTAAATAAATTCTTTCTTATTGTAGCTATTACTCCAGTAAAGCTAAGAAAGAAATCTTAGTGGGTCATTAGATATATTAGATCATGTTAGTCAATTTTTATTTTTTTATGAGTTGATACTTAAATATAAGTTTATGTCATATATAGTTCTTATATATGTCAACTCATCTATCCAGAATGCCAATTCTTACCCATATCTCTACCCATCTTATCTATCTAATTAGTAAAATGTCTACTGTCTTCATTCAAGACTCAGCTCCTTTTTTTCCCTGTTCTGTACATCCTTTCTTAATTCTTATTCTCAAGAAGAATCTGTCATTCTTTGGTAATTGTACTTTATACTCTCACATATCTGTCATATTGTTCTTATCATGAAGTGTAAACTATTTCTCTCATATTCCCCTGAAATATATGAGCTTCTTAAAGGCAGGATCCATGTTGAATAGTTACATATATTATCCAAGGACTTGACACCTTATCATCTTTTTATACCTAGCACCCAGCACAAGCACTGTCTTAGTGCTAACAATTAATGACTAAATGAACATAGTCAGGAAATTTAATTACGAATTATATTTGAAATTTTTTGTGCCCTTTTAAGTTCTAAGACTTTACTGCATAAAGAATATCATTTAAGATATATTTGTTTCCTTCCTATTCTTTTTTTGAATTTTATTTTATAGGCTGATTTCTCAAAAATATGTTAAGAAAGGAATATAAAATGATAATTGACGATTTTGTAAGAATAGTATTTTTATAAATTCATCTTTGGCACAGAGAAAATTGTGATCACAACCTGTCACCATCCTAAACATCATTTCATAATTGTGAACAAAATATATCTGGTGGGGAATAATTTTAGAAAAAACACCCTGATTTCTTAAATAGGAATGGAAAATTCCCTGTGCTAACACCAACATATTAAGATTATCCGCAGAAATGTTTTAAGATGTATTGTATATGCTAGAGATATTTTTATTTGTAAGGTTACCACAGTGATAACAGCACACAGTATAAATTCAAAAAATATTTTTAAAAAATAAATTCTAAGAGAAGCCTAGAAAATACTAAAGGAAAGCAAACAAGGGTTTATATCTCTGGTGAATATTTATTTTAACTATATTTATTTTAACTATATATTTGGTAAAACCATGTACTTTTTTGAAAAACAAAAATGTCATGTAAATATGGTTTAGCCTTAGGAAAATACATTAGGAAGTTGAATGTAAAGGAGGTGTCCTTTCTCCCCTTCCTACTCACATATATTCCTGGGCACTAACTCCTCCATTTCTGTCAAGATGTTTTTGGTAACTAATAACACTGAACCCTGTGAAGTGTTTCCAGTTTGGTAGAAACATTTTGAAGAGAGGTATCGTCAAGATCTAAAAGTAATGTATCTTTAATTGCGAAATTTCAACTTGAGTTTGGCAGTAGATGATGATACTATTTGAAGAGGGCCTCATTCTTATTCTCCATAAATCACATTCTGTAGCTTCCCATATACTTAGGCTATGTCGTAAATTGACCCTTCATGGAAAATTGCTCTCTCGCTCTCTCTCATACAATATTCTCTTTCTCTATTAAATACTATTTTTCCCTCTCTTTTGAACTGGCTGGAACTAGTCATAAAGAAGCCAATAGAATTGGAGAAGCATTGATATTACAGTTTTTTAGCAGCCTATTTTAGTAAAAGAAGTAAACAATACATTGATTATTGAAAAAACGTCTGACGCAGGTTGGGTGTATGTTGTCATCATTCCTATTTTACAGATGAGTCTGTTGAGACTAAAATCACCAAGTCTATTAACAGAACAAACTAGGCCTGGAATCCAGATAGTTTGCTTCAAAATTCCATGTCATTTTTCCAACAAAATAGAAGAAACAGCAGAGGCCTCAAAGGGAACAGCAAATAATACTTTAGTTAAAATTGAAAATGTTTTTATTTATTCTAAATGATCCCTCTTGCACATATAGCTGCAAAGGATTAAATGAAGAAATAAGCCACATAGGATCAATTCCATTCTAAGAGGCAGAGAACAGAGGGAACAGTGTTGAAAGTCCTCTTTGATAGCCTGAGGACAGTAGGAGTTCCTGATTACCTGTACAAGTAAAATGTTTTAAGAGCAGTCATGAACCCAGAATCAAGGTCTTGAAGAAAGTAAACAATTAGATTTGACTCTGAGCTTGGGGAGAAGAGACCTTTTGTTTTACTATATAGCCTGGGATATTATATTTATTTCCATTTTAACAATGTACATACTTGTTCTCTCTCATCCCATATTCCCCTGCAAGACTCGCTCATGCTACATTGCATACATGGCGTGAATAGGAAGGCTTACAATAAACTCAACTTCACAGAAGTGAAGAACCAAATGCTCACAAACCAATCTAGTGGTTATTTGTCTTAACTACACTTTGCTTTTGCATTTTGCATTCAATTATATTTGCCCATTCTCAAAAAGACATTAACCAAAATTAATAATTTATTCTAAAGCTACCTAATAAGTCCTTGGCATTTTAAAAAATGCACTGAATTGAAGAAAGTAGAGCACGTTGAAATGAAAAGAAAGAGCTTCATTTCAAAATAATAACATTTATAGAATTTAGCACAATAAAACATTTATATGCAAATAATAACTATATCATTATAAAATCTGACTGAAGAATTTAGAAAAGGAAAATATACTTTATTTTTTCCATGTACAATATACTGACTGCATGCCAGTTTCAGTTTTGGCAAATTACTCTGTGGGAGGCAATGTATATTAATAATGTGTCTACAAAGAATATAGTTTCACAGACTGCGAGAACATTAATATTTTCAACCACTAGATGGCAGAAATGAAGCTGCAGAACTTTAGAATCCAGAAATTATTATACTGAGAAAACTATAACTGCAGTCCCTATCTAGATTTTATTTTTAATTGAATAGATAAAAATGCATTGGCACAAAACTCTGCTATGTGTTAAGTAGAAAAACATTATTTTAATTAACGACAGCTTTCCATCTGAATGGGCTGCCAACTCATTATTTTCCCATCACTATGAAGCCTTTTAAAAGAATCATTTTAAAAGACAAGCCACAACAAGATCTGGACTATAAAAGAATTACCCATTTGATCAGCATCGCCTTCTGAAAGGCATTTTAAATTAATTCTATCTGTTTCCAATCACGAACACTTTCCTTGTTTTACTTTCTCAACCTTTCGTCCTTCTCATTTTTCAAAAACTAATCAGTTGTTTATGTATCCAAACTGCTCTAATGGTTGGGTTTGCTTATGTCATTCAATTATATGTGCTTGTATGCTTTCTGGTGATATCCAGTATTGACAATGTGGATTTAAATTTGATTTGTGCATTAATTTTTATGTATTAGGTGACTGTGAAATACTACTACTACTAATAATAATAACAACAATAATAACAATAATAATATGAAGAAGAAGAAGAAGAAGAAGAAGAAGAAGAAGAAGAAGAAGAAGAAGAAGAAGAAGAAGAAGAAGAAGAAGAAGAAGAAGAAGAAGAAGCAGCAGCAGCAGCAGCAGCAGTTGTTGATATAAAATATATACAAACACGTTGATTCTAATAATCTGGAATTTTCTCATTCCAGTGGTGTAAGTAGTGATATTTCAATATTTCTTTTACCTTCCATAAGAGATACTATAAAAGAGTACCTAGTTGATCAAATTAAATGGCTTCTTAGATCTAATATTTGATCTTCCTTAAATTAATGAGAATTTTAAATATATTTGATGTAGTATTATTTTATTAGTGTAAATTAACAATAACAGTATAATATTGAGTGGTTATTGGGTGCCAAGAAGTATTCCAAGCATTTTAGATGGGTTCAAAATTTAAACTTCATAATAACCTGTGAGATAAGTATAATGAATGTCCTCATTTTACATTTTGGGACACTGACCATATTTAGGTTATATATTGTTTCTAAAATCTCACAGGTAATATGTAGCTGAGCCATAATTTATATCCAAGTAATCAGATTCTCCAGTTTCTGTTCTTAACCATTACTCCATTCACCTACATGGCACTATTTTCTTTAAATGTATTCAGTGTCTATTTTGCGCTTTTATTTAACAAATATTTATTGAATGCCTTCTTGGTACCTCAGACTGACTATTCATAGAATTTTTTTTTTTTTAAATGGGCCATACCCTGGAAGGCATGCACTCTGGTGGAGAACAGAGTTATGTGATTAATAAGGACAATAAAGCTTTATGGGTGCCATGACAGTTATGTGTGAGGCATAAGAACAAAAAAGAGTGAATACATTTCTCAGAATGTACTTTGTCCAAGCTTCAGGTGACAGGAGAAGAAAGCATTGTAGGTCAAGGGAGAAAAGGCATATACTTGTGCAGAAGTACCAAAGAGTCATGTATATTTGAAGAAATGCAAGTAGTTCATTCTTATAGCAGTTCAAGTTTTAAGATGGTATACTAAGGGTGTACATATTTATCAGAACACATTGAATGGTATTTAACAACTGTGCATTTCAAATATGTAAATATCAGTTTTTTAAAAAATTGGTTGCCAATTTATAAAAGGCAAGTTTAGAGAGTCGAGAAGAGGCCATAACACTGTTGGCTTTGCACAACATGCTAAGGAGTATGCATTTTACCAAATACACTTCAGGGACTTACAAAAAATTTTCAAGCAAGGATGTCACATGACCCAAAATATGATCTAGGAAATCATTCTGGTGAAGATAGATTGGAATGACAAAAGGCATGAGATAAACAGACTATATAGGAGACAACTACAATAGTAAACCACAAGATAATGAGTGCTGAACTAAGGCAGTTGCAATGAAATAAAGACTAAGAAATGAGTCTGAAGCTATTTGGATATGCAATTTACTGACCTGTGAAGGGATATGATCTAAATTAAAGGAAATAGAATTATATCATTTCAGACATGAGCAAGCTTGTCTACTGGAACTAGAAGGAAGGTCATGAAGGTGGTAACAGAGAGGTTATATTTGTTACCGTCATGGATCACCTTGATTTTCTGTGTAATAAGTTAAGTCATAAGTCATCTCTGGAGAAAATTGTGACCATGCATGCAGATAGCTTGAGGAAAACAGTGATAATTTATAAAAATAGCTATGGAGATTAAAAAAGTGAACTGACCAGGGACATTTAAATGATGTCCACTTCTGACAGGGAGGTTAGAGATGAAGTAATGATAGGTACAAAGAAAACTAAAGAGAGCAAATTATTAATCTCTGGGGAAAGAAGTATTATAGAATAAATATAAATGTAGCATATGACTCAGCTGTGAATAATAATCATATCATCATAATATCTTAATCTAAAGATTAAATAACATTGAATAACTGCATAGTTGCAAGAGGGTAAGAAGGTAGAGTATGAGTGGGAAATGGGGTTCTGTGAGCAACAAAGGTAATTCATCCTCTTTCTCTTGGGGAAGGCAATGGCTAATATCTGAAACTAAAAATTTAAGAAAAATCTGTACACACATATTATTTCTAAATCTGAGAGCAAATTCTGAAGAAACAGCTATGGATTAAAAATGTTGCTTCTAGGGTGTTGATGGGGCCTGCTGTATTGGTGATTACTGGATTTTTGTAATAAGCTTTGTAGAATTATTTACATTTTTAAAGTATATTCATGTATTACTTTGATAGAAGTATTAAATTAAAAATAATTTTTTAAGAGGATTCAAGAAAAGACATGGTTTGGAAGTTATCTTAGGGAATTAGGAGATGACGCCTTTGTTTTGAGACCCTGTGGCATGTGCAATGTGGGGCATTTGAGGAGCTGGTATACTCAAAAAGAGGATGAGTTGTAGTGTGAGAAGGTGTCAGGTGCTTGAGAATGTAAGGAAGTTTTTTCAAAGGAATTTAAGATTCCCAAGTCTGAAATAAAAGAAAAATTTGGAAGGAAGTCTCACATAATAGTATGAGGATTTTTAAAAATTATTTTTAAAATAGCAGATTAATAAAAATTAACAAATGGGATTTTTAGGTAGATAAATGATAGATAGGAGAAAAATCAATGTCTTCATACATTTCAGAGTCTATATTTCATGTTGACCTTAGAGACAGTTTTAAGTCCAAAAGATTTAATAAAATCTTAAAGGTCTTATGACCCTGGTTACTATCTTTCCCCTGATTGGAAAGATGTATACTTAAGACAAAAAAAGATGAGAGAAACTTTTTTTAAAAAAAAGTGAATTGGTTTTCTTTCCTCATTAGAAGGTGATGATGTTAACAGAACAGGCCAGAAGGCTGCCGAATGACTAAGAATATTTCCTGAGCTCTTCCTTCTTAATATGCACATATAGGTTGACAATTTAAGTAACAGAATTCATGCCTTGAAGCCAGAATAATATTATATTCAAACATTTCTAGTATCACGTTTTCCTAACTAAAAAAAACCTCATAGCAAGCAAGGCAGAGCATGTAACAGAGGGTCAGGAGTGAAATGAAATTGCTTTGCCTCGGGGCCATTGTGAATTTGCTCAGTGAAGCCAAGCAGAGCACTCTGGCTAAAACACACACATTTGTTCCTTGGTAGTGTTCTTTGTTTTTGCTTTTCTTCTCCTGACCTTCACATAATTCATTCAACAAGGGATACCTCAAAAGTGGGTCAGTTCCTATCAACACAGTTTGGAATACATATTTAAATGTTTCTTAGGGACTAGGATATAGAAATATCCCAGGTTATTGAGTTTAAAAGAACTTATACCTGTTTAAATTGTTGGACTATAAGCATCATCTTTTCCTTAATCTCACTTTATTTTGGGATTTAAGTATCCTGAGATCTTGAGAATAGAGATTCTTCCACCCCTCTCGAGATTTCTATCATTCTCTACTGATGATGTGGTTCTATTACTAAACCATTAGATGCTAGAAACTTTCTTATACAATAGAACAAAATTTGACTCCTTGCTTTTTAACTGATTTGCAGTTTGGAAACTTAGAGAAATATTTTCAACTTAATAAATTCTTTATTTCTCCTGACCTCTGTTCTAAAGAACTCTGAGTTCCCTAAATGTGACGTGGTGGCATAAGTCTCATCCTCACCTGTTCTCTTGGGCAAAATCTCCTAATTTTTTCAAAGAAAGTTTATCTATTTTGAATTGCCTCTCAGATTAATGATAAATTAATAAAAGCAATAATGTTGTCAAATTTTCCTCAGCCATAGAAGATATGATCATTCCCTTCTCCCTCCCATAATTGTAGCCTAATGTTTATTATTTATCTGAACTTCTACTGCATTGGTTCTCAGAATGCAGCAGGCATGACTTCACCTGGAGGACTGGTTAACACACAGGTTACTGAGCCCCATCCACAGGATTCCTGATTCAGTAGGTCTAGGGTGGGGCATATCTGACCAGTTTCCATGTAATGAGGATACTGCAGCTAGGGTCCACACTTTGAGAACCTCTGGTGTAATGTTTTACATCTCTGATTATTACAAGTGTTAGTCCTTGTACCTTCTAAGTGCAATTACATTTAATGGCCATTTTACACATGATGACAGAAACCTTATCCTAGGTAAATATCTACTGTTTGACAGGTATATAATTAAATATCAAGGCATTTCTGTTAAAAAAAAAAATGATGCAGGAGATGAGAAAACATGTTTCTTCTCGACCTCTCTCATCCTTGGTCCCCACTCCAAAATAGATAATTACCATTGCCTCAGATTAAAAGATTTATCAGCTCAAAAGTAGTAGCTGAGAAGTAATTGTCCAGAAACTTCTGGAAATGTGAAAATATTAATTTATCATATTTTTTTTATATAAAACCTATCTTGCAGGACATCAAATTGCTTAGAAAAAAAATGAAAGCAGACAAGAGTCAGTATATAATTTTAGCTAAAGATAGTTTTCACTACCCCATAATTAAGCCAACCAGGACTTGAAGTCAAGGATATCTACAATAAATATAATTCACCTGTCAATAGTCAGGAATGAAACATTTTATGATTACTGTTTTATAAGGAAGCAAACAAGAAAAAGCAGACTTCCCCATGAGAGTACAATAGGTCAGAGGCATGTTAAAAACAGTTCTTTGACTTCCCTAAATTGGATTCATGAGCTAAACATTGTGAGTAGGTTGGAGTATTATTGAAGAAAACCTAAAAGGCTGATACTTTTCTTCGCCTATTTTCTAAAAAAAAGGAAAAGGAAAAGGAAAAGGAAAAGAGAAAAGAGAAAAGAAAAAAGAAAAGAAAAAAAAGAAGGAAGGAAGGAAGGAAGGAAGGAAGGAAGGAAGGAAGGAAGGAAGGAAGGAAGGAAGGAAGGAGGTCTTGTATCACATAATAATTCATTTCAAATTCCTTTTTACTGGCAAGTTATACCAACTGGATTTAATAAATGAGTTTTGGAAATTTAATAAGGAAATGATGATACAAAAAAATAACACCATTTTGGGGAGGGCTTTGATGTGAGGTTCAGAAATTTAAGGCACCTAGATGAAGATATTTTAGTAAGACTGAAATATCACTAGGGCTGTTGGAGAAAGGCTAATTTTCAAGTATATAGATTATGTTTCAGATGTCATTGTGAGAAACAGAAGTAGAATGTAAAGCAACTTTAAATCTTAATAGAGATAGTAAGAATCAAAAAGAAGAAATAAACAGGAGGTATTGTGGATCTTTGAAATTAACTGAAGGGAAGGAGAGATGGTCATTTGTCTGTGAGCTGTCCATGAATTCAAGGCTTGTGTATTATTCATCATTAGAGCTTCAGTGTCTAGCCCAGTTTCATAATCTGTATACTTTTATTTTTTTGCATGAAAATAAGAAGTAAAAATGACCTCAAGATTTTGAGCCTGGTACCTGGGAGAAGTATCCTGGAATTCATGTATGTGAATGTTGGGAAGAAGGACTGATTTGGAGAAAAAAAAATAAGTTGGATCTTGGACAAGTCTAATTGAATAATGCTGTATGTATTCTACAGGCAGTGGAATGTGGGCATAGGGTTTAGAGAGACTGCATATAAAAAAGAAATATACTAGCAAGTTGAAATAACAGAGTAATGGAAATACCTACAGAAGAAAGTTTGAAGAGAGAAGAAGGCCCAGAGGGAACGAGGACTTGGAAATAAGGCAGAGAAAGACTGCCAGAGACAAAGAGGGAGGAGAACCAGGTAAGACATAGGAGGCAAGAGAGGAGAGAGTTTCACAAACATGAAAACATATACTTCCTAGCTGTCATAAAATTGATCTGTCATTATATTTTGGGTCACTTGGCAAGAACTTGATGCTACTAAATTTGGAGAAAGAATTTTTAATTGCTGCAACAGGGTACAATCTATCACATTTGGTTTAAAAATTCGCTTTCTATAATTGCTTCTGTAAGATTCTTGGGCACAATTTACCAGGGTCCACTATAAGCTAAATGTAGATAGATCAGGAAAGAAGATAGGTATATCCAATATCAACACTTCTATTTAAGTGTTGTCCTCAGGCATCTGTTCAACACAGTAAAGCAATAAAAAGAAATGAAATAAGCATCAAAATGCAAAAACCAAAACTGATGTTATTTGCAGATGATGCTATTGTCTTTATTTTAAAAAACAGACAAATAATAAAATAACTCAGCAATTTGCTGGATACACACACACACACACACACACACACACACACACACACACACATACACACACACACACACACACACACACACAAATTTTTATTCACCAGCAAAAAAAGCAGTTAGAAAATGTAATTTGGGAGGGAATGTAACTCCCCACTCCTAAAGTATGGATTGTGCACAGTGACTTCCCTCCAAAAGTACAGAATAAAAAAGAGGGGAGTAAAAGAGAGTAACTACACAGTGGTGGAGAGCCTTGATAAACACTGCTTCAGCCAGGTGATCAAGGTCAATGTCAACAGTGGTAAATCATGTACATAGTAAGTGTTCTTGATATGAAGTGACCTCTGTGGTCTTCCACCCTAAAATCCATGACTCAGTCTAATCTTGAGAAAATTATCAGACAAATCTCAAGCGAGAGACATTCTGCAAAATACCTGAATAGTAATTATCAAAACAGTCAGTGTTATCAAAAACAAAGTCGGAGAAACTGTCACAGAAAAAAAAAAAAGTCTAAAGAAACATGAGAACGAAATATAATGTGGTATCCTGAATGAGATCCTGAAACTTTTAGGAAAAGACATTAGGTAAAAACTAAAAAAACCCAAATAAATTATGGACTTTAGTTACTATTACTGTATCAATATTGGTTCATTAAGTGTAAAAAATGTACCATATTAATGTGTTAATAATAAGAAAAACTATGGTGTAAGGTCAGGTATATGGAAACTGTATTATCTGTTTAATTGGTTTCATGAACAGTGAATCCAGAGTCTCAACATTTGTAGGGATATTAATTCTTCATAAACATTAATACTTTGATCAATGTCAGACAACATTCCAAATATTATTTTTGTGGAATTTGAAAAGCTAAATCAAAATTGTATATGGAAATACAAAGACCCAAGAATAGGTAAGATACTCTTGAGGGAGATCAAAATATGGGAAGAATTACCTTACCAAATATCAAAAAGTATTATAAAGTTATAGTAATTAAGATAATCCAATATTGGTTAAGATAAACAAACTGAACAGTCCTCTCCTCCCTCCCCCAACAAAAAGCCTACACATAATGGGAAATTTGATTTATTATAGAATTGACATTACAGGTCAGTGGAGAAAGGATAGAGTTTTCAACGACTGGTACTGAGACTACTGTTTAATGTTATGAGATCATGAATTTGAACTTTTCCCTCAGATATTATATAAAAATTAGTTGTATAAGATTTAAAGATGAAATTTATAAAACTTTTAATGGATAATATGGAAGGTTATCTTTATGGTGTCAGGGAAGGCTATCTTAAATAAGACACAAAGTTACATACATAAAGAAAATGATTAATAAAGTTTTATGCTATAAAGATAGCATAAAGAGAGTAAAACACAGCCAATAACTGGGAAAATATGAGGTAGTATCCAAAATATATATGGAAATTCTACAAATCTACAAAATACACACATACCCAACAAAAAAAAAAGTGTCAAAAACCAAGTAAAGGCACATCATAGAAGAGGAATCATAAACAGTAAATAAACATGAAATTATGTTCAACCCAAAAATTAATCAGGTAAATGAAAATTAAAATCACCACAAAATACATTTTCATACTTACAGAAATGGCAAATATAAAAGTCTGATAATGTCAAGTATTGGTAAGATTCAAAGCAAACAGGACTATAAAATGATGAGTACCAATTACTTCAAGCATTTTAGAAAACAAATTGACACAAACAGCTGAACCTGTAACCCAATAATTCAACATGTGAGTATTTATCCTGAGGAACCAGCACAATGTACTTATACAAAAATACTCATAACAGGATTGAATATTTATGGAAACAAAATAAAATAGACATTAGCAAAAAATCAATCAATAAATTGTGATATATTGATATTGCATTTATATAAGACAATGTAACATATTGATATGTCATTTTAACATTAAAAATGTATTTCTAGAACATGTCTAATAAAATTAAAAGGCAAATCATAGATAGTTTTGTACATTATGAATCCTATTTAGAATCATGCAAGTATTAAATATGTTGTTTTGGCATACGAAGATATGTAGTAAAATGCAAAAAGCAAAGAAATGTTAAATACAAAACTTATTATTTAATTTCCTCTGAGCAGAGAGAAAAGGGAATGGAATTCAGGAGGATTAAAAAGGAGACTGCAAAGGGAATGACAATCATTTTCTTAAACCAAGGATGTGCATTTGAATCATCTCTTCTAATACCTTACACATGTTTTACATATTTTTTATTTTATTCCATATTTAAAAGAATTGTTTCAAAACATAAGCAATGTCACACTCCCTAAAGAGCTGGAACAAAGTCATTTCTACATAACTATGAAACATCTCAGAGTAAATTTAAATAGATTCGATTATTTCACTACTTATTTTCATCTGTTTTTCGGACACTGTAATAGGAAAAAAATAAAGCCCTAACTATTAAAAATCTGAATCATTCCTATTATATTTCTGAACCCTTAGGATGCTAAGCAAGAACAGAGAACTCGAGTGGGTACAAGAGGAGTGTTGAAGATGTTACATTAGGCATTTATAACAAGTTTGATGTAACAAAGAGTATTCACTCACATTACTTGATCAAGTGCAATGCTCAGCACATCAGTATTTTGATTATTTTTTTTTTTTTACTAATTAGGATAAACCTTCATTAATTAGAAAGCCCTGTTTGCTTTTAAAAGCAATCTAAAGCTGGCAGAAGTAATTGGTACTAGAAATTTAAGGTCATCAGCAAGGGCCAGTACAGATGGGGCCCAGCTCTCAATTTCAAAATAATACAGACTTTTGTAGCTAAAAGCTCCTTTGAGATATTCTATTTCTACCTTCCTCATGCAGTGGTCACACTGAAGCTGAATCTGTTGTTTAGGAAAACAGCCGTTTGGTACTGTCAAAGTTTCAAAGCACGATGATTGAGCTTTACAAGAAAAACTCTGAAGCACATTGTGATGACTGACCAAAGAAAGATTCCTCTGCCTTTCATTAAGAACAGGAAAGTGCCCCAACTGGTATATCTTAAAAGATATTGTCACGGTCACAAAATTAAAGGGATTGTCTACTTTATGAAAGTTTAATGTAGTTGTTAGAACCAGCAAATAATAGAATAATAATTGTTTTCATAGAAAAAGTTGCAATTTCAAATCAGCATGAGAGTAAATAATACTATTGGAAATAAATTCTTTTTTGAGGACCTATAATGATATTCTACTAAAAGCACTTAGAGCTGAATTCTGAACCATATAACTGTTTCAGATTGCTTATTATCAATACTGAGGTATAAAGGAAAAACTGAAGGATATCAACAGGCAGAAATTAATAAAGATTTTTATAGGTTTTAGCTTTTATTTCAATGCATGTTTATTTACAAACCCCCCAAACTATATATATATATATTGTGAGCCCTTGGTCATGATTTATGATTCATGTAACGGCTGCCCTAGTTAAAACCATTGACTTGGCAAGAATTTTGCATCATTGTAGCTTTGCAGCAGCATAAAAAGTGATTGCTCATATTTTAGGAGTGTTGTATTATGGAACAAGTGAATATATTTAGAATACAATGTTGAATTTCTATGTCACTTGAAAATCCAGCTTATAAAACCACAAAGCTAAAAGTTGAAGGAAATGTTGTATTGAGTTTCTTAGAGAAATATGAAAAAGTAAAGTATTATTATAAAACACATATTTATTATCATTGATAGTAATATGCCCTGTTCTTGCTACAAGTAATACATTTATTAGCAATGCCTCAATTTATGGCAGTGAATCTCAAGCAAACATGTAAATTACTCAGAACCTCATCCAATAGTATCTAAGATAAAAGCAGAAAAGTTTATTCCTAGTAGAGACGCATATTATGAAATAGAAATGCATGTTTTCCACTCTTTTAAGGAACTCCTATAGTGTTTTATACAGAAATTCTCTATTTTTTGTTCCAGAAATTACTCTGAGTTGGAAGTTAAGAATACTAGGATCTCATCTCAACTCTGCTACATATTTGGGCTGTCTCGCTGTCTCTCTTGGCTTCAGTCTTCTGATTGGTAAGGAAAGAATTTGTTCTTCCCAAACTGGCTTCTGTCAGCATCATTAATATCTCAAGAATTTCTTTAAAGCCCTGATCTGCAGGTTTTAATTGGTTGAGGTAAGTCCTAGAGAGCTGCACTTTTAAAAAAAAATTTCCCCAGGTGGTGCTAATCCATAAACAGGCTTATAAATAAACTACATGATTTTAAAGGTACTTTTGGCTATGTGATTAATAAAATATACTTGCTGGTGAAGGTTATAATTCAGAGGACACTCATTTTAGAATTATGAGACTTTGATTGCAATTAAAGTAACTATATCATTGAAACTATGCTGAAAACAATACTTTAGAAATCAAGAAATGTTTGGTTCTGTGGCATAACTCAAGCTCATTATTGCTATTATGTACCACAGGTACACACGGGGCCAGTGAGTAGGCATGCTTATGCTATAATTCAATCTGCATGTAACCTAAAGAAATAAAACCATGTTTTATATACTACTTATGGGATCAGTCTCACTTTATAAAAACAGATTTTTTGAGACAATATATTTTATAAACATTTTCTAAAACATAAGATTTTCAATGACCACCTAGTTCTTATTAAAGTGGCTTTCCCATGGCCCTGCCCAACCCATATAAATTAGCTGCAAACTTATCTTCATATTTTTAAGCAGACTGATTTTCTATAAAGTGTTATTTGGCATAAATAAACATAGAACTTTAGAAATTATTTGACAGAGTAATTTGAGACTAATAAGCCATTTCTCACTGATGATATTGATCATAATTAGGCCACTGAGCCAATTGTCTGTTGAGACTAGTCCTAGTTCCATTTTTAAGAGCAACTTTCTTATTCATAACGGCCAGAGAATATTCATTGAATTTTCTAAAACAGGGATCCCCAACCCCCAGCTGCAGACCAGTACTAGTACGTGGCCTGTTAGGAATTGGATCGTGCAGCAGGAGGTAAGTGGTGGGCAAGCAAGCGAAGCTTCATCTGCATTTGCAACCTCTCCCCAGCCCTAGCATCACCACCTCAGCTCATCAGCCATTAAATTCTCATAGGAGTGCCTGTCCCTGGTGCCAAAAAGGTTGGGGACTGCAGTGCCATGTCATTCACATACATTTTATAGTAAATTAAAATATAATTTTCAGATTATCCAGGATCACTCCTGCTAACCCATGTTTTTATTAGATCTTTAGATCGGATCATGCATCCATAATATTGAAGTCCTGCCAGAGGCTGGCATCAGCATCTGCACAGAAGAAAACCAGTGGAAACATGTGAGCTACATTGTTCTTGGCTCGTTTATTCACACGGTAGCAGAGCAGTGGAATAGCTGTGTTGGAAGCCTGCTTTCTCTTCATGTAAAATGCTGGCCTAAAAAAGTCTGATTTAAAACAAAGAAAACAATAAGATTTGAAATAATAAACCCAATAAGTATTTGTTTTTGTAACTTTCCTTGCCAACTTTCTCATGTTCTCCCTAAAGTTTTAATTGTTTTATAATATTTAATTATAATTTTACTTATACTAATTTAATCGCTGTCAAAATATTGTATAAAGATAGTGGGTATCATCTGAAACTATAATTTACCTCAGAAGTGTCATCTCCAGGACCTAGCATGTTGGTAAGAGCAGTAGTGGCTGTGAAAGACCCTGAAGGGTGTGTAAAACTGAAGAAAAATATCATACCTGGACTCTTTTCTGAAGATTCTCGATGTGGTGCTTAAATCTTAGAAATTTTGTGCTTTGCTTTGTTGTAACAAGTAACACAATTATTTAGGCAACAGTTCTTTTAGGAAAGCAGAGAAACTACCAGAGAGCTTTGGCAGAAGAGTTAAAAGGAAGTAGAAAAGAAAACAGAATGGTATAACTGAGTTGAATTTTAGAAAGATCACTCTGAAGACAGTATAAAGAATGAATGGGAGAAGGATGAGAATTGAAGAACAGATTTTGTGACTAAATTCACTCTTGCATGAAGTTAATGATGGTGGGATTAGAAAGGATGGATTGGATGAATTTTAAGGAGGTATCAGCCATGGCTAAGCCAAATATATTTGGGGCACAGGAGAGAGTTTTCTAAGCTTCTAGCTTGGGAAAATGAATAGATGTTGGTGCAATTGACCAAGAGATAAATACCAGCAGAATAAGAGGAGGAGATTTGGAGGTCATTTGTGTTAAAACAAAGTTTGAATTGTCTATGGCACATCCTTGTGGAAACATTTAATGGTCTAGATAGATGATAGATGATAGACAGACAGACAGATAGAAGAGAGACATGAGTTGGGGACAAGTTTGGGAGTCATCAGCATAGGTGAATGGAGTGGTAAATATTTTTAACCAAGAAAGAAATGGACTATAAAGGTCTGGAAAATTGACAACAGTAATTGTTGACAATGGTAATGGAGACCTTGGGAAAATACATATCCACTAAATAGTAAAAGAAAAAAATGTATTTCAGAGTTGAAGAACAAATTATAAGTGAGGAATTAGCGAGAAAAAGAATGAAAGACATTCTTTGAGGAAATTGAAAAGGAAGAAAAGTGACAAAGAAAGTTCGATCAAGCAGGTGTGATGTAAGAATCTTATGCGAAAGGGGAAATAATAGAGAAGATTATATTTTAAGACAGGGGAAAAAAGAATGAAATATGAGGCAATATCTAAGGTGAGATTGAAAGGGAGGGCATTTGACCTCTGAACAGTACATTAGTCTTGGACAAGAGGAGAAAGATTTCTTTCAGTGAGGTATAACTGAAAAAGACAAGAATGGAAACAGATTCCAGGAAATTTTTTGGAGGTAGGAAGAGGAACAGAAGTTCTAAGTATTACAAAGGTCATGATTTTTAAAAAATAAAATTCTAATTTGTATTATAATAATATATATTCACAGTAAAAATTTTGTGAAATACTAAGCATTTTTTAAAAACTAATACAGCATTCTTATGAACATAAATAAAATTACCCCTTCCCTTTCTTTCCTGTTCAAGTATACCCATGTTAGTACATCCTTCATGTGCTGGGAAGATCACAAATGTTTATGCTTTAGATTTTATCTCAGTCATTTCTTTTTTTTTTTAATCTGAGCTGTTCACTATTACTCTTCAATGTTCTTAAAATAGCCATCATCTGCATCATTAATTTTTTTACATCTTTCAAAGACCTTCCCAAAATATCTTATTTCTTTCACTAAACTTAAGTTATATGAAGGCAAGAGCCACGTTTTACTCATCTTTAGAATTCTACAACAGAGCTTTAAACATTAATCGAAATAATCCAGCAGGTCATTCTGTGGTGACAACGTTATTTCTCTGCTTTTGGGCTGTCAAACACTTAAAATGTGAAACTAAAAAAGTGGATTCTTAATTTTAATAAAAATTAAAATGTGGATAGTGGCTACTGTATTGAACAGCACAGTTATTGATGATTACCATAGTGATTAAATAATATTTTTTCTTTCTAAAATAGTTTTCCAAGGCTTATAGTACATTAGAGGGAGAAAATAGAGATGACAAAGAAATGAGAATAAGTTAAATCAGACAAAGAACTTACAAGAGAACTATTCTTAATCAGTATATGGCCAAATAATCCTAATCTTTCAACTGATATTCACAATAATGATCCTGAATCATCTAAGGAATGGATGAGTGCTAGAACCTTGTGTAAGCTCAATTGAACTTAATTTTGAGAACAATTCTTGGAGGTGTAACATTATCCCTATATCTCAATTTAAAAAATTAAAAATTTAAGCAACTTTCCCTAAAAAGCTGCTAAATGGTAAAAGTAGAATTCTAAACACAGGTCAGTGCCAAAGTCCATGATCTATACTCTCAATATGATGCTTAATTTCTAAATTATATTCATCACACTCTGCACTCTAAGAACATACATACACAAATTTTAGAAAAAAAATCTCAAAAACAAAAATACCAACTTGAACCAAATCACTGTAGTATGCAAAGGGATAAATCTTCATCTAATTAAAAGATATTTGTTCTCCAAATGATCCAATGGTATAACAATTCTGGATAGACAAGATGATACCATATTTTAGTAAATCAGTACAGATATAATAAAATATTCAAACCCTAAAAATTCTTATATGACATACATTAAATTCATCTCTAATATGTCATTTTCTCAAATTTGCTACATTTTAATAGAAAAACAAAATCAATGCAAAGACCCTAAGAAACTCTTTGCTATTAGGTCCAAGGAATAAAGTTATAAAATTTATACTTACCTTTTTGTCTGTTATAAATATATGGTATATTTCTGTTGGTCTTCATGACAAACTTCTCTACAATTTTTTGAAAAGGTTTCAGTCCCAAATGGTGTATTAAATTGTATATATTTGTTTTATATTTTCAAAGCATTCTTAATCTTTAATTAAAAAATACATGGAAACTATTTTCAATGTCTTCTAAGACAAAGAAATGCAATGTCTTTAAAACGTGGTGCTATGGGCAAAAGGATACACTTAACTGCCTCCCAATGTCTATAAATAAGCTGTGGTTTCTTAAGAGGCCCAGAAACTTTATTTGTTATTAGTTATCTAATTTTGTAAATGTTACCTTTGTTAGAACTGAAATCTAACCATTTAATGATTTAAATATGTTTCGAATATTATCTTATGCTATATTTTTTATAATAGAATCTTATTTGCCTTCAATAGCCTTCCTCATTCTTTTTACTTTAATTCCATATTCTTCTTCTGAATTATACTTGTGTATTCTATTCTGGATGAAATACTCTCATTTTCCTCTAAAATGTGGCTGGTAAACAAAAGCCTGTAAGAGTATACATATGAGGGGAGCTCAGAGTTCTTTCATGTGTGACTTTTCTTTTAAAGTTATCCTTGGCTTTACTAAACTGTGGGTTGTCGTGGTTGTTGTTGTCTCATCTAAATATAGACCCTAATTTAGATAATCACAGGATAAAACCCAAAGTGACGTATTGTTTCAAATGAAATACTGATACCCCTTCATATACACAAGGGTGGCAGAGAAACTGCATTTAGCAGTCACCAGTCATCTCAGTATTGGCCTCTGCTATTTCAGTTGTCAGTGTAAACATGACCAGAGAGAAGCAAATTAGAAAGAAAACAAAATACTTCTGCTTTTTGTGTTTTCTCAAGCAAAAATGCCTTACTGGGAAAAAAAAATCTTTTTACTAAATACATCAGTATAATCAAGAACGTGACATATATTTTATCTAGAGAATCATTTTATGATATTTAGCATTTTCTATCCCAACCCAACAGATTGATTCAGTTCACATTTATCAAATGTTTACTTCAGATAAAAGTTTTGTGTAAATGATTTTTTTTTTTTATAATAAAGCGTGCTGTACACCAGGCCTCATTCTTGCTTCAGTGATAAAGAACAAAAGAAAATGGCAAAAGTATTTAAACATACCATGGACTGGAAGCAATCATTTTAAGATGTAAAAACCCCTAGATGATGTTCCACACTTTCTGATAATTCTGTGCTGCAAACCACACAATAATTAGGTATAAAAAGGTCACATAAAAATAGAGTTTACATAGGCTTTATTATTATAATTATATATGCAGCATTTTTAGCACAAATTTATACTAAAGGACTGAAAAATCAAAGCATTGGGTATAATTCCAAATAAGTCACTGCTCAATCAGGCAGAAACTAACCTTTTTCTACAAAATAATTTTTCTGGCTCACTAGTTATTGACCTTCTAGGTAATCTTATACTGAGTCATTAACAATCACTAAATGTTGGAAACAACCCTGGGGATTACACAAATGTGAATTGAAAGAAACTCTGATGGTACTGAGCACAGCGTTAGACTGTAGTACTCTAAAACATACCCTCACAGTGGACAGTATAGGTGCCAGCTCTAGTACTCTCTAGACTGCTGTTGTACCATCTCCCAGCAGCTTTGAGAATTAACTGTAAGTGCCTCAGAGCTGTCAGTTTCTTGGAAAACCGCCCTCCAACCAAGAGTGATGGGCACAAGGAGCAAATGCTGCCTCTTTGTTTCAAGGGTGGACAAACTTTTGTGCTCCTCAGAATCTCCCTACAAACACAGTAAAGTAAGGCTCCAATTGAGACCCCATCCTTGCTCAGCTGTTTTTCTTTGTCCTTTCCTGCTTTTCTCACTCTTCTGTACCAGAGATCACTTTCCAAATAAATCGTGTTCACTAGATTCCTATCTGAAGTTCTGCTTCCAAGGAACTCTCACCTAAGATACATACATATCATTAAATAAACTGGCTGGAGGGAAAAAGAAAAGAAAAGAAAAAATGGCAATTGAAGAGATGGTTTGAAGGGATTGTGGGAAAATAATTTTATTAGCAAGATTTTTTAATGAAGCTACAACATTGGGCATAACCCACAATTTCAATTCACCACTTATTTTCTATGTATTTAAGAGTCCGTTTCTCTACATTTAAAATTAAAGTTACAATCTCATAAACTTTCTAAACAGGTCTATCAATTTGTCAAGGTAATTTTTTCTTTCCTCCCCCCGCCCCAGCATTAAAGTCTAGGAAGATTTTTCTTTTCATTGTAAATGAGTCTCAAAAATGTAATTACCAGTGTTTTAAATCAATATTTTACAACACTTTTTGGGTGGTGGACATTCCATGATTCTTCATGTTTAAACATTCCAAAGGCAGGGAGCTTTGTATCTCTAGTGTCCTTCCCCGTAACTGGCATATAACACAAAATAAATATCTTAATTCAGTGGAGAGTTCTACCATAAGTTCTACAGGAAACTAATGAGATCATTTATTTAACATGATAAGTGTTAGATAAATATTAGCTAATTCATAAAAATAGTGGAATTATAGTACAAAATTTAGACTCCATAAAAAAATCTGTTGACCAGATTTCTAATAATGATGTCATGGTCAGCTAAATAATACAGTTGAAACAGTATATGTTTATTACTGTTGCTATTATTATTGTCATAATAATAGTTATGGGTTGATTATCAAAAGACAATTTCTAAAGTTAAAAAGATAGATAAAATTTTTATAATAATTCCCAAAAAATGATTTGTGGTAAATTGATGGTCAGTAAAAGGATAGTCCAAAGCCAGCATTAATACCCTTTTATCTGATTATTAAATAGACAAAACAAGATTCAACAGTAAGAAAGGAACCAGTTCCTAGGCAAAGGATTTGATCAAAGGACAGAATATGTATTTGACAAATATGGAAATAAATATCTGTTATTTTTAGACACTGTTTTCTCTACAGCTATTAGTCATACTAGTGACATATTCTTTTCAATGGAAAGTTTACCTCATGCCCCTCACCCAATTGAGAAATTGTGATTATTACAAAGCATCATTTTTTAAAATGATAATTCCTTATATATCTCTAAAGAGAGCTTACATGGGAGAAATGAGTTTAGCATTTAGATCTAGAAAACTGACCATTCATGGTTTAAATAAAGCATAAGGTATATATAGTTGAGGTTGAAACATAGCAATGGCATTAATAATAATAACAACAACTACAGTGAACTAATGAAATGCAGATACCAGAAAAAAAGAAAAACAAACAAAAAGACCACTCATAAAACACTAGTACCTGAAAAGTTATGTCAGACCACTGAAAATAGAAGTTGTTATTTATTGCACTTGTAAAATAATCAGGTATAATTCCAGGCAGTCTTTAAAATTTTTCTTGGCCATTTTTAAGTGAACATTATACATCTATACCTTTGGATTTCCTATTTCTGTCTTGCTTGATTTATTAAATTAAAAAGCTACCTTCATACTCATCTTCTTAAGCAGTTATATAAAGATCTTAAACACATTTAAACATATTTTAATGTCAAAATTTATTAAAGTTGTAATTTTAAGTAATGAAGAAATGTTCCATATCTTATGTAAAATCATTGTTAAATATATTTTTAATGACATTCAATAATTTTATAAAAAATAATTTACTCTTAGATATTATCTACAAATTATCTTACTCTCCTGAGGAAGTAATATATTCCCTTTCTTAAAGAGCTTACTATATAACCACTATACCAAAAAAGTATTATGATAAAAGAAAAAAAAGAGTGACTTTATAATGAGATGGTTTTGTTCTTATTCATACAGTAATATGACCTCTCTGAATCTCAGTTCTCTCCAAATTCAACTGGGCAAACCCTATTAGGTTTCAAGGTTTGTGAATAAGCTTCTGTGGCTCATGGACCCTCTAGGCCTGAGGTTCTGAAAAGAACAGAGAGAAGATGAACACAAAGTGAAAGAAGTGTTTTGAACTCCCCAAATTCTACAGTCAGAAAACAAGCTGATATAAGTACTCAGCTGCAAACATATGTTTTAAAGTATAAAGGGTATAGGTAAGGTTGAAATATAGCAATGGCAAAAGAAGAAAAGTACTATTGTGGACAATTACTCAACAAAATGAAAGAATGAAATGCCAACACATGCAACGTTGGTGAATTTCTAAAGCACTGTCAAATAAAAGAAAACATTCATAAGGAAATATAAACTCTATAATCCACTTCATAAATTTTAGAAAAGGCAAATTTATTATGATCAATAGAAAAATCAGCATTTGGAGTGAGAGGATTGAAAGAAAAAGTACTCAAGGGAAATTTGTGGGGGGATAGAAATGTTTTGAACCACGGTTGTTATGGTGGTTATGTGACTGTATGCATTTGTCACAACTCAGTAAATTATAATCCTTAATTCTAGTGAGTTTTGTTGTATATAACTTATACTTCAATGATTTAAAAACTTAGATTATCACCAAAAAATTTAGTATAATTATGTAGATAGTAACACTCTCATTAGTTTAAATTCTGGTTTTCTTTCTTCAAGAAAAGGAATAAGTTCCTTATACCATATACCTTCTACCCCATTTATTGGAGTGAGCTAATCGAAGTAGCTCATCTAGTAGCTTTGGAGCTATGAGATCAAGTATAAAAATAGAGAAAGCTCCACTCAGACAGCTTTACCAAACTAATAACAACATCTTTTAAAAATATATATATATATATATATATATATATATATATATTTATATCACTCCTGAGTGCTTGTCTGATGAGAATAGGTTTTCCATTTTTTTTTATCTTTCTGATTTCTTTTTCCCAGAATGTTAGGGAAATGATCATGCTCCTCATGATCTGAGATGAAAACAGTTTCTAAGGCAGAGCCCAGTGGAAACTATCCATACCCTTGACATTTTTCTCTCAACAACATGTCTTCTTCTACCAAGTCATTGGATTAGTAGGATTAGGGACAAGACAGTTACACTTAAAATGCAAATGAAGAAATTTACATTCAAACTGCTGTTGTCCTGTTCCACCAGAAATTATTTATACCAATCATTTATTTAAATCGATATGAACAACAGAGTAAACAAGCTATTAGAAGGTGATAGAAAATTCCCTGCAAATTTCCTACTGCATCTCTGAATGTTGAGAAAATTGACTGGGGCCTTATGAACCACATTAAATTGTTGTTTTATAAGCAAAACAACATTCCTTTCATATGATGCAAAAGAACTACATGGAAGAAGTTGTTTTGTACATGAAGCTCTAATAAAACAGAATGCATCCTAAACAAGAGTAGGTAGGCGTATACATCTCCCAAAGACTTTTTCTGTGCTAGTTTATGCTATGACTAACGCTAAACCAAATTTGAATGGACATCTAGCTATACATCAACCTAACAACAAAAGCAAGCACTTAGTGGATGTTTTCTTTATCTCCCTACAGACTTTTAAGGTGAGCTAGAGTGAGGTTATATCCCTTTTGAGTCCCAGAGAAAGTGTTTTTATACAAATATCAAGTTCAAAATTAAAATTGCTTTTTTAAAATGTATTTCCTTAGTCGATCTAAACTAACAACATAGTTAAATTTTATTGGGAGAATGGCTTTAATATTTATAAAAATGTTTACTAAAGAACATATTTTATCTTCCAGAATCCATTTTCATGATTATATACTTGACTTCTTCGGGCAAGTCTAACATTTATACTTGGCATATACCCTGCAAGTCATTCTTTCCTAAGTCATGTGCCCCAAACAATGATTTTAAGACATTTATAATAGCTATACTAAATTTTAAAATGCTCTTTTGAGTCAGAGAGACACACACCAAAAAACAATATTATCAACACTTGGTGAAATTTAACAAATTGCTGCCACTTGATCCTGTATTCTACTTCTGTTCCCTTCACTTTGCTTTAAAAAATTAAAAATATGTTTCTTTAGAGTAACAGAACCTACGTTTTAGGGCAAAATAACATACAAGCAACTCTTAAGTTCCATTCTCTTCCCCAGAGCAGGTAATAATGATCTGAACCGGGAGATCAGAATGAAAGGAACAGAGTTAGACAGGATTCTAATAGACTTCGAGAAGAAAATCCAAGTAATTAAATTGAAGAGTTCTTAAATGATCTCTTCCTTATCATCACAGGGGTCACTTTATACTTTTCCATACCCTAAAACCTGTGGAAATTTACTTTATTCTAATTCAAATAATTCTCATTCTTAATCAAAGCAAACACAAATGCTGAATAAATTTGTATGCAATGTCTTTGCTGCTCTGAAAGAAAGTAAATATTTGTAGCTCTAAAAAGCATGCTTGCCGAATCTTGCAACTGAAAGAAGAGACTCTGAATGGCATCTTTTTTTTTAATTGCATAAATATCTGGCTTTGGATAGAAGTTTGGCTGAAATATTTTATCTTCCTGGACACTATGTTTACTCTGAATGATTCAAGGAATTTACACAGGGTGAGATAATATCTGTTACCAAGGTACGCGGAATACATCTACTGCAATTGCTCTTCCAATAAGGGAACTGGACACTTTCTTAGAACAGCAAAAAACACAATTTTGAAAAGGTACATGACATAACAATATCCTCCATAAGAATGGTTGACTTGGCTAGTGAACTAATTGTTGACTTAAAGTTGTTGGTTGGAAAGCTACGAGTTAATGACGTAGTTAAAAGAGTTTCTGATTATCAAGAATAAAGTGAGAAATATTTTAAAGTCAAAATTAGTTGATGACTGTCTCATTAACATTTATTAATACTAACTCTCTAAAGTGTTCATTCTAGTGAGCTAGAAGAAATGCAATTTGGGTCTTTGTGCTTCAAGTCTCACATAAAGATTTAATGAGATTTGAACACAAACTGCAATAACTTAATCAAGGGTTTTTTTTTTTTTTTCTTTTTCCAGTTCTTCTTCTCTCTCTCTTTTTTTTTTTTTTCGGCCACATAGTTAGTACTTTTTTATTCAGTAATTTCTTTCTAGACCTAGGATGGCAGTACTGGGGGCTGTATTCCTGACTATGTTGTACCCCAACAATTTCTGGATGTTTTCTGATCCCTCAAATATAGCTTTTATCTTTCCATTTAACAACTATATCAGACTAATAAATTCATATGCCTTAACCAAATCAGGGGTTGTAAGTAGGAAGATAAGTTAACTAGAAAATCATGGCTGGAGCTAGAGGACATGAGGGCTTATCATGGCAATAAAAGTGAAAAAGGAGAGGGATGTAAAGGTAAAATGAAGGTGATTATGGAGCAATTGAAAAGGATCTAGTAAAGTGTTTTAAGCAGGAAAATATCAGACCTTCAGTTTGCAAAGATCATTTTGGCAGCTCTATAAAGAATATTTTGGGTTGAAGAAAGACCAAAAGGAGGAAAAAGGGGACTTAATAGCAGAGATTTATGTAAGAAATGATAGACCTTAAAAATGGTATTATTGGTGATGAGGAAAACTAGAAGGATTTAGAGACATTTGCAAAACAATAGTCCATGTCATTAACTTAGAAATGACATCATTATAATTATATATAGAGAGAGACAAAATTATCTGTATGAAAGAAAATTGAATGGGATGATTTCCCTCATCCTAATAATCACCAAAGAATTAGTAATTTCTTAAAAGAAAATTAAGGAAGACTTGTTTAACTTTGTTTGGATAAGGATCAAAATTTGAACACTCTTCTAATTATAAAAAAAATTTTTAAAAAATCTGTTTCCTTACAATAAACTTTAAGCTTAAAGATAGGACTTTAGGTCATATTATAGTTTAGTTATTTTGTTCTTCGGTTGGGTCAAATACACTATTAAACCCATGCACTGATTTTTTAATTTTAGTTATATTTTTTAGTTCTGGAATTTCCATTTTGTTATTTTGAAATAGAATCAAATAAATACAGCAACTTAGTTTTATCACTACATTTGGTAAGATATTTAAGAGCATTTACACAGGTCAGTCTTTACTCTGATTTACTTTATGTCTTTCACAGGTTCATTGGAAAGCCACTAAGTCCTCTGAAACCCAGAGCCTGTGGGAATATAGGGTGAGTATGGGCCAAGAGGAGACTCCTACACAGGTGAAAAATATTGGACAGTTGTAGTTTGGAATTACAGAGGCTATAAATTTGATATTGAAGAAGGTAATCAAAAAGTCCAAGTCTAAATAGTTTACCTGCCACTAGAAAAAATTTGAAGGCATTTATAAACAGAAGTTAAAGAGATTAAAAAGTTGATATTGACAAGCGCAACAAGAAAGTTCAAATATTTTCATAAATTGCCCAGTGCAATTAAATCCAGTGAGTAAGGAATAGCATCAAAATGCTAAAGTGCTATTGCTTGCATAAGTATATTACAATTCTGGTCACTTATCACACTCTGAGACACCAATATTTCCCTTCTTGACCACAGCAATTGCCTTTTAACTAACTCTTGTCTTGCTATAGTTTATTGTCCATAAAGCAGAAAGATCCTTTAAAATATAGGTAAGACCATTTCATATCCTTGCTCAAAACTATTCAATAAGTTCCCCTTCATGAGTATAATAAAATCTGAACTCTTCATCATAGTCTACAAGGATCCTACATAATATAGCCCTTCCCTGCTTCCACCATTTTTCATCTCATCTCATCAATGTGCTCCCACATTGGCCCTCTCTCTTTCCATGAACATTTATATCTGCTTTAGAGCCTTGGTCTCGCTGGTCCTTCAGCCTAGAAGGCTTTTTTATCCAGATGGAGTTGTGGCTTGATCTCCTAGGCGAGGCCTTTCTTGACCCCTCATTTAAAGGAACTTCCATCCCTACCCCTGCTCCCACAGTCACTCTCTTAACCTTTACCCTTATTTTTCTTCATAACACTTATCTCCACCAGAACTCCTGTTATATCTGATTTATTTTTCTCCCACTAAGATCTTTATGAGCAGGAAATTTGTTGAATATTGCTGTTTCTCAGGGGCATAAAATTTCCCTAGAAAATAAGAAGTGCTCAATATATATTTGTTGAATTAATGAACAAGTAAGAAAATGAGAAATATATGAGTTTGATCCAGGGAACTCAGGGAAGGAGAGCCAGAGGACCCTAGCCAGATTCTACCAACTTCTATATTAACTAAATTCAGAGGACTAGAGAAAAGCCAGAGCCCAGCATATTCAATGAGCCATGGAATCATGACTTCATCCAATTTCTGGATAGATGTAGAAGTCAAGGCTATAGACATCCTTTATTAGTTATAGTTCCTCAGGACTAGGGGTAGGCTCGGGCCTCCAAGCTATCAGAGTGAGCTTGGGGTTAGGGTAGGGAAAAATATTAATTTTAGCTGTGAGGAAAGGCTGATGGTAGCAGCAGATAAGCAAGGAAAAACTTAACTGTGAAAGATGCAGATTCCTGCTAATATTCTCAGCATTATCACTTACCAGTATTTTAAGGGTTTTTAGACCCTTAATGAAAGAGTAGCCCTTCCAATGGTGCTCTCACTCCTGAAAATAAAAACACAACCAAGGGAGAATAGACTATTGTGTTCTGGAAATGGTCATGCTACACTGTGAATTGGTGAAACCATGGCTGGGCTGCAGAGTGGGTCCAGTCAGTTGAGAAGAAGCATAGTTTCTTTATTCACATTAACAGGGGAAATAGTTTAAAATTTCTGTTACTACTCAAAACATACACATAATTAATGCTTCAACCTAAATTTTTTTTTCCAGTTTTGAGGGTTTTTTCCCCTAGTCTCAAGAGATGAGAGTAATTATATATTATATAAGGGTATAATTTCTTTCTTTAAGAATATAATCAGTTGTGTGACTACTGAAAACAATCTATCATTAGGAGATACTATCACATACAAAGCCAGTTTTATAAGAAAAATAAAAAACTTTAGAAATCTGTGAATCGTATCTGATTCCAAGCTGCGTCATAAAACTAGCAAGCCTAACTAACTTAGTTTGTGCCCATTAACAAAGCAGGTAAAGCTTAAGAGAGTTTCTCCTCTTTGTCAAAATGATTTCTAATCTGACTGTTCAAAATATGACAATAAAAATGTATTTTACTCGTTGCTCAATATATTATTTCTACAGCACTAATGACACAAGAAATATAATGTCCTGTGGTAACAAGAAAGTTTCCCACTATAAATAACAGAAAATTAACACACAAGTACAGGCAGCTTCTTAAAAAGAAGAAAGGATGGAGGAAGGGAAGCAAACAGATGTAAATATTATGGGCTAAATAAATACTATAAGCTCTGCTATCTTTCTTTTCTATGAACATTTTTCAGAAATGTGAAATTACTGGGAATTTCTTGTAGTTTAGAAACACAGGTGCAAAATAAAGATGTGAGGAAATGGTAGAAAAAGTAGAACCAGAATACACAAAGGGGTCCCTGAAGACAAAGTGCAACATGAGTTCAGTTTTACTTTTCCCCAATTCCCCAATATTATCTCATAAACTTTTTCACAGATTAGTTTTGGGTTTTGTTTTACATCTCGATTTTTGGTTCCTTCTCTACATTTTATATATCTTTCTATTTTTATGATATAATTTTTATTATTCTTTATATTATTTCCTTTCTTATTTCTGTATTCTACTAAACCTTTCTACTAGCTTCCAATGTTGAATCCCTGGTTTACTTGTTCATAGAATTCTTTGTTTCTTGTTTACAGAAAAATATATTTAAAACTAAAAAAGTTCCCTCTAAGTACTACTGTAGCTTTCTTTCTCAAACTTTGAAAAATAGCAACTTAGATATTATAAATAAATTAAATTAAATAATTTTCTAACAAACTCAACCTTTTAATTAGATAGATTCCTAGTATTTTTACTTAGCTTTGTCTATTTTCTTTATCACTTTCGGAGAAGTGTACATTGATATCTTCAAACTTATTGATTTGTACATATAACTTGTAATTCTGCATGTTGCTTTATATGACTCATTGAATACATATATGTTCACATTGATTACATATATTATATGTAATACATATGTTATATATAATATATATATGTGTATATATATATCCTGGTTCATTTTTTTTCTCTTTAGCTTTGTATAACATCTTTTTGAAAATTAATATAGAATAATAAAGACAATATTTACAGCCAAATATCCTGAGTTCAAATCTTTGCTCTATAACCATCTTTCAATTAGCATATTTTATAATGTCTTTTCTGCCCACAATCTAATTTGATTTTTCATAAATCAAATTGCGTATGAACTTGGTAACCTAACTTCTGAATTTCTTACCTAATTTATTCATCTGAAATACTCTGATCCATTTGTGTGACTTATAACTAATTTTCCAAACTCATTTTGAGGGGAGCTCCTCTCCCCCGGGATAACTAGCCACTCTTTTCTTTGAATATGCTATAGTGATGATTCTGCAACTATATTTATGTGTCTTTCTGTCCTTAAGAGAGTGAAACATCTGTAAGAAAAATTCTATTACTCAATTAAACATATTTTTTATCTCTAAAGCCTGGAAAAATATCTATTAGATACTTTAGGGGCATATATTTGTTTAATAATTAATGAATAAACAATATGATCAATCTAGAATAACAATATCCAAGAACTTTCTGCAATAATGGATATGTTCTATTTCTGTGCTGCCCAATAAGACAGTCAATAGACACAATATTGAGTACTTGAAATGTGGTTAATAAAAAACTGAATTTTTAATTATATTTATTTTTAATTAATTTCTATTTAAATCACCATCTGTAGCAAGAGGCTACTGTAATAGTTCAGGGTCTTCAAATTTTACATTGTAGATTGTGTAGGTTAGTAAACTCTCTAAAAGCTTCCCAACTCACTCAATAAAAGCCAAAAGCCTCACAATAACCTACAAAGACCTATACAATAGTTCTCCATCATCCACCATTCCTCTCTGGCCTCCTCTCTCTGCTTCTTCCACTGCAGTCATATTGGCCTCCTTTCTGGAACTCTCACCTCAGATATTTCCATGGTTGTTTTTTTTTTTTTTTTGGAAGAGCTTCCTTCAGATTTTTCTATGGCTCCCTCCCTCAATTTCTTCAGGTCTTTATTTGAGTTACAGCTTATGAGAAAAACCTCTGTAGCCATCATATCAAAAGTTTCTACCTTCTTTCCCATACAACATCCTTCTTCCTTTTTTTTTTCTATAGTTCATCTCTGTGTAATATACTGTATTTATTCACCTTATTGTCTGTGAATGCCTACTATTATGCTCAAAAGAGCAGGAATTGTTTTTTACTCATTACTATATACCCAGCTTATACCCAGCTGCTAGAATAATGCTTTTTATAATAAGTGTTCAACTAATATTTGATGAATAAGTAGGTATACTGACATGACTATAAAGGATTTTTTAAATCAGATAGAATTGTACCTTAACACTCACTTCCTTAGTCTGCCCAAAATTTGGTGTTCAAATTCAGTGAGTTGAGCTTGTATGAATTTTGGAGTTCCAAAACAACAAAAATGGCATGAACAAATTAGAACTACAGTGAGGCTGTTTTATATCTCCCTTACCTATTATACTTAAAGACTTTGCTTCTATGAAAATTTTTCTATCGACTTCTGGAAATCTAAAAAAGGAATTAAAATAAATTTGACTTTGCAGATAGTTCTTATGAGTGAAGAATTTAGGGACTGTGTTCTTTTAAATTACGGAGTTACGGTCTGCATTACTTTAAGTGTGGTATGATTACATCATTGTAGGGACATTCTGAGGTTCCCTGGCACACTGTGTTCAGTTCTCTGCAGCTGAGGTAGTACTTCTCATTTCATCTCAGATCTCCACCCTTCCCCCTGAGACCTCCTCCAAACTCAGGCTCATCAAGCATGTAAAAGACATTAAGAACAGTAAAATACACTTCCCCTACTATTATTCTCATCCAAATGAGAAAAGCTCAAATACCCTGCTGGTTCAGGAGCTCTGTTATTCAGTTTTGGCCGATTCAGGCCTAAGCAAGTATAGCCTCTGTTATTGTCCTGAAATGTTAACATTGGCTTGGCTCATTAAAACAAAACACCTGGATTAGAAACTGCACATACCTCTTGAAATACATAAATGCATGCATGGAAGAGATGAAAACCCACAAGCATCTTAAACATTATCAAAATCTTATAGATATTCAATTATGGTAAGTATAGGACATAAATATAAGAGATTTGAGAGTGATTACCCTATCCATTATGAATGGGTTAAAAATACATTCATGGTTAAAAATACATTTGCAAAGTAATTTTTTCCAGTTCCCAAATGGACATATGTAAAAGCTAAGAAGGGACTAAATCCAAGGCATACCTGTTTAAAATGAAAGAGGTATGAATAGCTTCCCCCTCTTGAGCTCATCACACTATCATTATTATTACGAATGTAGGGAGCATAGTTACAAAAGGGTGGAGTGGGCAAAGCCCATCTGAAACCTTTATATTCTGAATGCAGGGCAGTATTATGGGAAAAGAAGATCTCAGGCAACAGGACACCAAGTTCCCATTCTCGATCTGTCACTATGAACTGCTGATTTAGACTAATATGTTCACATGATTCTAGTTCTCTTTTACGCTCTTGAAAACAAAGGGATATGAAATTTCTAAACTTTGAATGCTGAATGCACTTACATAGCATTCAAAAGTGTCAAATACTCCAACAGGATATTAATTGAAGCATTAGAATTTACAAATTAATAAAATGCATGAAGAGAAAAAGGGATTAGTAATGCTGTAACAGTATTTTTATTTTATTACAACAGCAACAACATACATTTGAATTACACATGTAGATGTGTCCTAAAGATATGCCATTCCAAAATATGCCACTTTGACATATTGATTATTTTGAGCAAATGCCAGGCTTTCCCTCAATTCCCTTATTTGCCTGAAGACTAAACCTCCAAAATGAGCTCAGTTATCATAGATCCTCTCCCTGGGAGTTTCATCAACAGAGAAAATGGACTCATCACAAAAGAGGAGACTATAAGTGGACGCCACACCCAGACAAACTTTGTCACCAACTATCGTACCTCCCATTATTCTTTAAGAACCCATTCAGCTTTCCTAGAAGTCATTTACCTTCCCCAAAAGGCTTATGACTCCTCCCCTTTACCTATTAAAATGGTAATTAATGTTGACTTCAAAGCCACCTCAGAGAGTTACTCATTTTTAGCTGAGTGTCATCATGTAGTATACATGTTAATAAACTTCTGTTTTCCTCTTACTAATATATCTTTTATTATAAGGGTCTCAGTGAAGAACTCAGAAAGGTAGAGGGGAAATTATTTTTTTTTTCCCTCTACAGTACATACACACACATTCACACTCCACATATATACGTTTCCAAAAACTTGTGGCCTTTTCTTCAGGCTACTCTTTAGTGCCCACATTTCTAGGTATACCCTCTGAACTTTTCAGTATCTGTTTCCTCTTAGAAGGTACTGTGGCCTTAAATTAGAAACAACTGTGCTCAGCAAACTCTTGAAATGACTTCTGATCCACTGGCCCTGTGAGTCATTGACCCTAGCTGCTTTCTTTCAGCCAGACTCTTTGCAAATGGGGCATGTATTAATTTCTATTTCTGCTGCATCAAATTACCACAAATACAGTGGCTAAACCACAATAATAACTACTTATTATCAGTTCTGGGGACCAGAAGCCCAATCTTACTGGGCTAAAACCACAATGTCTATAAGACTAGGTTCCTTTCTGGAGGCTGTAGGGGAGAACTCATTTCCTTACCCTTTTCGGCTTCTAGAGGCCCACATATCTTGGCTCATAACCCTCTGTCTTCAAAACCAGCAACATTGGCTGAGTCATTCTCACACTACCATCTCTCTGGTTCTCTCTACTCTTCCTCACAACTCCACTTTTAAGGTCTCTGTGATTAAATTGGGCCCAGCTAAATCTAGAATAACCTCATCTCAAAGTCAGCTAATGAGCAACCTTAATTACACCTGTAACTTTGATTCTCCTTCGCCACTTAGGCTAATGCACTCACAGGCTCTGGACATTAAGATATGGACATCTTTTGGCAGCTGTTAGTTGCCTACCAGAGGGCTGATGAAACTTATTTTAGAGTCCTAACAGGAATGCAAATGTCCCGTTTTGCTTTCAATATATGTATCTTCTAAAGCTGGATTTGAATCCTTGTAATTTTAAGACTATTTCACGGCTGGTGGTTATAAGTCAGGGGTTGGGGTGGCATGTAGAGAAGAAAAGGTATCCAAAGAGGGAAAAAAGGTAGAGAAACTCTCAACACATTGTCCAGGCTCTTAATGTCTCATACAAACAATTGAGCAAGACACCAAAGTTCAGCAGCAAAAGAATAGCTTTAATGAAATGGAGAGTAAAGCAACAGTACACTTCAAGACGTGGAAGTGGCCCGAGCACAAGAAGGTGGACCATGTAACAAAGCCTTTTGGGTTTCTATCCCCACTTACTATGGGAGGTTACTTAGAGAAGTGGACATTCTTAATGGATAGCTAAGATGGATGTGACCCAGTGACTCATTGTTTACTTTCTGCACATGTTCATTCTCAGAATTCAGTCTATTATAATGATATTAATGAACTTGCAGGCATGCATTATATTATAATGATGGTATAATAAAGTTCAGGTGAGTTGGAGGTCATTATGGTCATTGCGAAGGTGCGAGTGACAGGCTTAAATTGGTACCTAATTCTCTGCCTACCTGTTTCTTTGTGGAAGTTACTTTTTAACTCCAGTGTGCCTTTTGGCTTATTTAATTATGGGTGGACTGGGGTGGGCCTTTTCTAAAATAGGATGACCTCAGCATTTTGCCGGCAGATCTGAAACCCCTTGTCTTTCCTGCCTAACATTTTTCTAAGAGCCATGAACCCCTTCTTATTAGTATGGATGTTGAGGGATGGTAGGTCTCTTCTTCTGTATCTGCTTCCTGCTGAGGAGGGTCATAGTCCCTGTCTATTAGGGTTTCGTGGAGCTCTTTCCTTCTCTTAGTCAGAATGGGGTTTTGGATTGTCCTCCAGAGGATGTGTCCCATGGAAATGCCACCCCTGTCCCTAAGTAAGGAAGATGCAAACTTGTTATTTAAATCATATATCTATTAATTTTCTTACTATTGATTTTCTTATTAAGTGAAAAGAATAAGCTTAGTAAGGGAAGACAGACCTGGTTAATATATTAAAGAAAAAAAGCCCTGGGTTAAGGGTCCCCTTCTCCCATGACTACAATGGTCCTGTCTGGCCTAAAGCAATTTCTGCCTGCAATGGACAAGAATGCTAAACTCCAGGATCCTTAACCAAAAACCAGAGGGCCTGAGTTACTTAATCAATAACCAGAGGACCTGAGTTACAAGTTTCACAGTAATTATCTAAATTAGAGTGAGAGGGGCTCTTTTCCAGAGAAAAGAAAAGGAAGAAATAGAACAAAAATGTCAGCAAATCTTAGTAGTATAAAAAAATACTTTGAAAAGAGTGATTAAAAGTTTTATGAGTACATTTTGTAAATAATGGCCCATATCAAAACCATTAAAAGAAGGCGTAATAAAAACAGAGAAAACAAAGATAGATAAAGGGGAAGTATTGGTCACCTGGAGGGAGAAACAAGAGAAATCTCTACTAAAAAGCACAAGCCATCTGTGTTCTCAATTTTTTATTTAAAACAAACTCAATTAATGGTACAGGACTGGTTTTATAGGGTTCTAATGCATTCTTAATAATGAAAAATAATTTCACTTTTTTAAAAAATATTCTTCCTCTACTCCTTCCATAAGAAATTATTATATTTTAACATTTTAAAATATGTGTAGGAAAAGAAACTTCAGCTGGGCTGAGCTGTTCACAAAGTTCTCCTATTGCCATGACTAGATTGCTTATCTGGCTCCTTGCCCATCCCCAAAGGTAGCTTCCTGAGGGCAGGGACTGTGATTTCTCAATCACTATAAACCAACAGCTGACAGTTCCTGGCACATTGTAAACACCTCAAAATACTAATAAATAAAATCAATAAAGTAATCAGCTACCTTCCTCAAAATTTCTTGCCTCTTATTTATACTTCCAAACACATCAATCAAACTAAATAATATCACAACTCCATTCAGAAGAGGAAAAAGGGGTGGGGGAAGGTGAGGAAGATATATAAGGTACTGACACTTTCCACTTTCCATTGGATTTAAGATGCTTTTTTAAATTTTAACTCTCAATTTGCTACAAGAAAAGTAGAAGTGTCTTTTTTCCTTTCCAAACATTTCATCTTGGAAATGTGCATTTTAGCTATATTTTTAACAAAATCACACTACAGCAAAATGTTTTGGGCATCCTATAAAGTTTATAGTGAGATTTTATGTGTCAATGGCAAATAAGCTTAGGCAGTTGCGCAGAACACTGCTCCCTTCTGTTTCTATGTAATAGTAATATTTGTGATTTTTCCAGATCCAATCTCTTAGCTCTTAGGATCCTACATCCAATCTGATGAAGAATTCTAGGCAAGACTAGCCTAAAGCGAAACTATGATGTAGAGGAAGTAAAGGATCCTGGACTTCTTCCTTTTGATTTCACCCTCTTGCTCTCAGTCCCCCAGACCCTCATGCTATCCCAGAGGCACCACACTTTTGTCACCTGTGCCTCCCCTGCCACTTCACTTCCTACAGAGCTTCACCCTGTGCCCTCTTCAACACACACACACACACACACACACCCCTTTCAGGGGTGAGATTCTGAGGGAAATCTTAATATCTAACTCTTTGCCAGAATTAATTTATACCTGTTTTTAAATCAAAGCATAATGCAGATGGTTAAAAATCAAATAATTTAGAGGAACTTATAATTAAAATCATCAGTCTCCTATCTAAATTCCTCTCTTCTAAAAAACAGTTTCTTTTTAGAAGTTGACTTTTAAGTTTTTCTGGCCTTTGCTTGCTTATATTGTGATGTCTTTTTATTTTTCAGAATATTTCTACAGTTTAGTTCATACTTTAATCTCTAAAAGTTTATCTTATATTACTTCTTACCACTCGCCTTCCTCTTCCCAATATAGTCTATCACATTTTAGTTCCTCTATAATTTAAATTATATACATTATAAAACTGTGAGGCTCAAAATAGTCTACAGCTATGATGATGATACAGTCATAAAAAATCATGTTCTGAAGATGAGTTAATGGCACGGGAAAATATTCACCACTTAAAATTAAGTGAAAACTATAACATATGTATTTATTAATATGATATGATTCAAATTTTTAAAATATATAAATATAATAAAATTATTAAATTAAATATGCAATTGAGCTAATTGTGTTTCTTGCAGGGGAACAGGATTATTGATCATTTTTATTTTATTTTTCTAAAATTTCTATAATAAATATTACTTTTACAATTAAAAAAAAAACATTCAGAGGGGAACTATTTATTGTTAAGCAAAAGGATGAATACTAACAGTAGAATCTTAGGCCAGTGGTACAGCTAATTTTAGACCAGGCCCCAGTAATTATACAAACTCTGGAGTGCTTATCCCACCCAAGCCTTCCTTTCTCACTTAAAATATGCAAACTGGTGGTAGTACAGAAATCCAAATCATTGTAAAAATGCAGAACATCATCAGAACTTTTTTAAATGAAAATCTAACGATTTCAATTAAGTTCATAATACATATGTATGAGGACATTGTCTTTTATAATAAAAGACACAACTGCTTGCTATAGGTGTGAAATCCCATTTAAAAAATTTTAATCCTATACTACTGGTCTGAAGAGAAAAGGAAGTACCAGGCAATAATATTTTACTTTAATATTAAAAGTTCTAAATGCCAGTGGAGTCTTCACTATTTCAGCATTAATTAAAAAGTTTATTTTATAGTAGCACATTTTCTTATGCCAGCATCTCTCATCTTTACAAGTATACCAAATTACTTTTAATGAACTCTTTGTACATTCCTGAATTTAAGAAATTCTGTATTCTCAATACTTGATTATATAATCTAATAAATAACAATTGGGAATATTTCACACAAAGTAGAGAGTGATTAAGTAATGTTCTCTCTAGCCCCCAGGAAATTACAGCTGACCCGGCCACACTCTGTTCTGCCTACAAGCACCTCCTCCTCCATCTGGGCATTGACATGTAAACATGATTCCTCAGATCTGCTTCCATCAGCCTACATCCTTCTATTTAACGTCTGGCAGTCTGGCCAACTGCCCCATGGTTAATCTGGCTCTTTCCTGCTCACAGAAAGCAGACTGATGATAGAACTTTCTACTTGTGTCTGCTTGGAGCCTTAAGTGTGTGGCCACATGGGCCTGCCTAGGAGTTGGCATCTACTTCTTGGAATGAGAAATTTGCGACTTGCTCCTTATTTTGTCTGCCAGCATGTTTCCCCTCTTTTCCTGCTCTTCATCCAGATAAGATAGTAGGAACTGCCTGTCTCTCTTTGTTTCAATACTCTATCAGCTATAGGTCTCTGTGAAAGCTAGAGACACTCTCCTTCTCAGGCCCTAATTAAAGGTCCCTACTATCAGGATTTCCGTTACCTCTATCCCCTCATTCCTCCACTAAAGTCAGGTACAATAGGTATTAATCTATTATTACAATACAAATTGTCATTGTCACTGCCTGGGTTTGAATTGAGTTTGGGCTCTTTTTAGTTTTATGGCCTTGATCAAGGAACTTAATGCTTCTTTGCTTCAGTTGCCTTATCTGTAGAATTAATAATATTATCTAAGTCATAATTATAGTAAGAATTAAATTAGATTTTATATATAAAGGCTAAAAACAGTAAGCTATTATCATTTCTATAGAAATTGTACACATGTGCATGCACACACATACACTAACATATACTTTTAAAATCCTGATTCAATTCAGACAGGAAATGGAAGGCTTATTTAGGGGGAAAGAAGCCTTAGGAAGAGAAAACTGCTCCTTAATTAACTTTCCCTAAGTATCAGTAGACAAATGACAAGCAATTTGTTACTTAATAACAGCAACTATACAAAGATGCATTTCACGACTCATTCCGTGTCAAAAGGAACTTAAAACCAATGATGCTTAGACTGGCTTAGTGGTGGAAACACTTAGCACAAAATCAAATCAATACCCTCGTGTATGGGGACACCCAGGATCGGTGATCCAGACAAAATTCCAGGACTGCTTCAGCACAAAAACCGTGCTAAGTGATTTGTTCATTTGGCAGAAAGCCTTTATCTTTAGGACTTCAAGTCAGTCAAAGGTCTGGCTCAAACAAAGCTCATTTGAAAAATATAGCTAGATTAAGTGTTTTGGATGAAGACGATGATTCATTAGACTTCACCTATCCATCAGACTCAATTCTGAATAAGTGTACTAGCAGGTGGTGATACAGCTACTAGAAATGGCTGGGCTCTTGGCTATATTCCAGTAACAGTACTATAATTTCATGCCAACAGCAAACCTTTCTCCAAATTACACCCACACTATAATCAACTGCAGAGGCCTTTTGTGACTATTTATAAAGGGCACCCTTTAATTCACCCTTATAATTTAACTGGTAGCATTTTCTGAAAGTTTTAAGAGTTACGCAGTGCAAAACCACTTCTCCTGAGTGCATTGTCTCCTTTCAAAGTGTAGAGTCATGAAATGGCAATTAATACAGCCGCCACCAAATCCTTGTGTGAAATTACAACATTCCTCACTTTGGGCAACTGCAAACATTTAAGAATCTAGATTGTGTGGGTCTCTACCTCCCCCATATAAAAAGCATGAGAACTTTGCAACCTTAAAGCTGTGCCAGGAATTACCCCATTAACCAGTCCATGAGGTCCATCAAAGATGCTCTAAAGCAACTTTCATGTGCACACTTGTGACCCGGAGAGCTTTTTAAAATGAAGACTTGGGATCAGTAGGACTGGGATGGGCCTGAGATTCTGTCTTCTAACAAGCTTCCAGGGCATACCAATGCAGACCACATTTTGAGTTGTTACTGAGTTGGTGGCAGGGATGGGAATATTTGGGGGAAAATATGGATCTGATGGACACGTGTGAAGATTGTATCATTGAATCTTTTTGGTGGTTATAAATCTTGATCTACTGAAGTCAGCAAAGCTGATCCTTATATTGTCAGTCTTTACTGTCTGTTTTACCATCATCATCATTTCAAATAGAGAAATAATCATAGATTTCTAAAAATAAATCTATGAATAAACACAGAGTTTAAATTGCACAGATGACATATGTGCATATTTTTGGAGCTCATGACTATATTAAGAACCAAAAGACTACTCTTCACTCAAATTTAAAATAAAGGAAATCAGCTGCTGGTCTTTGGGAAAGTCAATCTTTTATTATCCAAGTTTCTCATTAATAAAGTAATTAAGTAAACCTTTTGAACTACTTCAGCAGAACAAATTCAGCATTTCATGGTAAAGTAAGATGATTTAATTAATTGATCTGCAATTTTCTTTTTAGGTCTACAGTATGATTCAGTAAATCTGATTTTTTTAGAAATCATGTGTAATACCTGTCACATTTGAAACTGAGAAACTCATGTTGTACTGCATATAAAATTGTTTCTTTTATCATCATAAAAACTTGAAACAAATAATAACAGAAATACCTTTTATCAGTCTTACTGATATATTATTCAATCATAGTAACATTATGAAGCAAGCAATTTCATATATTTAAAGAGAAAAATGCTTTGAAACAAATTTAAATTATTTGCCTGGTTTATTTTGCATTATTATTTAGAATTTTTCATATGGAGGCTCTATTTTCAAATACATTTATTTCACATCAATGATATCATATAACTGAAATGTTCTTTGACTTTTTAAAAAATTCAAGACCATTTTCATGAAAGTTTTAATAATCGTTTCAGCAAAAGTAATTCAGCATATTTATGGTAAAACATCATTTTAGTGAGCATAATCCCCCAAATGCAAAGTGCTTATGAAACAAATATCCTCTTCAAACTGCCTATGTATAAAATTCTTTTCTAATTTTTTTTTTATTTGCTAAGAAGCCCTCTGCCTTGGTGAATGTTATCTGAGAAACAGAAGATAAATTGATTACTATGAACAGTCTACATAATTAACTTTCAATTATTCAATTATTCAATGCTATCTAATTTATATTTCTTAAAGGATTCTATCTTCACTCATTTTACCTGTCTGAGTAAACTACTTATTTATTTCTAAGATGGCAAAAAAAAAAGGAAAAAGAGGATAAACTGCACCTAAATATTAGCAGCTCTTTTGTCTTTATATTCCATGAGAGCATGTTAGTAATATTAAACATTACAATTAAGGATTTTTATACTTACTTGCATAAGTCTTGCTTATTTTTATTTTTCCAAATTATGTTTTTATAGCAATACACTTTTATAATATATTATAAAATAATATATTGTAGGAGAATATTTTATAATTGGCAATGGACAATATTTTAGTGGGAAAAAATTATAATAATGAGCAATTATAAGCCATTGTAATTCTTTGAAATATCATGATTCCACCAAAAAAAAAAAAGTGTCCTCAAGTGGTTTAATGACCTGCCCATAGTCATAAAACTAGTAAGTAACAAACTGAGATACAAAATCTTGACTCTAAAATGCATAGTTTTTCAATATTTTATATGCATTTCTCAGACTTTCTGCCTGAAAGTTGGATGGTTTGTAGAGCATATAATACAATGTAAAAGGCCCCACTTCCTAGAAACTGAGAGAGAGAATGCTTAAACCTTAGTTCTATTCCATGAGAAAAATTATAAAATAAAAACAAAAAAAGAAATCTTACCCACTTATTTAGTTATATGTTTGTTTTTATTTTTAAAGAGAGAAAATACATACTTAAGAAAAGAGAGAACGAATATGAAACTAACAGATTTTATTGGGGTGGGGGGAACCTACCTGATATTTCCAAGATACCCACTCCCCAGTAAGTTAAGTTTCAGATACATTTGAAAAAATAAAAATAAAACAGAATGAAGCAAGCATGTCTACATTCCATCCACACACTTGCATTTCAGGACCTAGCAAGGTGCCTATAATATAATATGGGCTCAAGAATGACGTATTGTTAATGTTGGAAATGGCCATGCTGTACACAGAGCAAAATAAGGCTGCTTACATCTCCACAGGAAGGAAATCATTGTAAGCCAGAAATGTCCACCTCACTATCACTTTAATGTCAATTGGAGGCCTTCATTTCCTGGGTTTCTCCTTTTTGTCCAGAAATTCCAATTGCTGTATTCTCTTTCTTCACCATTAATGTGTCTAATTGTATTTATTGACACCTGGGGGACCTTTGAGGCATGAGCTTAACCAGGCAAGCACTCATTACACTTGCTAAAGTTTCTACAGAGGGTCTGGTATTCCTTTCACTATATAAACTCAAGTCTGAGCTTTTCTTGTACTACACATATGTTACCTGTGATTTGTTCAACCAATCCATAATATCAACCAGCTAGCAATGTTTACCTTGGCCACTTTTTATTATGTTGCTCTGTTCATTCAACCCTTAACCTGTATACTTCTACAGTATCTTAGTGTGACAATACCAAGTCATAACTCAAACTAATTAATTAAAATTTTATCTAGATAAAGACTTCATAATTAACTTATTCTGCTTTCTCGAAGGCAGAAACAAACAAACAAAAAATACAGATGAAATTGTCAGACTCAAAAGGAATGATAGATACCCTGAGTTTGTATGACTCCATGACATGTAAATTTCTCATAAATTTGAAATTTCACTTGAAATTTTGCACCAAGAGTAGTGGCTATTAATCAATACTGATGTGCAGAAGCAACTGCTTAGTTCATAATTTAACAATTTGCCTTAGAATCTAATTTCTAGAAACACAATGGATTCCATTGCGTGTTCACCACATAAATAGCTCTAGTTGTTTGATACATTTTTACCATCTAAAAATCCTCTTTGTAGTTTTGATGGAGAAAATTTTCAGCAAATTTTACATCACATTTGTGTGCACGCACACGCACACACACACACACACAACAGCTTTAGTGATACATCTCTCTAAAATTTGATATTTAATACCTTAGGGCAATGAGAACATCACCAGATAAACCCACTTAAAATGGATTGGTTTGGCTTTAACTACCACGATATGGACAATCATTGACTGGCCATCTTTTTGGCATCAGAAGTGATAAATGATATAACTAAAAAGACAGATTATTAGGAAAATGAACTTAATATATCTCCCCAAGGGTGGCAAAGGCATAATTATCTCATTAAAAATATATATGTAAATTTAGGTAATCTGAAGACTATTATCTCCCTGTAAACTATAACTTACATTTTATATAGATAGTATATTTATATGCAAATTAACTACCCTCACTGATATAAATAAATTTTGTAATGAATGATGTAGCCTCATTGAGCCAATGATTTTATGAGATAGAAGTACCTTTACTCCATACTGAGCCAAGAGAATAAAATGTACTATTTTCATTTTCTAATCATGAAAATATTATTTTCAGGGAGGCGATGCTCATAAAAAAAATTGATAAAGTTGAATTACAGCTAAAAACTATGACTATATCCATCTCTCTGATTCATTTCTCACTCCCATGATATATTTGGAAATTGTTACTTTAGGATTCCCAGAGTCTTGTCAACCACTGTGCTCTTAAACTTGCCATTTCTACGTGGAGTTAGCATAGTGGAGTCTTGAAGTGTTGGGTTTTCTCACCACTGTGTTCCTTATAGAGAGCTGAAACTGACATTTTGAAACACACATTAGTTGTATTTTAAAATTTGACAAAACACATCTTTCTTTTACTCATTAATTAGTTGACTTAGGTTTTAAATGCATAGTCATTTGTGAATCTGCAATTATTTTTTGCAAGTGAAAGTCTCCACTCTTTTTGAGATGTATAAGGGTCAGTTGCGACAATGGTAACTCAAACTATGTTTCTAATCAACAGAGTTTAAAAGCCAAGAGAGCAATTCAACTGCAATAGCCAGCATTTTCTGCTACTTAGCTAAAGATGTTTTAAGATGAAGAATCTCCCTGATTTTCTTCATGGGAGAAAAAAGTCACTCACTACCACATACTTATTTCCCGCAAATAAAATTCAGCTTGTTAGCTTTATGCATCATAGTGTTTAGTCTCCATGTATTTTCTTATGCTATCACTCATGTCTAGAATACTTTGCATGTGTGCACACATGCTCTCACATGCACACGCACACCCACCCACCCACACACAGACACACACACTTCAGGTCATAATGGAGCTGTCACCAGTAGCAGGACTCTATCTTTGATTTCTTATCTAATTTGAATCATCAAGTTTCTTTAAAAGGTCTCATTCCCAAGGCTACATCCTCAATCAATTAAGTCAGGATAGAATCCATTTACCAGTATTTTTTAAAGCTGCCCAGGTAATTCCACCTTACAGCCAAGATTGAGAATCACTGAAATAGGGTTTTAGCTAATTGTTTTTCCTAATAATTCATCTCCTGAATTCATCCCTCATACTCCATTGCCATATTAATCAGAACTTCCATTTGATCTTCCCCAAACCAAATTCGTCCACCTTGGCTTCAAGCTACTTACTATGAGGGACATTGTCACATGCTTCTTTGAAATCCAAGGCCTCAATTATTTGGTCATTATTTTATTAATCTACTAATTTTTTTAAAAAATAACACTTGCTAATTCTGAATTATATGAGATTTTTCTGCATTTAGCAAAACATCCATATAAATTGAATATTTTTTTCTTTCAATGAAAACCTTGTGGATATCTAATTGCTAATTATAAACATAGTGTAGCCAATCCTAGCCAATAATGAGTTCTGGAATGAAGCTTTAAAGTAAAATTGTTTTATATGTAAAGTATGTTCATTCATGCATACAGAAATGTATGCTAATATATTTTTTCTACTCATCATGGCATCCAAATTCCCCCCAAAATGATAATTAACATGAAAAGTCTAAACAATAGTCACATCATTTTTTAATGATTCAGTTCACTTACAGACTTGGTTATTTCCTAAATAGAGAGATTTATTTTATTGATTTCACTTTTTAGATGATGAACATACCACAATAGCAAGCATTTTTTTCAAATATTTCTGTGCATAGGGAGATGGCATTACAAGGAGTCAGAACCCCTGAATATTAGTTCTGGTTCAACTTAGTGTGTGACTTTAGATAATTCTTTGACTCTCCCAGGACTCAGTTTCTTAAACACTATATAAAATGAGGATAAGGCTACAGTCTAGAATTCCTAAGAATATTATAAAAAGTCAATGCGATAGATGTGTGTGCTTCCTGCAGAAGACAGATGCACAATCAAGGGAAAACTGAAGAGAATTTAATAAAGGGTCTACCTGCTATGGTGTGTGTAACAAAAAAGAAACCAATGAGGATGATAAAGCACCCAAGGACTAATTAAAATAAGAATGAATTACTACCCCTTCTCCAGAGAGAGCAGGGGGTGGGAACTTTTTCTAGAACTATGTGAGAGCTATACCCATGGAAAAGGGGCCCCAAATGTAACCTTGGATAGAGGGACACAGCCATTGTCAAACTACAACTTGACAGAGAGGAAGCAGGGGATAAACGCCCTGATCTCTCTGTCATCTCTTCTGATTCTTTGCTGAGAACTTCACTGCAAACCCAACTCAAATTCAAAAGGGAGTTTCAGGTTTCAGTGATGCATTCTGTAGAGGTCACCACCAGGGTCATAGAGCAGGATGGAGATTCCAACAATCTGGAGGAGCATTTGGAGAACAGTACCCACAAAGTGAAAGCTATTTTCAAAGAACATGTGTTGAGTAAATTGTTTTTAAAATATTAAATGAAACACAATACAACAGTAAAGCTATCATTCTGTATGATACTATAATAATGGATACATGGCATTACATATTTATCAAACTCCATAGAATATAAAACACAAATGGTGAACCTGTTAAGGGTGGAAAATTTTCCAGTAAGCCAGCATTAAGGATTTACTCAGCTTCTGTAATCTGCTTACTTGTTTGTTGTTAACCAGGGTGTGGTAATCTTCTTAAAGATATGCTAAGGGCCAACTTCTGCTTCTGTAATCTGTTTGCTTGTTTCTTTATAAACTGCCTCTAATGGAAGCTCGGTGCTGATATCCTCTGACCCTGCGTGGTAGAGAGTCAGTTCCCGGCCGGCCGGCTAATAAAGGCTCACAATTCATCTCAATTGGCTCCATGGGTCTCAGATTTGATTGCACCACAACAAACCTTAATGTAAACTATTATCTTTCGTTAATAATAATATAGCTGAAAGAATGGAATGATTCCATTTTTCTGAGTGATCCCAAGATGAATTGTATGAAAAGTTCCCCAAAGGACAGTGGTCAAGAACAATGCCTTACCACCTGGCCAAACCAGCCAAGCCAGCTAATCAGTGGGCCCTTAAGGCACCCCCACCCTTATTTCCTCCTGCACATATTCTGATTACTGCACCTGGCACCTTCTGCACTCGGCCCTTTCTGCGCACGGCCCCTTCTATTCGCAGCCCCAACTGCACACGACCCCTTTTTGCACGCGGACCCAACAACCTACCACTCAATCCCTTTAAAGGTCAACCTAACCCTCCAATCAGGTAACGCCAAGGCATCTCCCCAAGGCTTGCGGTTTTACCCTTTAAATTAGGTCCCAGCCCCTCGGTCGGGGCTCCTCTCAACCACTGCTGTGTCAGTGAACAAGTGGAGTCCAAACTCGAGTTTGTCAATAAACTCCCTCTTGTGCTTGCATCGGTGTCAGTTTCCTTCTTGGCTCGTGGAGTTCCAAACCAGGGCATTACATAGCAATATTGGTTCACTAATTGTAATAAATGTACCACACTAATGAAAGATATTAAAAATAGCAGAAACTGGTAGTGGGTAGGTGTAAGGAGTATAAGGAAAGTCTACATTTTGCTCAATTTTTTTTTTTTTTTTTGCAAACATAAGTGCCTTTTTCTTGATCAACATCCATTGAAAATGTTCAGAATCCCCCAAATTCCACCATGTTGTTGTGCCCATGAAAACAAGATAATAATGATATAATTACCCTATGACAGAGTTATGTGGGAGAGGAACAAATTTTCCTCAAGGGTCTTCTGGCTGGTCTAATAATCAAATAGAAATGAAACAGATTAGCAAGAGAAAATAATAAAATTTAACACAAACATGTGTATGAGAATTCTGCATACATGGGAGAGTCAGAGGCCCCACACTCAAGAGAACTTCAGAGATAGAAAGGGAGATTGAGGTAAATAAGACACCCTGAGCTAGGGATGAAGTAACACAGCTTAAGGGCTTCAAAGGATCATTGAAGAATGACCAGAAGAACAGACCTTTAGTAAATAGAAGTTTGCCCTGCCCTGTAGATAGGTCAAAAAAAGATATGTCATGGGCAAGGCCTCTAATTCAAATTCTTCTAGATAGTTAGAAAGAGGCAGAAAGTTTCTTTTCAGCCTTCAGCTAAAGTAGCCTTTAGCTCAAAATAATCTGCGTACCACTGAGGCACATCTTGGGGTGGTTCACTCTGAATCCCCACAGTTACAAGAGGTTAAGTCCAAGATTGGAGAAGCAGAAATACATCTGGGAAACCTCCAAATACAAAGAGTTAGGGGCACCTTCCTCTTCTAAAATCTCCATTGCCTACTCCTTGTTTTGCTAATTCAGAAAAACAAAGTTCTCTGCATCTCAGGGAAAACTCAATAGTATATTCTGTATGATCATTTGCAACTGTGAAAATCTTCACTTCTTTAAAATAACTTTTTCTCTTTCTCCTTGATTCAAACTGGCCTTGGGCTCACTCGCTTCTTTTCTTTCCTTTCCTTTTGCATACTGCACCACCAGTCCCTTAATCATTAAGCCCTTAGGTCAGTATCAAGCAGATTTAAGAACAGAGCCTCAGGTCTGTTGACCACAGAAACAGAGTTTAAATCAAACTAAAGATAACATTTTGTAGCTCCACACCCATAAAGGTGAAACAACCCTACCAGCATCCCCTTGAAACCAGACAGAATGATACCCTGACTGACAGCAGGACTTGAAGCAATGATCAACTGCCTCTTACCTTACACTGGACTGATCACTAGAGCCCAGGATCCCAATCACTCAGTTACTAATGAGTTTTCCCCTCTATAACTTACCCTCTAGAGGCCAGTTACTAATGAGTTTTCCCCTCTATAACTTACCCTCTAGGGAGTCAGGTCTTGAGAGCTAGCTCACCAGTGTCTCTAGGCATGGTGCCGTTTCCTTAAGTAAACCTCTACTTTCTTTGCTGCAGACTCCTGTTGTTGTGGTTCGCTCAAATCTAAGACCCATGGAGCCAATTGAGATGAATTGTGACCCTTTATTAGCTGGCAGTGACTGACTCTCTACCACGCAGGGTTAGAAGAGGTCAGCCCCGAGCTCCCAGAAGAGGCAGTTTATATAGCCACCAGCACATCCCTGAGTAGATTACCACACCCTGGTTAACAGTTGGCTGTTAGCGTATCCTTGATCAGATTACCCTGGTTAACAGCATCTCCTTGATCAGATTACCACACCCTGGTTAAACGGAATCAGAAGTAAATATTTAATACTGGTTTACTGGAAAATTGTCCACCCATAACACTGTTTGTGACTCTTTTGGCTTTGACGAATGCAGGCAAAATGAACCTTTTGAATATGGTAACAATTGCTCTTGGAATGAGTAATTTGTTACTTAAAGATAAGGAAACTTGCTTTAATAATATTTTAAATTATTAAATTATTTAAATGAAAGTTCTTTGCCCTTTGAAAAATTGGAGACATAATTTGGAAATGTTTTTATGTTGTAATAATAATCATAGACATCTCTCGCTGATAATTTTTTACCAAGGTGAAAAAAATGAAATATGTTTTGGATCAAAAAATATCTACATATAACAAAATATATTAAATTTAAAATGTGTCAGATTTTTTAAAGTTTAGTTTATTTCAAAATGATTTATCATATTTTTATAATAGGTGCTCTGAAATGCATGTAACGTACCAAAATAATGAAGTTCTATGCATTAAACAATGAATACAAAGTTTTTAGTGTTATATTTTTGATGTGCAAAACACAGAATCATAAGCATTTGTGAAATCCTGTGAATATTCTCTTAATAAAAGAGTTTACATTTTAAATACAAAATTATAGTTGCTATTTAACAGACTAGAAAATAAATCAAATAAAAAATTAAAAAACGCTAAACTTAATGTTCAAAAGTGTTCCTAAATAAATGACAATAGAATTTAGAGATCATTCCTATGTCTCTAGTTAGAGGAACAAGTGTAGTGAAAGAATATATAGCCAGCTGTATCTTCTCTAGAGTATTAGGTAGATGTACTCCTCCCCCTCTCCTACCCTCTTCACAATGGTCCTTGCGTAAACCCAAACATTGCCTTGGCGCCTCTTAGGAGGACTCAAAAAAAGGGCATTCTCCAATCAGTCCAGCCCTTGTCCTCAAGAGTTATAGGCGCCAGAGAGTACAGAATCCCTATTCTTCAAGGTGTTGTTGTTAAAGGTGGAAAATTTTCAAATGGCCAACTTCTGCTTCCATTGTTTAATGTTAAACAGGGTATAGTTCTAGGAGATATTCTGTGCAAAGATATACTAATGTCAAGGGTGAAGTTGTCCTGTGTAAAGATATGTTAATGGCCAGCCTCTACTTCTGTAAACCTGCTTGCTTGCTAGAGGGAGTTTGGGGGCTTTTTAAGCTATCCCTTCTGGGGCTCAGGGCTGATTCTCTAGTGGAGAGTCAGTCGCTGGCCGGCTAATAAAGGCTCATAATTAATCTCAATTGGCTTCGTGGGTCTTAAATTTGATCGTGCCACAACAGTTATGACAGCTGAGCTGCTAGGGTGCATCTAAAGAAATTCAGCTTAAAAGAGGGCAGTTAATATAGCTTATAACTTTGATGATAAGACTAAGTTATTAGTCACAGAGTAGTGTTTCAAATGTGTTTCCATGCCTCCTTTTTGTTCACTCATGTGCATGCATGCAAACATTATAAGGATATAAATGCCTCTCTTTCTGGTCTTATCAGAGCTGTTTGTGTACACATCCAAACCCTGGAAAGTCTGAGGAACAAAAAACAGAGATACAGAGTGGCTTCTGGTTTGCAGCTGCAGCTGTTGTTTGCAGTGCCTGATGCGTTTCATAAGTTTTTTTTTTCTCATCCGTATCTATGCAGTCACTATTCTTGAAAAACATTATCCTAAACACAGAGCTGGTGTATCAAGCCCTGTGACTTTCCAAAAATTCATAGCAGATTAAATCTTCTACAGGGTTTTTACACAGAATAGCAGTGACTCAACTGACTCCTCAATATAATTAATAATTTTGAAAAAAATATTTTAAAAACTCAACCTAGGATTCATCCTCTGGCCAGAGGGAGGCTATAATTATAGTTGAGCCTTCTAAGAATTACTTACAGAGTCCCTTATTCTCTAAGGAAGTACAGTTTTGGCCAGGGATATATATTTTGTCAAAGTAAGATGAACAACAACATCTTAGTAGGTAATGGGTTCAGCAACTACTTCACAATTTGTTCTTGGCAAGATCACCACGAGTTCTGGAGCTCTGTGACACCCTGGAAAAACATTCAAGGGAAAGAATGCAGGAAGCATCTGGAAAACAGATTACAGCTCCTTCAGTGAAGAGAGGACTGTTTCTTTCCCTGTAGCCAATCGTTTGTATTTGTTCTTGTAGATCTTGACAGATAATGAATAATGACCTCCACTGGCAGTTTTGAAAATATATCAATAACTTTATTTTCTCCTGGTAATGGAAAAGAAAAGGGAAAATTAATTTATACATAAAAATATATGCATAAGAAAGTAAGGAAAAATATGCATACCTATCATGTAATGTGCTGGCTGGAAAAATTACTGTTTTCTATCGCCCATGGGAACATAGGCTATCACCCGTAGGAACATAACATTCTAACAATAAGCTTTCTGCTTCTGTACCCCCAATTGCACAATCGACTGTGGGTTGACCTTTAGTAAAGAGTAGAAAAATAGACTTTTGTGTTCAGACAGAATGAAGAATGGGGGTTAGGGCTTAAAACCCCTGTACCTCTACATTTTGGGGCTGCTTAATTTGGGGTCTGCGGACCCCTGGCACACCCAGCTGGCTGAATAAAGAGTGTGTTTCCTATAACTTAATGGTTTCTGGTGGTCTGTGTGTCTATCGGGGGCTGGTTGCTACAACATTTGGAGACCCCAGCGAGATCTCAGAGAGAGGGCCTGAGATCTAAAACCAGACTGGCCTCCGAAGCAGTTGCTACCCCTATTACGGATTCAAAGGGGTGGCCAATTTGAGATGTTCCAGGGCCCTTGAAAGCCATGACTGGTCAATGCAATCCTCAAGGATGCAACCTTTAGGACACACTCTTTGTTCCTGGTCCCGACGGCAATCTCTGAGGCCTCAACATCTGGATGAAAGGTACCTTTCTGTTTCTGTTGACTGGTCATTGGGGGTCCGTGGAGAGACTGGACGCAGTCATACCTGCCGGACCATGGCCAGGTCATGGGATGCCACCTCCTGTGCCTTGTTATTGGGTTCTGTCTATTGTCTTTGGTCTTGTCTAGGTTGTAGGTGGCGGACTTCTCTGGGTCCACCTACACCCCAGTAATTGTTCTTGTCTGAGTGTCTGCTTTGTTTTCTGTGCAAGCGATGGGGGGAGGCCCGAGTTCACAGAAGACACCCTCGGAGTGTCTCCTGTGACATTTCAAAGAAGGGTTTGTAGAGGGAGCTGACTATGGCATAAAGTTTTCTCCAGGCAGACTAAAAACATTGTGTGAAGTTGAGTTGCTGTCTTTTGATGTAAACTGGCTTCTGGAGGGTTCTTTTGACAGGGGTTTAGTGGGGAATGTTTGGAAGATTGTCACAGGAGACCCAGGACATCCAATCAGATTCCCTATGTTGATCAATGGTTAAACCTTGTTCAGAAACCCCCTCTTTGGCTGTTAATGTGCCCTTTCTCTGGGGGACGAGTCTTAGTTGTCGGCACCCCGAAACATGCAGTGACTGAATCTCCAAGACAGCCCAGTCCCTCAGTCCTCCAATCTCCACTGAAGGACAGTGACCTTCCGCCACCCTATAATCCAGGACAACAGATGCCCAATAGCACCTCCTCACCTCCTTGGACACGGGCAGATAACCCCTATGGGCCTCCTGCTTCCACTCTGGCAGGGCACCAGCCAATACCACCATCCCGGGGGCATCACACAGACAGGCCCTTTATGGTTTACGTGCCTTTCTCGACTAGTGACCTGTACAACTGGAAGGCACAGAATCTGCCTTTCTCTGAGAAACCCCAGGCATTAACGGGACTCTTAGAATGTGTCTTTCAGACACACTGCCTCACCTGGGACAATTGCCAACAGCTTTTAATTACTGCCTTCACCGAGGAAGAACACGGACGCATTTGGACTGAAACACAAAAGATAGCTGCGGGAGGAAGGAGAGTTGAGGAAGCAGGGGAACAGACTGAGGAGGAATTTCCCTCCACTCGCCCAGATTGGGGACATAATTCTCGGGCAGGGAGAATGGCATTAGATCGGTACCACCAGATTCTAATTGGAGGAATTAGGATGGCAGCTTGTCAGCCAACTAACCTTTCTAAGGTAACTGAAGTTATACAAAGAGGGACCTCAGGAATCCCCTGGAGCATTTCTTGAATGAGGCATACTGGGTATACACCCCCATTGATCCTGAGGCCCCTGAGAACCAGCGGGCAATTAATATAGCCTTTGCTACTCAGGCAGCCCCTGATATCTGGCATAAATTGCAAAAATTAGAAGGTTTTGCAGGTATGAATCTGTCCCAACTTGTTGAGATAGCCCAGAAGGTGTTCAACAAGAGGGGGACACTGGATGACCCCAAACGTATGGCTAAAATCCAAAGCTACTGTCATCAACCCAGCCAATCTGTTGCCAGACCCAGATCCCAAGACCCCCGTTCATGACTGCATAGATTTCACTGAGCTGTGTGTTCCTCGCACCCCAAACCTCAAAGACTCCCCTCTGCTTGAGGCTGATGAAGTTGTGTTTACGGACGGGAGCAGCTTCATGGAGGAAGGAAGGAGGTATGCTGGGGCAGCAGTTGTAACTCTAACTGGCACCATCTGGTCACAAGCTCTTCCCCATAGTACTTCTGCTCAAAAGGTAGAACTCATTGCCCTCACTGAGGCACTAAGATGGGGAAAGGATAAGGCAGTCACAATATACACTGACAGCTGATCGCCTTTGCCACTGCACATGTACAAGGAGCCATCTACAAGGAAAGAGGGCTTCTGACTTCAGCTGGGAAGGACATCAAGAACAAAGAGGAGATCTTAGCCTTACTTGAAGCCATATAGATGCCTAAGGTTCTTGCTATTGTTCTTTGAAAAGACATCAAAAAGGAATAGTCTTGAGTCTGAGGGAAACCTACGAGCCAATGCAGAGGCAAGAACAGCGGCCACAAGGCCAGTGGGGCCCCCACATCTACTGACTGTTGTCCCTTACCCAGAACTGCCTCTGTCTCCAACCTATATGGCGAAAGAGGACATATATTTTCAAGACAAGGGAGCCACTAGGAACCAACAGGGGTGGTGGACGACCCAGATGGAAAACTCGGGCTCTCACGTAGAGTAGAGGTGACCGCGTCAGCCGTTTCTTTAGCAGATTTTCAGTGGCCCATCTGCCTGCAGATCGGGCAGGGCTTCGTGGGAGCCCATGGGTTAGGGCACTAATGGGCCCAGTGGCCTTCATGGCCGCATTTGAAGCATACCCCAGAGGGGGTTGATTTTGGGTTGACTCCAGCTCCTCAGCCCCTGGGGCCCGCCAGCCTCACGGCAGCTATCAAGGCCTGGATCTGGAGTGCCACCTGCTGGTGGAGATGAGCCTGGTGACAAGTTTCAGCCATCTCCTCTTGGACATTGAAAAAATTTAAAGGCCATTTTCACCAAATCCTGTATAGGGATTTGAGGGCCATCCTCAGCCTTCTTTAATTTTTTTCTGATATCTGGGGCCGATTGGGTAATAAAGTGGGTGGCTAGTACCGTCGCATCTGCTGGGGAAGTTGGATCTAGATGGATTGTATTAAGTAAGGGCCTCAGTGAGGCGATTGAGAAAGAGAGCTGGATTTTCGTAGCCCCCCTGGTTTACCTCTTGAAGTTTATCAAAGTTAACTACCTTGTTGGAGACAGTTTGCATACCATTGAGGATGCATTGTAGCATTAAGTCATGTCGCCAGAGGCCATCTTGCCCAGTTTAGTATTCCATCCCGGGTCAGTTCCCAGGATGGCCTGAGGTCCAATGGGCATGGTGGCGTCCATGAGGTGAGTATGGTCAGCACAGGCCCTGGCAGTGGGTGAGGATGCGATCTTTCTCTTCAGGAGTGAGGGTAGAGGCCTAGATGACAAACATGTCATGCCAGGTTAGATCATAGGCCTGAGTGAGATAGCAAAATTCTTTGATGTAATTAGTGGGGTTAGAAGAAAAAGACCCTAACCGCTTTTCTATTTGAGAGAGATCCTGTAAAGAGAACGGAATGTGGATTCGGACGACACCTTCAGCCCCGGCGACTTCTCGAAGAGGGCAGAGGAGGTCAGAGCCGGGGGCAGGGGCAGAGTGAGAGCAGGTATGGGCTGAGATAGGGGATGGAGCAGGTGGAGATGGAGGAGGAAGAGAAGGGTATATCGGGCAAGTGGTGGAGTCCAGCCAGACAAGCGCCAGAGGAGGAGCCGGGACTAGGGTAGGGAGGCGGCAGGTTGGAGGGGGAGAAAGGATTTCTGGAGGATCGTGGAGAGGAAAAGCAGATGAGTCGGTTGCAGCTTCGCCTTCTGTGTCAGGGGTCGGTGAGGTGGTAGGCGTAGGGCCAGCCTCCCGAGCTAAGAGGACCTGAGCAGTGGAGCATTAAGAGCAGAGGGAGGGATGGGAGCGTAGATCCCAAAAGGCTTGCACATATGGGATTTCAGCCCACTTTCCCGTCCTATGACAGTAAGTGTCTAGATCTGTCAGCGTTTGGAAGTTAAAAGGGCCTTCAGTAGGCCACTTAGATTGATTGTCTAAAGGATAACTAGGCCAGACGACGGTGGAGTAAAAGATTAGTCTTTTACGTTTTAAATCTTGACGGAGGCCTAGATGGCTAAAATTTGTTAAGAGACACCCAAGTGGAGTTTTGGGGTCTTGTTTCAAATTGGAAGCTTTCATGGTCTCAGCTACCCAGACAGGTGAAACCAGAGATCAGGCATCCCCGAGACCCTGATTTAACCCAATGGCAGAAAGGACTGTGGAAAGTTAGAGACGTCTCTCGTATCTTACCAGGTCGGGAGTCAAATATGCTGGGGGTGACCTTGACGTGGCCACGATTATGGACAGGGGTCCCAGTGGGCCAGGCCCAGAGAGGGTGGGGAGACTGAAAGGGAACTTACCCTATCTGACAGTAGGAGGTGGACAGCGAAGTTCTCAGAAGAAGAGGGAGGAGAGGCCCCTCAAGGCCAGGAGGCCAAGGGACACAATCTCCTCCCCGGTTTCGGCACCAAATGTAAGGTAAATGCATGACACACCACGAGAAGTTTTAAAAGCAAGTCTTTATTGGGAGAACGCTCCCGGGTGAGGTTCACTGGTTCCGAGAGGAGAGAGGCCAGAGAAGTTGCGCCCTAGGACAGGAGGGCATAGTTTTTATAGGGTTATGTTAGGGTAGGGTATAGAATGGGGAACGTCAGTTAAGCATCTGGATTAGGGTGGTGGCGCCTTTAGGGTGGGCTCTTATCAGTTGGGCATTCCGGACTTTGAGGACTTGATGTCCACCTGGAAGGTCTGGATTCCAACATCAAGCTGGGAAGCCTCCAGGCAGGCATCTGGCTGGCCCTTTTTCCCTCCCCCCACGACCAGTCCTGGATTCCCACCAGTGAGAGTTTGTTTTCTGGATCCAGGTTCTTATATTATATATTATATCAGATGGGGTTTGGTCAGAAAAATAGAAAACATACTAAGTATTATAAGCAGGAAGAGATTTAATAGAGGGAATTAAAATCTTACAAAATAACTTGAAAATCTGGGTCAGGGGAGGTAGCAAAGATCTGCTAGATTCAAAAAACCATGAAGTAAGGCATTACAAGAAAGTACTGTTTATTTTCTCAGCTCCCTCAACATCAAAGTGAGTGATCCAACAGGAAAACACTCAGAAAATGCTGGAAAGCTCTCCATCTGTTCTTTTATAATTTTATAAACCTACTTACTGCCACTAATTTAATGATGCTTCCTTCCCTCCTAAGGAATCTTGTTAGGAGACTTCTCCATAGGTCACTCCCATTTCTGCACATCTTGAAAGGAAAGGCATTGACTGACTGACTTTCCTGCAGACTATCTTTTTAAAAATGTTTATGTAGCAAATAACCTCTGAAGACAGAGATAGTATCAGGGCAAATGCCAGATAGGATCCCTATTCATTTTATATGGGAATCTTGCATGATATCACTACACCAGAAGTGCTGATAAAATTACTGCTCACTTGAAAAGATTCAGGTTCCTGTGTGTAATGGTATCACGTCTCTTTACATTTCCCCATGGGATCTGTGTGTTGCAAAACCAATGTAAATGCTGATTCTCTGTCTTCTACTATAGCCCCGAATAATAAAGTTCTTCATCTCTGTCCCAAGAGTTTCATGTCTTCTACCAGCTTCCATAAAAGAGTGACAGACTAACTTGTTAACTTGCAACTTAGTAAATTTTGAGACCCTTCAGACACTAAATTTCATATCTCTTAGGAGGACCTTTGTTTTCTGCAATACAGAAAAAAATTCACAAATATGAGCAAAAATAAATAAATGTTAGCTGTCCAATCCTCAAAAAAAAGTTATTAACAGCTTTTTAAAAAATACTAATGTAAAAAATACTTTAGATTTTGTTTTTTTAGTTCATTTTTTATGCCTCACCCTTGGTCTTTCTTAAATCCTCACTTACACATTTTCATTCACAATGTCTAATTTATATGTTCATTGAACAATTGAATTCTTTCTACTAGTAAGGGGTTATGAGCAAAACTTTTATTGTCTCTATTCCATTGGGATTTTCTTATATTTATTTTTTTCTAATTCCTTAACTTGAACATTTCACATATTTTTAAATCAACTATAGCTTTAGTTACATTTCATATTTCTTACTGAAGTGTCTTTATTTTTATAAATTCTTAAGTTATTTGTATTTTATAATTTAATTTTTCTTCTAAGCAATAGTTTTTTAAAAAAATGGTTTTGTGATTATCCCTTGTAATTCTTAAATGTGAACGATATTTGCATATAGTGCTTGTTATTCCAATTGCAGAAGAGTAGCAAACAAGTTCTCTGAACTAACAGAACTTTTGTGTGAGTAAAAAGAATTGGTTCAAAGCATAGTGCACATCAAAATACATGTTTTGAAAATGAGTATTTTTAGACTTTTTTTTTTTTGCTCTAGTTCCTAAGATGTCTTATTTCTCCCGTCCCCCCACCCACCCCGCCCCTGCCCCAGCCCCGCCAACGCCAACATTCTTTGGAATTTAAATTGGTACAAAATTTCTAATGGGCAATTTAGCTACATAAACAAAAGGTTAAGCATTTTCATACCATTTAAATCAAGAAATTCTACTTCTAATGGTATATCATAAGAAAATAATTATATATGTTGGTAAAATATATTCAGGACAATAGTCATTGTAGAATTATTTTATTAGTGAAAAATTAAGAACAACACTAAAGCCATTAATAGATACTCGAGCAAAAAAATGATAAATCCACATACTGAAATTCTATGTGCCATTGAGGATGAAGACTGACATATATGTTAATAAGTAATAAAATGGTTGTTCATGATAGAGAATTGAGTTATATGAACGCAGATTCTGTTCCAATTTCCAATTACAATCTGCACATTTTTGTAACTATGAGTACATAAAAGTATGAAGGTTTTATACCAAAATCGTATTATTTTTCTGAGTGTTTTTTGTATTGGTGATTTTCTTCTTTGGTTTATTTTCTATATTCTCTAAAGAATATATATTATTCATGCAATATGAGCAACATTAACAATAAAAGTTTCCTCTCTCTCCTGCTGTATTTCCAATCTATAAAAAAGTTTCCAGCTGTTACCAATAAAGAAGGAGATAGTTAAAAGAGATAGAGTGTATGGATTAGAAATACTCATAAAAATCTGCAGAGCCCTCACCAGGTGAAGATTTTGTTTTTTAAGAAAAACTTTGTCCAAGCAAACCACAAGTTCAGAAGTAAGATCTCCCATGATGTAACACATGCATTCATTAAGTAATCTAAAATTCCTTGAGAGTGCTAAAGCAATGGTATTAAATAATGCTTTATTTTTAACTTAATTAGTGTTAGATTTTAATTATGGGAGGAAAGCAAGGTCATGGCATTTCTCACTACCAAGCTTCAGGGAAGAGAGTGACACAATTAAGAAAATAGAATCTGAGTCTTCTTTGCTTTCATTTTTATGAAAAGATAAAAAATAATCTAAAGAGGCCTTTATTGCTGAATGGATAGTGCTAACCTAGGATATACAGTGTAAAAATTGGATGGATGTTTTCCTTCCTAAAGGGTAGATTTCCTGTTTTCAGAACATTCAGGAATAATTCTGAAGTCTCCATTGTAAATGAGAGTACCTAACTGTCTAGGGCTTTTACCTTTGCACTTTTAGCTTCCTAAAGCATCATTTCCTTGAATCCTAGTCTTGATTACTGCTCAAATTCCACTGGCATCAATCCATTTATCAGAAACATTATAAATTTTCACATAAATCTAACATTCTCAGCATACTTTCTTAATTGTATCATTGTCATTCTCTATATGGACTTCAGACCCTGGCAAACTGCCATTTAATTTCTTTGTAATTACATGTCCCTCTGCCCATCTGTAAACTAGCTTCTGTGCTGTAGTTAATTGCAGAACTCTATCACCAAAATTGCCCTCAATATCATTACTATCTCACCATATTTTCTTGGTTTAAAGACTATTCTTGGCTGCCTCAAAAGAAAATCTAAATCTCATTACATCCTGTTTTTCCTCACAGAAAAAATAGTTGAATAATTTTAAGACAGAATTTCAGAAATAAAAAGTTACATGATACATCTTACTTTCAACTGAAATCAATCAATAACCAAAGTTATCAACTAAATACAAGATGGTAGAATGTCTAATAGCCATTATATTTCCTTTTTTTCTGACAATTTCTGAAACAGTAACTAGAGGTTTCCCACACTCTCTCCCACTTAACTTTTCAACCATGATTTTTTCTAAAGAGCCCAGTGGACTCTCTATCCTTAACCTTTCTATGCAAATGGCTCCCTTTGTCAAAGAAAAACTCCTCAGATAGTAGTTAAACTGGCAAAAATATTTTACTCTGGAATTTAGTGCAATAGGAAGAAAGAGAACTCAGTATAGAAATGGGCTCAATTTTAAATATAACAAGAAAAAGTTGGACTTTATAGTGTGTGTGTGTGAGTGTGTGTGTGTGTGTGTGTGTGTGTGTGTGTGTGTGTGTGTGGTATAGGAAGGGGAGTCAGTGATTAGAAAATTGCTAGAGGAAGCAGAAGGGATAGAGGGATCTGGCTAAACTGATCTAACAGAATTCTTGCTGAAGGAAGGCCAAAGTGATCAAACATTCCCTGAGGGATGGTGGAGGATGAGGAATTTGGTCAAATAGCAAGGATGATCATGTCACAAGTTTGGAAAATTCTGGCAAAACATGATTTACCAAGGTTCTTGCTAAAATTGGTGTCTTGGAGTACATGCCCAAGGACAAGGCCTAGTCTGGCTCAGAAGAACTTAACTAAAGTTTGGTGAAACAGAGAATCTTTGTCAGTCTCTCCTACTGTTCAAGGAAAAAAGAAACATTCTTCTTATCTTTGAACAATATAAATCCATTTGGTCAGTTTTGTTCATCAAGGACCAACTGAAGTATCTATTGGAACTTGGTAGTAGAGGATTTTTTCTAAACGGTTCTAGTAGTTAGCCCTTTAATGAAGGCAGTTTTGTTTTTTGTTTTTTGTTTTGTTTTGTTTTGTTTTAATAAAAGAAAAGTAAAATTTAATAGTTGGACCCGGTTTCTGAGTCCAAAGTACAGCCAGTGGTGAAGTTTTCTAGATGCTTAGCTCAAGGATGGCAGTGGTGATCTAATGGACTTTCAGGTTTACAGTGGAATGTCTTTGAATAACAACATTGGATGTTCTGGTGAACTTTCTGAATTGCCCACAAAACTGCATGAAGTTTGCACGTATATAATCTGTGTGGTGATTTCTTTGCAGTTTTTATTAGTCCTCTAGCTTCAGCTTCCAAGGCTTCAAGAATAGGGTAGGAAAAGGACAGTCTTCATTCTCAGTTATGTCAAGTCACAACAGCAGCAGAAGAATTAGAAATGTTAGTTTAGAGAGTTGTAGCCAGGTAGCAGAGAAAACTAGAAGACTTGAGATCCGACAAGAGTGTGCTACAGTTTTCCATTGAAACAAAATCTCTCTCTATAGTCCCATTTTTATTCTTGTTTACAAATAAATCTAATTGCATTAGATTTGTCCTGATTATTTATACAGTGCAACAAGAAAAGTGAATGACCACATAGGCCTTTTTGAGTTTGCTTTGTTGTAGCTTTTCATAAGGAATCTCAAACTAGATTTTTTTAAGTCTCTAAAGGCTAGGAAGCCAAACTAAGAACTCTGACTTACCTGAGAAGAACACCTCAAAATAGCCAACAGCTATTCACTGGAAAGCTTGGCAGGCAAATTTAAGAAGGAAAGCTCAGCTTAGAAGGGGTTATGTCCTACCTAATTTCTGGGAGAGTACATGAGACCTACAGTAAGAGAAACTCTCAAAACTGACCTCCAGAGTTTTCTTCCTAACAGGGCTCCACACTAAGGGGAACTACTTGGAATATGAATAAAAATTGGTCAGGCTAGAGGCAAAAGAGATGGAGGTAGGAGATGGTCTAAAAGCCTGAGTGGAAACATTGAGCTTGCATCTGGGTCTTTTGAACTTTACAACATGCTCGGGTGGATGCCCCACAATGTTAATAACTTCAGTCCTTTCCTTTTGATCTGAACAGATGCCCTGGAATGTTCTCTTCCAATATTCTGCACGGTAGGTAGAGTTCTGGGAGTTCGGTGGAGAAAAAAAACCTGGGGGTTTTTAGCCCAGCCTACAACATACATCTGGTCACTGTATCCCCTACTTTCTGTGTGATGTTAACATTACCATATGTGCTAGTTGAACTCCATTCTAAAGACCCTCAGTCTTACTTTTTTCCAAGAAATAAATCCTTGTCTTCTATCCAGTAGGTTAGCATGGAAGAGAAACTAGAGATCCAACTCCTCTGCAAAGAGTTCCCCCCCCCCAATTTTCCTCATTTTAGCTTCTCTCCCTTTACTTCTAGCTTCAGACACATAGTGTTGCCTAATCCTGATTCTTTTGATGATTCTCTGCTTAAAATCAGTGGGCTTCTCAGATCTCTTGGATCACTTCTGCCTTAAGATTCTTCTTTTTCGGGTCTGCTCAGTAAGTTATCACAGGTCCATCTGTTTTCCAGCTTGCAAAATGCATTCCAGTTGGTTTTGTAAATGTCACAAATTGCTGGGACCATAAATCTCAGTTCCTTTATCCCAATTATAGTGCTTAAGATTTGCATATTCTTCTGAGATCCTCTATTGGTCATTTCAGAGTATACTCCTAGGAGTATATCCCTGAGCTACCCAATTTGTATGCAGCACACCGTGGACTGCCATGAAAAGGTTGTTCATGTGTCATGAAATACAGATCACATTAGTCCTTGGGGTGGTAGATAGGGCCTGGAATGATTTCTAGAGATCTGGGCCTTTTTTTCTGAATTCTTCAGAAAGTGGCCTGGGCAGAGCAAGCCTGACAATGTGCCCAAGGTCCCTGCAAGCAGTGACCACATGAAATATCTAGCACTTACTGCTCTGTAATAAGGAAGGACATTCTCTACCATCTGGACATCTACATCAGCAGCCTCTGTGGAATCCACGGAGCTACTGCCTCTTTCCCAGGTGCCCCAAGAGCATGGTATACAGACCAAAGATAAGGGTAGGATCTAAAACTGTCCTCATATGCCTCTGAAGGCTCTATTCATTTTGCAATCCAGGTGTATTTTTAAAGGCACTCAGCCAGTGGCTAAGTCATAACCCAAGCAACATATGTGTATCCTGCAAATGAGAGATTCACTATTATTTTAAAATTCTTGATTTGAAAAAGTTTGAATGAATTTGAAATCTATTATAATTACCACAAGAATTTTTATCAGATTATTAATGAAAGAAAGAATATCTGTAAGATCCTTTAAACATGATTTCAATCATTCCAAATTCTGAAAAAATTTTAAATGTGTTTGAGTAATTTTTCATATATATGTGTGAACAAAGACTTTACTTGATGGCAACTATCAAGAACTGGAAAAGGTCATCATTAAAAGATCTTGACAAAGAGCCATGTTATAAGTGTTCAAGTATAAAATCTAATTTTTAAAGTATTTTAACAGACATAAGCTCAAGTTTCTCATTAAAATTTTTCAATGAATATTATGTTCAAGTTTCATATACATTCAATATCTAAAATTTCTACAAACTTTGTACTTTGTTTCCTTTCATATAAAAACTTGACTGAATTTTCACCAAGCTCCATACGGAGCCCTTGCATCCCTTCACCTTATCTGTGTCTTAGACTGGATCCCCTGGAAACAGATTCTGAGAAAGAGAATTCCAGGCAGGAGATTTATTGAGAAATGCCAGCAGGAGATACACCCGTAAGGAAATAAAGGTGAAGACAAGACTGGACAGAGAAGGAAGAAAACCCACATCTCAGGTACAACCGAGGTCTCAGCTGATCCCATTTGGAGTTCCGGAGAAGTGATGACCTTTAAAATTGTCTCAAATTGATGCTAGGGGCTGGACCTGTATACAGTAACTTCCCCCCTCCTTATCCACAGATGTATGTTCTAAGACCGCCAGTGGATATTTGAACACACCTAAGACCAAAACTTATACTATGTTTTTTCCTATACATACCTACATTTTCACTTAAAAGAAGTATTTTACAGCTTCTCTTTGTCATATCCAAATTGCCAGCATCATTAGTCTGGTGCTTGGGGCCAATATTAAGTAACATAAGGATTACATGCATACAAAAACTGTGATACTGTGACAGTTGATCTGATACCCAAGATGGCTACTAAGTGACTAATGAGTGAAAGCATGTACAGTGTGGATGCAATGGACAAAAAAAGATTCATGTCCCAGGAAGGATGAAGTGAAACAGTTGACACAAGATTGCACCATGCAACTCAAAAAGACACACAATTAAAAACTTATGAAATGTTTATTTCTGGAATTCGACTGTGGGTAACTGAAACCAATGAGAGCAAAACCACCAATAAGGGGGACTACTGTATTTCCCACATCAGCCATTCATTACACCTCCTGGGAGGGCATGTAACCTTGGATGAAACACTGGGACAAGTCAGAAGCTGATTTCCTCAGCAGCTTGGAAATGGGTGAGTCAGCCCTGACAGGGCGGAGCACTACAAAATATGCTGCATTGAATGCTCAGGAAGTACTGCTAAATTATCATAGAAACTAAGTTTTATTTCTTTCTTATTGAGCAACATTCATTTGGATTATTTACATTGGGCCTACTTTTTCTGGAATACTCTGAACATCCTGAATTTTCATCAACCTTGTGGACGATATCGCTAAATGTTTTTCATAACACTAATTACTATCTAACATTATAAAGTAATTTATGTGCTGTGACATCTTTGTTGTTACCATTATAATGTAACATTTCGAGGGAATGTTGACAGCTTCATTAATTATTGTCTTGCCAGCACCTAAAACACTGACTGGCATATAGCAGGCACTAAATAAATATTCTCTAAATAAGTGATAAAATGAATGAATACACCACTTTTCTCTTTCCTTATTATTCTTTTTAAATCTTTACATTCTGCTTCTCAATATCTTATTCTGCTATAAAAAGTCTTTGAATGGCAGTGTCACAAAGCCAATACCCTTAACCCCCTTGGACATCAAAAGAGTTTACAGATCCTTAAAGAATCATTTGATGAGTTGTCTTGACCAATAATTACTGTTTACTTTCAAGGAATGTCATTTTCTTAATTTCAAACTATAAATGCCTTAAACTTTTAAAAGTGCTTCTTTATTATGATTCATATATCAGAATAGAATTGTCAATTCTATAAAAAATGAAGTTCCTCACATCCATACATTTGTCAACTGTATAATTGCTACCTTTTCCTAGTATATTCAGAAATGAGAAACATTGACTTGACAATACTTTCCACTTCTTATCTCTTTCAGCATGTTGTCTTACTCTGTTAATTCTTCAATTTTCTTAGTAGTGTTATTAAGTTTTCCTTCGGGGTGTTAATAACATCTGAAAATATTACAGTACAATATATACTTTCTGAGTGGACTTTTTGCTATTATTCTGTTCAGAAATTATTTCCTCTACTTCTACTGTATGACTAGAGAGATATAGTAACAACAGTGTGTGTTTGTTTGTTTGTTTCTGTTTTTTTAATTAGACCATCAGAATGATCTCTTTTCTTCAGTTTTAAAATGTGTCAATTGTTCCATTTTTCCATTGTTCTCCCCTAATCATCTGATTGGTTAACTTGGGACCTCTGTTTCTGTTACAGCTTATAATATATACTGTGCATTGCAAAGTTTATGGGAATTGTGACACATTTTTGAGACTTTTTAATAACAAGTTCTCAGACATTTTCAATATAGAAAACACATTTCTTCAGATTGACTAAATATATTTGTTTGCAAATGAGTTATCTTGTTTTCTTAGTTTTTCTTTAATTTTTAATCTTCTCAGTTGTATGTCCAAAATTATCATTTACATAAAATTTACATCTCATCCCTTCTACATGGTTGATAATCTTTCACATATACTCCTTTTTATTGCTGTTATTTTCAGGACCTTTTTCCAAACAAATACAGTCAGTGATTTTCACTGTTTCACCCAGTTTAATTCAATCACTTTGACTTAGCCAAACACCATTTACAAGGGGTACAAACCTACATAGGACTCAGTGTTTTAATGTTGATCTTTCTATGAATATACATTAATAAAGTCCTTAGAAAAGATCATCTAGGTTTGTCTCTGTCCTAATTCTGTTTACATCTTCCCTTTTCTTATGTTTTTCTATCCTACTGCAGTAGTTTGCTTACTTCCTCATATTACAAAGTTTTACCCTCTTAAAAACTGATCATTAATTGCAATACATAAGAATTATCAACATTTATTGCTACTATGTTTCAAGTGTTGTTCTCAGTTTGTAAATCATTCATCATTTCTTTTAAACTTCTTTACATTTCTTATAAAATATTATTACAATGCGTTTTATAAATGAGAACTCTAAAATTAGAGTGGTTGAACAATTGTCAACCACCAAACCATAAATACATCGGGAAATCTGGTTTTAAATCTTGTTATCTGTGAAATTTCCATGCCTCATATGTGTGATCTTCTTTAAAATATCGACTTCTCTCTCCCATTAAAACCCCAAAACCATAATTCTATTGGGTTTATAATTCCTATACCTCCATCGAAATTTATGAATAAGAGTATGTGTTGCAGTAATCACTGGGGATTTGTCTTTCTTGTAACTTTGCCCAGTGCAACTCTTCTGTGATGTGAGTTTGATTGGGGGTAGAAAATGATTTGGGAGGGAATCTTTTGGAGGCAATATGCCTTTTGAGAAATACTTCTACATTACTTTATAAGATTGCAAGCAAATTTCCCAAAGTAAAACAATTGCTTGCTCTTGAGGCTAAAAATATTCCAATTGAGTAATATAAATCAACTTACCAGTTAACCATTTCATGTTTTCTCTGTATGTTATTAATTCTTTATTGTCACCACTCTACTTGAAAAAATGCTGCATTCAATGTTCACTTTCCAAGTTGCATATATTCAGAGCAACTTTCCCAATGTCTTTTTGAATCCTTACCCAATAACTCCTATTCATCCAAGGTGCCCTGTACAAATTTCTATGAACTCTCATTTTAATATCCAATATTTCTGAAAAATAATGACTTCTTTCAAGTTTGAGATAAAACAAAGCAGAACAAAGAAACTAAATGAGACAGAATAGAAGCATGTAAATTTTAATTGGGGGTGAGAACTTTATTAGTTTTATCTAGAAAAAGTAAACAAATGAAAATTGTGAATTATATTAAAGAGTGAGTTATACCATCATTATTAAAAGCTATTTTAAAGTTTTAATAGTTAAAACAATGGGATGGTAATTTAAGAATTGAAGAACAGAAAACAGAGAAGCTCTAGAACTAATGTTAGAATCTAAATATAGTATTTAAAATACTTCAATTCCATAAGAAAAAGATATATTATGCTTAACATTATACTGAGAAAACTAATTATTTTGGGAAAAAAGACCAATTCTCAGTTGGCATCATATCTAAAATATATAGTATTCAAATTTGATAGAAAGGGTAAAGATAACAAGTGAAACTATAAAATACATATGAATATTTAAGATACAAAAGATGAGAAATTTCTAAAATTAAACCATATAATACGTATGAAAATAATAATGTATTTGCCTACCACATAAAATTTAAATTGTTAATATATCAAACATTATTGTTTTCTATATTATTAAAAAGTTTGTTTTATTTAGATATAAATAATTAATGTAAATCCATAAGCAAAATAAACAAGTTATGAATAAATATTTTACATAACTCATATAATTACAAATGGTCTTATAAAAATCTAATTATTATGAATCAGAGGAATGCAAATAAAATAATACCAGTGTGTTATAATAGCTTATAAATTGGCAGCAAGAAAGGGATAGCATTGACTATTAACATTTCAACCACAGTTGGCATCACAAGGCGGCAAGTAAGATGGCAAAAAATAAGTTCAAATGTATTTGCCAAAGAACAGTTAATGTAGAAGTAAATATTTTTAATTTATATAATTTGTGGACTTACATCTCCATTATTTCTTATGGTAATACAATGGCAATTTCAAGACAGTTGAGTCCCATCTAGAACAAGAGACCCCAAGCATTCAAAACACCAAATATCAAAGTATTGTCTTGGTCTATACAGGGTAAGTATCATAGACTGAGTGGCTTATAAACAATCAAATTTTATCTATCACAGTTCGGGAAACTGGACAATCCAAGATCAAGATGCCAGCAGATTCCATGACTGGTGAGGTTCTGCTTCCTGGTTCATAGTTGTCAATCTTTTTCCCATGCCTTCACTTGGCAGAGGGGCAGGGAGCTGTCCACAGACTCTTAAAAAGGCACTAATGACATTTACAGAAATTTCACCTTCATGACCTAATCACTTCCAGAAGGCCCCACCTTCAAATACCATTACACTGAATGGTATTTGAATATAAATATTGGGAAACACAAACATTCAGTCTGTAGTAGGTGTAAGTATTTACAGACACATGTATATTAAATGCAAATATGTATTACATAGCTATATTTAATAGTATATATATCTTTAAAAAAAAGACTGCTCCTTTAAAATTCATTAGTGCCTATAAGTGCTGATATTTCACAAATGTATGCAAAGTTTAAAAATCTATAGCTTTGTTCAGAACTCAGACAGACTGAATATCTTTATGAGGAAAAGAAATCACACAAACTCATGCATGGTTTTTCTTTACAATTGTAATATAAACATAATCTCAGTTCATGAATTTAATTTTCCTTCATTAACTTCTTTTCACATTTTAGTTGAGCCACAAAAATACTAAATGAATACTATGCATGTATTTTTAAATTGGTTATTTTTCCATGTTGTATTTCTACCAGAATCTTTTGTTCCAAGTCACCGAATGCATTTCATAAGAATGAGTCACTTCAAAATGAGATTTCTTAGATTAAAAGCATAAAGTGCATGTATTTGGAAAAAAAAGAAAAAAGAAGTATTTAAAAAAAAAATATGAGTAAGTTAGCATAGCCAAAGGGCAGCATCATCTGATGTGGTGACAAGCTTTGCATGTTTCATGTATTTATGCAGTTTCCATAGCAGCCACCATATCACATGATAGTTCAAAATAATTTGTAATTGCCAAGAACTCTTAAAGGAAACACCCCCAACTCTGATATAATTTTAAAAATCAACTAAATGTTTCTGAATCTAGATCCTTGACTTAAAGCCAAAATTGAAATGTTATAGAAGGTACAACCTCCAAACCTCTATTTTCTTATTCATAAAATGTTAATAAAAATATATGCCTGCCTAACAGGATCAGTGAATAATAGATATGAATTGTGGAAAGTGAAATATGCTGTACAAATGCTGGGCACAGTTAATTTGCAGAATCGTAGACTATCATAACTGAAAGAAATGTTAGAGGTCACCTGGTTTCAGTTCCTCGCTTCACAAATGTGGTAAAAAGCACTAAACTTGTTCACAGGGTCACATTAGGTGAGTGACAAGGTCATTATTAGCACTAAGTTGGTCGTTTGTCTCTACGTCCGATGTTCCTGACCTTTACTCCTTCTGTCCATGTGGGCAGCTACAGCTCTATGAAAGCTACCATCCCCTTTCTCCTTGATTTTTCACAGAGGTTACTCTGATGGAAACAAGTGCTCCAATCTTCAGAGCACAGTCTGCACGGATCTGACCATACAGCATTTGGAGTTTATCTTTTTTCACAGCTGAGATTCTTACTATTAATTCCATATTGGGTTCTAAGCATCCTCATCTTCTAAGTTCTTTAGCCTTTTCAGTGTTTGAGAATAATCTCTAAAATAACAGGGATTTTTAACAGATATCTTGAATCTAAATATGTCTAGGCATTATGCTAATCAGAAAGGGGAGAGAATTTGTCTCCTGAAAGAGTTATTATCTAAGTATTCTTCATCAAAACAATATTGAATTAATAGCCATTTTAAATCATGTATGATATATTTTAGTTTGAAGTCAATTTCATGCTAGATTTTTTACACAGATCTAATTTAATCACAAATAAAGCTCTATTTGAGAGAGGTTGTCCCTAGTTTGCTGGTGAAAAAAAATGATTTTTCAGAGATGTTAATTAACCTTTCTATCATGACAATAATATTGGAGCCAAGACTTGAACCTAGGTCTTTTTGTTGTGATGGTTTTTTGTTTTGCTTTGTTTTTAGTTAGCTGCTTTTTTCATTACTCAATGATGTCTACACAATCAACAAGTGCTTTTGGTCAGTCTTGCTCACTGGTTTAGTGTCATGTACCTGTGTGATCTAGAATAGAAAAAGCCTGACGCAGAGACCATATTCTTACACAGGCTCCTGAGATTTCCTAACCCATTCAAACTAGGTCTTTCTGTCTATTTCTTCTGACTTTAACTGTTAACTTACATTGCTGTCTTCATCTTGCCTTCTCAACTTGACTCATAACCTCTCAACTCTTGGTTATAATGCAGATTACTAATTATGACCATCTTAATTTGATACTATTGCCCCATAAATAGACCTCACTTAGCCTGTCCAGGCATGACAGATTAAAGCCACTAAATCCCTGCCTCCACCAGTTTACTGTTGATCAAGGACTAGCTGATCATAGCTAACGAATTCACAAAACATATCACAGATACTGTAGAGTTCCTCTTTATCTTTTTTTGTAGAGCTTCTAGGTCTTCTTGAGGGAGAGACTCTCATCAGATCTCTTTTTCCAGGGTTCTATACTCCGAAGATGACTAAATCATGGGATAGGTCCAGAAATGTTTCTGGGAACAAGCACTTCACTAACTTTGAAGGAACCTAGTGAGGATTAGGAGTGAAACAGAAATCTAAAAGCGTAGAGCTGAAGAGAGGCTAATGGATTTATACACCCATGTATAATTTAGAAGACCACTATTTATTTACTTGTTCTCCCACTTACTATGTAATTTCCAAAAAAGAGTCACTTTATTTGCCACTTATTAATGTATATCTATTATCTAGCACAGTGACTAGCACTTAGATTTTCAAAGATTTATATTCTGAAAGAATAAACAAATATATATATCCTTTGCAATAAAATGCATAACAGATACTTAAAAATAGACTTTCTTATTTAGAAATATAATTTTAATTATACTCAATTCACATTATTTATATGTTGTTATAATTTTCTTCTTATCCTTGCCTGTTTGGAATTAGTTTTAATTGTTAAAAAAAAATGGAGAGAAATGGGGCACTGACTTAAGGGAAAGAGCCTGTTATGAATAAGGTACAAGTAAAATGATAACACTAGATTTCTCAATTTATTGGCTTTTCCATTGCTGAAATAGTAAATGAAGCTATTTGCACAGTAATAGTTTTAATTAAAGAAGAACATTTGAAAACCAAAAGATATCTAAAGCCCTTTCCTATAATATGGTTTTAGAAAATAACTATTGACAAATATCTATTTTTATAAATCAGTAAGTAAAAGAAGTTAATTAATGTTTTTTTACTCTTCAAGTAAACTTATTGAACTAAAATTAATCTGGGTACATCAAAGTTTAAGAAGCTAAAAAAGATTTGAAAGAAGTTAAACAGTAGCACAGAACCTCTGAAGACTTTCTTCTGTGTTCTGTCGTGATTGCTGCTTAGACTTTGAGAGGCCTCTCTTATTCTGTAAGATCTTTAAATGTGAGGTGCTGCAGGCTTTGGGTTATTAATTTTAATGGCTAAAGACTATTTAGAAGATGATAGGTAGGTTAAATAGATAGATGATAGATAGATAAATAGGTAGATAGATGATAGATAAAGACATTAATTTGTTCCCATTGAAAAATAAGAAGTTTGCCATGTTTTATACTTAAAAGACAAGCAGTTAAGCTGATCATCATTCTATGATATTATTCTTATGCTAATGTTTTACACATGGTAGAAGTCAATAAATAATGATCTCCAGAAGTATTTTAATTCATTGCAATTTGTGCAATTTCTAGTAATAAGTACTACCCTGGCATTTATAGAATATAGTACAAATATTGTCACTCTTAATTATAATACATTCTGATGACCTTGTTTACTTTATAAATTACTTGTTCACTGTATGTCTATATCTACAAACCACCAGTACTACCCCTCTCAACCTTCCCACACCCCATCCCTTCACCACAACTACCAATCGTTATTTGTCAGGAAGATCTTATATCCCGATTATAAAAAGTGCTTAAACTTTAGAATTGGAAATATCTTCCAGAGATAATATACCTCAACCCCACTATTTTATAAATTAAGAATGTGGATCCCAGAAAATGTAAGATCACCAATCTGGTTGATAGCAAATTCCCTGGCAATCAGTTAATAATCTATCTTCCTTCTACTCTAATTTTTAAATTAATTATATTATTAAGAAAATAGAATTTTAAATGGATTCATTCTTATAGTTAGCTTATTTTCTTTTCTACAAAGAATACATCATAAATACCGTGTTGAGCAAAGTTCACAAACAGATTGTATTCTATCTAGTTATACTGATTCCATCTTTTTGCCCACAAGTGCAATCACCAAGAAAAATCATATCAACTCTGTCAATCCACAAGACTGGAATAGTTATTCAAATAAGTTTGACATGTCTTATAAAATCACCCAAACATTAATAAGTCCAAGAATGCTTTAGCAAAGTATACAGGATCTAAATCTGCAGCCATTCAGAGTACATTGCAAAGAACCAATCATCTGATATTCAAATTCCTTGGACTTTAAATGATCCTAATTAATGCTGCTGCCTGGACTCCATTCTTTCAGACAAACTATGCTCTTTAGGTAATAACATATCCCAAGGAAGAAGTCCTTTCAGTTTAACTCTAAACTGCATGAGTGTTCATACATGATGAATGACCAATCCATTGAACATAAAGAGTAGTGGTAAAATGTGTGGGCCTTGGAGTCTAACTACTTGAATTGTCTCCCTCTTACTGGTCTTGTAACCTATAAAAATTACTTATTATCTGATCCTCCATTTTCTTGTCTTTAAAATTGAGCTAATAATACCTCAGAGGTTATTGCAAGCATTAAATGAGCTATTTCAGACAAAAACACTAAGAAAAATTACCTGACACAGAGGAAACACTCAATAAACATTAACTATTATAATTAATTCATTGAAAAAATATTTTTCTTAGATATAAAACAAATGGCAGATTCTGCTATTTTTCAGGGGGAAAAAAAAGAGTTCATTCAATTTCAGAAATTGTTACTTTTTATAAGAACAGCCTAGGTCTAAGTTCAAGCCACAGCCCAGTTGTAAGACCTTGGCCAACCAAGTTAATCTTCTTGTTTCTGTTTCCTCATATTTGAAATAAATATCATAGTATTTACTACTTTATGGCATGTTATGAGGTTCAGATGAATCACTATAAATATATATACACTACTAAATTTCTAAATGACCTGTAATTAGCACATGTAAACATTTGCTATTATTCTGGATCTTCTGTATAAAAAAGGATATATTTAGAACTACTTTAATCTTAGACTTATTGAATATAAAATAAAAAGTTTTACAGCCATTTTTATTATTCTTTGAATCAAACTATTTTATATTCTGTACCCAATAGTTATTACTCCCTTTGACAGGAAATGGTGTGAGATGACAATGCCTATAAATACTTGTTTTTTTCAAAGTCTACTATTGAATTACTGTTTTAGCCTTTCTAAAATTGTGTTTGATTAGTTAAATAACACACCATCCCTCATCATCACCCAATTCCCACCCAGGTTCTCTGTGGATTTGTGAGTTTATAAGTAGAAGAGATTTAATTAAACTATGGAAGAGTATAGAGGTCAAGAATTTTCTGTATTGTGCAAGCAACAGTACTGCTAGGTGGCATATATCAGACATATTGGTGTAGAACTACTTAGCACAAAGGTTACAATACTTCGGGCCATTAAAAAGAACACAAAGCTGTTGCTTTAAGGCAGATTAGAATGAGAATGAGGAAAGAAGCACAGCATCACTCAGAAGTCTAGTTCCATTCTCCCCTTAACTTTTTCTGCCAGGATACCTTGATTTTTGTTTTTTGTTTTTTTAAGGCTGTTTCAGATATAATTATACAAACAAAAAACTATACAAAAATCATAAATTAAAGTTTAAGAGAAAAATATAGCCCTAATACACAAGACATTTATCTCTTTTTGTCTTCCCATTTGCTTATGAGTACTTTATTATAGTATTAATATATGTGTGTGTGTATATATATAATGGTTTTTGCTCTTAAAATATCATATTTTTACATACTATAGTTTGACAAATACCAGAAATGCTGTCTCCTGCTTTTGTGTTAAACATAGACCTTTCCAGTTATTTTGTTAATTTTCTGATACAACTATTCCTGTGAGGGAAAGAGCTTTTCTTTTATATATGTTGAATCCCTAACACCTTAGAGATTATTCATACCCTTTCTTCTAAGAGTGATAAGAAATATGGGGCCTCATATTCATAATGTATTACAGGTAGGCATGGAAATAAAAATAGAAAGGAAGGAAATAAGACAATTGCAAACAGGCAATAGGAATTATAAATATTTCCAACTTTCATTGCTGCCCAGACTATGTCTTACCCAAGATATTGCCCTGATAGTCAAAAGATTTAGGAACTTTATTCTCTCCTCCAAAGTGGTAACAAAATATTCCCATGGTTTGCAGTAACTACCCATTAGTTACGTATAATATACACATCCTACTTCAGTTCCTATACTTTCACCTGTCACATGGGAACCTAAACACAACATCAAGGTTATCTCTTTTTATTATATTTCTTTTTTTTTCTAGAGCAGTGTAGCAAAAGAATCATTACCTCTATGACCAGTCAAGAATCTAGCTAGCATTTATCTATCTATCTGTCTGTCTATCTATCTATCTAGTATTTCCACAAGCTATTTTTCCAAAAAGAGAGAATTTGCTACAAAATAGTAGTGAGTTATCTCTGTGTGGGAATACCGTATTGCCTGTTGATAGTGCTGAATTAGCACTAATAGGAATGAAATCATGAGTTTAATTTTCACAGTGATTCTCTTTGTTCTATAACTGTCCTCATTTTTCCTGCTTTGTCCACTTGCAAAAAGAACGATAACCTCATGGGCTCCTTTATACCTCCATGATGGTCAGAGAGTAACTGGACTTCAACTTTCAAGGGTGTCAGGACAGGTGGGATTCAGAGCATTTCTGTGAGATCCCCAATGACACACACATGCCTTGACAAAGAATAAACCTGTGGTCTTAAGAGGTGAGAGTTGTCCAGCCTAGGAATCAGGGAGACTGTCCCCAAAAAACTGTATCTCAATCACCATCCCCTAAAAGGATCCTCTAGGTCATCTTTGCATTGGAGCTGGAGTTTGATCATGTTCAGGAGCCCATAAATCTGATGTTTCCTCTTCTTTAAAGGGAGGTCCCAGGGGAATTTGTTCGCTGTCTGCATAAACATAAGCCTCTGCCTGTTTCTCAGAGTCAAAGGAACCATGGCATTTTCATCTTTCCTGAAGATTTTTCCAGGCTTCTATTCTCTTCTTTCATTTTAGCATCAGTTTCAGAAGTTTCTGGAGTATACAGATGGTCCTCTTCTCCCAGCAAAGAGAGACATAAGGACTCTTTCCAGCAAGAGAAGAGATCAAAGGCTCCACTGGAAAGAGAGCACCACATGTAGAACACTCAGAATAAACAGGTAGTGACTTCCTATTGCAGGTGACCTCCCCAACCCCCAACAGCCTGGGATATTTGACTCATCTTTTGGAGTCAGTATAGTGCAGGAAGCACAAAAAACTCTCTTCCTTCTTTGAGGGCTCTAAATCTACATGGAGCCCATTTTGACCATATCATGCTGTGAAACTCTGCCCTCTCTCCACTAGCAGATGGGAGGACATAAAAGCCACTTACATTTCACTGAATGGAGATTTTAAAATTGATATGAAAAGTAAAATACAAATAATGTCATGTACTAATAGTAATGAATAGCATCAAATAGTTATTGTTGATAGGCATATTCCATGGATGATTTTCCACTCTGGAAAAATAATTATACCAAGATTGTACATTCATTCCTTCTTGAGTAAAGATAATAGTGAATAAAATCAAGGGAAGACTCAAAAAATGCAAAACCATGGGAACAGATTGTTATATAATTATCACATTTAATACCATGTAATCCAAACATTACCAAATATTCCAGTGTGGGTCTGTGTGTGTATATACATGCCCATGAGTAGACTGAAATACCTGCATAATCTGATCAACACTTGAAACAATCTGTAAAAGAGCCTTGTCTAAAGTACTTAATTTAGTCACATGGTACATCCCTTGCCTCTTCATGTTTCCAGGCTGGTCTTTGGGCCACTGTCACTCAAGTACTGTTCACTATGATTACCTCTCTCTCAAAGACTGAGAGCAGGTGATGTGTTAGCCTGGAATGTGCCCATGGACTCCAACTTACCCATTGTCATACTCTATTTATTCTAGCTAAAATATTTGAAGAAAAAGAACAGTTGTATCTCTTAACCATCACTCTTCAAATTCATTGCAGCCATAGATAAAAAGGAGAATGGTTATACCATCATACCATCAGAGGTTTAGAATGCCCACCCAATCTATCCATCTCTACCATTCCAAATTATGTCAAGTATCATATAGCAAAAGATCACCAATCCAGGACATATTGAAAAAAATTGCTCAGAAATAAATTAAAAGTTTAATTTTAGTGGTTCAAAACAACTAACCTTGAGTAGAGGGTGTCAAGTATGATGAAAACTAATAAAAATTTGTATTCCTGCTTTAAAAAGTTTTAAAAAATTACAAGTAAGAAATTATAAGTTAAAATAATAAAAAGGTAAATAGATAAAAGAAATATATCACATTTCTTTAAATTTCAAAGCTAAAAATGACCATTTCAACCCCTTGAGATAATTTAAGTAAGCCAAATCCCAAAGAGGTGAGATACAAGGTAACACTACAGGTATAGCTGTCTTAACTTATCTCTTTAGACTCCCTAGTCAGTGACCTTTCCATTGCCCTCCACCGACAGTAAAAAACTGACTTTTATCCTGACTTGTGGAAAGAATCTTATGAAATGTCTGGTGCAGTAAACCCGCAACATACTTCCACATTAGTCTGCTTTGTGGCCTATATCCTATCACCAAACAGTGTTTGCTTTCCAAGACCTCCAAAAAGTCCCTTCAGAAAGTGATAACTTCTAAAGACATTATTATCACAGGCAATAACAAAGACATAAGTAGCTTTTCCTCACCAGAATTTTGCAACAGCTGTGACTAAGTGACTAATCTAAACATGCATAAAACTCTCCAGCAGAAAATGGTAATATATTATTTGCTAGTGATTGTTTCTTGAGGAAGGAAGCATGGAGAATTAAAAAAGAATTAGGGTAGGTATTTAAGAGAGATGGTTTGATGTAAATGTTGTATTTACATCTTTGAGGAAACCTGTTCTCATATTTCCATATAACATGATTGATAAAAAAGGAACGTGGCACACAGTGAATACAGAGCCTGGAAAAACAATTTTTTGTTGTTCAAACTGGATCGATATTCGTTAGATATCTAATCTGTTCAAACTTTTGGCATGGGGGTGGAACTAGAGCTGTGCTACAAAAGTTTGGTTCTATTCTTAAGCGAGAAAAGTTTCAAGCATTTTCACTACATTTACACTACAGATTACCTACATTTTTCCCTAGCCCCATTTTCATCAAACAGAGACACTACACATTTTGCTCTTGTAGAGGGTCATTTCACAGGTTAGGTGATGTGGGATTCCAGGGATCCTGGGGTCCATTTCACTTGGCAGATGTTTAATTGAATTCACCTGGAGAATATGAGTTATAATTTGTGAAGATTTAATAGTAAGATAAAGAATAGATTAAGTTTCAACTATAAATTCAGAAGCAGAAATAAGAGATAAAACCAAGAATGGGTGCTTAATGAAGTTGGGGATGAAGTAAAAGTAAATAAACAAGATGAGCAGATGAGGATCAAGTTTAATTGCCAACAGCCATTTTCAATGACTAGTGACTCATTAAGTATCAATAGTTAAGATTGACTTAATGGCCCACCACTACCTTCCTCAATTTCTCATTTCTAGGTGTAGTATTTTTAAGACTTCTCATCAGTAACTTCTAAAACTTTATTACATCTTCTAGTATTCTAGAGATAAGAATGTTGCTCTCACAACTTGTGTCTGAATACTGTCTTTTTATGAGTAGTTTGGGCTAATTATTTTAGCATTATTAACCTGTACCATAATCTGAAAACTGGAGCTAATTATACCTTTTCTACCTAGTTGTTTTGAAGATTAATAAGATGACATACACAAAACTAATATAGAGCTTGGCGTAGAGGAAGTGTTCAGCAAATGATAGATGCTACTATCAACTATTAGCATTATACTTTATTCTGGAACTGAGCATATCATGATTCCAGTTCATTTTATATCATAAATGGTGATTTCCTCTCTGTGATTGCCGGTAGAGGTGGCAAGGACATAGGTGTTAAGCAGAGATTATGCTCCCTAGGAATAATAGGAATCATCAGAAATCTGGGTTCATGGATGTTCACAATCTCTATGATTTTAAATGGGCAGAGAAAGTAGTTTCCAAGTTATTCAGAGAATTTTAAAACCAGTCTGTGTCTGAAAAGGAGCAACTTATTTGGTGTTTACTACATTCTCTTCCACAAAACTACAGTACTTGATATGTATTAAGTATTCTGGCAATATTTGCTAAAGGGGTAAACATTCTCAAAGAAAGTTTTACTGACTTACAGAAAGAACTACATTACAGTAGTCTGCTCTCTACTGTACCTCTTGTAATGGTTCATTGGTCTCTGTGACCAAGCTGATTCTTAAAATTGTCTTTACCCTGTTTCGTTCTCACTATTTTGAATGATAAAGTATAGCTTGACGTTTAAGAGCTTCTGGAGCCAGTGAGATCTGGTATCAAAACGTAGTACCACCATTTCTTAGTTGTCTCTAAAGAACAATATCATTATCAGGAGCATGCACACTTCCCTGATGTAATATATGTACTCGGTGTGTCATTATTATGGAAAACAAGCACAGCTACAGAGTAGAAATGTGTATTTTATTAGCCTACTAAACATTCCACTTGAGGGATTCTCTCATTGGTTGGTAAAGCATTCTTTCAAATGTGTCTCAACAATCATTCAAAATTGTGTACAATCCACCATGTCTTTTGGCCATGATCACATTTATATAATTTGTAGTAATTAGTCTAATAACACCAATTATGAAAGTATCTTGGAAAAGTTCCATATTGTCATAATCAGAACTTCATTTAGTACAGACACTTAGTATAAATATCATATTTTATTTCCTAACACTTTGATCAAAACATAAAATCTTATGAGGTCTGATTAACTTCACTTCTCAATTCCTATTTTAAGGAATATATTTAAGATATCATGACATTTTACTTTTTATTTTTGATGCATACCAACCAAAGTGGTTTGTTTTTTATGTTAGCAATGCTTGAATAAGACTATAGTTTAAATGTTTCATCACCACCATATTAAGAAATTTTTGGCAAGGCTATGGAGTTTTTGTGTAATTTGCAGTCATGGTTACAGCTATGGGATGCCCCACCTACCTATGAATAATAGCTTGGTTTGTCTCCCGTTTATCTCGAGTTGCATAATGTACTAGTAAAATCATGTTCCATACTCTAAGTATGTGTCTATATAAAGATCAAAAGATTCTGGGCCAATGTTAATTTTCTAAAGTCAAATTTATTTCAAAGATAAATAAATGGAAAATGATCAACATTCTAACAAGAAGCAAATAAGATACATTTATTTCTAGCAAACACTTAGAAAGATAAATACTACATGATTTTACTTGTGTATGGAATTGAAAAAAGTTGAACTCACAGAAATAGAGAGTAGAAAGTTCGTTACCATGGGCTGAAGGAAGAGGGGAATTGGGAAGTGTTGATCACAGGTACAAACTTTCAATTATAAGATGAATAAGTTCTGGAGACCTAATATATAGATGACTATAGTTAATATTAATGTGTTATATACTTAATATTTGCTAATAGAGATTTCAAATGTTCTCTCTACATATAAAAAATGGTAACTATTTGAGGTGATGAATATGTTAATTATCTTGATCATGGTAATCATTTTACATTATATACATATACACCTTAAATAAATAAAATTTTTATTTGTCAATCATACCTTAATAAATCTTAAAACAATATTTATTTCTGCTGAAATTTTCATATTTTGTTTTATAATACCCAAATAAAAAGAATAAAATAAATACATAATATAAATTTTATATTAACAAAGACCATTTATATAAATTTCTACAAATCAATAACAATATCATATATTTCAATGATTAGGGTGTCCAATATGTGAAATGTTGGCTTTAGGGCAGTAAATGAAATCATTAATATATTATATTTAAATATTTTCTGGTGAGTATCTTTGGAGACACCTCAACAGCTCAGTAGTAAACTCACCACCTACATCAACACCTACAAGTTTAACAATGATCTATCTGTTAGGGACCTTAGGAAGATCTCAACTTCCATTTACTTTAGTAAAACAGTTTCCCTTTTACTCCAAAGAAGGAACTTAATTGGTTATATCAGGTGGAGTGGAATCTTAGAGAAAGGTGGAAGAGAGAAAACACAACCCTGAAATTATTTTAGAAAGTTCTTTCAAGAAGTCAAGAGTGGGAGGGAGGAAGAAAAGAAGAAAGGGAAGATGAAAAGAAGGAAGGAAGGAAGGAAGGAAGGAAGGAAGGAAGGAAGGAAGGGGGGAGGGAGGGAGGAGGGAGGGAGGGAGGGAGGAGGGAGGGAGGGAAAAAGATTCTCACTTGCCAAAGATAAAAAGGATATTATTCAGTACACACAGATAAGAACAATATTTGAAAAACTGAATTTGTTTGTTTTTAGCTTTTTGATTGTTCAAATAAACTGAAGTACACAAACCCATAGGCCCCTATGTCAGTTTTTCAGTACATCGTTATTTTTGTTTGACACAAACATTGTAGTTGATATACATAAAACAAGAACAGAATTAACTATTCTTTGCTTCTGAAGGTGATCCACTTGGTTCCTATGGGTGAGCCAAATCAGCAGCAAAGCACTAGGAAAAGCTCCTGAAACCCAAACTCACTCAAGACTGACCTGTTACAAAAAAAAACAAATCAATCATTTAAACTGATAAATCCATCATTTTAAAGATAAAATTAAGCACAGTTACAAAAAAAAACAAATCAATCATTTAAACTGATAAATCCATCATTTTAAAGATAAAATTAAGCACAGTTCCTTACAGACAATGAAAGGTCTAATTTTCTCCCAAAGATATAGCTTCTTGTACTACCTCAATTAAATATGAATCTCTCTTGTAATACCTGTAACTTAAGTGCTAGACTTTATTTACCATTATAAATCAGTTCAACATATCTTGTTACAAAGTAACCTCTATCCCTCCCTTTTAAATTAAATGTCTTATTAATGGTAGTTTGAGCATTGTTTCAACTGAAATTAATCTGACAAAAACTGATTAAAAATAGAGAAATATACAAATTTATTTAATATAAGTTTTATGTTACATGAGAGAGCTTCGTAAGGAAATGAAGACCCAAGGAAAACGTAGAGCTGAGTGTTTGATGAACAGTGCACAGTAATGCAAGAATCTGACAGGCTGAGAAATATGAGGTAAGTGCACTAAACTGGGGAAAACTTAGCAAGGCCTGGTAGTTAAGAATCTTCTCAGCATACCTTGTCTTCATAGATAAAGATGCTCCTTTCCTCTGGGTCTAGGAAGGGCACCTGTCAGATGAGTGTCATTGGTCTGTTTCAGAGAAAAAGGGTGGTGGAGGAAAGATCAGAGTGATCTTCCTGCTTCTGCCATTTTCTCAGAGTCCTTCAGCTTATGGTATTCAATATACCAAAGTATCATATTTTGGGTGGCTTGTCAGAATCCCCATCAGTAATATAGGTATATGTGCATATCCACCATAGCCACCTATCCTTATTAGCACATAGCAACTATTTCATTAACCTTCTAAAAAAAATTAGATTGTCTCCTACAAGTGGACATTTAAGTCGTTTTCATTGTTTTGCTAATACCAACAACACTGCAATAAATAGCCTGGTATTTCTGAATACTTGTGCATATTCCTCGCAGTGGATTTTCTGTGCCAAATTTTATATGCATTTTAAAATTTGATAGAGATTTCTAAATTAGTATCTAAAAAAGCCAAAGCAATTTACAATGCTACCACAACAGTAAGAGAGTGCCTGTTTACCCACACTCTCATCGACAGTATAATCTCATGGATTAAAAAAAAAAAAAAGGTGGGTGGTGGTGGGATTCTGCACTGTTTTGACATGATTTTTCCTTGTATGCCACTCTATTTCTTCAGCAAAGGTTAAATAACTAGATTCAATGGTCATATGCTTTATAAAGTAAGTTAGAATGGCTCTGATGCTTTTCCTTATTGTTCATCTTTGAGAGAGGAAAAGTGAAGGAAAGGAGGCGAAAATCTCGGTTACATTTGACTGCACCTAGGTCAGAAAATATTCAAGGGACGTTGAATGTGGAAACAAGCCCTAAAAAATAAGCTTGTCTTTGTTCCAAAAATGTACTTTAATATGCACTAATCAAAATAAAGTCATCTTGCAGATCATTAAATTTTTCAGTAGCATAATTATCTCTGTGTATTTCATCTACTTTGGAAAAAGCTTATTGATGCATGCAGAGTGTACATCTGAGTTTCACAAATGTGGTCTAAATGACTCATATGCTAAGCCCTTTTATCTGGACACTGCTGGGTCAATTGCCTGACATAACAAAAGAACAGAGTGACATGTGTTTTCACAGATTTTAAAATTGAATTGAGCTTACAGTCTAGTTTTGCCTTTGAAGACACCATTTAATGCAGTGAAGCTCTACCTGAAGTATAAGGAATATTTTTTTCTAGTTTTCACTAATAAAATAAGCTACAAAAATGCTCTAACAAATATTAGGCTCAATTAATCAAAGTAATTTACTTAGCCTCATTATTGAAAAAAAAATTAGAGAATGCTAACACACACAAAAAATCGTACCTATATAACACAAGAATATCCATAGTAAAAGAAACATAGAAGTTCTTCATTGATATACAATTACTGCTATGTGTGAACATTCTACCAAAGAAAGTCATAAGAAACTTTCATGATTCAAATTCAAATTTTGTTCATATTTTTCAATGTAGTTGATGCATAAATAATCAATTCTGTTATTTTGCCCATGTAACCATTACATTAAGTTACTTACCAAATAACTACAAACATCCTCATTTTTACATTCTAAAAATTTTTTTCATATATTAACCTCACTTTGAAAATTAAAAAAAATTATTTGGGTAGTGTGGATAAAATTTAAGTTGTTCCACACTCTTGTAAAAGTAAAAGCAGAAACAGAGAAACCTTTTCAAGAGCATACATAAAATTTAACAAAATTTATAGTTAATTTGGGCAAATTATTGGTAAATTAAAGCAAAATTTGATTAGTTATTTTGAAGATCTTTTTAATATATATAACTGAACAGTTCATCAAAGATAAAAAATAAAATAATACAGTTCTATAGTCTCCTTTTTATAACCAACTGAGTCATAAAGTGAGTTGGTTCTTCATTTTATATAATAAAATTTTAACCTTTGGTCCATTATTATCTCTTCCTTCTTAAATTTGATCCTATTGGCCCATGCATAGACTCTCACTGCTTTTCTAAATTATCTCCTTGACTCTTAGTCTTTTCTTACAATTTGTATCCTGCATACTAACATTTGATGAACATCCCTTTTTTAAAAAAGACCTTATTTTTCTGGAGCAGTTTTAGGTTCACAAAAAAATTGAGAAGACAGTATAAAGATTTTCCATATACTCCCTCTCCCACACATGCACAATCTCCCCCATTATCAACATCACTCAATAGAATTGTATATTTGTTACCAAGGCTGAACCTTTATTGACACATCACTATCATTCAATTGGAATTCATTCTTGGTGCAATATATTCTATGGGTTTGAACAAATGTATAATGACATCTATCCATCATTATAATATCATGCAGAGTATTTCCATTGCCCTAAATTCCTCTGTGTTCCACCAATTCATCCCTCCCTTCTTTCTCCACCTGTTAACCACTGATCTTTATATTGTCTTCTTAGTTTTGCCTTTTACAGATGTCACATAGTTGCAATCATACAGTGTATAGCCTTTCAGAATGGTTTCTTTTACTTAGTAGTATGTACTTAAGTTTTCTACATGTCTTTTCATGGCTTAATAGCTTTTTTTTTAAGCATTAAATAATATTCCATTGTCTGGATGTACCACAGTTTATTTATCCATACACCTGCTGAAGGACACTGGTTGCTTCCAAGTTTTGACAATAATAAGTAAACTACTCCAAACATTCATTCGCACATCTTTGTGTGGTACAAGTTTGCAACTCCTTGGAGTAAATACAAAGGAGTGTGACTGCTGGATTTTATGGTAAGCATATGTTTAGTTTTATAAGAAATTGCCAAAATGTTTGTCAAAACGTCTGTGTCATTTGCATCGCCACCAGCAGTGTGTGAGATTTCTTATCGCTCCATATCCTTGCCAGCACTCAGTGTCGTCAGTGTTCCAGATTTGGCCATTCGAATAGGTGTATGGAGGCATCTCATTGTTGTTTTAATTTGCACTTTCCTGATGACAAAATACATGGAGCATCTTTTTATATGTTTATTTGCCATCTACATATCTTCATTGGTGAGGTATCTGCTAAGGCCTTTGCCCCATTTTTTAATTGGTTGATTGTTCTCTTATTGATGAGTTTAAAGAGTTCTTTATATATTAGGGATAATAGTCCTTTACCAGATGTGTCTTTTGCAAATATTTTCTCTTAGTCTGTGGCTTGCCTGCTAATTCTCTTGACATTTTCTATCACAGAGCAGAAGTTTTTAATTTTAATGAAGTCCAGCTCATCAATTATTTCTTTCATGAATAATGCCTTTGGTTTTTATATAAAAAGTCATCACTATGTTATATTGTAAGAGTTTTGTAGTTTTTCATTTTACATTTTGGTTATATAATCCATTTTGAGTTTTTTTTTTTTTTTTTCCATTTTGTTTTATTTTTTGTGATGGGTGTAAGGAAACAGTCCCCAACCTTTTAGGCACCAGGGACCAGTGCTTCCATGAGAATCTAATGCCTGATAATCCGAGGTGGAGCTGAACTGATGATGCTAGTGCTGGGGAGGGCTACAAATACACAGCAGCTGCAAATACAGAATGACTTGCCCATCACTCACCTTCTGCTGTGCAGTCCAGTTCCTAAAAGGCCACAGACCACTACTGACCTGTGCCCCCAGAGTTGGGGGCCCTTGATGTAAGGTGTATGTTTAGATTCATTTTTTGCACAAATAAGTCTATTCCAAAACTATTTGTTGAAGAGATTCATTTTGCTCCATTTGCCTCTGTGTCTTTGTCAAAGATTAGTTAACTATATTTATGGGGGTCAATTTCTGAGCTCTCTACTCTGTTCTATTGATCTGTTCATCTTTTTTTTTCTTTTCTTTCTTTCTTTTCCTTTTCTTCTTCTTTTTTTTTTTTTTTTTTTTTTTTTTTTGCCAGCACCACACTGTCATGATTACGTACCTTTATAGTAAGTCCTGAAGTCAGGTAACGTCAGTCATTCAACTTTGGTTTTCTCTTTCAATATCATGTTGGCTATTCTGGGTCCTTTGCCTTTTTATATAAACTTTAAAATTTAGTTTTTAAATATCTATAAAAAATGTTGTGGAATTTTTATTGGGATTTCAATTAAATCTATAGATCAATTTGGGAAGAACTGACATCTTGACAATAATGAATCTTCATATCCTTGAATGTGAAATACCTCTCTAGTTATTTAGTTCTACTTTGATTTCATTATCAGAATTTTATAGTTTTCCTCTTGTATATTTTATTTTTAGAATGTTAATATAAATGATATTTTTAAGTTCAAATGCTACTTGTTCATTATCAGTATATATATATATACTGATCATTATCAGAGGAAACTAGTAGAAAGAGCAAAGTAAATCCAAAGTTAACAGAAGAAAAGAAATAGTAAGAATTACAGCAGAAATCAGTGAAATTATACTGATCTGTATCAGAGTAATGCTTGTCTCATAAGATGAGTTATGAAATATTACTGCTGCCTCTATCCTCTGAAAAAAATTACAAAGAATTGATATAATTTCTCCCTTAAATGTTTGGTAGAATTTACCAGTAAACCATCTGAGCCGGTTGCTTTCTGTTTTTGATTCAATTTCTTTAATAGATATAGGCCTATTCAGATCAACTATTTCTTCTTGTGAAAATTTTAGCAGATGGTTTCCTTCAAGGAACTGGCTCATTTTATCTATGTTTTTAAATTTGTGGGCATAGAATTGTTTATTGTATTTCCTTATTATTCTTTTAATGTATATGGGGTCTATAGTGATGTCCCCTCTTTTATTTCTGATGTTAGTAATTTATGTCCACTTTTTCCCTTTTTTTAGTTAGTCCATCAAGTCTTATTGATTTTATCAATCTTTTCAAATAACTAGATTTTGATTTTATTGATTTCTCTGTTGACTTTCTATATTCAATTTCACTGATTTCTGCTGTAATTCTTACTATTTCTTTTCTTTCTGTTAACTTTGGATTTACTTTGCTCTTTCTACTAGTTTCCTAAAGTAGAAACTTAGATCATTGATTTTAGATCTTTACATTTCTGATATATTTATTCCATCTCATAAGTTTACCTCTAAACACAGCTTTAGCTGCGTTCTACAAATTTTGATATGTTATATTTTTATTTTCATTCAGTTCAAAATATTTCTAAATTTCTCTTGAGATTTGTTCTTTGACCCATGTGTTATTTATAAGGTGTTGTCAATCTCCATGTATTTAGAGATTTTCAAGTTATCTTTGTTATTTACTTCTAGTTTAATTCTGTTGTGGTCTGAGAGCAGACATTATGTGATTTCTATTCTTTTAAACTTGTGAAGGTGAGTTTTTATGGCCCAGAATGTGTTCTATCTTGATGAATACTCCATGTGAATTGAGAAAATTGTGTACTCTACTGTTATTGAAAAAGTACTCTATAAATATTTATTATATTCAATTGATTGATGATGTTGTTGAGTTCATTATGTCCTTACTAATTTTCTGCCTGCTAGATCTGCCCATTTCTGATAGACGGGTGTTGAAGTCTCCAACTATGCTAGTATGGTCATCTGTTTTTCCTTGCAGTTCTATCAGTTTTGCCCCACACAATGTAGTGCTCTGTTATTAGTTGTGTACACTTCTTGGAGAGCTGAAAAGTTTATCATTACATAATACCCTTCTTTATCCCTGATTAATTTTCTTACTTTGAAGTCTGTTCTGTCTGAAATTAATACAGCTAATCCTGCTGTCTTTTCATGAGAGTATGTATAGTATATTTTTCTCCATTTACCTTTAACCTATATGGGTCTTTATATTCAAAGTAAATTTCTTACAGATAACATATAGTTGGGTCTTGTTTTTTGATCCACTCTCATAATCTCTGTCTCTTAATGGGTGCATTTATACCACTGACATTCAAAGTGATTATTGATATAATTGGATTAATATCTACCATATTTGTTACTGTTTTCTATCTGTTGCCCTTGTTCTTTGTTCCTATTTTTATCTTCAACTTTTTTTTTTTTTTTTTTTGCCTTTTGTTCTTGCATACTATCTAGTTTATTCATTATGCAGGGGTCCCTACCCTCCGGGCCGTGGACCGATACCCAGCCATGGCCTGTTAGGAACCAGCTGGACAGTAGAAGGTGAGCAGTGGGTGAATGAGCAGAAGTTTCATCTGTATTGGCAGCAACTCTCCAGTGCTAGCATCATCGCCTCAGCTCCAGCTCAGATCATTAAGCATTATATTCTCATAGGAGCACCAGTCCCTGGTGCCAAAAAGTTTTTAAATTCCCAGTCTGATAATTCCAACATTTCTGCCATGTCTGGTTCTGATACTTGCTGTGTCTCTTCCAATTGTATTTTTGCCTTTTGGTGTGCCTTGTAATTTTTCTTGATGGCCAGGCATGGTGTATAGGATAAAAAGTCTTTAGTAGGTAAACAGACCTTTAATAAAATCATGGAAGCCATCAGGAAAAAGAAAGCTTTCTATAGTCTTATAATTAGGCCTCAGTCTTTTAGTGAGCCTACGCCTCTGGAGTATAAACTTAAGTGTTTCTGTCTTTGTTTCTCCACCCACCCCACCCCCCCCTCTCTCTTTAGGTGCAACTAGAAGGCTAGAGTGGGCTGGAGTTGGATATTTCTCTTCAATTATTCCAGGCTCTGATAAATTTCTAGTAAGTTAGCCTCTTGTTAACTGGTTTCTCCTGAGGGCAAGCCTTGTTAAGAAAAACAGTGCACTCTGGTGCATTTCAAAATGGTGTCTCTTCCCCTCTCCCTACAGGAAGCAGGAGGGGATTTTTTTTCAGATATTTACTGTGGGAATCTGGTCAAGTTCCTAGAAGTAAGTCTCATGATATCTTGGCAGCCCCATATGACTGGGTCTCCCTGAAGTTTCTCACTCTCAGATTTGTACACTGAGCCCCCAGCCTTTTGTCATTTGCAATTCAGGTTTTCCTACTCCTGCACTGATTGATATTGTGGTTTCTGTTCCTGAGTCTCTGCTCTGATAAACTGTGACTCCCTGTATCCACCTGTCCCTCTAATCTTGGGGGCAGTGTTTTTGTCATGTGTTCTCCATCTTTATATGTCCTAGAATTGTTGATCTTTTAGTCTGTTTAGCTTTTTACTTGTTGCTAGGACGAAGAGTCAACTTCTAAGTTCCTTATATGCAGTACAAGACAAGATTAGTATTTTTAAACATTATTTTCTTTTTTTCATTCCCTCCCCAAAACATTAAACAGAATTCTTAGTAACTACGTAATAAGCCCCAACTCCTTAGACTGACATTCAAGACACTTAAAAATCTGAAACAAACCTGTCTTTCAAATGTTATTTCTCATTTCTACCTACATAAGGTAGGGACTGCTGATGGCTTCCTATATTAAATTTTTCCTTCCATTTTAGTACATTTTGTCTAAGAACCTTGTCATCTGGTATAATTACTATGTCTCCCAACTCTCCCTGTAGCTAGATGTGGCCATGAGACTGAATTCTGTTCAGTGAGATGTTAGCAGAAGTGTAGTGTGAGATGTTTATGATAGCTTTTTCAATAACAGTTATATAAAGGAATTAGATTCAATTGAGCAAAGTATCCCTTTTGCCCTCCTGAATTCCATTTTTCTATTCTTCCTTCTTTCATTATGTTCTAAGCATTGTTCTATATGTTAGAGACAGAGAATAAAATAGTGCTCTCATTCAGCTTAGATCCTAATGCTTTTTAGAGTTTAATGCAATGGTTGGAGCTCCAGCTGTCACATCACATTACGGGGTTTATTTAAGGATCAAAATCATGTGTGCAGAGCAAAAAAAAAAGAACAAAAATCATGGTCTTTGATAACTTCATGAAACATTAGTTCAATCCATTATTCCAACCACATGTGTCACAATTTCTAAACTAATTTCACCAGAGACCATAAACTCTTCTGTGTTTAAACTTCTGTATTGAGTCTCCAAAACTAGTAACTAACACTTGACTTTTCTGAAACTCATTTTTCTAAAAGTATCTCACATTTTATTTTCTCCTGTAGTCTTCCAGTGATCCCTGATCACTTTGACCCTAAGTGATCTGTAGGTGCTCTGACTGCATTCATTAGTACTTTGCCCTGCTTTCTTGCATCTTTAGTCACCTTTTAGCCCTTCATCTATGCTATAAACAACCTTAGAAAGGAAAATGTCCATTTTTGGTATTCCTCAGGACAAAATTTAGTACCCTGTCATAAACATTTAATAAACAAGTAAATAACTAACTATTGCTTTATTACTTGATTGAGTAGCCTATAGCAGGTAAAGATTTCTCTCTGAGTTTCTACTTATAATTTACCTTAGATAACGTCTAGGTAAGATTGTTCAAATCTAAAAGGTGTCCTTTCAGTCTGTGTAAATAAGATATTAGTGTCTATTTCACAGCAGGCAGAGAATAGAAAACATGGCTTCTGCACTCAAAGATCTTGCTGATTGAAAGGGGAGACTGATATTTAACAAATAATTACAATAAAGAATATTTTATTAAATGGAGTACAGGGTTCAGTGGAAGCAAATAACTGGAAAACCATATTAAGTGTAAGGTGAGAAAGATCTCTTTGAAGTTGTGATGTTTAAGCTGCAATTCAGTAGTGAGTATTTTTAGTATTTTGATTTAGATCTGATGTGCCATAACACCAGATGCAGCGCAGTTTATATAGCTACAGAAATTCAAGAAACACAAGCATTTCCATAAGCAATGGTTTTTTTTTTTTAATGTTGAGTTAAAGGGAAAAAAGAGAAGAAAAGAAATGTCACTAAAGGATATATGAGAGGTTAAATTTGAAATGTTTTAGAATAAGAAGGATGAGAAGGAGGAGTCAGGGGTAGAGAAAAAAAGAGGAGGAAGAGAAAGATTTTAAAAAAACAAGAGGAGGAGAAAGGCAGAAGGGAGAAGAAAAGGAGGTAGAGGAGGAAGAGTGGATGAGGAAACACCTCTAAAATAGTCTCAATACAAATCAACCTGAGGACAAAGTCCAAACATGAGATTTCTTCCAGGTCTTTGATTGATTGTCTAGATGTATTTATTCATAAGAATACATGTTTTGTAGGATTAAGGATATGTTTTTTAAAACTTTATTAAGATGTAATTAACACACGATTACTTGGAAATCTGTAAGTATACAATTTTATGAATTTTGACCTGTACATTATCCATAAAACCATTGATACAATCAAATTAATCATTCCCAAAAGTTTCAGAGTCCCTCTGTGATCTTTCACCCTGTCCCTCCATATGTTCCTCATCTCTGCCTCCAGGAAACCAATGATCTGCTTTCTATAGATTCATTGACATTTTTCAGAATTGTATATAAACAGAATCATATAGTAGGTACTATTGTGTTTTCACTTGGAATAATTATTCTGATAATTTAATTTGTTTCAGGTATCAATAGTTCATTTCCTCTTATTTCTGAGTAGTATTCAATTGCATGGATCTACTATAATTATTTATATATTCACCAATTAATGAATACTTCAGTTGCTTCCAGTTTTAGAACTTTAAAAATAAAAATTACTGTGAACATTCTTGTACAACTATTTGTATAGACAAAAGTTCCATTTCTCTTGGGTTAAATACCTAAGAGTAAAAATGACTGGATCATGTAGTAAATATATGTCTAATATTTTTAAGAAACTAAGAAACTGTTTTGCAAAGTGGTTGTCCAAATTCCCAACAGAAGTCTGTTCAGTTCTACTCTGTCCACATTCTCCTCAAAAACTTGAGTATCTTTAAATTTTTCAAAATGCTTTAAAATTGTCTTAATGGTATCTTATAGTTTTAACCTGCTTTTCCTCAATGACTAATTGATATTAGGACTATTTTCATGTGCTTATTAATCTTCTTTAGTTAAATGTCTTTTCAAGTCTTTTGACTATTTTTTATTTATAGTTTGTTTTCTTATTATTGAGTTTTGAGAGTTATCTGTATATTCTAGATACAATTTGGTCAGATATATGATTCTTCATAGGGTACATTTTAAATAAATATTTGCCTGCCTCAAGTGGAAAGAGAAATATTTTAGGATATTTCATATTTATTTAAAATAGAACATAGGAAAACAACAATAATAAATTCAGAAATGTGCATTGTGTATATATACATATAGTATAAATGTGTATATATACATATAGTATATATGTGTATGTGTGTGTAAACAAACCAGAAGAAAATTATTGAGCCAGCAAATTATATTTACCATTGGAATAACAAATATATGAGGCAAGAAGTGAGAAGTCCTTGCAGAAAAACTTCCCCCTCCCATTGGCTTTGATCTCACCTTTCTCTCCTCTTATTTTTATGACTGATTATGGATGGTTGCCTACAGTTCACATCATTAGCTATTAATGACTTGGTTAAAATTTCCTGTTGCACAATCCACACAGCCTTCTTAAGATCCATTTTAAGCTCCTATTAAAGACTATGCAGAAAAAAGATTTCCTATTTATGGAACAACCTTGAACATATTTTCTGGCATGCATCTTCAGAAGCAAGAGTTACATCAGCTGCGGTTTCACAATTTCAGTACTTAATCTCACTAACTAGTCTAGACTGCAACTCATATATGCAATTGATATGCATGCTTGGATGAAATCTAATCTAATCATTTAATGGGAAAACAGGAAAAAAGAACTGAGATAGTAGTTTGTTTCCTCCATAAAGGACAAAATAATGTTTGAGATATTAATAACATAGTTACCAAAGAGCAATTATTAATTCAGGTCATTTTACAGTCATTTCCTTCCTAAGATAAAAATAGAAAGGTCAAGAAAAGTTTTTGTTAAAAATGAAATTCAAATTGGCACCGTGCTGTACACCATCCTAATAAAGTCTGTAAAATTACATGTCTGTATAAGGGAATTTACAATTCTAAAATGTAGACAAAGAAATCTAATATTGACTAATCAGTCCAGTGTTCCCATGATTAAAATTAAAAGGTTCCAGATCTGAATTCTATATTTTATGACTAGTTGACATTCTATTTTCCACGTTTATGCAAAATCATGGTCATATATCAAAGAAACAAATGAAAAGAATATATACAATTTTGCAGTGCTGTTCACTCCTTCAGTGTAATAGTTATTGCTGGTGTTTAGCGTGTATAGTTCTGACATTTCACTAACCAAAAATCTGTTATACAGTCTTCTCTTTTTAGTTTTGCCTGTATAAACCAAAGAAAAATAAATTAATCTAACTTCTAAAGTATTTGTAGTTTTTAATTAAAAACTTGATCTCAAAACCTTTTACAATGTCACTTTAATATTACCATCTGACCGAATAGATAGTAAATAAGCCAAATGTACACTTCCAAAAAAATATACCAAATGTACACTTCTGAAACAATAATCTCCATAAAAACCCTGAAATTTTTTTTGAAACACTCTCAAAAATAGTAATACGTCATGCTTATTACAATAGTACATTCGGTCCCACTTCCTAAGAAGTTTACTATTAAGAAAAGAATAATAGTTAAGTTTCAAAGAAACACATTTAACCTGTTTTTTGTTTTGTTTTTGTTATCTAAGTTTAAAAATTGTGTCTTCACTTTAATATCAGTGTTATTGTCTATGAGCTGGAAGCAAACTTATAGTTGGTTAATCTAGCTATTAAATCATGAAAGCCAGAATATGGAGTTCAAATAAGAAATTTAAGATCTATAGAAGTTAAAGAATACTTTTCAATCATTCAAAAATATATTTCTATATTTGGAAAAACTAAAGTGAATATGAATTAATTTGAAACGTAGTATAATAGATTTCTGCCCAAGCTCTGGTCTCACCTTTATAAATGAGAGTCTGTATTATATATCTTTGATTACTTTAGTAATTAAGCCATTCTGTAATGTGGTCTGTGAAAAACTGATCTCATACTGAAAGTTATTTTATAGAAATCAGTATGTTCTAGAGAGAGGGCGGTATTCTCCTTCTTTTCAATAAAAGTACTATTTTTATCTATTACCTTTGCAGTTAAAAAATGTTATGCATACATATTTGTGATATGTGTAGCCACACATTTATAGTCTTTCCCTAAGGTAAAAGGGGAAGATCAAGTTTGCTGTTTATAGTAACACTATAAATAGTTCATAAATATTTGTTGAAAGAATGACTCATTCAGAAACAAATTCAAGTGACAAGATGAAAATCTAAATTAACCTTTAATTTATTTGTGCCAGGACCAAATAAGCACATAAACTAGCAAGCAATAAGTTTAAATGTACTTTGAAGGCCTCATCTTGAGTAATATAGAGTGCCTTGAAAGAATGAATAAATACGGTCAAACTTTAGTAAGGTCAGCTTGAAAAGAGAAGAATGTGGGAGTAGTTTCAGTGGGTTGCTAGGTTTCTGGCAAAGTAGCTGGAGGAGTTTGCCTCTTGAGTGACCAAGTCTTGGCATATAATGCCTTCCCCGACATCTTCCTTATACTACACATTCCTTGCCCTATCTGCTCCAGGAAAATGTATTTATATACCAATTTTGGTGTTCTCAATTTAGATGTTTTCATGACTATACACACATTAAAAATAGGTAACTTACAATAATAAAAATTATCCAAAATTAATTATCCTTAATTTAAGCTTTAGCTATAAGTAAGTACTATGTATTTCTACTTTGGGGGTAAGTGAGTGACAAGGCTACTCACTTGGGACCTAGTCATTGCTTCATTTCTTGAGGAGACTATTTTCTCTGCGCTTACTGACTGTGAACTTGGAGGTTCCTGGGCTCTGCCTGCAGAATTACACTGTAACCATCTCTTTTTCTGACTATACTCATCAGAATTAATTTTTCTAAAGCTACCTATATTCAGATAGCCTTTCTCATGTTATTAAATGCTTTGTCTTATGTGTGCTCTCATAATGTTTATGAAAGCATGCCATTATATTTTCCCCAAAATCTTCCTTTCCAGCCTCACTAATCTCTTTAATTGACCTGAGTCTCACATGTATTTGCCATTGTTATTACTAAACAGATGAAATGTAAATGTTTATGCATTCTATCTAAACTCTAACCTATCCGGCAACTCTTCAACTGTAGTCTGAAGGCATTTTGTCTTTTTGGGTGTCTGTAAGATCAAAATCATGCATAAGTAAAAGATACATTCAGAATTCTAGGTAGATTAATGTATTTTACATTAAAAGCAAGAAATGTTTATTAAAATGGTTTTAAATTCCACAGCACATCTGCTGTATAAGAAACTATCACTTGTTGAGTTTTTTACAAACAGATTTATTCAGATATAATTCACATACCATACAATTAAAACAAGGTGTATGATTCAATGGCTTTTGGTAAATTAACAGATATAAAACCGCCTCCACAGTCAATTTCAGAACATTTCCATCACCACAAAAAGAAATCTTGTATCCTTCAGCTATCATTCCCCTATTGTCCTATCCATTTTGAGCCCTAAGCTACTATTAAATGCCTTTTATTTCAATAGATTTGTCTATTGTGGACATTTTATATAAATGGAACCATTCAATATGTGACCTTTTGTATCTGGCTTTTTTTTTTTTTTACTTAGTACAATGTTTTTTATGATTCATCTATGTTGTATCATACATCAGTATTTCATTCCTTTTATGGCCAAATAATATTCCATTGTTGGATATACCACATTTTGTGTATTCATTCATAATTGATAGACATTTGGATTGTTCCTACCTTTTAGCTACTATGAATAATGTTCTATATACATTCATATACAAGTTTTTGTGTAAACATGTATTTTTATTTCTCTTGGGCATTATCACTAGGAGTAGAATTGCCAGATCATGCAATAACTCGGTATGTAATTATCTGCAGAACTGTCAGACTGTTTTCCAAAGTGGCTGCATCATTTTAGATTACCACAAGCAGTTTTTGAAGGTTCCAATTTCTCCATCCTTGTCGACACTTAGTGTCATTTTGATTATAGCTGTTAGTTGAAGTAAAGTAGTATCTCATTGTAATTTTGATTTGCATTTCTCTGATGACCAATGACCTGAGAATCTTTTCATGTGTTTATTGACTATTTCTATATCTTCTCTAGAGACATGTCTTTTAGGTCTTTTGGCCGTTTTAGTTTTGTATTAGTTTTCTTTCTATTATTTGATTGTAAGAGTTCTATATATTCTAGATACAAGACCCGTATTAGATATATGATTTGTAAAAATTTTCTCCCATTTTGTGTATTATCTTTTCATTTTATTAAATGTCCTCTGAGGCAAAAAAAGTTTTTAATTTTAGTGAAGTCTGATTTTTCCAGTTTTTGTGTGTGTGTTGCTTATGCCTTTGATGTCAACATAAAGAATCCATGACAAACCCAAAATCATGAAGATTTATCCCTATTTTGTCTTCTACAAATTTTATAGTTTTTCTCTTACCTTTAGATCATTGACCCGTCTTGAGTTAATTTTTTATATATATATGGTATGATGTAAGGATCTAATTCCATCCTTTTGCATGTGCCTGCCCAATTGTCTCAGCTCCATTTGTTGAAAAGGCATTCTTTCTCTCACAAATGATCTTGGTACTCTTGTTGAAAATCAGTTGAGTTTATATATGGGTTTATTTTTTAACTCTCAATTCTATTTCATTGATCTATATGTCTACCTTACACTGATACCACACTGTCTTTATATTTTATGAAAAAAAAAACTGGGACTATTATTAACATCAGATAAGTGATTTGGACAATTCAAAATAACAGATAAAGGGAGAGAGCAATAGGCAATTGAATAAATAAAGTTTATTCAACCATAAGAAGGCCTTCCTTTTTCTATGCATTTCTTAATCTGCATGTTAATAAGAACGGAGGTTATTTCAAATATTCGTTTATCAAAATTGAAAGTATAAGAATGGATTTACCCAGAGTTTAGGCCCTAACTTTCCATTGATTGGGATAAAACATGAACTTTAAGATCCCTTTTCAAAAGAGTATACTAGAGGAAAGTATATTTTAAAACTTGGGGGAAACAGATTCCAGAGGAATTAAGGGGAGGTAAGAGATCAACTTGAGGAAGATGGAAAAAAAACAAAAATGTACTGTTTTCTCCTTAAATAATTTTTATCTTTCACACTATAAGCTAGATAAAGAAATGATTCTTAAAAGCAAGCTTGGCATTACACTTAAGCAGAGTAGAATAAATAGTCTATATGTAATTATTTCAGCAGTACTAGGCAATCTCCTGAAACCATTTCACTCCATAATGTCTGAAATGGTTTTTAACAGGGGGGAAAAAGCACTCTTTATTTCATAACCACTTAGAGGTAAATATTTTAATGCACATACTCTTGGAAAGAGTTAATATTGAATAAAATTCAGATAAGTTAAAAAAGGTAACATCAGATCCTTTGCTAATTACAGGAAATGAAAAAGATATGTTGTATAGTGGGAGGGGGTTCCTATGGTAAAGGATGGACAGAGGGATCACGTGAGTACAAGGCCAGAAGGAAATTGGCGAAACACAAACCTCATGATTTTGTTCAGGGCAGGCCCTACGTAAAACCCTCAAGTTCTACAATATGTCAAGTGCTACCAAGAAGTTAGTCAACAGCTTCTTTCTCTTTTAATCTCTTATACTTGATTGCAGTATTTGAAAATAAGGGAACAAATGTAAAGGTCAGTAATGAGAATAATGTATCGAGAGTCTCAGTATGCACCTTTGTATACTTTCTTTGATTGCAAGAAACATACCTTGGAATCAACCTTAACAGGTAGTTGAAAAGTACACAGAACATAGGAAAGAGAAGAAGGTTGGATTCCTTATTGATAATAATTTTTAATCCAAATCCTCACTAGAGGCAGCACCAGATGATACTGGTTTTCATGAGGGGTACTGCTGGGAAAGGAGCATAATATATGCTCTTTGCCTCTTAACAGTAGTATGGGGAGGATTTGCTGACTGAGATATAGTAGGTGTGCTTTAAAGCAGTGTTTCTCAACCTTTTTATTATTATTTTTTATTATTATTACCTTTATAGACATTTAGTCCTAAATGTTAGGTAGCTAGTCAGACATGAGCAAAAGGGAACAAAGGAATAGGGGCCCAGCCTAGAGACCACCCAAAGAACACCCCAATGGTACTGGAATTCTGGGTATGCATATGTACACTGTATAGACAAAGAGTTACATAGCAGCTAAGTGTCAAAAAAATGACCTCACTTGCCAATCACCTAGGAATGCCTTCTGAACCACCCATCACAGCCCAAAAATAATGCAGATATTCCCACTTCTGGGGCCCTTTTGTTGTTGGTTGTTGTTGTTGTTACAGTACTTAGTTACAGCTCTTCACTGAAATCATGTCCCTCTTTGGGGCATGCTTTGCATTTATAAAATATACTTTTAATAAATCTTACTTTTTCTAAATCTCACCAACCTGTAAGTCTTTGCTGCATCGGTGGGGAAGAACCAAGGGACAACACACCACACAGCACCACCAGCCCCATGACACTAGAGTGATGCCGGATTTCATATCACCTCAGCAGTAATATAACCACTTCTCATGAACTTTAAATAACACGGATGTACTACGTATTTGTGGATGTACTATATGCATATCTGTGATTTATATACCAAAAAGAGTAAGATATTTTTTCCTTACCCGTAACCACTTTTTGCTCCATCTAGAGAGATAGTGCTCCAATTGAGAAAGCTTATTTCAAAGTAATATTATTGGCTGTTATTATTACATGATGCAGTTTACATTCCCTTTATCCTAATTTGTGCAATTAGAATAGGCCACTAAAATTGGTTTTATCCTTAAGAAAAAGCTCAACACCATATTTTTGAAACAACTGTGGAGAAATCGTTCATATTAAGCAATTAAGAAGGATGAGTCAATTGGAGTATTTCTGGCATGAAGTCAATTGCCGGTAAGCTTTCACACATCCTTCCCACTACTAGAATTTGAAAGAAAATGTCTCATGCTTTTAAAAATAATCTACATATAATTAGTAAGTCATTTGTCTTGCATACTCCATACTCATCATACATCTTGTTTAGAATAAAGAGTTGGAATTTCACAGAATCATGGTAAACCAGAGGCAATTTTACCTCAGGGCTGGGATCATGTGATATTTGCATGTTTAACCAAATTTACTTAAATGTTCTCCATAGTTATATTTATTCAACTACAAATTTTGAAAATAAGATTTAAAAGAAATACTTCATATAGCATCACACGCCGCGGCGCGCGCGCACACACAACACACACACACACACACACAACACACACACACAGATAAATGTTCCCTCCTCTCTCTGTAAATCATTTCACTACCATTTATGAACTATGCCCCTTACAAGGTTGAGAAACAAGTTGCTATCCAGTTTTGCTTAGAAAGATAAGTAGGAAGCCTGCATCTTCTGTTTAGCACTGCTCACACTGTTATTATGTTTATATGTGCCTCCTACCTGCTTCAAGGTGAAAGTTCACAGCTTTATGCCTTCACCATGTATTCACTCAGGTTAAAAAAAACTAAAAACACTAGGAATAAGCTGGGTATGCAGCATCTATATCAATAAAAAATGCTCAAATGCCATATCTAAAACTTTAAAGAGAAAAAATCTGAAATGCAAACAAGTGATTTCATCAATTTTTCAACTGCCATCTACTGATAGAATCAAAGCACATATTCAACAATGTGTGGCAGAGATAGAGATTCAGAAGAGCATGGCTGGAATTCCAGCCCCATACTCACTAGTTGTGTGACCTTGGAGAATTTTTTTAATTTTCCTAACCTTGATGCTAATTCTATACAACTACTTTAATAATAATACCAACCTCAAACAGTAGCTGTGAAGATTGCAGAGCAGAAATGCCCAGAAAAATATCCAGCACATTGCAGGCATTCAAAAAGGGCTTTCTATCGATAATAATACTATTATCTTATTCCTCCTGATTATTCTTTGATTATCTCCAACAGCACCTAGCACAGAGCCTTTTACATGAGTACAATAGTAAATAGTAAATACATGTGTTAACAAATTAATGAATATAATGATACAACTATATACAACTTAAAATATGTGTACCTAAATTAAATATTTTTTTTTTCTTCCTCCAATGTCATTCTTTAAAGACAAAGAGTCATAACTATCACTACATATGGAAATATAGCAATTACATTTCATAATTTTTCCTTTGATTACAGGTTGACTATTTTATATGGTAATGACGATCTCAAAAATTAATGATAATTATCAAAAATGAAAGCAGTCTGGAGCTCAGATGCCAATTTCTGTGTTCAACTATTTAAAATGAAAATCTTGGGATAAGAGTGGAAAAAGTTGCTAGTAATATGGGTTTTTATTACAACATTCTACAGTTTTAATTTTTATGGATCTCATAACCCAGGAAATTGATAAATTAATTGATTAGTTTTATATCTCACTGAAATTAGACTATAGAATCTAAAATGATGATTCTCAGACAACAATGGACAGATGAATTACCTGGGAACCTTGTTAAAATGTGGATCCTAATTTGGTATGTCTGGTATGGGGCCTGAGATTCTATAAGCATGCGTGCAACACTGATACTGCTGTCTGCAAACCACAGTTTGGGAAAACAAACAAACAAACAAACAAAACTAAGATCATAAGATATTCTATAGTACTAGAGATGAAGGATAAATAAAATTGTTTTGGGCCACTGAAATAGATAAGTTCAAATATAAAATGAAATTTATCATCCATTTGATCCACAGGGTAAATTTTTCAGCTCTTTCTATGTCTACCATTAGCTATAAAAATAAAAAATGATGCTATACAAATGGAAAGTATACCGGATAAGTAGAGACAAGTGCCAAATAACTGTGACTGGCAGACTTTTTTTAACTTTCAGTAACATGCCTGGCAAAAAACAAAAAGCTGTAATAGAAAAAGATGACTTAACTGTCAATTTTTAACAAAAAAAAAAGCAGAAAAAACAGGCAGGAGTCAAATACTTAAAAACATGATTAATATTAGAAAACAAATGAAAAAGTAAGAAATTATTTGCAATACATATGATGGAAATAGGTTAGTCTTCTTAATCTATAATGAGGTCTTAAATATAATTAGTTCTTAGATATAAAGAGGTCCGATTTAAATATGGGCAAATATTTGAACTGGTCACCCAGAGAAGAATAGGTTTATGTATATTTTTAAAATATAACCATACTAGTAATCAAGGAATTGAATATTTAAACTATGATGCTGGAGGGTAAGTGGATGACACAGGGGTGCGTCACAGACACGCGTCTAATTTACTTACATAGGATCCTCCACAATATAAGCTCAGATCAAGCAGCCCTTTCTAAGAGAGAGGTGTGACACTGAGCTACTGAATGTGGGATTCTCTTGTCCTATCATACAATATGCCTTCTTGGCAGCAGCTAGCCTAATAAAATTTTGGAACACCTATTAAAACGTTTAAAGCTAAAGACCATATATGACAAACCTACAGCTAACATGTTACTCAATGGGGAAAGGCTAAAAGCATTTTCCTTAAGATTAGGAATAAGACAAGGGTGTACTTTTACCACTTCTTTCAATATAGTATTAGAAGTCCTAGCTACAGCAAACAGACAAAAAAGAAAAATAAAAAGCATCCAGATTGGAAAGGAAGAAGTAAAACTGTCATGATTTGATACTCTACCCTAAAGATTTCATGATACTGATGACATGATGACATGATGCAGATGACATGATACTCTACCCTAAAGATTTACCAAAAAAAATACTGTTAGAACTGATAAGCAAATTTAGCAAAGTACCAGGATACAAAATTAATATTCAGAAGTCATTTGCATTTTATACACCAATGATGAACTATCAGAAAGAGAAATGAAGACAACAACCCCATTTACAACTGATCAAAAACAACAAAATACCTAGTAATCAAATTAGTCAAGGAGATAAAGGATCTGTTCTCAGAAAAATATGTCATTGAAAAATAAAATTTAAGAAGATACAAATAAATATAAGTATATACTATGTCATGGGTAGGAAGAATCAACATCATTAAAATGGCCTTACTACCCAAAGCAATCTATAGATTCAATGCAATCCCTATAAAAATACCAATGGCATTTTTCACAAGACTAGAACAAACAATCCAAAAATTTATATGGAACCATGAAAGATCCCAAATAGCGACAGCAATCTTGAGCAAGAAGAACAAAATAGGAGGTATTACACTACCTGATATCAAATTATACTACAATGCTATAGCAATCAAAACATCATGGTACTGGCGTAATAACAGATACATAGCTTGATGGAACAGAATAGAGAGTCAAAAATAAATTCCATACCTATATGGTCATTTAATCTATGATAAAGGAGGCAAGAATATATAATGAGGTAAACATAGTCTCTTCAAAAATGGTTTTGAGAAAACTGGACAGATACATGCAAAACAATGAAATTGGACCACCCTCTTATACCACATACAAAAATAAACTCAAAATGGATTAAAGATTTACATGTATGATCCGAAACCATAAAACTTCTAGAAGAAAACATAAGCAGTAAACTCTGATATTGCTATTAGTAATTGTTTTTCTAATATATCTCCTTGGGCAAGGGAAACAAAAGAAAAAATAAGCAAATGGGACAACAAACTAAAAAGTTTTTGATAGCAAAAGAAACCACCAATGAAACAAAAACCTACTGAATGAGAGAAGATATTTGCCTATGATACATCTGATAAGGTGTTGATATCCAAAATGTATAAAGAACTCAAACAACTCAACAATTAAAAAATCCAATTAAAAAAAAAAACAACAGTAGAAATCTGAATAGGTATTTCTCCAAAGTGAAATACAAATGGCCAATAGACGTATGAAAGATGCTCAAGATGACTAATAATCAGAGAAACGAAAATTAAAACCACAATTTACAGTTCTGAAAAATAATATCTCATCTTCAGAATAGTGTGAGAAATAAGTGTTGGTGAGGATCTGGAGAAAAGGAAGCCCTTGTACGCTGTTGGTGGAATTGCAAAATGGTATAGACAATGTGGAAAAAGTTTGGAGGTTCCTCAAAAAATTTAAAAAGGAAATACCTTTTGATCCAGCAATTGCACTTCTGGGTATTTATTCAAAGAAAATCAAAACACTAATTTGTAAATATGTATATACCCCTATGTTCATGGTAGCACTATTCCCAATAGCCACAATATGAAGCAATCTAAATGTCCATCAATAGACAACTAGATAAAAAAAGTTATGGTTCATATATACAATGGAATATTACTCAACCATAAAAAAATGAACTCTTACTATCTGCAATGACATGGATGGACCTAGAGAGTATGTTGAGTGAGATAAGTTAAACAGAGAAAGATAAATATCATATGATTTCACTTATATATGGAATCTAAGGAACAAAGGGACCAATCTAAATGAAAACACACACACAGACACAGAGGACAATTTGGCGATTGCCAGAATGGGGGTTTGGGAGGCTGGGTTAAAAAGGTGAAGGGATGAAAAAGTACAAATTTGTAGTTATAAATTAGTCACAGGGATGCAGAGTACAGTATAGGGAATATAGTCAATAGCATTGTAATGGCTATGTGTAAAGTCAGACAGGTGCTAGAGCAATAAACTATATAAATGTCTAATCAATGTATTGTGTACATGAAACTAATATAAAATAATTTTTTTAATAAAATAAATTTTAAAAATTAAAAAAAAAATCTGAAACATCAGCTTAGGGCATCCTCTAGGAGGAGATATATGCATTGAACTAATGCTTGATATACAGCCCTGTGGCCCCAATACCTAGACAGCTTGCATTCAGGAAAACAAGATGTGGGAGTCAGATTAGCCCACTGAATCACCACAACTGATGACCATTTTGCAGAATTTCTACTTCCTGATCATACAAGTTTAGATTCTTCTGGTCTAGAAGACATAACACCAAATGGGATTGTGAGAGGGAGGCAACAAGGGGAAGCTTCTCCCGTGTACACAGCAAGAGTCCCATTAAACAGAATCTGTTCAAGTCTTTCTCAGACCAGTGGAACAACAGGCCAAGAAGGGAGTGACCATATTGTTGGACGTGATCCTAAATGCCATAAGGAGGGGTGGCTGCAACACAATGTGGGAGGACAGGAGTATGTCTAGAACTGGAAGCATTTCTTGCTGTTGTCATGCCTCTGATGAGTCTAATAGGCAAATACAATAAACTGGCAGCATTAAATAAATGAGAGCTCCAAACTCTTATGAAGCAAGTTACCTAGACTGAAGTTCTAACCAAGTAATAAAAGCACAAAACTGATGATAGAAAAAGGAGAAAACAAATTGCACTTACATCTTTTGGACTGGCTGCAGCAGTGGAGACAGAACGTTGTTTCATTAACCTTTTCATGTTAAGTCATTGTGTGTATCCCAGAAGTTTTTGAAAAATAAACAAAAGGAGCAGTCAGCCACTGCAATCATTCATATACATATATAGTTGTAGTGAGCGAAAGTTATTAAATAGTTATGCATAAAATAAATTAGGTAATAACAGACAAAAATATTCACACAAATTAATTAATAAAAGAGAGATACCGGAAGTAGATTTAAAATTATGTCAATTTACTATATGATGAAGGCATTTCATGTAATTGGAGAAATAATAGGTTTTTCAATAAATGATATTAAGATAACTAATACAGGATCCCTCCCTCCTACCTTTATATATATATTTTTTAAATGCTAAAGAAGTCAAAGATGTAAATGTAGGACATGAAACAAAACATATGAAACTAGAAAAAAGATCCATTGACTCAACTACACAAAAATAAAATATAACTACAGGGCATAAATATCATAAACACAGTCAGGATAAAAGACATTGTAACAGATGATTATAGGAATAATTAACTTGAAAAGAGCTTCTAAAATTAACAGAAAACAATGACCTAATCAAAATAAGCAAGGATGTTAACTAATAAATCACCAAAATGGGAATATAAATGTCTTTTAATATGAAAAGATTTTCAGCCTCATCAATAAATTATAGTGTATCTATGTAACAGTAGCTCTATATACATTATGAAAATATTTCCAACATATGTTGTTAAATTTTTAAAAACCAAGGTTAAAAAGCAACTACTTATAATCTGTAGATAAAAAATGGATGCATGTGTGTAGTATCTATTTGTGTTTATGTATTCTTGTATATACATAGACTATCTAGAAATATATATAAGTTATCTATAATCATGTTGCCTCTAGGTGAAGAGTGAAATGGGTACGGAGAAGAAATTACTCTTTTTCAGTATAAAAATTACCGAGAAGAAATTACTATTTTTCAGTTTGTTTATGTTTTTCATATTTCCTGGATTTTATACCATATGCATTTATAAATGTTTATTATTATTTATTTTTAATGTATTTCAAGATTCTGTGTAATAATACTTTTATTGAAGATTTTACATATATTAATAAGGAATATGTATCTGTAATTTTCTTTTATTTTTTATAGTACTAGGTTAGACGTATTTTTCTCCCCGGCTTTATTGAAATATAATACACAATTAGTTACTCATACTTACGTTGTACAATTCAATGAGGTTTTTTTTTTTCATATAGTTGGCATACAATAATATCCTAGTTTCAGTTATGCAGCACAGTGATGAGAGCTCAAGTGATCACTGCACTAAATCTAGTGATCACCCCTCTTCCCTCTTACATATTTATTACAACTTTGTTGAATATTTTCCTTATGCTTTACTTTATATCTCCATGATTATTTTGTAACTATTCATTTGAATTTCTTAATCCTTTCGCATTTTTCACCATCCCCCTCAACCTCTTCCCTGTCTAGTAGCCCTCAAAATAGTCTCTGTATTATGAGTTTGTTTATGTTTTTGTTGTTACTGTTTATTATGTTCTTTAGATTCTTCAGGTATGTGAAATCATATGGTTTTTGTATTACTCTATATGATATATTTCATTTAGTGCAATACCCTCTAGGTCCATCAAGACAATATCTTTTTCCTTCCCCTTCCTTTTAGTCTGTGTATGTCTTTTAATCTGAAGCGAGTCTCTTGTAGGCAGCATATAAAGGGGTCTTGGTTTTCTTATCCATTCAGTCCCCTATCCTTTAGGTTGGAGCATTTAATTCTTTTCCATTTGAGACAGTCCTTGATAGATATGTATTTATTATTTTTTTTATTTATGATTTTGATAACATATTTTTTCTTCTTAAAGAAGTGCCTCCAACATTTTCTGTAATAGTGGCTTGATGTTGATGAATTCCTTTAGTTTATTTTTGCCTGGGAAGCTCTTTATCTGTCCTTCCACTCTAAATGATAGATTTGCTGGGTAAAGGATTCTTGGTTGCAGATCCTGGGTTTTCATCAAATCAAATATTTTGTGTCAAGCCCTTCAGTCTTGCGAAGTTTCTTTTGAGAAAACAGCTGCCAGTCTTATGGTGTTCCCTGTAAGTAACTAACTGCTTTTCTCTTGCTGCTTTTAAGATTCTCTTTGTATTTAACCTTTGGCATTTTAATTATGATGTGTCTTATTGTGGGCCTCTTTGGGTTCCTCTCTCTTGGGACTCTCTGAGCTTCCTGGGGTTGTATGTCTATTTCCTTCACCAGGTTAGGAAAGTTTTCCATTATTATTTCATCAGATAGCATTTCTATTTCTTGTTCTCCCTCTCCTCCTTCAGGTACTCCTATTACACGGATGTTTTTACACTTAATTTTATTTCAAAGACTCCTTAAATTATTATTGTATTCTTGGCTTCTTTTTCTTGCCATTGTTTTTGAGCAACCTTAGCTTCCCTATTCTCTATATCAGTGGTTCGATCCTCTTCTTCATCCACTTTGTGAATTCCCTCTAATATACTCTTCATCTCAGATAATGTATTCTTCATTTCTGACTGGTTCCCTTTTATAATTTCTATTTTCATTTTTTATGTTTTGTCTCTCTTTGTTAAAGTTCTCACTGAGTGCATCTAGTCTTCCCCTAAGTTCATTGGGCATCTTTATAACAGGTGTTTTGAACTCTGCATCTTTTATATTGGTTGACTCCGTTATTCCTGGATCTCTGTTCTGTTTCCTCATACAGTTTCTTCTTTTTTGTCTTCCTAATTTGGCTGCCTTTCTGTGTCTGTTTCTATGTACTAAGCAAAACTCCCATGTCTTCCAGTCTTATTAGTGTGGTTTTGTGTAGTAGGTGTCCAGAAGTACAGGTCTGAGAGGGGTTCAGCATCAGGCCAATTTTAGTCCCAGCCTGTGTCCTTCCAGGGCCTGTTAAGATTCTTCAAGCAATCTGCAGATGCTGTGCTTATCAGTGAGGGTCTTGGAGCTTGCTCTGCAAGTTGCACAAGACTCGTCAGAATCATAACTGGATGTGCCGTGAGTTTGACGAGGCAGGGTGACCTCTGTTATCCAGTTTGATGATATCTCAGCTATGGTGGCGCTGAGTCCACACAATGGGAGTGAGGAGAGCTCAAGAGAGGAACAACAGATACCGTGAGCAATTCTACCTTGAAAAAAGCCTTGCTTCCAGCCCTCACTCTGACAACTCAGTGTCCCTCTGTAAGTCCCTGGTTCCCCACAAGCAGCCAACCAGGTGCTGGTGCTCAGAGCGAGCAAGTCTGTCATCGTGAAAGCCTGGTGGAGGGCACGGCCCCTTTAAGAGACATCTGCAGCTGCTGGCTGCTACTGCCGCCATGGCCTCTGTGCCACTCAGCCATCAGGACTGGGCATCTTCGCATCCTTGCCCCATCCTACCTCCTCCCGTTGCAGGGTGATTTCTTATTTCTCTCCCTAATTGTAGGGCTTATTCATCTAGTCCCCATTGAGATTCGCTTCCTATTTCTGTCACAACTTTGATGTGGTTGTAAGAGCAGATAAACAAAGCCTCTATCATCTATGCCATTTTTCAGAAATCTATAAATTATTTTTTAATGGTCACATAAAAGCCAATTATGTTCATTATTACTATGACTTTAGATATTTATTTACATCACTTTTAATACTTCTTAGAATTCCATAATGAATACACAATAATTTATTTAATCATTTCTCTATCGTTGCACTTTTTTTCTAATTGTTGATACTTCGTATTTCACATGCTTGTATATAACTATTTATCTTCCATGTGCATGTTCTAACCATGCTGGTCTGCTCACCAATATGCTCTGCATATTCTTATCGCTAATTTTTTTCTTTTCTGTTAACCCTATGTGCCTTCTGCAGCCTATTCTCAACAGTTCTAAATACAATCCACCTTTAAGGCCTGTTTTCCTTTTGAGCCCTAACCCTGAACTTTTTCTTTTATTTGTTTACTATATATTTATTACCTCTCTTTGTACCTATTTTGCTTCATTGATAAAATAGAAATATCAATATCAACTCCAGAGCACATTTGTGAACATTAAGTAAAATTTTTGTGGGGAAACATGCTATATATAAGTGATGAGCACTACAAAAATATAAATTATATCAATCATATTTTGTTATATGTTTATATTACATATTATTGTTTTGTTATGTCTTGTGTTATTGTGTTTGTCACTGTTATATTAGTTATCATTTCATATACCTCCTGTCTTTTCCCTAGATTATCGGTGCTTTAAACATGGATTCACAGTTTATCTATGTATCTTCCATATATGTATACATGCATATATATAATGTTTTATGTAATTTTTAAACTTGTGATAACAAGAATAGTTCAAGATGATATACTCCATCAAGAATAAAATTGTTTTAAATTGTATATTATCTACTAAATGTAGTTAAGTCAATATCTGTTTGTGGTGCTGTTAGTTACTACCTACTGGCTGGTATTCAACTATGATCAACAAATTAGTAAATTGTGTTCCTGATACTGCTTCTAGTTTCTGTTTAATGGTGTATTATCTTAGCTGACATTGGCTGTCCTGATTACAATCAATTAGCACATCAAAACGTTGTTTATTGAGCATGATGAATGTTTGCTTTAACTCCTTTGCATTCTTGTCTTTTAAAAAAATAAAAAATAAAAGAAACAATGTACTAAGAAGTCCTAATAAGAAAAACAATTAAATAATTTGTTCGGAGTAGGAATATCTCTAGCCCCAATCTCTTATTTTCAGATCACCAGTGGACTTCAATATATATAAAACTGCTTAGATAAGCTAAGACACAGATAAAATAGTTGTATATTTATGTATATAATTTAGTAAAATTTATTTATCAATAAAATATATATTTATATGTATAATTTATGTCTTTATATATAACTATATATTCTGAATTATAGACGTTGATAAATTAGTGAAAATTTTTTAATTAAGAAAAAACATAATTGGGGGTATAGATTATATTAACAGGCACATTAATTTTGGCTAACATAAGAAATTGTCCCTCAATATAAGTTCATAATCAATTAAATACTGTACATATGCATTAAGGCAGGATGTTGGCAAACTAGTCCTTAAAAGTAGTTTGATATTTTGGTTTTTTCTATTTAACTTTCTTCTAGGTTCTTCCTACAAATTTCAATGAATTACAGTTCTGGGCTCATCAGCTCTCTGGCTTAGGATTGGATCTGGTCCCAAAGAGGCATTGACAAGAGATGAGAGAAAGGAGAGAAATAGAGTCCAGAGCATTGATTCCCTTGATCCCTTCCATTCTGGGATACTGTTTGATTATACCCGTACTTTTTTTTAATGGTCTAACCTCTGTTAGCAAGCTTTGTTTTCATGACTATTTCTCCAGTTAAGTTCTAACACCACAATGGCACTTCAAGGTGGTTGATTAAACACACATGCCAAAATTTTTTGGCCCCTACTTAAAACTGGTATTTCAGTTTATAAGTTTAAAAGAGAGAGTGTATAAAATTTATAAAAATAAATATTACTTAATATATAGCTATAGTGAGAGAAAGAGATGGGATAAGACCCATATCAGAAAAGCAATGAACAAAGGCTGACATTACTGCTAGCACTAAACTAATGACATCACCAAAAAGGTGACTTTACTAAAAGGCCATCATGTCAGCAAGTGGTCATAACTGAGGACACAGGATCAACGCATGACTAAGAATCATCAATCGTCTGAGAAAGACCAGAAAAGAAGACAATAAATTCATGAAGAAAAGAATTTATGTCCAATAACAGAAATAGTATTGAAATATTTAAAAAGAGTTGGAATGAGTACACTATTAAGTATTACTATTTACAAAGAGATAAATAAAAGAAATACACTAATGACACAAAAGTAAATAGTTATAAAACAAAATTTTACATTTGTAAAAAAAACTTAATGATCATAGAAAAACCAATTTGTTTGAAATTAATAAGAAAAAATATTAAATAACAAACTGAACCTAGCTAAAAAACAAAATAGTTCTTATATATCAAATGTGCGTGTTTCTCTTAGGAACAATTGCTCACTATTTGCTAATGCAATGCTTTTTGAGACTTTATAGAATAGGAATACCAAGAATAACAAGAGTGGCCTCTAGAAAGTATCGAAGAAAAATTAAGCATCCCAGAAAATAAATCTAGAAGTTCAAAATTGTATTTATATGGAATTCCAGAATAAAGTAATTTAAAAAAATACTAAAAGGAAGCTAATATTTGAAGAAATATGGGAAGTTTCTCAGAATTATAGAAATATATGATTGCGCATATTTCAAAAGTTCACTTAATGTAAAGCAAAATTAAAACAAGTAAACAATCGAGGAACAAATAAAACCTAACACCTGATCACATTGTGCAGTAGTTTCCACATCCTAAGGATACAGAGAAACTTCTAAAGCCATCAGAGAGAAAAACAACACAAAAGTGAAAAAATCCATTTTCATCACTGTTTTACCAAGTTCATTAGACACATGACATCAATAGAGCAATACTTTCAAAATACTGAGAGAGAGTTCTGCTTTTTTAATTGCACACTAATTTGATTCAGACCAACCTTCCCACCAAGGAAAGCTAAGGACAAAATTTTAAATGGAAAAAAAGAACAACAACAACAAAAACAAACAATCCAATTGAAAAATGGGCAGAAGACCTGAACAGATACTTCTCCAAAGAGTAAATATAGATGGCTAATAGACATATGAAAAGATGCTCAAGGTCACTAAGCATCAGATAATGCAAATTAAAACCACAATGAGATATCACCTCACAACTATCAGAATGGCTATCATTAATAAATTAAAAAACAACAAGTGTTGGGAAGGATGCGGAGGAAAGGGAACCCTCATACATTGGTGGGATTGCAAATTGATACAGCGCTATGGAAAACAGTATGGGGAATTCTCAAAAAAATAAAAATGGATATACTTTTTGATTCAGCAATTGCACTTCTGGGTATTTATCCAAAGAAAACCAAAACAATAATTCATAAAGATCTATGCACTTCAAAATTCATAGCAGCACAATTTACAATAGCTAAGATATGGAAGCAACCTAAATGCCCATCAACAGATGATTGAATAAAAAAATTATGGTTCATATATAAAATGGAATATTACCCATTAAAAATTTAAATCCTACCTTTTGCAACAACATGGATGGACCAGAGGTTATTATGCTGAGTGAAATAAGTAAGACAAAGATAAATACCATATGATTTCACTTACATGCTGAACCTAAGGAACAAAAAGAACAAACTAATCAAAAACAGACTCACAAATATAGTGGACAATTTGGTGTGAACAGAGGAGAGGGGGGTGAGGGGACTAGGAGAATGTGTGAAGGATTAAAGAAGTACAAATTAGTAGTTGATAGTTGGTCACGGGGTAAAGGAGCATGGCAGAGGGAATGCAGTTAGCATTAATATGATGGCTAGGTGAAGGGCCAGGGGAGGGAGTGAGCAGTTGGGGGGATCATTTTATGAACTATATAGATGTCTAACCAATGTATACTAGAAACTAATTTAAATAAATTAGTATGCTGGAAACTAATTTAAATAAATATTTTTTTAAAAAAAATCATATCTGTTTGAAAATGTGCAGTGAAGCCTTAACCAGCAGACTTAGAGTTTTCAAACTTTTCACATTCCAAAGAAAGACTGGCCCTCAGCTTGCTCTTGAGAGATAACCTCTAAGTCCTTAAAATATCATATCTGTTAAGAGTGTCTTTACATGCATGAGGTCTTTGGGCATGCCAGATAGCTTATGCTAACAAAGTAATTCACAGTAGGGAACTTGGGCCATGCTGTATTGGTTTGACTTAAGAAATTGCTGGAAACTAAGTAACTGAAGTCAGGTACATGGGCAATCTGCTATGCCTATTTGATTCACCCCCAATAAAAACCTTTACACCAGGGATCAAGTGAGAGCCCTTCTTTGGCAGTACTTCATATATTTTGCAACATGTTGCTGGGAAATTAAGTTCTATTCAATGATTCCAGGGGAAAAATAACTGAAAGTTTGTTCCTAATCTCTCCTTGACTCTACACTCTGTGACTTTTGCCTTTGCTGAGTCTGATCTGTATCCTTTTGATGTAATAAACAAAGTTATGAAGGAGATCATGCATAGGTGGAAATTTGAAGTATGACAAATTTATGTTTGGAGTGACTAACTAATTGCTAACTCAAATACAATTTTCAGATGGAGAATACACTAAATAAAAACAGAAACATTATTTTTTGAAAAACATGACTTTTTTATAAAGAAAATTGCCTATATGATATTGAGGTAAAGAAGCCTTTTTTAAAAGTAAGACTGGTAAAAGAAAAGATTGTCAAATGTTGTGACTATCACAAAAGTACTAATATTCATTTGACATAAGACAGCATAAACAAAGTTAACAAGAAGGAAAAGAATTGGGAGAAAAATTATATATAAATATAAATAAAATAAAAGATTTTATATATATGTATATATAAATATAAATAGAATAAAAGAAAATAAGGGACCGCTATACTACATTAAAAAATCCACAAGTCAACAAGAAAAGTATAAACAACTAATACTCCAGGAAACTGGAGAAAGACATGGTTCAAAATATGAAAATCAATTGGCTTATAAATATATTTTTTAAATTATTTGACCACACAATTAAGCAAATGCAACTTGAAAGAACAATAAGATATCATTTTTTCTCATCAAATTATGAAACAGTTAAAATAAGTTTAAATGTTAGTTAAGTTTTGGGAAACATAAACTCTCATAGAGTATGGCATTTACATCAGGGCACCCAGTTTTCAGGGCTATTTGGGAGTGTCTATTAAAATTGAAAGGCTTGTACCCTATAACATAATATTTCTGTTTTTAGGTACTTCCTTTGGAGACCTACTTATGCATGCCAAACACTTGCTCTTTGTTAATATAACGTGTTTACTGGTTTTTAAGGACATCACCCTCTAACAGTTTTTCTCCTTAGTCACTGCTCACTCTGCATTCTTCACTGTTTTCTCTCTTTTCTGACCTTTTCCAGTTATAGTATCCCCAGACTCAGGCCCTGCTGCTGATCTCTTCTTCAACTACGTTCATCTTCTTAGTTATCCAAGCTGTCTCATGGCTTTAAATAGTATCTGGAAGCTGATGACTTCAAGATAATAAATCTCCAGATCAGATCACTCTCCTAAACTACAGACCCATATAACCAGTGCCTACTCATCAACTACTGTATTAAAAGATAAAAATCATCTGTGCCTCCTCAAATTCCCTTGACACGTCTCTTTCTCTACGGAGATGCTCCATTCCTTATAGATCACACTGCTGCTGCCTCTACCAGTGTCCTTGCCAAGTTTCTTAAGTTCACTGGAGGTCAAGTTGAAGTCCTAGACCTTGATACCCCAACTACCTTTGAACCTCCATGAAAAAGAAATGGGGTGTGGGATCTATCTTCCTTATTGACCACCAAGAATCTGACTAGTAACATTTAGAAAAGAAGGACAATTGTATCACCTTGACTAATGAAAAACAGGAGATGGGAGAAAGCTAAGCAGATAAATTCTCCCTTTCTTTTGAACTATTCTTAGATGTAGTTTCTCTTTGAAAACCTTCCTTAGAAGTCCAAAATTCTAAATAAACATGTTCGTTTGCAACCTGCTGTGTCTCTTCGTGGCTCTGAATAATGCTATGGCCCATTAGGTAAAATGTTACTTCACTTCTCATCTTTCTTTGCCACACTTCCTCTTTTTTTCTCATGTTCATGACCCTGGCCTTGTACTTCCCAAATAAAGTCAGCAATTTAATTCTTGTCTCAAGTTCTGATTTCCAAATGACTACGTTCTCCAAACATGCTCCTCTTTCAGCTTTCCTCATCTCAGTTAGTGACAACTTTTGGTTGTTTAGCCACAAATCTCTTAAGTCAGCCTTAACTCTTCCCTTTTTTTATGCTTCATCCAATCAGTCAGCAAATCCTTTTGGTACTACTTTAAAAATATATCCAAAATCCCACATACTTACCACCTGCAATTCTATTCCCCAGTCCTAGGCACCATTAACTATTGCCCGAATTATTTCAATACCCTCCTAAGCTCTCTGGCCTTTGCCATCCTACATTCTATTCCACAAACAGCAGCTAAAATAGTACTCTCATATAAGTCCTTGCCTTTCAAAACTTGTCAGTGTCTTTCCATTTTATTCGGAGTAAACACCAAAATTCTTATAATGGCCTACAGGTCCCATGTGTTCATACACACTGTATCCCCCTCCCCCAACCTCTTTCTACTACTCTCTCCTTTATTTGCTCTCTTCCAATCACCTTGGCTTGCTTGCTGTTCTTGGAACACAGAGGGAATTCTATTGCCTTAAAATCTTTGTTTTCTCTTCCAATAATCATTTGCTCAAAAACACATGCTTGGCTAATTCCCTTATTGCCTACAATATTTTTTTCAAATCTCATATTCTCAATGAGTCCTACCCTGATCCCTCTATTTAATACTAAAACGCTGACTTCCCACTTTATTCTAGCACTTTTGACTTGCTTAATATTACACTATTTTTTCTTTGTTTCATAACTCTGACTCTCTTCTATATTTTCAGTGGCTTATCATTTACTATCAATCATGCTATAATGCAAACTACATTAAAGCAGGGATTTTAGTCTTATTCACTGACATATTCTAAGCATCAGGAATAATGCTTTGCTTGCACTTGGGAAGTACTCAATAAAATATATTTTGATATATAAACTCTTTTTGAAACATTCTTAATAATAGTAAAATCTGCATACAATTAGTATCCATAAATAGAATAAATAGATAAAATGCAGCATAGTCATGAAACAGAATATTAAAAAGTAGTTAATATGAATGAACCATACTTATTTATCTAGATATTAAAAGATCTCAAAAACAAAACATCGAAAGAAAAAAAGAAAGTTGAAAAATAATGTGTCAGATTTTTTTATGTAAAACCATACATCCTAGGCAAACTAATATGTTTTATAAGAGTGAATATACACATGGCATGGTATAAGCATAATTCTTTTCAGAGATCAAACTTTAAGATACCAAACTCAAAATTATATATAGAATGGGCACTAAAGTTAAGATCAAATGAGATTCAGCTTTATTTGTAAAGCTCTTAGTTTTATTTTTAAAGAATTCACTCATATGTTAGGGGCCACATAATGTAATTCCAAGTTAAAACTTATCTAGAGGACAAAAAGACATGTCTGACTTGTGTATGAAAACTAGATTTGAGTAATAAGGAACAAAAGTTGAAGTGACTTCCTGAGTTTCTTTTCCGAAGCCTTGGAAATGACTTAGGGCTGCTAAATTTAGAATGGGAGTAAATGGAGAGAAATCACTGCCCTTAACAAAGTGAAAGGCTCCTGTGAGTGAGTCAGAGCAGAGTGTAGTCAGTAACACATCTGTGGATCCTTCTTCAAAGTCTCCTGCCCACTCTCATCACTCTCTCCTCTAAATTCCTAAACCTACTATAGATTTCTTCTTCTCATGTATTCCCACAGTATCTAGCATCTTATTTAACACACATTAAAAACTCTGTAAAATAAATGTCTATTAAAAAGAAAAAGATAATGTAGATGGAAGATGGTATATGTGAAAGAGAAAGGTGGAACGAAGAGAAGAAAAAAATGAAGAAATCACTTCAGATGAACACATCAGCTATTCTACTTTCTATACAATTATGAAGACCTATTATTTTATTTTTTTTCTCTAAGTAATGAAATCCAATAATTTATGCTGTTAAGAGAAAATGTATTTCTTCTGGCAAAGGAGCTCAAACAAATATTAAAATTTAGATTTATCAAAGTAAAGGCAATTAGCTTCTTGGCAGGTATGGAAACATTATTTGTGCATCTTAAGTATCTTTCTAACTTCTCTAACCTCCCATTTAGAATTTGCTTAATACATAACTGACAAGTTACTCTTCGGGCAACTGCCACTTTCCTGTTCAAGGACTAAATTTGTCCCTAAATGTCTATAGTATTAAGTCCATACTATTATTCCTGGATATAGGATCTACTCTTTAACCATACGTTAACAATCATCTAAACTTATTCCTAATTTTTTTTTTTTACAGCTCCTTTAAATCATATCCACTTTGGTCAGAGAGTCTTAACTTTATCCTTTGTTCTATTTATATCTGCAGGCTCAGGATAGCACAGCTTTATCTTCACAGAATAATTTTTTCCCTATCACTTTAATCCGTATCATTGTAGAAATTTCCCTTCTTATGTTAGGCTTCTAGGGTTTTAATAAATTAAGTAATCGCATGATGATTGTCACCATCAAAAGGTGTTACAATGCCAAGCTGGGTGCCATGGCCCAACTGTAGCTCAAATACACCCTTATAAGGTATATAAGATTAATTATTTCCCATTTCCACTACAGGTTAGCTCTTCGTGATTGCCTTTATAAGGTCTCATCTATCACAGAGTCAGCATTAGTCATTCAAAACATTTATTCAGAGACAGATTTTATATGCCAAGTGATCTTCAAAGAACTGGGGATTCACTGGTGATCACGATAGACTCCATCCCTACCCTTTCAGAGTGTATATTTTAGTGGAGAGAAACAAAAATTAATACATAGATAAGATAATTTCAAGGCTATAAGTGCTATCAAATAAACAGATGATATGACAGTAAACTGAACAAAGGAAAGACAACTATAGATTGAGTCATCTGTGCAGTTTTTCTGATGTCCCGCAATGTGAGCTAAGGTTTGATAAGTCTTATCTTATTCAGCAGTAGTAAGATAGTAATAAAGCTTGATAAGACATAGCATTTTAAGAGCCTGGGAAAGAATATTCCAGGTACTGACTTCAGTACAAACAAAAATCCTAAGATTGGAAATATATTGGTGCATCCAAGAAATAAGAGGGTTATAGTGTGTTTGCAGCACAATGGGAAAGGGAGAAAATGAAACAAGTTGACATAGGAAAGAAGACAAGGACAAATCATCCAGGACCTTGTTGACCAAAGTACAAAATTTTTATTTTATTAAAAGTAAATGGGTGGCCACTGGAGATATTTTAGTAGGGCACTGACATCTCATTTTCATGTCAAGATGGATCTGTTTCCTTCATGGAAAAGAAAGAAAGGAGAAGACAGCATGTCAATTCAATTTTTGCTTCTATTTCAGAGGTAGGTTCTAGAAAAACATTGTGAGTTTAGAATAAAGTGACTTTGGTATCTGCTAATGATCATTAAAAATGTTATTAGGTAAACCTTGTTCTCTTGACATCTCAGCACTAATGGTTGCCCTCAGAGTAACCCACATCCAACGTCAATAGGTCAGATGACTACTAAACATTCCAAAGTTCTATATATGAGTAGATAGAGCAGAAAGAAAAATCTTCAGGAAGAAGTCCAATTACTGATGCATGGACCAGCTTATTAGATAAGGAAATAATAGGGCTGAAACAAAGCCTAATTTAAAAGGCATTAACCAGGGCAACTTTGTTTAGAAGTGAACACAACATAGCTTCCCCAATTCTGATTCACTCTCTTCCAACTACACAGATACCCTTTGTTCTTCAAGGTCAAAGTTATGTCTCACATCCTATATGAAAGTTTATCTTGTTTACAAACACTATAATAGAGTATAATATTGTATTATTCTTAAAATGTATGTAATATTTTTATCTTACTACTAAATCTTAATTTCGTTTAGAATAAGGATTAGAAGATTGATAGGCAACTCAGATAAAATTTGGTAAACACTTGATTAATCCATTTGATATGAATTGGTTGAACATATATTCTTAAACTAATTTGACTCACATTTAACAAAATATGAAAATATTCCAGTTATGTCAGTTATTTACATGTTGTACTACCGCTGAAAACTATAGGTATTGAAATAACCCACAAAGTAAAATTGAGAATTTAAAATATTTATTTTTGGACAGTATCCGCTCTTATTATGTACTTCTTCCAAAAGCTGGTAGTATTAAATAAAAGAAGTGAGCAAGGTTGCAATTGATCTATTCAAACATAAAATCCTAAATAGGTCATAAGCAGGAAATGATAAATGACTGTATTTGGCAAGCTTTGAGTCCAAAGAAGGAGAAAATTCTAATAATAAAAATATATCAGAGGTATGTAAATCCTAATGCAAATAGAAGCAGAGGTAAATTAGGAAAAGCTGAGGAAAATATACTCTATCACCGTTATTAAACTCAGCTGAACTGGACATAGGTAGACCCACTGACCACCCTCGATGGAATTCGTAGTAGATCTGTAACATTATTTTTGTTGTTGTTGTTTTTTAGCATAAGTTCCTACTTCCTATTAGCACCTTATCTTCCTAATGTCAAAGGCCTGCTTCTGTGTAGCCTCAATGGAAGGTGGTACCCAGCCCCATGGATACCAAAGAGGATGAAGTTTCTCACTCCATACAAGCATAACAAGGAGATAGCACATAATTTGAGATCGGCCTATTTGCCTTTGGGGCTCCTAAAATTGTGAATTTTGATGATTTCATTCACTAGTTAGAGTTAATATTCTCTAAAATAGTAGTCTGGCCCAGCCTCTTATGCTGCATGAACCTTGTCCATACTTCCATTAACTAGCCTTTTATAGCTCCCTCGGGCCTTGTCCATTTCCCAAATCAAATCTTCAGGATATCATGAATTTTGTAAGGCTCCAATGGCATTCCAATAAGATTCTTCTTTTTGCTTAGGATAGCAAAAACATTAGAGTTTGGTTCTAATGTGCGGAAGCAAGAAATGTGGTTAATACTGACGTAGGCAATATTTAATCTTATTTTCCTCTGCATCAAATTCCCTTCAAGCCATCCTTGCCCAATCCTGTTTTCTCCTTTAGTGGAAGCCTCTTCTATTTTCCCAGTGTGCAGTGCTCCCCCAACCACAGCCTCAAGAACTAAAATGTCTTATGCTTCTTTTTCTTCCAACTCAGAACCTACCTTTAAGATACAAAATCGTTAGGAGAAGACCGAAGCCAAACCTAAAGCAGCTATTCTTAGACTTTGCATCCTTAAAATCTGATATGATGCACGTTAAAAATGTGGCATCAGAGACCACACTTACTCAAAAGTAAAGCACGAGAGAAGACCAGGAATTTTCATGTTTTACAAACTAAACAGAGTCAGGCTAAACAGGGTCAAGGAATTATTTGGTAAACCTATCTGTGTCCATTTGGCTATGAAAGAAAAGAACATTTGGATGGCTCTCTGTCTTACCATGCATTTCGTTTTTCATTCACATTTACCTCACCAACTGATTTCTTGAATGTGTGTGATTTCTTTGTCTTTCAATGAACAATTTGCTCCAATTTGTCTTTGCTTTCTTGTAAATTTCTTGTTAGTATTTAAAGCTTATTTATATTGTTGAAGTGTCTAGCTTCTTATAATCAACTTCAGAGAGTTTTGCAAAGGTCAGTCTTTCTACTGAGACAACTTAAATTCTGCTCCTCAAAAGAATCCTTCCTCTAAGCTTAGGGAATGGTAAATATTTGTCATTAGCAACCACTTTGCCAAAGAGTACTGTTATAAGCTGAAAAATAAATGTTTATTGCTTCAGCATCCCAGAGAACACATAAATCTGTGTTTCCTTTCACTCTATAAAAAATATTGAGTACTGAAAATGAAATATTTTCACAGCAACTTGAAATTAAATTTGAAATTTTCTCTCTTGAAAATAATCATACATTTACTATTCTGAGTATAACTTCGTGAAGTTGAAAAACCCAAAACATTTTTTCTAAGATTGACATTGTTTTCATTATAGCTATATAATAAAAATAATCCTGCTTGGAGGTTGAAAACTTGAACTTTAATCCTAAATCTAACTTTTTTTTCATCTTATAATTTTTATTTTTAATTTTTTATCTATTAAATGAATGTAATTCTACCTGGCCTGATTATATTACTATAAGATCGATTAAGTCTGTAAACTATAAAAATGTTCCACAAACAGAATATACTTGTAAACACAATATTAATACTGTCACAGAATGTTATTCAATTTAAATAGTATTAAGAATTTAAAACACAAATAATAGTTTGTATAGTTTTATGTGTTTGGTACTATTCTAAGCAGTGTGTGTGTGGAGAGAGAGAAAGGAGTGGGAGAGCTTCATTTAATGCTCAAAAATACCTTATGAAATTGGTATTTAATCTCATTTCTCAGATGAGAAAGCAGAGGCACAAAGAAGTTAAATAACCTGTCAAAGATCTCATAGATTTTCATAGGTATTTTGCATAAATGCAGCAAGAAAACAATTTAAAAATAAACATACCAATATCCACAAGCATTTTGGAATTGCCCCTGGCATTTGATAGTCCCATGACATAAATATATACTTTTCTCTTATGAAGCTCAACAAAATAAATGTAATTTATTAACTGAAGAGGAGTTTTTACCATTCTCACATCCCTTCCAAATCCTGTGACTCTAAGATGATTGTCTGCTTTATGCAGATAGCAAAAATAGCCAACTGGAATGTCGTATAATTGCTGGAATTTTAATTGGCTGGGAAAAAGAAGCACAAAATAGTATTACAGTCAGAGCCAGACTAGATTTAGTTAGTGACTATTTAAGTTTGTGATTTATGAGGCTCCTCTGCAACGTATGCTCCTTCCTCAGAATCGTCACTAAGGAACTATAGTCCTACATCTTTTCTTACGTAATCTACAGTTCCCATCACTAATATCACTTCAATGGTATATCATTTTTTATCAAATATGTTCTTGTAAAAGATATAAAATTTATTATGTTCATTGTGTTGCACCATGAATTATTGATTAATATTAACTATGAAATTACAGCACTAATGATTTTGTACCAATTAGATACCATTGCTCACTAGATTATGACATATCCTTAGCAAAGATTTAAGAAAAGAGTCAAAAGTGTAAAATTTGATTTATCAATTTTATTTGCTTTTTAAAATTAGAAAAAGCCTTCCATGATTAGATTAAATCCAGAATACTCAAGTTCAGTGGGAAAGCTTTTGAGTTCCAAGTGTAGATGTACAATATCTGGAATGAGGAAAGAGTCCTGCTATATCTCTAGTGAAAAGATACCTGCAGCAATTGCTTTACATTATAAGTTTATATTCACAGAAGCATGGAGAATCTGGCCCCAAGATTATGAAATTCAACAGGTCAGACAAAAGGGTAACAGAACAGGAGATGAAGAGAGCTGAGCAGTTACATAAGGGTCTTTACAAGTAAGAGATGTGACTTCAGTTAGACCCCAAAATGAAGACCTCTGGGTCTTGATTTAGTGCAAAGAAGTCAATATAAAGAAGTAGGGCCAGATTCTAAAGAGCTACACTGGAATGGAACATTGGGAAAGCCAAATAATTGCCATCTTTTGATAAATATGCATAAGGTATTTGGAAGATCTTTTGGTTGAAGTAGCCCTCCTAATCTCCTTCTACTTGTGGGACAAATATGATTGATATGATTGCTGAGTTTGTGAGGAGGAAATAATCATGTTCAGCCCAAAGCACATGGAGTCTGTGTCTCCCAGGTTTACCTGCTTTGGGAGAGGTCTACTATCCAATCTTTTCCTAACCTTGTGGTAAGTGGTCTGCTCCTACAAAGTGGGGGTGGCAAGGTCATTTGTCTCTGTTGATGACAAAAGTGTGAATTTATTTCCTGAGTGAAGTATTAGAAAGCCCATGGTGGCCACACATCAAGGTCACATCATTCAATTCAGGCTTCATCAGTAAAAATACTAATATTTAATTTTCCACTTGTCCTTTGTGTCTTATTTCTCAGATGGTCCTATATCTGAGAGATGAAACAGAGGTGATTTATTGACTCCCTAAAACCCAATCCATATTGTCGTGGTGTGTTCAAATCTAAGACCCACAGAGCCAATTGAGATTAATTATGAGCCTTTATTAGCCGGCCTGAGACTGACTCTACCACGCAGGGTTAGAGGAGATCAGCCCGAGTCTTTGTTTGAGGCAGTTTTATAAAGCCTCGGACTACATCTTAGAACAAAGAGAGAGCAAGGAAATTACAGAAAGCAGAAGTTAACTGTTAATGTCCTTTACAAAGATAAATGTATCTGGGGAATTGCTAGATCAAACATAGCCTGGTAGACAGTCTTGTTATCTGTATCTTGGAATGTTGTGCCTCTTCCTGGGACTTTGGTGCCCCGAGGAATCACTTCCTTGCTACTGATTTACTGGGAAGTCTTCACTCTTACAATTTCAAAAGAGGCAGCTCACAAAGCCTAAAACTACATTAAAACTAGTAAGCAGTTAGTTTACAGAAGCAGAAGTCGACCATTAACGCAATACAAATACATCACCTCGTACTACACTCTGGTTAATAAGTGAGCCGATTACAGAAGCAGACACTGGCCATCTTCATATCATATACAATACATTTCCTAAACCCACACCCAAGCAAGTAGGACAACTTCTGGTATCTAAAGATATTTCTTCCCTGTAGCTGACTTAGCTAGTTGGCTCACTTTGAAAATTTTCCACCCTTAACAATATGTCAATTCCTTTAACTCTTGCAATATTATCATTATTAGTTTTCATTGCCACTATAACAAATTACCACAAATGCAGCACCTTTAAAAAAACACAAATTTATTATTTTGTAGTTTCTGTAGGTCAGAAACCCAACACAGTCTGGCTGGATTTTCTGCTCTGTATCTCAGTGAGCTGAAATCTAAGTATTGGCTGGAGGTACAGTTCTTAACTGGGACTCCAGGTCCTCTGCAAAGATAACTTACCATTCATTGCTAGAATTCATTCCTTCTCTTGCTTTCCATGTGGCCCCCTTCATTTTCAAGCCAGCAATAGAACATTAAACACTTCTTATGCTTCAAATTTCTCTAACTTGCTCTTTTGCATTTTTCTTTTGTTTTTAAGGCTTTATGTGAATACATTGGACAACCTAATAATCAAGATAATTTCCAAAACTCAACATATCAGTAACCTTAATTACACCTACAAAGTCCCTTTTGCCATGTAAAGTAACATATTCACGGGTCTAACACCAGGGACCAAAAATCCTGGTGACCAAATTTCAGCTCATCACCATTAATTAGATAATAACATTTCTACTTTAGAAGTAAGAAAATTGAGATTTGGAAAAGATGAAGTATGTTCCGTAAGTCACACAGATAGTAAATGGCAAAGATAGAATGAAAGGCTGCAATGCCCTGGTTTGGAACTCCATGAGCCAAGAAGGAAACTGACACCGATGCAAGCGCAAGAGGGAGTTTATTGACAAACTCGAGTTTGGACCCACTCATTCACTGAAGCAGCAGTGGTTGAGAGGAGCCCCGACCGAGGGGTTGGGACCTAATTTAAAGGGTAAAACCGCAAGCCTTGGGGAGATGCCTTGGCGTTACCTGATTGGGGGGTTAGGTTGACCTTTAAAGGGATTGGGTGGTAGGTTGTTAGGTCTGCGCGCAAAAGGGGGTCGTGTGCAGTTGGGGCTACGTATAGAGGGGGCTGTGCGCAGTGGGGCTGTGTATAGAGGGGGCCGTGCACACAAAGGGCCGAATGCAGAAGGTGCCGGGTGCAGTAATCAGAATATGTGCAGGAGGAAATAAGGGTGGGGGTGCCTTAAGGGCCCACCGATTAGCTGGCTTGGCTGGTTTGGCCAGGTGGTAAGGCATTGTTCTTGACCACTGGCCTTTGGGGAAATTTTCGTACAATTCATCTTGGGATCACTCAGAAAAATGGAATCATTCCAGTCTTTCAAGGCCAAGTGTGTTTTTCAGGTTCAGTGTTTTCCTTCACCCTGAAATTCCTCTATTCTGCCCACTGTTCACCTTATTCAAATGATGCAGTTTATTTCTGATAAAATACAGCTGTGGGGATTTTTTTTTTTTTTTTGTATATAACAGGGAAGTAAAAGACATCCCATTGCATTTCAACACTCCTGTTTTTCCTTCACCTTAACTTTCTGTTTTCACTTCCATCTCACAAATTTTTCTCCTCCATAAGGGGGAAGAATTAGAAAGGGTAGATTTGAACAACAAACAAAATAACAAAGAAAAACAAGAAAATACCAGAGGAAGAGAGAGAAGGAAAGAGAAAAGTCAGAAAGAAAGAGAAGAGGCAGAAATGACACTGACATATGCAGAATTAAATATACTCACTGAATCAAGGATAATGGTCATACACTGAAAGATTAGTTAAAAATTGTACCCATTAATCTGTATTCCTAAACAAAGTCTGCACATTGCTGATGAGGCCCCAAACAAAAATACAATCTAGCATTAAAGGACTCAAATAGTTTTTAACTACTTTAATATGGGGGGGGGGGGGAAGGCCAGAATTTCAGCTTGAGGTCACTTCATCCTGCTTTGCTTCTCGTCCTTGTCCTACTTAACAACTGTTCTTAATGCAAACCCTTTAGCCCTCTCTTAGGCTGTATTCTTGTTGCAACTTTGCTCTGTCCTTCTTCCTCCCTTCCCCAGCTCCCATAGCTTACTTTCCCTACTACATCTTTTCCATTTTGTTTCCTAAAACCCTTATTTTACTGGAAGTGTACAAAAACTTTTTTTTAAGTAGAATGTTCTCTTCACAGGCAGATCTCCCAAAAGTTTAGTTCCTTTCAATACTTACAATGTGGAAGATACTGTTCTAATGCCGGGCACACAAAAATATAAAAGGACATGTCATTATCTTTGTAGATTTTACAGCCTGACTACAAGTAGGACAGTAAGTAAGGAGATAATATTAATGGAATATGGATCAAGACAATAACAGATGACTCCATGATTTTCTTCCCTTTCATTTCTATTTCAGATCATCACTCTCCTACTCTCTAACACAATCTCTTTCTTTAAGAAGCATGCTATACAAATATATTATTTCTACCCTCAGTTCTACCCAGATAAAGTTTTAATGTCCTCAATTGAATCATTTCTATTTTCCCTTCAGAGGATTTCCCAAGATTTTATTCCACTGTCCACCTCATTCTCCCAGGTACTTAACCATCTTCTTCTCCAGATAAAAAATAACTTCCTTCTTTGTTTCCCTATTGTTATAGTGGAAGAAGTGTCTCATCTCCAGTTCAAAGCTAGTTCTTTCTCCTTTTCTTTAGATTTTAGTGCTTCTTCTCCTCAGAAACTGTGATCATTGATCTCTAGTTTCCTCTTCATGCAAAGTTCAAATACTGGCAAGTCCCACCCATCTTACACATAAAACTTGCCTTTGATCTACATTTCTCCTTAGTTAACCTCTTATCTCTTCCTTATGTTTTACAATACACCTTGAAGTACTATTCACTATTATCATCTCTACCTCAGCTCAAATTTAATCTAAAACCCAAAGCAACTTAGCCAATAATACTTCACTGTAAAGCTATAGCAGGTGTGATTTCATACCTAGAGATACACATAAAAAAATTTATTTATTTTTTCATTAAATTAAATACAATTGTAAGTCTCTATCTAGCCAGTATGTTGTAAAGTCCGATCTTCACTAAGAATCCTCTACTACACAGTGAATCAGGGAGATTTGTAAGTGCCTGAGAAACAAGGCTTTACTTTTGAAATCATCTGTTCACTACCAGTCACTGGCCTGTCTCCCACTACCTCCATGCTTGCTGTTTACAGCAGTCCTATAAACTACTTGTATAATACTGTTTATTGTGTCTAAGCCTTTACTGATCCTGTTATCTTTAAGGAGATTGCCTTATTCTCCCTTCCTTGCTTAGATTTCTCATGTTTATTCTTTAGAACTGAACTCAAGCTTTATTCCTTCTTTCCCTGAGCACTCCCTAACCCTTCAGAATAATGTGGACATCCTCATATCATCACCATTACATTCTGTATAAACTCGGTATGATTATTAATAGATTATGTGTCTAGAACAGACAATATATTAGACTCCCAAGAAATTTTAGTCTAAGGAAGAATGTAAGGAGGAAAAAATAGGTAATTGTTTAGTGGGAATAACTATGAAATTTAATACAATGTTTGCTTTTTTTAGCCTCTACTCCCACTTCATCTGCTACCATCAGTATGGCTACCATACTGAGGGGCAAATCCAAGTATAACTAGTGGGTATGTGCTGGCCTGATAAGGGAAGAGAGGAACTATACACTAATGGAGCTGCAAGATGGGAATAATATGTATTGACAAGAAGCAAGAGCATGTATACAAGACTGGTAAGACATAGGGTCAGAAGGTAGACTGCTGTAAGTAAAGAGTAATTAAAGGGGAAGAAGCAAAGAGTAGCAGCAGGTACCTCTTTCAATTAAGAAGAAAGAAATATAGTGGTAGCTGGAAGAAGAAGGTGGGATCGAGAGAGTTTTTCTTTTGTTGTTATTGGCTGTTTGTTTAAGATAGGAAAGACGAGTATATGCTTAACTATTAATGGAACAGAGGGAGAGGTGGAATGTATAGAAAGGATGAGAAAAATTGATGGAATAAGTTTATGGAGGTAAAAGAATGGATAGGAATCAAAGGCTTAAGTGGAAAGTTAAGTCTTAACCTTATTGTATTGAATGGCACAATTTATAAGTCTGACAATGTTTTGCAAATGATTTCTCACTCATTTCAACCCTATTCTTGACTAGTTCATTTCATCTCATTTATATACAAACTAACTCCATGCATATATATATATATTATATATATATATATGCACACACACATATATGCCTACACAACTTCTATTTCATAACCTATTCCTTATCCTATATTAAATTGATAAAATTGCCATAGTTTTACATTGTTTTGAAACTATTAGAACAAAACCTTTATTCTCATTACCCTTCTTTTTTTAAAATTTCAAAATTTATTTTATATATATCACATGCTTTACTTTTTGTTTATTTCCAGGATGATTTGTGTTGCTATTCAGAATTTTCCATTACATTTTCAAATTTTGCTTGTTGATGTGGGAGGGCTATAGATTTTGTCTTAAAGTTATATTGATCCCTTTATAGAATTTTATCAGTTTTTGCATTTGTTCATTTTCTCTAGCTTCTTTTAGATATCAATTTTTACCTTTTCAAAAATTTATATCTAACTTATTTCTTGTTTACCTTATTAACTAGAACTTTCTATTCAGTCCTCTGAGATGGAGATCAGAGTGCAAGATTTGAGAGGAATGCTCTTGGAATCACCACTTGTGGAAGAGAAAGAAACAAGATTAGGCAGATGAGAAGGTGGGTTGCTATGCAGTCACAATAAAGTCCTTAATAACCCACACAGAGCCCTAAAGCTTAAAGGATCCTTCAGAATTTTGGCAGGAGACCCCACATATCCAGTCACTGGATGCCAGGTGTCTCTGAAGGAGGCATGGCCTGAGGTAAGGTGACTCACATCAATTGATTCAATTCCTGAAGAAAGCTGAGGGCTGAGGCAACACTACCTCAACCATCCAGGCAGCAAGGAGGTAAGTGCTGTTGTAAAGGGGGATCTGGGGAGCATTCTACAGTACCCACTACACTTCTTACATGAAAGATAAGGACATTTTTGCATTTATGTATCCTCCTATCTTTGCTTGCCCACAGCAGAATTTTTGTTTTGGTCTTTTATAGAGAAATTATTATGTTTGTTAAGTAGCTTTTATTTTAAGAATTGCAATTTTATGTTACTTTTAGTAATCATATTTCATATTATTTTAGCATTAATTCTATATTTCAATAGATTATATCTTCATAACTGGGTCTTTTACACAATGACTTGTGATTAATGAATTTATGTATGGATGGATGCATGTGTGCACTTAAGAGTACAAGATTTATATATTTCTTGGATATTTGCTCATTGGAAAGTATCTTTTCGATGTCTTAAATTAATATCGTATTTTTGTGAAGCAATTTTTTCCCTTATAGTGGATATCACTTCATTGATATCTGGTATAAAATGCTGCTGAGAAAGTAAGGTCAGAGAAGTCATGAAAATGTGCAAGTAATCAACATTCCTAAATCCAGTATTTTAATATTTAAAGGACAAATATTTTAAGTCTATAAAACAAAAGACATTGTATTTGAGTGGAACTAAAATATATAAAGCAAAAAATATAAGGCTCCTTTCTCCCTCACCTGCCTCACACCCTGTTTACCAGCTTAATGTTTGTCAGATGATCCCACTTTACCAGTTTAATGTATTCATTTTTTATTTTTACAAGATGTGATTATAAGCATACATATTATGCTGCATTTTGCATTTTAATTCAATAATCTATCAAAGGCACTCTTTCCTTCCAATATACATTTTCTTTTTACATAAAGAAGTTTTAAATTTTAATTTAAATCACGCTTAATTTAATCTATATTTGTTATTTATGATTTCTTCTATGTATTTATAAAAGTTTTAACGATAACTAAAATGCATTTAGATATCGTAACAATGTGGGCCATATAATTTACTGAATGCATGTAATATGCTTTTTCATCTTCACAAAATATAACTTAAAATAAGGATTTATGAGAAAATTGAAAAGTTTGAAAGTCTGATTCTGTACTAATATGATTATCTGATTATCCTGAGGTACCCAAATCTGTGACAGTTTCAATTACCCTGTTTAGTGTTATTTTGTAAAACTGAATTTTTTACACACATATGTTCTGTTTCAATGCCCATTTTAAAATGGTGTCTGTACAAAGGCAGACCAGCAGAAGTCAGTCAAGCTAACTACAATCTCAATAATATTTCTTTCCACTCACCGAGCTCACGCTTCTTGCCTTAGCTGCTGTTTTCTCCTGTTGTTATAACTTTAATGTTTATATCTCTGTCCCTGTTTGTTTTTTCACTTATTTTAGTATTTATCATTGCATATTAGTGCATTCATTTGCCTGGTGAATATGAAACTTACCTTTGCATATTTCGAACAGATTTCAGTCTTTTTGACTACTCTTGTCTTTTCATTTGAAATATGCCTTACTCTGTGCAAACCTCCATTTTCCCAACACAGAGTTGTGGCCCTTCTTGTGATATCTATGTTTTTCCTTTCCAAAGCCTACTCTTTCTATTAGTCACTTGTACATATGAGGACAGTTTTCAGATATCCATGTGGATTCTGCACTTGGATACATTGCCAAAAGAGCGTGTCTTCCTTCATTGATAATGTTACTTTCTGGCCTTGTTAACTGCATCTAGTCTCTGATTGCATCTATTATTAGTCATATTGAGCAGTTTGGTCTATCCTGATTACTTTAAACTTCAATTTTTTTCTCTCTCTTTTTAGTGTTTTATTTTTTCCTTTTTCTAGACCCTCGATCCTACTAACCCCTGCATATTTTGAATATGATCAGCGATTGACTTCCATGGTTTCTGACAAACTACTACTACTAAATTTGTGCTACATTTTTATTGTATAAACTAACACATTTGTGCTACCTTTTGTGTTGACAATTGAAAACAATTTTCACTCTTCCAGCTTCCCACCCCTTTTTATCCCTACATCCACACCTCATTCATACTACCCCACTGCACCCACTCATTATAACAGCTAGAAGCCAGGGAATGAATTTGCCAGAATCTCTACCAGGAGATTCCAGTTTAGATTCCACTAATCAGAAGCACGTGTTTGAGGTTTGGCGGCAAGGCGGAAGCCGTCTCATTGTTCTTTGGGCAACAGAAAGCAGATGTATGGGTTTTGGCGGAGCCGTTGCAGCAGCCTCTAGGCATTTTCTTTTGAATCAGCTGCCTCAGTTTGCACAGCAGAATTCAGCCTGTGGTTATGGGAACTGGAACTTGCAACAGCAGAAATTCTGGGACCTGTTCCAGACATACCCACTCAGAAGCTCTGGAGGTAAGTGTTATCACCGAGTCCCTGAGGGAGCCTATGTAACAAAGTTTGAGAACCAGTGAAGCTTATTTTAATACAATGAATCATGGTGAAGTTTTCAAACTGGGCTGGCTATCAGAATTACCAGGAGTGATTCTGAACACTACAGATTTTGGGGTCACACCACATAGCTCCCCATAAATAATACTCTCCAGGAAAAGAGCCTATGAACCTGGATTTTTAGAAGTATCCCCAAGTGATTCTGATTGTCAAGTATGGGAATTTGGCTAAGTAATTGCTCTATGGTGTTTCCCACAATTGTTTAAATAAAAAAACAATACACCTATATTAAAAGTAAGGAAAAAGATAATTACATATCTTTAATGAGATATGATTATTAGAAAAGTGTGCTCCCTCAGCATAAAATCCTGTTTAAAATTTATTCTATGGTTATGTATTTCTCAGTAAGCTAAGGAGATTGCATTACAATTACAGATTTCATTACAATCACTTTTGAAATTGCATATACTGAGCTCCATTCAGATCTACTGAATGGATCTCTGAGTGTGGGGCATGCTTAATAAACACACCAGCACACAAAAAATTAAGAGCAACCAAGCATTTTTCCCTAGTTTATACTATACCTTACCAGAATGTATCGCAATATGTGCTATCTACACTAGAAAGACAAATATGATAAAGAGACATGTGCAAAGAGTACTACAATGGCTCTGGGCTTCAATTTCTTCATGGGTAAATGAGGGTATGGAAGTAAATTATCTCGAATTTCTCTTCCTGATCTAAAGTAGTATGATTAAATTGTGTATTTATCGGCCTGTAATCTTAGCCACTTAAAGATAATAATGTCGTATGCTTTCCTTTAGGCCTCCTGTTTAACCATGTTATTTGTTGCTTTGACAAGAGGCAAATATTTCAATTTCATCACCCATGTTGGTATAAAACAAAAGGGGGAAAAGACACAGGAGTACTGTAAATATTTTGTTCATACTTTTATCTCACACAAATTTGTTATTCTTTGTTTTTCAAAATATATTCAAAATGATAATCATATTCTTAGACAATCTTAAAAGATGACTAAATTAGATTTTACTTCAAAAAATATTAAATACTTAAGAAAAATCAGAATAGATAGCATCCAAAAACATCCATTTTATCTCAATATTTTAGTAATAAATATTCCTTATTGTAAACTAAAATCTATATAGATATTCTATTAACTGCTAATAATGAATACATGTTTAGCCATTCAGGCTTTTTATAATTGTTTTCAGTTTAAAATGTTGTTAAGCTTATATATCTGTAATAATCAAAAAATCCTGTATACCTTTTTTGAGAAATAATTTACACACATCTATAAAAGTTTAAGATAAACACCTTGATGGTTCGATTTATGTATTTTGTGAAATGATTACCACAATAGGGGTCAGCTAATAGCTATCCATCTTCTCATATAGATACAATAAAAAGAAAAGAAAGACAAAAATTTAAAAGGGTGCAGATAACTTTTTAAGTTAGTATTTTCATTTTTTTGGATAAATTCCCAGAAGTAGAATTGCCATACCATATGGTAGCTCTATTTTTAATTTGTTGAGAATCCTCCATGCTGTTTGCCAGAGTGGCTGCAAAATTACAGTGCCACCAATGGTGCACAGGAGTTCCCTTTTTTCCACATTCACACTAGCATTTTATCTCTTCTATTTATGATGGCCATTCTAACAGGATAAGGTTTATATCTCATTGTGGTTTAAATTTGCATTTTCTAATGACTAGTGATGTTGATCACTTTTTAGGGTACCTCTAGGCCTTTCATATATCTTCTTTGGCGAAATGTCTATTCAGGTCCTGTGCCCATTTGTCAATTGGGGGTATTTGTTGTTTTTTTTTTCTATTGAGTTGTACAAGTTTGTTAGATATTTTGACTATTAACCCCTTATCATGGTTTACAAATATTTTTTTTCCCATTCTGTAGATTGTCTTTTGTTTGTTGATGGTCTCTTTACTGTGCAGAAGCTTTTTAATTTGATGTCGTCCCGCTCGTTTATTTTTTATTTATTTTTTTTATTTTGTTACTTGTGCTTTAGGTGTCATATCCAAAAAGTCATGACCAAGACCCATGTCAAGGAGGTTTATTCTTAAGTTTTCTTCTAGGACTTTTGTGGTTTCAGGACTTACATTTAAGTTTTTAATCCATGTTGAGTTAAATTTGGTGAGTGGTGTAAGATATGGGTAAGATTCTTTCACATGTGAAATCTAATTATCCTAGCACCATTTGTTGAAGAGACTGTCTTTTCTCCTTAGTATTCTTGGCCCCTTGTCAAATATTAGCTGATCACATATTCTTGGGTTTATTTCTGGTCCCTCGGTTCTGTTTCTTTGGCCTATTTGTCTGCTTTTATACCAGTACCATACTGTTTTGGGGACTATTACTTTTAGTATAGCTTGAAATCAGGAAATGTATTGCCCCCTGCTTCTTCTTTTCCAGGGTTTCTTTGGTTATTCAGGGTCCTTTGTTTCATATAGAAGTGTTTTCTCTACTTCTATTAAAAAAAAAATGCCATGAAAATTTTAACAGTGATTGCATTGACTCTATAGATGACTTTTAGTATTGACATTTTAACAATATTAATTCTTCCAATCCGTGATCACAAGATACCTTTCCATTTATTTGTGTCTTCTTCAATTTTTTCTTCAATGTCTTGTAATTTTCAGAGAGGAGATCTTTTTCCTCCTTAAATTTATTCCTAAGTATTTTATTATTTTTGATGCCATTAAATGGGATTGATTTCTTTATTTCTGTAGAAAATTTATTGTTATCATATAGAAGTGCTACTGATTTTTGTATGTTAGTTTTGCATCCTACAACTTTATTAAATTCATTGATTAGATATAATAGTTTTTAGTTGAGTCTTTATGATATTTATATATAAAATCATGTCATCTGCAAATAGACAATTTTACTTTTCCCTTTCCAATTCTGATAACTTTATTTTGTTTTTACCTGATTGCTCTAGCTAGGACTTCTAGTACGATGTTGAATAGGAACTGTGAGAGTGAGCACCCCTGTCTTATTCCTGATCTTAAACTAAAAGCTTTCAGTCTTCCACTGTTGAGTCTGATGTTAGCAATGGACTTGCCAAAAATGGCCATTATTGTGTTGAGATTTTTTTTTTTTTTGCCTATCTTGATAAGAGTTCTTATCATGAATGGATGCTGAATTTTGTCCAATCCTTTTTTGCTTCTGGTGAAACGATCATGTAATTTTTTTTCTATTAATGTATGTGTCACATTGATTGATTTGCACATGTTGAAATATTTTTGCATCTAAGGGTTAAATCCCATTTGATCATGGAGAATAATCTATGGTTTGCTAGTATTCTATTAAAAAGTTTGGATCTTCATCCATCAGGTATATTGGCCTGTATGTTTTTTGTTATTGTTGTTGTTGTTTCTAGTAATGTTCTTTTATGGTTTTGGTATCAGGATAATGCTAGCCTTGTAAAAAGAATTTGGTACTGTTCCCTTTTCATCAATTTTTTGGAAATTTGAGAAGAAATAGTATGAATTCTTCTTTAAATGTTTGGAAAATCACCAGTGAAGCCATTTGTTCCTGGTCTTTTGGGGGAGTTGGGGACATTATTTTTGATTACTAAATCAATCTCTTTATTAATATTTGCTCTATTTAGATTTTCTATTTTTTTACTAGTCAGTCTTGGTAAATTATGTTTCCAATATTTTTTCCATTTCTTCTAGGTTGTCCAGTTTATTGATGGATAGTTGTTTATAACAGCCTATTATGGTCCTTTAAAATTCTATGGTATCAGTTATAATGTCCCCCTTTTTCATTTACATGTGTTGATTTGGATATTTTCTCTTTTTTTTTCTTGGTTAGTCTAGCTAAGAGTCTGTCAATTTTTTTTATCATCTCAAAGAAATAACTCTTTTGTTAATTTTTATATTGTATTTTTCTGTTATTTATTTCATTTATTTCTACTCTAATCTTTATTGCTTATTTTCTTCTGCTAACTTTGGGCTCAGTTTGTTGTTCTTTTTCTAGATTTTTTAAGGCATAGAGTTAAGACGTTTTATTTGGAATTTTTTTTTTTAAGTATGTATTTATTTGAGCTTCCCTATTAAAATTGCTTTTTCAGCATCCCACAAGTTATGGCTATTTTCGTTTATCTCAAGAAACATTTTTATTCCTCTTTTATTTCTTCTTTGATTCATTGATTATTCAGGAAAGTGATGTTTAATCTCTATGCATTTGTGAGTTTTCTAGTTTTTCTCTTTTTATTGGTTCTAATTTCATGCCATTGTGGTTGTAGAAGACACTTGGTATGGCTTCAGTCTTCTTGACTTTGCTAAGACTTGTTTTGTGGCCTAATGCATAGTCTATCCTAGAAAATGTTCCAGGTGCACTTGAGAAGCATGTGTATTGTTCTGTTGATAGATAAAATGTTCTGTATATGCCTGTTACATTCATTTGATAGATATAGTGTTGTTAAAATGTTTTTCTTTATTGATTATTTGTCTGGATGATTTAACTATTGTTGAGAATGGGGTATTAAAGTTCCCCACTATTATTCTATTGCTGTTTATTTCTCCCTTTAGCCCTGTTATTTTTTGCTTTTGGTAAATAAGTATTTACAATTGTTATATCTTTTTGATGGGTTGACATTTCTATCATTATATAATCTTTATTTGTCTCTTTTTACCATTTTAAAAGTCTTTTTTGTCTGATATAAGTATAGCTACCTTTGCTTTTTTGTTGTACTATTTGTTTGAAATATCTTTGTCCATTTTTTAACTTTCAGTCTTTGTGTGTTTTAAGACTAAAGTGAAACTCTTTTAGGCAATATATTGTTGAATTTTGTGTTTTATCCAGCCATTCTGTATTTTTAATTGTGGAATTTAATTCTTTTAAATTTAAAATAATTATTGATAAGTAAGACTTTATTGTTGCCATTTCGTTGATTGTTTTCTGATTATTTTGTAGGTTAATTTGTTTCATGTCTCTTATCCTGTTGTCCTTTTTTTATGTTCTGATGTCCTCTGGTATCAGTATGCTTTGAATTTTTATTATGTTCTTTTGTGTAATTACTACAAGGTATCCCTTGTGGTTACCACGAGGCTTACATAAAATATCTTAAACTTATAACACCCTATTTTAAATTGATAAATTAACCTCAATAATTTGTAAACATTATACTTTTACTTCTATTCACCCTCACATTTTAGGTTATGGCAGTTACAATTTACCTGTTTTTTTATATTGCATAACTATTAACAGATATTGTAGTTATAATTATTTTTCTATAACTTTCTTTTTCACATTTTAAACTAGAGTTGTAAGTGAATTATGCACCACTATTACCATATTGCATAATATAACTATGATTATATATTTACCATTAGCAGTGATAATCCCAGTACCTTTTTATGTTTTTATGATGTCAGTGTTCTTTTACTTCCACTCAAAATTTTTTTTAGCATTTCTTATAATGCAATTCTGGTGGTAACAAAATTCCTCAGCTTTAGCTTATTTGGAAAAGTCTTTGTCCTTCCTCCATTGCTGAAGGACAATTTCCCTGGGTATAAAATTCTTGGTTGACAGTTATTTTCTTTCAGTATTTTGAATATGTCATCCCAATCTTTTCTGGACTGAAGAGTTTCTGTTGTGATATCTACTTATAGTCTTATAGGGGTTCCCTCGTATGTAACTTTTCTCTTTTAGTTTGCCTCTCTTAATTTTTTTTCTTTGTCTTTGACTTTGGTAATTTCATTATAATGTGTCTTGGTGCAACCCTATTGATGTCCAACTTATTTGAGATCCTTTGGGCCTCATGGATCTGAATGTTTATTTCTCTACCCAGATTCAGGAAATTTTCAGCCATGATTGCTTTACATGTGCTTTCTGTCCCTTCTCTTTCTCTTCTCATTCTGGAATTTCTATAATGTGAATATTTCTTTTTATTGTCTCATAATTCCCATATGTTTTCTTCACTCTTTTTAGTTTTTATTCTTTTTTGCTCCTCTGAATTTTTTCAAATGCTCTGTCAAACAGTTTGCTAATTTTTTCTTCTGCATGGTTAAGTCTACTGTTGTAACTCTCTATTGATTTTTTAGTGTATTTTTTTGTATTTTTCAACCCTAAGATTTCTGTTTTGTTTTTTCAATGGTCACCATTTCCTTGTTGAACTTCTCCTTTTGTTAATGCATTGTTTTCCAAATTTTATTTACTTGTCTGTCTGTGTATCTTGTATAGTCATGTACCATATAATATTTTAGTCAACAACAGACCATGATATACTATATAGCATAGGTTTATAGATGAATGTAAGTATACTCTATGCTGTTTGACACAACAAAATCACCTAACAACACATTTCTCAGAATGTATACCTGCCATTAAGTGATACATGACTGTAGTTCACTAAAAAGCCTTAAGAGAAATTTTCTGAATTCTTTATCTGACAGTTTATAGATGTCCATCTTTTAGAGTTAGTTATGGGAACTTTACTAGTTTCTTTGGTGGTGTCATAATTACCTAATTTTTCATGATTCTGTATTTCTTATATTAGTATCTGTGTATTTGACTGAAATAGCCTTCACCAGTCAACATGGTTCAGGTTTCTAGGTGTGTCTGCTGGTAATTTCTTTGGGTATGTGAGGCTCACTACTGTCTGTTTTACGGCAAAGTAACTGTTTAAGCTCTAAGGATAGTGAGAAAAGGAGGGTGGTACAACCAGCTGAGAACAGTTGGATAAGACAGCTGGCTTGGATCCCTAGCCAAGTAGAATAAGCCCCACAGTTCCCTGGTTTCTCTGTTCAAGCTTACTAGACAGTTGGGACTAAGTACTACATTCAATAGTAGATGAAGCTATGATTTAGCTTCCCTACCCTGGCAGGACAGGAGAATGAGACCCAGGTCCTGCACAGCTTGTTATCTGGGGGCAGAAATCAGCTCAGAGTATGCACTGAATTCCCAATGGTTTTACTCTGCAAGCAGGGGAAGCAAGCCATGAGCTGTGCTCTGTTCAAGTGTCACCGTACATAGCATTGTTGAAATGGCTAGGCAGCTTCCTGTGGGCACTGATTAGGTTTCCTGGTCAAATAAGCTGAAGGCTGTATTCAGCGATGAGTAGTATTATCAGTTAGATTTAGTACCTGGGCTCAGTGGGAGAAGCTGCTCTAAAGCCAGTGAAGTTCTTTGTTTTTTTAACGCAAGCCGACCTGCACCCCACATTCCCTGAACAAACAGGGTCATTGGCTTTGCTCTGAAAACCATCAACTCAGGCAGCTCACTTCTCAACTTGAGAGCCCCTGGATCACACAACTTTCAGAAGTTGACTCTAACCATTTTGGTCAGATGAGGCCTAAAGACATTCATCACAGAGGGTGTTATAAATTTAAGATATTTTATGTAAGCCTCTCGTTCATTGTTGCAAGCCCCTTCACCTTTCTCTGTCAGTCTGATTTCTCATGGTTGAGTCCCACAGAGTTCCCCTGTAGTCCCATTGGTATAAATCAGAGTAGGGGCTCCTGCACAATAACCCATGATGCTGGAAGGAGGTGCTGGTTGTTACCTTTGGATTCTCTTTTCTCACTAGAGTAACTGAAGGCTCAGGGAACGCTCTCCCTGTGGCGCTGTGCAGGCCTGAAAGAGAGTCAGTGCAGTCAATGTGTAGTCCCTTGTCTTACTGTTTTAATACAGTCTGGGTTTCTGAGGTGTAGTGGATGCTTCAGCCTCACCCCTGTGTTCTCTCAATGGTGTCTTATTCTTGAACAGTTATTAGTTGTGTTAAAAAAAAAAAAATTAACTGAGTAAATTTGGAGATCTACTTGTCTTTATTAAGTGATTCATGAATTAGAATATTTTCTAATTCATCTAGCAACTAAAGAATGCTCCCACGAATTGTACAAAATAGAAGATTTTTGTAGGAAGAAGGGTGGGTCAAGGGAGCTATTAACAAAAGAATGGATTGTTTGGGAGCCAAGACATCTTTTCTTTGGGGTTGGGACTAGGTTTTTATCATACAGAGTGCCTCTTCCATGCATGGGAAATAGAGCCCATATGATCGATTACCTTATTGGTGCTTAACCAGGAAATCCCAGATTGATTGATTAAGATTGTTTGTGAAAGACATTGAAAATGCAATTAGATCAGGTTTTAAATCCAGGTTTGGCATCATGGACTTATGGCATGAGTGACACCATTTGGGACCTGTGGTTTTCTGTTTATCAGTTGTTCTTATGAGGGGGAACAAAGTCAAGAATAAAGTATGATACCATCTTAGTCATATCACTCTTCTAATCTATGCACTTAAAGTGAAACTAAATCTCTGTTGAGCAGAATCTAGCACCTGGTCTTGCATTGGTATTTAGTAAATGTTTCTTGGGTGATGATTAGGTACTCCATAAGTTATTTCTGACACAAATAATTTTTTAGAACACCTTCTAAATGGTCTGAATAAGGAACAGGAACAATAAATCGTTCTTTGAGCTTACAGACCTTTTTTTTTTTTTTTGTCTATAATTTTATGTATCTTAAAATATTTCCCAATGCTCTAAAATGCTGAAATTACTTTGGAAAAAATAAAACTTAAGGGCATGAAGTCAGTCTCAAGGACCCACCATCTCCTAGCCACTGGCCTGAGGCCCATATCTGGCCTAGCTCATCAGGATAACCCATCTCCCTAATCAATGAGTGTGATAGTGCAAGAGGTGGAAACACACCCCAAGTAAGACCTATCTCAGTTCTTTATGATATTAGATAGCTACTGGGAAAGATAGAGGCTCTCTTTGGGTTCATAAACTATGGAGATACTGATTTAAGGCTGACAGCAATCATCTTTCCTACCTTGTGGAAAAGTTTATATAACAATGAAGTCATAACATTGAGGGAAACAGAATCCAGAGATAGAAGAATTGAACCTGACAGCTTTGTTAGAGACCCTGGATCAAAATGTACTCAAAATCTTTCTTAGACTTCCCAGGCGTATGAGTCAATATTTACTTATTTGCTTACTTACTTAAACTAGCCTCAATTTGTGTTTGGTTTCTTTTAGAGAAAGGCTTTTATTAATGAATAGACTACCCTTTTTACAAGAAGGAGATAAGGAATGGATGAGGACACTGGCAGAAGTTTTCTTCAGGCTCTTGGGAAGAATGTCACTAGGGATTCCAAAGAGGTGATTGATGTTTAGGTGAGCCACAGACTTGAATTGCTAGGGTTTCCAGCAAAGTTAGCAGTGACATTTGATGTCCAGTTGCACCATTGGGAAGAACAACAATAAATCACTGGCAATGCCACACAGGTCATGATCAACTGAGGAAAGAAAGGAGTTTGGAAATTAAATTGGATATCTATGTACTTTATTCAAGGTACTACTTCTTTGGAATCTGACAAATATTTTATTTCATAATTCACCACATGCAAATGTTGGAAATTTCTAGAAAAAAGAAAATCCTGAAAGACTCTGAAATTTCTGTAACCAAGGTTGTCACAGGCTTGTAACTATTTTAATTAAGGTACAGTTTTAAATGTAACTTCAGACCATTTCAGAGAAACCATTCCAGAGAAAAGGAAATACTGACAATGAAACTCATGTTCTTAAGGCTTTGAGAAGACCAGACTAACAAGACAAGGTGAAATTTTGGAAAGCATTGTGAGAAATAAGACTGCTATTTTTAAAAGGCTGGGTTAGGGTGCAGTTTGTTAGAGTTTAAATTAGGTTTAGTATGAAATCGGATGTATGAGGAAGGTTTTTATATCACCAAATAATGTGAATTTAGCATCACATGTTTAACATCCTTACAATATAAAGACAATCTGACTTCTTAGTTTCTAGTCTTGAGTTTTCAAGTTTCCTTATATGGCATAAGTTTCTCTATTTCTCCTTTTTAAAACATGTCCCTACACTCCTGTCCGAAGCTCACACTGAATTGTCCCAGAACAAAAGGCTTACTTAACAAAAAGGAGATTAGCTCTACTTCCAAACACCAGACAGAAAAAAAGAACTGTGAAGTCAAATTACCCACATTTGCCACATTTGCCATTGGTCATGGGCATCTCACACAGTTAGAGGATGTTGTTTCTCCCCTTGCTAGTCCAGATACCTGCACAGGATGGAGTGGTGACTGTCTTTAAGCTTCAAGGATTAAGGTAAATATTTACTCTCTCAAATATTGTTTCCTAAAACAGAACACCATACCACAGTGGCTGGGTGTGAACTTATGCTGATTCACAGGGAAGTAAGAGCACAGAGATGTTCTTAGAGGATAAACTCAAAATTCCACAAAGTTCTGCCTCCCAGGAGCTGATGGTGGAGTAAACTTTGCTGCCCTGCTGTAAATTTGCTACAAGTTTAACAATACCAAATGTTCCTGAGAATGTGAATTAACTGAAAGTTTCATAGAATGCTGGTAGGTGTGCAAATTGCTACACTTACCTTGAAAAGCAATTTCACATCAAGATATGAATATGCCTGTACTCAATAATTCTACTCCCAAAGTATATGCTCAAAATGAACATGTTAAAAAAAAAAAAAAAGATGAGCATGTTCATGGCAGTATTGGCAAAAGAATAAATTATTGAAATGTCCAATACAGAAAATGATGACCTAAGTTATTGATATCACACCAATGGATTAAATTCAGCAGAAAAATAAATGAACAAGAGCCACATATGTCAAGATGGATAAGTTGAATAACAATAGCAAAAACAAGTCATAGAAAAACATGCAGTTTGAAGCTATATATCATTTCAAAAATATTTAAAAATTAAAACATATAGCTAAAATATATGTACATGTGTGGTAAATTAACACAAGGGAATGATAAACAAATTATGGGATCCTAGTTAGCTCTGGAGGGGAGGAGAGATGTGATTAGAGACCTACATATAGACGGTTCCAAAGAGATTATTAACTTTATATATTATAGACATCATAGATGTTTATTCTTTAAACCATTCGTATACATTGGTTTGCACACACCTAGCTAGATACAAATACATGAATAATTCTATAATTTAAAAAATGTTAAAGTTTAAGTGGGTTCTGTAGTTATACAAGTCCAGTCAGTAGATCCTCATGGCTCTTTCTTGACTGCCTAGCTTACAAAACTCTTTGAGGTTAAGAACCTTTTGCATAGAATCTCAGGGTCTTTCTAAGAGAGGAAAGACCAAAATGCCAACTCCTCCCTAGCTATTCTCTGCAAACAACCAGAGACTTTAGATTCGGAAGAGCTCCCTCCTTCAAAAGCCTCCCTGTGGATGATGTGAATGACACCACCCCTGTCTCCTTCCAGCAGTTTTACCTCCCAAACGTCTCCTCTCAAGACAACCATGACTCCAGAGTACAGCCTCTTGTCTGCCCATATACTCCACATTTGTTGAAGATTTCTACTCTTCCAACTTTTTTCCTGTCTTTCTGTCTTTGCCTATTTGTTTACCTTAGTTCTCTATTCTTAATGCTCAAAGTAATAGAAAAGAGATAGGATGGACAATTAAAAAAAAAGGAATTACTTCAGAAAAACTATTCTAAATGTACTCATTGAATCTCTGCAGGTATTTAAGGGGAATGGAACTCTCTTACTAATAAGTATGGCAAATATTGTAAAAAAATGTTTTGTTTTATAGCAGAACTCATTAGAGTCTTTAAAACTCTAAGAGGAAGATATAGCATGATGCTTATTTCCAAATTTGTTTTACAAACAATTTCCCTGTTTTCCAAGTACCTATCTTGAATAATACTATGTTCAGTGGAAAAGTTATGGGAAATGCTGAATTTGAATTATGGACAGGAATGCTCTCAAAATAAAAGGAGAAGGTAAATATTGTACTTTTTCTACATTAAATATTGGTAATAAAATACTGAATCCTACTTTGTACAATGGATTCTTGATTGATATGGATATAACAAATTCTCCATGGTTAATATTGCAGTTTAGTGAATGTCTTCTCAACATAATCCCCTTTAGAAATTTTTTGCATTGTGCTTTCTCCCCTAATACTGAAGGAGGGTCTACTCTATATTAGATAGTAACAGTGTTAGGGACAAATAGTGGACACTATAGACATAATTACTGCCCTCTTGGAGCTTTCATGTAAGAAAAAAATCATTAAAATTTAATCACCTCTTTATTAAATGTGCTTAATATAAAAGTATAATATAAAAGTAACATAAGGAACAATTTTAAGGCAACTTTAATGTGATTTTTAGTCCCTATTTTTTTCCCCAAATTATTACAACTCTATTCAAATAAATGCCTGAATTTGTTACTTGGACATTCATTATTTGAGTTCCCCATAGTAAATAAAAATATTGCAAGGGAAAGAAAAAAATTCATTTTGAGCTTTTGATTCAATTAGTTCCTGGTCAAACATTCCTCTTCTGTTACTAGGAGTACATTGCATCACCATGGCAGCAACATTTTTCCCAAATAGGCTTTTAATGATTGTATTTGCATATGATGACCTGATGTTCTATGCAAATATGATTCAAATCAAGTCTGAAGAAAAACTAACAATGTCGTGGAGAATATAAGATCTAATGCAATTAGTGAAAATAATGATGGAAAAATACTACAATCGAATCCTGTAAAGAAACAAAGATCTGGCAAAATAAGGATTGTTAACAAATAAAAATGTGAGGTGAATTATTAAGAATAGTACTTGATAAATTTGGTAAGCCCTCAAATATATTTTCAAAAATAAACCTAAGATCATTCCATAAAAACCATAATAAACAAATATGGAGCTAGTCAAACTCTGAATTTTTTTGAAAAATATTATACCAAAAAAGTTAACTTGTTTGACTCTATTTAACAAATTAGATCACATTGAAATGTAATCTAAATTATGTTAAACATATGTATATTTAGAATTTTAAATTTTTACTCCTAAGAAAACATCTAGTCAACTTTGTTTATAATTATTTACTAGAGATATTTTTTCCTATTTTAAAGGAATTTACTTTAAAAACCGTTTCTACTGGAAATTATTCTCAGATAATGAACATTTCTAATACCGGTATTCTCCTAGTTTAAACATACATCTAAAGAACACATTGAAGTTTGGAGCCTTTTCTCAGTAAATGAATTTCTGATTCTAGTTTTAGAAATTATAGTTAGCTGACTTAGCCATGCACTTGAGATTGTTAAAATGTCGAACCTTTCTTGTTTGATAGGATGGTATTCAGCTCTAAGCACTGTGCTCTTGCTACCAGAGCAGTGAAAACAACGTGTCTCTAAGGTAGGCTGGATAATGGCTCCCAACATGTCATTTTCCAATTCCCATAACCAGCAGCTGCCTTAGTGTGCATGGTAATGGGAACTTCGCAGTTTTGGTTACATTAAGGATCTTAAAATGGGGGAGATTATCCTGGATTATCCAGGTAGACCCCATGCACAAAGGTCCTTAGAGGAGGGAGTGAGATGGTCAGAACATTTATAGAATATGTAGGGGTGAAAACTGAGGTCAGAGAGAAGAAATTAGGCTGCAGATTTTGAAATTGGACAAAGGGGCCATGAGGCAAGGAATGTAGGCAGCCTTCAGAAGTAGGGGAAAGGCAAGGAAACAGATTCTCCCCCAGAGCCTCCAGATGACATGCAGTCCTGTGGACCCATTTTAGACTTCTGACCTCCAGAATTGTAAGAAAACATACTAGTACTGTTTTAAGCCACTAATTTGGTGGTAATTTGCTATAGCAGCAAGAGGAAACCAATATAGTCTCTTTGGGAATTTTTCTGTTTTCCACTCTGTTGAAAACTCAAAGCTTCCCCCACCCAGTTCCCTTTCAGAAGGAGATTAGCAAGAAGCAGAGGTATGACTTTCCTTTTCTAACTATTCCTTTTATGGGTCAGTTTAAAAGTCTTTTCCTCCATGAGGCTTTAAGGCGATTCCCTGGCCTCTCATATCAGGTTGTTTTTATTTGCAGTGACCATTAATTTAATGGAATTAAATTAATAATTATGCTAGGAAAATAGGAATAAACTGGAATTGTGCTGGGACAGATGGTCACCCTACTTATATTTCTACTGCAGTACTCATTTTGTTTTGCTTTTGAATAACAATTAAATACTTGTCTGTCTCCCATAGCTCCTTTCTCCTTCTGCCAGAGGTAAGAGAAGATTTCCTCTTTGTCCCTATTCCCTATAATATATTCATCATCATTGCTATCATCATTATCATTACTCTCATGATCATTATAATAGCTAAAACTTCCATCATACTTATATCACAGTATGGACTTTATGTGTTATATCTCATTTAATCCTTGCAATAACTATAGGAGGATAGCACTAATGTTATTCTCATTTTATAGAGAAATTATTGAGGTGTGGAGATGGTAAATAACATGCTGTGGGGCACACATGGGACCAGGATCCAGTTTTAGTCCATTTGGCTTTTTGTCACTATTGTCTCCCCAAAGAGGAATTTTCACAGAAAAGGTATAAGTAATCATTTGAAAAGTAAAGGACACCTGAATTTAAATGCTTAAACACCTAATTCTAAATATTAATGAAAAATATAGGATCCAATAATTTCAATATAATAATTTATGTTCTATCTAAAACCTCTATGCCAGATTAAAAAAAAAAAGACAATCAATACAATATGTTGTCCTTGGTCTTCTGAGACCTAAATTAAAATTTTTAGAATTGATTTGGGGAAATAAAAAGTTATTAAAAGGAACATTTGCATTTTTATTTATTTTATTTCAAGTTTTATTATATGATTGACTACTTACTGTTACCTGTGAATTTATACTACCTTCTTATGTTTTTTATGAAGTTAATCCTTTTACTTTGACTAAAAGAACTTCCTTTAGCATTTCCTGTAAGGCACCTCTAGTTATGATAAACTCCCTTGCCTTTTTAGTTTGAAGAACAGATTGCAGAGTGTAGAATTCTTAGTTGTAGTTTTTTTCTTGCAATATTTTGACTATATTATTTCATTGTCTCCTGGACAATGGAATGATGTGTTCAAAAAGTTTCTGCCAAGAAATATGCTCATAGTTTTATGGGGGTTTCCTTATAAGTAACTTTTATCTTTTGCTTCTTTCAAAATTATTCCTTTGTCTTCACTTTTGACTATTTAGTTATACTGTGTTTTGATATAACTGCATTCAAGTTCGACCTATCTGGAGTTTTTGGGCCTCATGAATTTGCATGTCATTTTCTTTCCCCAGGTTTGAGATGTTATCAACCATTATTGTTTTAAATATACATTCTGTCTCTTTCTCTTGCTTTGGAATTTCCATAATGTGGATATTGTGTCTTTTGGTTATGTCCCACAAGTCTCATAGACTCTCTTCACTCGTTTTTATTCTTTTTTTCTTTTTGTTTCTCTGGGTAATTTCCAATGTTTTATCTTTAAGGTCACTGATTGTTTCTTCAATATTGTCAAGGCAGCATTTGAAGCTATCTATTGAGGTTTTTTAGTTCAGTCAATGTATTGTTCAGCTCTAGGATTTCTAGGGGGTTTTGTTTATTTGTTTTGTTTTCTTTTCAATGGTTCTATTTGTTGAATTTCTCATATGTCATGCATGTTTTCTTAATTTTGTTTAGTTTGCTAGCTGTGCATTCTCGTAGTTCACTAAACTTCTTTAAGAGGATTTTTCTGAATTCTCTGACAGTTCATGGACCTCTATTTCTTTAATATCAGTTATTGGAGCTTTATTTGTTTCTTTTGATGGTGTAATTTTACCTGATTTTTCAGGATCCTTGATTTCTTCCATTGGTATCTGTGCATTTAAATTAGTGATCTTCTCTTCTAGACTTTACAGATTCACTTTGGCAGAGACAAAGTGAATGTGTCTACTTATAACATTCTTCAGCAGGTGGAGTTTGCTGTCAGAGTCTACTTTTGAGTAAGGACACTGCCTGAGTTCTAAGGTTTGTGGGAGAAGAGACAGTGGGTGCCATTCTTTTAGAATGGTTAGATAAGACTATTGCCTTGGTTCCCTGCCTAAGCAAGGCTGTAGGAGTGCCCCACAGTTGCCTTCTTTCTAGGCTTACTAGATTGTGGGGACTCAATACTATACTCAGTAGTAGGTAGGACTATAAATTAGCTTCCCTGCCTTGGAGGGGCAGCAGAAAAGGCCCAAGGGCTTGCATGGCTCTTTGTTTGAGTACCTAAATAAGGCAAGACTATGAACTGAATTCCCTGACCAGATGAGACCACCTTTTTGCTCTCTAGATGGAGAAAACCCCAGGTTGTGGTATCTGTTTTAAGTACCACTGTAAGCAGGGATGTTGGAGGAGTTATATAGCTTTCTCTGTGCTCTAGTTAGGTTACCTGCTCAGGAGGGCTGTAGGCTGAATTCATCAATGGGAAGGTCTACAAATTAGTTTCCCTCACTGGGCTGAGTGGGAGAACTGGCTCCAAGACCAGAAAGGCTCTTTGTCTGTGGTCTTAACTCAAGCTGACCTGTGCCCAAGTTCCTTGGCTGAATGTAGTCCCACTGGCTTTGCTCTGTGAACAATTAACTCTGCCTGGTAGACTTACTGTTTGAACATCGTTGGACTATACAGATTTCAAGGTGTTTTGGTCAGGCTTTCTGGTCAAGCAGGGCTGCAAGCTACACTTAGCAATGGGCCAGTTATGACTCAGCTGTCCTTTCTGGGTAGTAGCACTAGACTTCAGGGCCAACAAGGTCTTTATCTGAGGACCCAAATCAGAAGGACGTTAACCTTGTCAAGTTCTCTGGTCAGATTGGACCACTATTTTGACTCCAGATGAACAAAGTTTCTGGTTGGAACTTCTCCTTGGCTACTACCAGTAGAAACTCAGTCTATCAAGATTCAAGTGCTGGTTGTTGCAAGCCCCTCCCCTTCCTTTCTCCATCATAATCAGATTCCCAGTGGTCAAGCCCTGTAGTTTCTCACAACCTCCCTGGGGAAAGATTAGAATGGGGGCTCCCAGGGAGCAACTCACAATACTAGGGGAGCTGGATGTATACCCTGGGCTTTTGTTTCCCACCGGAGGATTGGTAGGCTCAGGGGAGGCCTCATGGCATGGTGCTGCACTGGTCTGAGGGAGGAGCAGTACATATAGTTGCTCCTCTTACCTTTCTAACACAGTCTGTTTTGGTCTCTATGGTACAGAGGGGTGCTTTATCACCACCCCTGTGTTCTAGGATCTTCTCAGTGGTTTCTTTTTCCATGAATAGTTGTTAGTTATTCTTGTGAAAGAGAACATAATTGGGAATGACCTATGTCACCATCTTAGTGACATCACTCCTTTCAGCGCCAAGCTGATGAAGAAGGGAAGATTTCGGTGGTGAGATGCCGAGTTGGAAGAATGCACAAAAGGCTGACATGAGAATGAAAAGGCAGGCACCAGCTTTATTGTGGGGAGCTGGCTTCTGTTGCAGGGAGTACAGTTCTTTTGCGGGGAGTGTGCTTCTGCTTCTAGTTTTCTTCTGCTCCCCTTCTTGTGCACCCCTTCTGCTCCCCAGGGGACTACATGGGTTCGACACATATCAGAGTCTCGGTGCAGGATCTGGCCTGGAGGGTGCTACCTTGTATCCACAATCCACTTGCCATTCTGGAGTGGTTAGTGCCATGGGTAGGTGGATACACAGGGTGACGTCCGCTATGGCTAGGTTGGGGGATGTGGAAGTGAAATGCAAGGAACGTGCCACCCAAATGCATGCCTTACTGCCTGCCACGCTACCAGACTGGCCAGTGCATGGAGGAAGGCATGGACGAAGGCATGGACGAAAAGTGGAGAGGAGCAGTGTCCAGCCCTTTTAGCAATGAGAGTGAGTTGCAGGCAAATGCGGCTTGATCCTCCCGGCAGGGGACACTGCAGAAAAGACTGAGCCGCAACCCAGCGAAGTGCTGCTGGTGCTATGGAGACAGCTACACCCTGACCAGCAATTTACTCTTATTCCCTGGAAAGCCACAGCCCATGAGGTGCAGCTGGCCGGTTATCATCCTGATTAGCGATTCATCAGGGACACTTGGTTGAGCCGGTTTAACTGAGGCACCGGGAGCTGAATAAGGTTATGCCATCCCTGCATGCTGCCATGCCAAACGTCACATACATCATGAACCAGTTGTCACATGAACTTGGGTGATACCATTATGTGGTGGACTTGGCAAATGCCTTTTTCTCTAGCCCTGCCCTGTGCCATGGTCTTGTGGCTCAAGATTTAGCCACATGGAAATGACTGCCTGTAGTGCGTTTATATCATTACATCAATGATATAATACTAACCTCTGATTCTCTTACAGAACTAGAAGCAGCGGCAACCATCCTGCAAGAAAGCTCTTGCTGACTGGGGTTGGGCAGTCAACGAGGACAAGGTCCAGAGACCTGGGCTCTGTGTTAAACTCTTGGAAGTTGTCTAGTCGGCTAAGACAAAAGTAACGCCGGATGCAGTGATTGATAAGATATAGGCACATCCCCAACCTGAGGCTGTGAACAGCAGCTCCAAGCCTCTTTGGGACTGCTGGGATTTTGGAGTGTCATCCCCATTTGGCCTCCTTGATGTAACCCCTGTACCATCTAGTGTGATGGGCTGCCTGGTGGGATTGGACTCCTGAGAGAAGAGGCCTTTAAGGCTATAAAGCAAGCTGTAGCACAAGTCCAAACTCTGTGTGTAGTAGATCCAGCCCTCACATTCCTGCTTATGGTGCAGGTGGATGATACAGCATTCGAATGGGGCTTGTGGTAGAAGCACGGTTCCCGGAAGGTGACAATAGGCTTCTGGTCCCAATTGTGGAAAAGCGCAGAAGCGCAGTATTCTCTGATACAGAAGCAACTGGCTGCCATATATATGCAGCCCTTCTGGCCAGTGAGGCCATCACTGGCCCTAATTCCATAACTGTGCAGTCCACGTACCCCATGGAGGGGTGGCTGCAGTCTTAGGGAAGACCCCCTATATGGGAATTGCACAGATCCCCACACAGTCCAAGTGGAGGGATGTACCTGGAGCAGTGGGCGCAGTTCTCTGTGAGACCCCTGTCAGATCAACTGCACTCCCTATTAGGATCAGTGCAGTTTTAAGCAGAGCTCCTGGGAAGCCTGCGGAGATAGGAGACGTATGAAGTCCCTATGTAGAGGGTCGAGCTCCCATCCCTGAGGATGCCTGGTACACAGATAGCTCCTACCATGGAATAGGTAGCGAAATGATGGAGGCTATCACTGACGTGGGCACAAGCACAAGTTGCTGTGTCATAATGCCCCTGGTGTGCGGAGCACCCAGAAAGGTGGTGGGTAAAGAGGACCCTGGGGGTGATGCCCCACAGGGCTAAACCACTCCAGGAATGGTAAGTGGATTGTGGGCCCAAAGTAGTGCCCTCCAGACAAGATCCTGTGCTTCAACCCAACAGGGGTGGAGTGTGGGTCCCAGGCCTGGTGGGTCCCAGGTCTGGCTGCGATCCAAGCTCATGGCTAGGAATAGGACCCTGGATTTAGAATGTTACATTAGTGTAGTAGGGCGCCTGTGCCTAAAATATGTAAACATAATTCAGCTTTTTGTACCACACATGTGTGGCTGAATGTCACTATTGTGCTCTGACATATGTGGAGCCCATGCAGTCCCCTGGGCAACAGCAGGGGTGCACAGGAAGGGGAGCAGAAGGGCAGAAGCACACTCCCCACAACAGAATCACGCTCCCCACAATAGAGTCGGTGTCTGCCATCTCTTTCTCATGTCAACCCCTTGTGCATTCTTCCAACTGAGTGTCTCACCACCGAAACTCTCCCTTCTCTATCAGCTCAGCACTGACACGCATGCATTTTTAATTTGTGTTTTGTTGAGAGATTAACCATCATGTCTATAAGTGAAGCTGGAATCTATATTTTCCTTAAGGGGTCAAATGCTTTCCAGCTGTCCTTAGCAATAACTAAACAGAAAGAACATTTTTGCCAAAAGCTTAACGAAAAGAGAGATAATATTTAATTTAAAAATCTGGAACATTTATATAGCTTATTAAGTGAACTCTTTTACCAAATCTGAGACAAGTCATGTTGAGAAAGAGCCCTGGGTTGGGACTGCCAGCCAGTGTGTGAAGTCTTCTACTGGTTAGTGAACAGAATAGCAATTGATTTAATACCACTTCTCCATGGGAAAGTACTGCTCCAATGTGAACCATGATGCATTTAAGTAAAGGTAAATGCATTCTGCTGATTTAGTGATATGAGGGGCAGAAACAGGTAGAATTACTGGAATGAAGATAGAACTTGTATGAGCATGATGATTTGATTTTTAAAACTGGATTCCTTCAAGTATTAGATTATTTGATATAAAAAATATGAATATAAATTTACATCAGTCTTAATGCTTTTATTGGACACAATCATTTAATAAAATGATAATTAAGTTGACATACAACCTAGTATTTTTCTTCTTCATAACTGTTAGAAGAACTTAAATCAGCTTTAATAATTTAGGCTCTTCCAAACTCAAAAAAGAAACCTATTTCTAAAGTGTGTCTTGATCATTTTAACTAGTTATAAATGAAATTAACATATTCTAATATGGTTAACTCTTTTTGGTGCACACTCTGCCAAGTAGAAAATTATATTTCCTGTGGAACAATTTTATATGTACATATATGTATACTCTAATGAGTAGTATAGCTAAAATATGCACATATATAATGACGTTTCTCAGATTCATAATATTAAACTAATCCTTAGGGAATTTTGAGAATGTAGAAAGCTTAAACCATACAGATCAACAGATGTGATTTTATTGAAACTGTTAACAGATGTGGTTTTATTGCTGTCTTTCGTCTTTATCAAAAAACAAAATATGAATCTAAGGCCTCGGAATATTTGATATCCTATCCTGACTTCAGTCCTACAGAATATAAAATTCCTGTCCTCCTCCACAGCTCCAGGGAGCTACACTTTCTGAAAAAAAAAGTTTGGAAGCTTTTTAAACGCACGACTGTGCTCAGCTCAGTACTGTGGGAGGTATGGAGGAAGAAAGGAATTTGGCTGGGGAAACTGAAACATTAAAAAACAAAACAACACAATAACAGAATAAAAAAAAAACTCATCTTGTGATTTGGCTAAAGAACACTAAAGAGATGGATTTGTAAGCTGGGGCCTAGTAATTTTCCAATGCCCTGTTGGATCTACTCCTACTCCATGTATTGGAACTAAAAATAAAGATACAGTGAATTTAAAAACTAGTTTTAGAGCATATATTTTAAAACATGTATTGCTCTTTATTACAGTTGACATATTTGAAGTAAAAATGAAATAGCCTCTCGCCCCCCACAGTAGAGGCTATATTACATGAAATTAAAGCATAGCATTTAAGAACTAGCACTATCTTCAAATATTAGCTTTTCATTCATGATATCTGCTTCTCTAAAATTTGGGAACTTTTCCATGGACTGCAAATAGAGTTGTGATAGAAGTGTTCTGATTTTTAAATATAAATAGAATGCAAGATGTTTGAGTATTTTATATATTTCAGTAGCCGCAATGTAAGAAGACATAGGTAGAATTCTAAAGATATATTTCATTGAACTCAATATACCCAAATGCTAGTTTAACTTGTACATTTTTTTCATGTGAGTCTTTGAGTTTCTGTATGTATTTTACACTTGCAACACATCACTTTTGACTAGCTACATTTCAAATGCTCTTTAGTCACACATAGATAGTGGCTGCTGTTAGTGCAGCTGTACTGTTTGTGAAACAATGGGTTAACACACATAGGCTTCTTTACTGTAGGAGTTTTCATAGCCATTGATGTACTAACAGGCACTGGCATACTTATTACTTCTGCTTCTGGCAACACCACTTGGGACATGCTGAGCCTCACCATGTGGCACTCTGAAGCAAAACTTTAAGCCACTGGATTTTGAAGATGTGGCTAGCAAAATGATTTATAGTCCTGGATTTTATTCCCATCTCTGCCTCTAGCTAGCTAGTCAACATTACACCAGATACTTAACCTTTCTAAATTTGTCTCCTTATTTGAAAAATGAACTTTTACTGATGACTTTGCAAGATAGCTCTGACTAAATGAGAGCAATATTAAAGCACCGGGAGAAGTGTCTGGCACACAGTAGGCACTCAGTAAATGTATTATGTATGGATTTTCTCTATTTAATATTAGGAGGGATAGATTATCTGCAATATATTTGAAACTATGTATGAACTTATTGTTTTGAATGAATCCTATTAGTAAAATTTTTCAACTGACTAAATTCAGAACTATGTCATTTTAAATCTGCATGTAGAAAGAAGCCTTAGGTGCAGATCCAAGATGGGAGTCTCAGATCAAAGAAAGAGTACTTTATACTGGCTCTAAACATTCCCTTCCAATTTGAACCAGGAAATCTCTTTAATTATTAGTCTTTAGATGAGCTTCTTTTTCAAGAAAAAAATACACAGTTAAAATTAATTGGTAATATATTATGATAGAATTTAAGAACGGAGTGAAATGTATACCTAAGCCTGCAAAAAGTTCTATTTATTAAAGGTTAATTTCTTCCTGAAGTCGATTGCTATGAGAAATTGTCACTTATATTGACAGGTACTTATGTTTGTAAAAAAAAAAAATGTCCATTTCTCACATTTCTTTATCCATTCATCCATCAATGGACACGTAAGTTGATTCTATGTCTTGGCTATTGAAATATTATGCTGCAATGAACATGAGAATGCAGATATTTCTTCCACATAGAGTTTTTGTTTCCTTTGTATATGTCCCAAAAGTGGAATTACTGGATCATAATTTTTTGAAGAACGTCCATACTGTTGTATGTAATGGCTGTACTAATTTACGTTCCCGCCAACAGTGCACAAGGGCTCCCTTTTCTCTGCCGACATTTGTTATTTCTTACATTTTTGATGATAGAACAGATATGAAGTGATACCTCATTGTGGATTTGATTTGCATTTCCCTGATGATTAGTGATACTGAGCATTTTTCATGAACCTCTTGGCCATCTGTATGTCTTTAGAAAAATATCTATTCAGATCCTTTCCCGCTTTTAAAATCACATTGTATGTGTTTTTTTTTTTTTTTCACTATAGAATTGTGTTCTTTATATTCTTTGGATATTAATCCCTTAGCAGATACATAGTTTGTGAATATTTGCTACCATTCTGTGTGTTGCTTTTTTCATTTTGTTGATGGTTTCCTTTGTTGTGCAGAAGCCTTTCGATTTGATGCAGTCTTACTTACTTATTTTTGCTTTTGTTGCCTTTGCTTTTGAGGTCAAATCCAAATATAATATATATCACCAAGACTGATGCCAAAGAGCTTACTGCCTATGTTTTTTTTTTTTTCCAGGAGTTTTATGGTTTCAGGTCTTATACTCAAATCTTTAATCCATTTTGAGTTATTTTTCATGGTGTAAGATAGTAGTTCTAGTTTCATTCTTTTGCTGTCCAGTTTTTCCAACAGCACTTATTGGAGAATCAGCCTTTTCCCCATTGTATATTCTTGGTTCATTTGTCATTAATTGACCATATGTGTTTGATTTATTTCTGGGCTCTTTATTCTGTTTCATTGATCTCTGTGTTTGTTTTATATCATTATCAAACTTTTTTGATTACTATAGCTTTGTAATATAGTTTGAAATAAGAGAGCATGATGCTTCCAGCTTCGTTCATCTTTCTCAAGATTGCTGTGGTTATTCAAGGTCTTTTGTGCTTCTCTACAAATTTTAGGGTTATTTGTTCCATTTCTGTAAAATGTGCCTTTGAGGTTCGATAGGGATTATATTGAATCTATAGTTTGATTGCTTTGGGGTGTATAGATACTTTAACAGTATTTTTCCAATCTATGAGCATGAAATATCTTTCCATTTCTTTCCTCTACATTATAGTTTTCAGTGTATAGGTCTTTCCTTTTCTTGAGTAAATTTATTCCTAGATATTTTGTTATTTTGATGCCATTATAAATGGGATTGTTTTCTTAATTTCCCTTTCCTATAATTTGTTGTTAGTGTATAGGAATGCAACAGATTTTTTAATATTGTTTTTATATCCTGCTATTTTACTAAATTCATTTGTTAGTTCCAACAGCCAACAACTTTTTTAAAATATAAAAATACAGTCCTGTGGGGCCACAGTCTGAATTCCAACTAGCCACTAGAGCCAAGTGATCCAGTATCCCCTGGGTAGTAGTTGTAAAAGCTGGGGCACCAGACAGGGGAACAAGGCCCTTTCCAGAATATATTTGGAAGCTGGTGTAAAGCAGAGGATAAAAACAAATATGGCATCTACCATCTTCCCTGCCTGGATGTGTGTCAAATCAGAAGTTTGCCCCTTAGATTCCAGCTCCAAGACAAGCAAATAAGCTTCTTTTACAGAAAGACTAAGGATGTATTTCACCTGCTGTCTGTGCTGTGCCCTGTTGTTCGTAACCAGCCAGGAACTCTTTCCTTTTTGTTAAAGTTCCATGAAACCCGTGAATGCAAATCCTACTGGCCACTGGAGACAGATGATTGAGGGGCAGCCACAAAAACTACGGCACCAGAGGCACCAGATGCCTATACAAGCTCCCCTCCAGGAGATACTGTCACTCAGAAGTAGAGCAGAGGGAGAGTGCAAAGAAGTGCCAGCTTTCCAGGGTCTCTGGAGAGGATTATAGTTGCTCCTTACACGTGCCCCTTAATTAGAGGCCTGTCTCTCAGGATATAGTGAAGATGAGTGAATAGGCTCCTTTCACAGAAAGACCTGTCAGGCACCTGTCTGTTGCCTCTTGCCATGCCCTGTGGGTGGTAGCAGGTTAAGAACTCTTTCTGTCTCACAGTCCCGCGAGACCTATGGGTGTAAGTCCCACTGGCCACCACAGCCAGGTGTTCTAGAGGTGTCCCCTGGGTGGCAGCCACAAAAATTAGGGCTCCAGATGAGGGTACAAGCTCCTTTCCATGAGACACCAGACAGCTCGAGTGAGGCAGAGGGAGAGCACAAAGGTGGTACACACTGACCTTCATCCCTGGAGAATAGTTCGTGAACCCATGACTGATACTTTAAAGATAAGCAAATAAGCCTCTTTCATAAAAAGTCTGGGTGGTTTTCAGTGGATGACTTCTTCCCTGGGCCCTGAGGTGGGTGAATCAGTGTGCCTGAGCCCTTAAGTGTTTCTCAGTTTACGGGTCTTGTGGACCTTACAGAGGCAAGCCCCATTGTCTTGCAATTCTAGATGTTTTGGGGGCTTATCTCTGAGATGCAGACCTTAAAAATTGAGATGCACAGTGTGGGGTTTAAACCTTCTGTTGCTCAAGACACAATTTTGGGTTTTGAGTTCTCTCATGATTGTGGGTCACTGCACCGGGGGTGGGGTTTATGTTGTGTTTACATCAGTATCTCCTACCCACTTCAATATATTTTTCCCCATTCACCTGATGTGTAGAAGACAGTTTTTTCTCCCCCCCACCCCCCGCCCCCAGAGGAAACTGTTCTATATATAGCTGTAAATGGTGTCCATAGAAGGTGAGGTCAGTATTCTCCTAGGTTACCATCTTGAACCAGAATTCAGTACTATTTAACAAAAATTAAAGACAAAGCTGTCTTGAAGTAGCTTTGACTTCACTCTTTTTTTGATTCTCATAAGAAAAGCATCAAATCTGAAATTACTGGTTTTCACAAAAAATAATTAAAATCCAAGAACGCATAATAGAAAATTTCAGGTAATATCCAATCTTCACAGTGACTTTCTTTTTAATTCTAGTTTTATACTTAAATCGTATAAGCATTTGTCAATTAGTAAAAATTAACTGCAAAATTATAAACCTAAATTCTTTTTAAAGAACCCTGGTAAGGTAGAAAATATACATATAGTGTATTCCTGCAAGAATAAAGAATCCTTTCATAAACACTGTTGTGGAGAAGGAATTTCTTTGGCCTTGATTCTTAGGTTTTCAAGAGTTCTACTTTAAGTATTTTCTTTAGGAAGCAGCACCTTCTTTACTAAAAGTGACACCACTACTAAAATAGTTCAAATCTGCTTTGATCTTCTATGCTTGCTTTTACTCAACAACATTGTCTCATTGTTAATCAATTACAATGTATTCTTTGAAGCATCTCTTTGCAAAGGCAATGTTTCCATTCACTTTGGTGGTATGGAGACCCAGGAAGATGGCCAGTAATCAAAGCAGCTGGAAATCTTTGACCATAGATGTAGTGCTCAAGATTTATTTCATGGTAGGACAGCCCCAGTCCAGGCCTCCTCAGCCCTGGTCTGCATGATTGCAGCACATTCATGATTGTGCATATTTGGGTGTTTCTGGACTTGGTGAAATGTGTTTCATAACTTTTAAAGTGACCAAAAAAAAAAAAAAAGTAAATAATAGAAATCACAACAGACAAAGCAAGCAGTTATTGGTTAGGGAAAAAAATATGTGGGACATAGGCCAATGAAATTGTGAAATCTGAAATTCTTGATATAAAGGCATTTTAACTATTAAGATAGGGTTTTAAAAAGCAACTGCAAGAAAAAATTTCTAAAACTTTAAAATAACAAATCTCCCATATTTTAGTTACATTAAAATAACAGACAAGTGTCCTGAAGTTGATTAGAGATGCATTTTTTCCTCCTTTACATTTTCCAATATCAATATTAATGTGAAATACTCAACTGTTTTAACTATAAATTATGAAATATATTTTTTGAGGCATTTCATCTAAAGCTCATATCAACAACTATTACTTAGGCCTGATTATGAATTAAAGGCACCCCAAATTAAGGTGTTTATAATTGAATAACAGTAAAACTTGTTTACCACATGCCAGGTTCACTTCTAAGTGCTTAACATGCATTGTGAACTTATTAAATACTGACAAAATCCATTAAGATGAATGGTCTGATTATCTAATTCCTATTTTTTCAAATGACAAAAAGGATCCAGAGTGAGATTAAACGTGCTAGAGGTTACCCAATTAATAAGAGACTGGAGCCAGAGTTTGAACCCAGGTCAAAACTTAACTACTCAGAGCCTGTTGACCAAAAGCCTACCAATAACATAATCAATTAAAATATTTTGTCTTATGTATTACATACTATATTACAATAAAGAGGAAAAAGTGTTAAATATGAAAAATCATTTACAGTATTGAAAAAATCTGCATAGTGGACATGTGTTATTCAACAGTCAACTATAAAACAGAATTATAGTTCAGATAAACTGAGGTGAGAGTGAGGATAGTTAAGACTACTTGTTTCATTTTCTGGAAATAAGGTAGCATTCTTTGAAGTACTTTAACAAGACATGACATCAGAAGTCATAGGTGTGAAACCTTGATCTGTTCTTGCTCAAGTGAATTATCCTCGCTGAACCTTTTTTGATCTCAGTTACTGTTAGCTTTCAGCATGAACATATACACTTTAGTCAGGACCTTTTCAATATAAGATTGAACCTAAATAATTAGATTGAGCATAAAGTTTTTCAGAAGGGTATTGAAATGAATGAAAGGCATTTTAGAAACTAGAACAGCTTTAGAAACCTTATGAATGGGAATAGGGCTACGATTGGTTCGGTTTGGGTCACTTGCCAGTAACAGAGGAATAGGACTGGTCAAGCCTGAGCCTAAGGCCAGGGAGGTGATAAATGTGACTGGCAAACCTATCAGCACTGTGCAGTTCCCAAAAGGACAGACTGAAGGACAAATGCCAGTTGAATCTTTAAAAAGGTATCAAAAACACAAGTGCTAATAAATAACATTAACAGACACGGGTGGACACTTCCCATTTTCTGAGCACTGTTTTAAGCATACCTCAGGTAGTATGTAGTGTTACACCTGGAAGAAAGTCCCAGCTGTGCACAAAGCACTATTAGGATGTACTGTGGGAGAGAAGTGAGGATATAGTGAAATAGACTCAGATGATGAACAATCTTGAATGGGAGGGAGGCTGTTAGATTTAATTTTATTGACAAGTCAGAGCCAACGCAGGTCAATGCAGAGAAGATAACACAGCAATAGTCATGTATTAGGATAACTAACCTGGATTACAGATGGGAGAAACGGGAGGTAGAAATTTCATTAATAAGTCATTTCAAGTAAAAATTAGGCAAAGACTTGAATTCTGTAGGTGGTCGGGGATAGAAAGGAAAAATAATAACACCACAAAAAGACAGATGAGGCACTGGAAAAGTAATATGTGAAAAATGATGGCTTATTAGAGATGGAGATGAAGGCTAGGAAGAGTTCTAAATGGCTATAAAGCTTCCCACTGAGGGATTAAATGAATGATGGTACTGAGTTGTTAGCTACAAAGGGAAAGTCAGGGGCTGAGAACTGGTTTAAAGGGAGAGTGATGGTAAATTTAGGTTGGGGCATACTGAGTTGAAGCAGGCAATAGATTTTTGGAAGGAGATATCAAGTAGGCAATTCTAAATGTGACAGCATATCATAAAAACTTGGAGCAGGGAACATTCAATCTTCTGGATCAGACAAAACTGTAAAAAGATAGCACAGATAAAGAAATGAATGTACTATATAGACTGAAACTTAAATCTTAGTGCAAAATGTGGTTAGCCAACAGGTTTGTAAAATTTTAAAAATTTAAATTTATTAGGATTTATAACACAATCACACAGAATAAAGTTCAGGAATTCATCAATGATGTTCACCAAAATGTGCTTCTTTGTGGCTTTTTAAACTGTATTTCTCATGATCTATATTTATTCATAATATAACTGAAGTTCATACATAGTTTCACAATACGGATATTACAGGTCTTCCATTGGTAAAATTAATGAAAACATATCTTTTATGAAAGGCACATAAAGAATCTAAACTAACACATTTAAGGAATTTTGACCATTTTGAATTTCTGTACATTACAAAGAAGAAAAACAAATTCCCCAAATTAAACAGATATAAATGAAGTTTGTGGTTACCACTCCCCACACATATACACATACTTCAACAAATACAGGTCAACAAAATTCAACAAGTGACAGCACGTAACTAAACTTAGAAACTGTTTACCCACAAAGCTTACTGAAAAGCTACTTTTTTCAAGATGAGTAAAAAAAAAGGTGAACGGGGTGAGGAATTTTGATGAAACGCGGTCATAAGACACATTGTGATTCATCAAAACAACAACAAAAAAGAAGACTGAAGTTCGATATCTAGCTGATATGTAACACTTATTTGAGCATACATATAATCACTGACATTATTAAACACTATTACTCATTTTCTAAGTGTAATTGTCTTTTTCATTCTCCAAAATAGCACAATTTAAAAAAAATATATAAACTCAAGCAAGAGGAAATTTGAACAATGTAAGAGAAAAAAGTAATTTTAATATGATAATTAAGTTTGAAACTAGTTACATATACGAATTAAAAGCTTGCATTATATCAGCAGCAGGATATTTAAAGGTCTTTCTTGTTATCTTCCAGAGCTATCATATATGCTAGGTACAAGGGATTTCCCAAAGGAAATACACAAATGAATGTCTCAAAATTCATTATGCTGACATATTGTTTACCCCAAATATCTCTCATCATCCACCTAAACTTAGTTATAAATAAAAAGGTAGTTAGTTATTTAAAGTGTATAAAAATTAATCTGGCATCACCTTTAAGGCAATGCATGAATACCATCCAATATTAAAATTCAAAGTGAAAACAAACCAACTGAATAAAAATTAAGTACAAGTCTAAGATAGTATATCCTCAAAATATGAAATTTTTGTTTAAATAAAATCCAATGTAGAACCAGATCAGCATGCAGTCTTAAAAGAAAAAATGAAATGCATACAATGTTTAAATAATTGATTCAAAGGCAGGTATATTGAATCCTCTTTAAGAACATTAAATGAAATCATGTTAGTAAAATAGTCTGTGCCATGTTTGTACAAATAACATTTTTATGATTACAGGTATACATACAATCAAGATAAGGGCTGCAATGTTTCCTAGTAGTAATTACTGTACTTAAAAATGTATAGGACATGAACATAAATAAAGCTGTTTAAAACTGGCAAACACGGTAATAGTAACTCAGTACGAAGTACTTAATATTTGTTATTTCTAAAGCCATCACACTAGAATTGTTAAGTTGCCACTCTTAAAACCTTAAAGTAACATGGAAAACTAAAGTTATAAATACATGTATACAACATTTGCATATTTACACTTACGTAGAAAGCATCAATACACTAGAGTCCTGCTTGAACACTGCCTTTAGTTTCACACTGCAGGACCACCTTTTAACATTTAAGAAAGGTCCTTCTGTTACTTTCAGTTACAAAAACAAAACAGAACAACTTTGGTCAGGTCCCAGGTGCATTTGCCATAAGCTACATTCTGTGTTGCTACAAGACTCTAGTCTAGAGAGATCCACACATAAGTACTCATTTGGTCTGAAAATGCATTTTACCATTAACTGCAAAACTTAGAAAAGACCACAATCTTTTAGATTATTTTTTATGATGACATCTGTTACAGCATCAAAAACAAACTGCACATTCTTAGTATCTGTGGCACATGTGAAGTGGGTGTATATTTCCTTTGTGTCTTTTCTTTTATTGAGGTCTTCAAACTGACACTGAATATATGCAGCTGCCTCTTCATATGTGTTTGAGCCTGAGATGGGAAGGGGAAAGAAACATAGGTGAAAAGTTAAATTAGTATACAGCGAAGCAAAATGAACCTTAAATTATTGAAATCAGTTTTATACATATATAATATGTGGGTTCTATAATTTTATTTTCCTTTCCAGAATGAGGGAAACTGTTTCTTCTAAATGAAAAATACCCAATCTTAACTACCTTTTAATGACTAACAGTTACCCTTAAAAATACTCCCCCAACCAAAAACACGGTATTCCACATTCCACATGATCGTTGTTCCTGCCTCAGTCTCCAAGTGCTGGATTCCCCTTCCTTCTTCTCCCTTGTTCTCTACATCACAACAATGAACCACTCAGTTCCCTGATGGTGGCATGCTATTTCAGTTCTAGCCTAGTGGTTGGTCAAGAAATGCTGGCTGAATACTGATCATTATTTTTTATTCCCTTTTATATACATGTCACTTAGCATTTCTTATTTTATTTTGTTAAAAAATTATACAAGGGTCTACAATGTGGTTTATGGCTATGATGTTACAAAAAAGTTAATTGCACACTCCTGCTTTCAGGGAATGGACTAAAGACTTCTGAGTACAAACACTTCCAGACATTGGCAGTATCTAAAGATAAGCACATGTATAATGTGACTCCAGTAATTGTTTCTAGATGTGTCCCTGACAGAGCTATATAAATGTTCACTATATAGAGACTTTTATGTTCAACATATAATGACTTTTAATAGCATAATGTCTAGTTTAGGAAAGAACCCAGTTAATAAATTCCAGCATATTCATAAAACAAGCTGCCACATAGTCATGAGAATGGAAGTACTATTGATACCACACAATAACGTGTATGAGTTTAATAAACATACTGTTGAACGAATAAAGCCAGACACAAAGAGTATACACTGTATGACAAAACCAGTGTTTAAAAATAAAAAAGTTTGACAACAATCAAAATTAATATGTGCGTGTCGGGGTAGGGGGTAGAGTGGGGATCAGTTACATGGGAAGGTGCCTGATGGAGCTTCTGGGTATCTGGAAATGTTCTACTTCTTCACCTGAATGGTGAATACAACAATATTTTCACTTTAAAAAATTTGAGAAGCTTCACATTTGTGCTGTGTATATATTTTATATATGTACATATATCTCACTTCAACTAAATGTTCATCTGAAAAAAAATTGTTAAATTTCTCCTTTGCAGTAAAAACACAAAATTATTATCCTGGCTTTCAAGGTCCTCTAATACTCAGCCTGCTTTGTATAGCCATTCTGAGATCCCCTGTTCCATGTCTGAGATTCACTCCATGTCACGAGAACTCAATATACACACTGCACCTGTTTACTGTAGTGCCTTCTCCCTCCAGTCAGGTCGCCAGCTGTTTCCATATCTTGGCTACTGTAAATAATGCTGCAATTAAACATGGAGGTGCCGTATCTTTTCAAGTTTAAGTGTTTTTGTTTTCTTCAGATAAATAACCAGAGGTGGAACTGCTGAATCATATGGTGCTTCTGTTTTAATTTTTGAGGAACCTCCATACTGTTTTACACAGTGGCTGCACCAACTTACATTCCCACCAACAGTGCACAAAGGTTCTCTTTTCTCCATATCCTCCCCAACATTTGTATTTGGTATTTGTCTTTTTGATACTGGCCATTCTAACAGGTGTGAGGTGACAGCTCATTGTGGCTTTGATTTGTATTTCCCTGATGATTAGTGATGTTGAACACCTTTTATGGACCTGTTGGCCACCTGTATGTCTTCTTGGAAAAATGTCTATTCAGATTCCCCGTGCATTTTTTATTGGGTTATTTGGGTTTTTTTCTTTATTTTTGTTTTGCCATTGAGTTTCATGAGTTCTTTACATCTTTAGATATTAATCTCTTAGCAGGTATATAGTTTGCAAATATTTTCCCCCATTCTGTATGTTGCCTTTTCATTTTGTCGATGCTTTCCTTTGCTGTACAAAAAAGCCTTTCAGTTTGACTATAATTGCATATAATTGACTATATATGCATGAGTTTATTTCTAGATTTTCTACTCTGTTCCATTGACCTATGTGTTTTATGTCAGTACCATCCTGTTTTGATTATTATAGCCTTGTAACATAGTTTGAAATCAGGGAGCATGCTGGCTCCAGCTTTGTTCTTTTTCAAGACTGCGTTAGCTATTCAAAGTCTCTTGCGGTACCATACAAATTTTAGCTTTGTTTATTCTCCTTCTGAAAAAAATGCTGCTGGGAATTTGAAAAAAATGCATTAAATCTGTAGACAGCTTTAGGTTGTATAAACATTTAAAAAATATTCTTCCAATTAATGAGTATGGAATATCTTTCCATTTATTTCCATTTATCAGTTTCTTTTATCACCTCCTTGGTTAAATTAATTCCTAGGTATTTTGTTTTGATGTCATTGAAAATGAGATTGTTTTCTTGATTTCTCTGACAGCTCATTACTAGTATATAGAAATTCAACTGATTTTTATATATTAATTTTGTATCCTGCAACTTCCCTGAATCATTTAGTAGTTTGAGCAGTTCTGTGGTGTAGTTAGGGTTTCCTAAAAGAACATCAAATTATCTGCAAATAGTGAGTTTTTCTTCTTTTCAATTTAAATGCCTTTTTTTTCTTGCCTAATTTCTCTAGCTATGATTTCCAATACAATGTTGAATAAAAGTAGTGAGGGTTAGATTCCTTGTATGTCTTGTTCCTGATTTTAGAGAAAACAACTTTTAACTTTTCACCGTTGAGTATGATGTTAGCTGTGGGCTTGTCATATATGGCCTATATTATATTGAAGCACATTCCCTCTGTACCCACTTTGTTGAGAGTTTTTATCATAAATGGGTGTTGATTTTGTCAAATGATTTTTCTGCATCTATTAAGATAATGATTTTTATACAACATTTGTTAAAGTGGTATAACACAGATTAACTTTCAAATGTTGAACCATATTTGTATCCCTGGAATAATTCTCACATATGGTTTATGATCTTTTTAATGTATTGTTGAATTCAGTTTGCTAACACTTTAAGAATTTTTGTATTTGTGTTCATCAGAAATATGGCCTGTAATTTTCTTTTCTTACGGTGTCATTGTTTGTTTAAATGTCAGGGTAATGCTGGCCTTGTAAAATAACTTTAGAAGTGTCCTGACCTCTTCTAGGTTGGAAGAGTTTGAGAAGAACTGGTAACAATTCTTCTTTAAATGTTTGATAGAATTCACCAGTGAGGTCATTTGGTCATGGACCTTTGTTGGAAAGTTGTTGGTTATTCATTCAATCTTCTTACTAGTAATAAGTCTGTTCAGATTTTCTATTTCTTCATGATTTAGTCTTGGTAAGCTATATGTTTCCAGGAATTTATCATTTTTTTCTAGGTTGCAAAATACATTTTAACTCAAGTGGCTAGCAGACAACTTTTACAAATAAAAAATTCATTTATTTTTTAAATCATAATAAGGTTGGTGCTCTGAAATTCTAAAGCAGGAAACGGTGTCTCGTTCACACAGAAGCTAATGTGACCCCTACATTAAAATGTTATGGGTAAACAGCTTTCACTGAGTGTATAACTTAATTTCTTGTATATATTCTAGGTAGCTAGTTATATTACTTAATCCAAAGAGCAGCAAGATACATAAACAAACTAATGAGCACATTTCTCAATCTGATTTCAGTCATAAAAAAGAATGGCAAGGATGTGGGGGGGATGGGATAGATATTTTCAAATATGACAGAACTGTCCTAAATAAAGGTAAGTATAGATGATAACCTGGTTCCAGAATGGAGAATTGGGTGGTCAATGATAATACGAAAGTAGAGATTTTAGGGAAAAAAATATATCATGGGTTTAGTTTGAGTTTCAGGTGCTGAAAAAAGCAGTTAGAGATGCAAGCTTGAGGCTCTAGGGAGAAATTAGAGTTGACAGTAGAATTTAACATGGTGAGAATAAATGTGACTATGAAAGGATTAGAGCGCTAAAAGATTATGGGACCACAGATGGAATGTGGAGAACTGTCAATATATAGGTAAAAAGAAGAGAAGAGAGGAGCAGACAGAGGCAGGCGATAAACTGAGCCATGGGAGGCTATGTTGCGTTCTTCCTAGGAAGCAATAGCCACAGTGTTTGAGGATGAAGCAAGAGGCGACTGAATCAATAATTAGAACATGCAGTGAAGATTAAATTATAATCTTAACACAAGGAAGATGAAAGATTAATATGATTCTCTATTCATTCAAAGATTCTGAGATCAGGAATTCCTATTTACATAAGGAAAATTCTTGTATACATTGTATACCTGGCAAAGAAAGAGCTAACAGGTATATTCTTGGTTGCTCTGAAATCTCTGTAGGTGTGTGCTATTTATGGACTCATTTGGGTACTCTAATATTTATACAAAATGGCCATTTCATAATAGGAAATGACAAAAATAAACTGAAAGATGAAAAGTAGAGCAAAACTGAGCTACCTTGATTCTGAATAACTTTAATCTTGGAATTAGAACCATAATTTTATTCCTAATGAGCACTAAAAATGTTCCTGAATAAGGTGACGTAGGATACTATGACTTTCAAAAAGAATACAAATTTTAACATAAGCAACTGTGTCAAATTATTCTGAACTGAAATATAACTTTGCAGTGTACACATGGGTACTATGATTATATTTATTGAAGAACCTCCTTCACCCTCCGGTTCCAATGAGAATCTAATTAAATGTAGTCTGGTTGTTAATGGTGTGGGTGCAGGAGTGTGACAGACTTAGGTCCAGATTTGGATTATCACTTCATTAAGTCCCAGTGTCCCCACCTTTATGAATGGGAAATAAGAGCACTAATATCACAGGACTGTTCTAACATCACCTGTGAAAAGGTAGTAAATACTCATTGTACTATTTACTCAATAGAAGATTAAAATTTTGTTTACAATGAAACAAATTCTTAAGACTTTTTTTTTTTTTTAAACAAGAAGGATGGAGTGAGGGAACTGCTGTCAATTAGCTAAATTAACCAAACTCTTCAGAATATTTAGATTTAGCTCATATAAACCAGTGGTAATCAAACTTTTTTTTTAAGGCACAAAGTTCTCTTCATGAAAATAAAATCTATTCAGACACCCAATATATAAAACAAATGAAATCTAAGTTTCTCTGCTTTAATAAGAGAGCAGTTGTGTGAGTGTATGCGTGGGGGGCTCCTTGCATCCACTTTCAACAGCAGCCCAGGTGTTCCAAGGAACTAAACTAAACCATAACTAGTGTTTTAGCTCAACTTCTATCTTCAAGATGGCGTGCTGAAACCTAGGTAAATTAACTGCCTTGTTCAAGATCAAACAGCTAATTATGGAAAAGCCAGGACTCTATCTCGGGTCTCCTTTTCTTACTGCAGACCATTTTCCATAGTAGTAAAATTCAAGTACCATTAATAGTCTCATTACCAAAGTTTAGATTTCCTGTGAAACCTTTCCTAAAGCTCCTGAGTTGTTAGCTACTCGTAAATTTCTTCATTTTTTCCCCTAAGTTATTGTTCATGCTCCTTTGAAGTAGCGTGTACCACTGCTATTGTTTATGAATACATATGTCTGAGATTACACAGTGAGAAGAGATCTTATTTATTGTACTCACACAGTACTTGACATAAGATCTATTAATGAGATGAAGAAATCAGTATTTTAAATTTATACAGACTTGAGTCATCACTGAAAATTATGTAACAGCTTTTCCATAAAATGAATGTTATTTTAAATAATCTAATCCAAACATCAAGTAACCACCTGTGCTCGAATGTAGTTTGATAAGTAATTTCTCTAAAGGTAAGAATTATTAAGCCGAGGGATTCAAATCAATAACAAATCTTGCCTTAGGAGAACTTTTCACTTAGAAATACATGACACAACAAGTTATCTACAGAAAGTAAAATACCTGCATATTCTGGATAGCATATAGTGAGGGGGCTCTTTTTGATTTTCTCTTCGAAGAGATCCTTCTTGTTTAGAAAAAGTATAATAGATGTATCTGTAAACCATTTGTTGTTACATATGCTGTCAAACAACTTCATGCTTTCGTGCATTCGATTCTATAATAGAAAAGAATATAATCGGTCTTTGTCATAATGGCAAGGATTTTGAGAAATATTACTGATAAAAAAAAATGTAACAAAATAGAGCTCAGTCAACTGAAAAATAGATAATATAGCACAAAATTACATTTCTGGCACTTAAAATCAAACACTTTAATTTTAGGTGAGATAAGTGTCCACATCACTCATTACTTTTGCAGTCAATCAGTACAGGCTGAGTGTCTACTACGTGTCACTGTGCCTGAGAAATATCCTGCTGCAGGACCATGCACTCTAGAGATTCCAAGTGTGAACATTTGAAAAGATATCATTATTACAGAGTTAACTGAAGTTTCCATTAGAAATCGAAGCTTTTAAGATTAATAAATTAAACTGTACAAGCTGAAGCAATTAGCCCAATACCCTAAATATAAGGTTAAGGAAGGAAATCTCCAATCCTGTTTCCTGCCCTTCCAGTATCTGGTTTCAAAAGGGTACTGATATGTTTGATAGTGTCAAAAGTATAGAAATGAATATATGATAATACATTGCACCATAACTGCATATTTGATTTTAAAAATACAAAACTGTGTCTATAGCCATGTTACCCTGAACAAGCCCGATCCTGTCTGACCTTGGAAGCTAAGCAGGTCAGGCTTGGTTAGTACTTGGATGGGAGACCACCTAGGAAGACCAGGTGCTTTAGGCGCAAAAAATTTTTAAAAATAAATAAATAAAATAAAAGATAAGGGATTGTAAGCTGACAAGGTCTTTGCAATCTGTGAGGTCCACCAAGTGTTGCCTAAAATATATCTATATCTATATCTATATATATATATAATATATATATATATTAGAGAGAGAGAGGAGAGAGAGAGAGAGAGAGAGAGAGAGGGAGGGAGGGGGGAAGGAGAGAGAGAGAGAGAGAGAGAGAGAGATATAGATATATATACACTGATATTTCCACCTTTTTGTACTGAAGTTAACTTGACAGTTTTAATATTTTACTTAAAAATAGTTCCCCAAGATTAATGGTGTATTGAAAAACATCTGAAAATTACATAGCAATAGCAAAGTATGACACGGATCAAAGATTACTGAACTGGCAGAAGTAATAAGTTAAGAAAAAGAAGCCTTGGACTAGTATGAACCAACTTTATTTTCATTCAGTATGTAGATACTACCAGATATAGGAAATATACAGTTAAGCACATAGGGTTGAGGTGAGATTAACTCTGTCTTTTCCTTTTTCTCAGAACCATCTGTGCTTCTTTAGTATGCAAAAGAAAAGTTGGAGAAAAGAGCTCAAACTTTCAAATAACTCAGACATCAGCAAAAATTTCTCAATAATTCTCAGAAAAATTCTTGGCAACACTTTCAGCTCTTCATATTTCATGCTCAATCTTTAAAAGTGGTTCTACTTGCCATTTCTTCATCTTCGGCTAGAACTAGGTCATAGTCACTCAGCGCCACACAGAAAATGATGGCGGTCACTCCTTCGAAGCAATGGATCCATTTCTTCCGCTCAGATCTCTGTCCTCCCACATCAAACATTCTGTAGTGAAAAAATAATGAATCTGACATCACATTAAATGTCCAAAAACTCTGAGGAGTTTGACAGTATCAACAAACATGCTATAAACTACAGGGGAATGTACGATGGGAAGGAGAAAAGAACTTTTCTGGGAGAAAAGTAATGTCAGAAATTGTTTTTAAAGTGGAAAAATAGTTCCACTGGTTTTTTAAAAATTTTTGATTAAAGGTAGGGTATTTCAAAGCAAAAAATCCTTCAAAACAACACATTCGTTAATACCTGAGAACACTTAGCACATTAAAACAAATAGAAATGAATGGACTGTACTATGTGTAAACACTGAGAAGTCACAAGAAGCAACTAGGAAATGCAGAGAGAATAGAGAATAGAATATTCAATCTGCCAGTGTCATGAAACATTTGAGGCAGAGGACAAAGTCTCCTCTTCTTGTGAAACCTTTTCTCTTAGAAGCAATAAGCAGGACTTTGACGTGAAGAGAAATCATACCAGATACAAAAAAGCTGAGTGAGTCATATTAAGATAGAGACCAATAGCTTACTTAACTTAAAAAGTAAACCAGGGTATAAAAAAATGTGAGAGATGAAATATGAGATACATTGGTGGCCCTAAAGAATAGTCTTAAAATTTAGTGAAAAAAAAATCAATTTTAACATAATATTCAACAGCAGATCTAAGTAGGTTAGTGTACAGGGTAAGCAACATGATTAAAAAGTATAAAGACAATGGTTTTTTCCCCTTTTTCTGTACAAGTTTACTAAGTTAAGCTTAAGTTGAAATTCGCATAGAGCATGTTATGCAACCTAGAAATAATCGCTTATAATGGAAACACTATGCAAACTGGTACATTTTTAAAGGCTCCATTTATCTAGATGGTGCACTAATTAAAACAGTCCCTATTTAATTCTTAGAGAGCAAAAAGAATTTTCCCTGCAGTATTGGCCTATAACCCAAATCTGAGTACATCAACTAGTATTTATTACCATTTAAGTGGCCTTCATTTTATTGATTTAGTTAGTAAATTGTTCATTAAGTTTAAGCATGCTATATAACAAAATGATTCTACCACAGAATAAAATGGGTAAGATATGAAAAGGATAGCTGGTCATAAAGATCAAACAAGAACAAAATAAACTAAAACGATTACACGTTTGTTAAACTGCCAAGGAACACAATATGAAAAGAACTTTACTAAAAAGATATTTTGTAATTTTTTAAAATATATTTTAGATAACTTCTCTGATCAAATGTCACATATTTCCTGACCACTCAATATAAAGTAACACCCAAACCCACCCCATCCAACATTTTCCCTCTATAATAGCTGGTTTTATATGTCAGTTTGGCTAGGCTATGTAGCTATTTCACTGAATGAACATGAATCTATGTGCTGCTGTGAAAATATTTTATAGCTGTGGTTAATATCTATAATCAGTTGACTTTCAGCAAAGATTATTCTTGATAATGTGGGCAGACCTCATCTATTCAGAAGAAAGGCCTTAAGAGCAAAAACCAAAGTTTCCCAGAGGAAAAAGAAATTCTGCCGAAGACTGAAGCATTAGTTTCCATCAGAGCCTGCCCTACAAACTTTGGACTTGTCCAGCCTCCAAAGTCATGTAAGCCGATTCCTTGAAATAAAGAAAACCTACTGGTCCTGCTTCCCTGGAGAACCCTGACTGATACAAATTTTAGTACACAGAATGGGGTGCTACTGTAACAAATACCTAAAAATGTGGAAGTGGCTTAGAATTAGGTAATAGGTAAGGACTGGAAGAATACTGAATTGCTTGACAGAATAAGCCAATATTGCCTTGAAATGATGGCTGCTTTGAAATATGGACATTAAAGGAGATTTTGGTGAGACTTGGATGGAAGTGAAGAGGATGGCAGAAAATCTCTTAGAAAATATATATATCATCATGAACACAATGTTAGGAGAGAAGTGTATGTTAAAGATACTTTTTATGATATCGCAGAAGGAAATGAGACCCATGTTACTAGACACTGGAGAAGAGACAATTTTTTTAAATGGCAGAAACATTGCTTAGCTGTGTTCTCATACTGGATTTAAGATAGAACTTGATTATTTAGCTGAGGAAATTTCTCAAAAGCAAAGTATGCCTCATTTCTTCTTGCTGTTATAGTGTGTAAAAGGAAAAGAAACTATGGTATGAGCTATAAAGCAAAAAGGAACCAGACATACAGGGAAGACGATGATGTGATGAAGGCCAAAAATTGGAGTGATACGGCTATAAGCCAAGAAAAAACAAGGACTGCCAACCAACAGCTAGGAGGAGGCAAAGGAGGATTCTTTCCTACAGCCTCCAGGAGTATAGCCCTGGTGACACACTGACTTCAAATCCCTGGCCTTTCGAACTGTGAAAGAATAAACTTCTGTTGTTTTATGCCACCTAGTTTGTGGCAATTTGTTACAGCAGCTTTATTTTTCACTATGTCAATTATCGTCCCCTGAGTATTAAATATTTACTTACTTCACACTCCCCACACCCCACATACACAATGTAAAGACAAACACTTTATTTTGGTCACATTATATCCCCTATACAGGACATACACAAGTACTTCATAAATATTTGTTGAACAAATAAATGAACTGTGTCTGCAGAATACTTTAAAACACTTTCAAACAATAATAGACTAGCTTTACCACCTTAAAGATCTAGATTTTCCAGCTATGCTGTGGGAATGTTAAATAAAGTGCTTTAACTTGACAAGTAATGTAACACAGAAAAAAATCTCTTCAATTTAATTTAGAAATGAATGAGGGTCACTGATATGTTGATTACAAAGAATGGTCCACCTAAGCAAATGCTTCTCAAACTTTAGTGTGCATCAGAACCACCAGGTGCGAGTAGCTGATGCTGCTGATCTGAGGACCATACTTTGAGAATTCATAAGTCAAGGGGCAAAAATGCCTAAGAACTGATATTATAATGATTGGATTGTGCAGAGTATTGTTTCACATATACATTAGAAATTATCTTCATTTCTATTAAAAAGCAAAAACAGAACAAAATTATAATATGTTCTTCATATGAAAAGATGAGACTTTTGACTAGCATCTAATAGGGACTGAATCTGAGTTTTCTTAAGATTTTTGGTTTTTTTTTTTTTTTTTAGAGGGAATCAGGGAAGATGAAAGGGGATACTGGAGATCATGAAATGTGCTGACTTATCTTCAAACTGTCATCTAATACCTCTGTGACCAAGACTGGTACAAAGCTAGTTGACCACATATATAGAGATCAACCCCATAAATAAGACATTGCACTCCAAAACCTATTTACATTTATATTACCTAGACAAAAAAATAGAAATGTCTTTTATATTATGATAATATAATAGAGGGATGCTATAATTCTATATTTGGCAAAAATATTGTAGTAAAATAAAACTGTTGATTCTTTAAAGCAAAATAATCCATGTAGACACTTTCTACCATAATTGCCTAGTCAGAGGTGAAAACATATATTCTTAAAGTATAATCCCTCATTGCCGCATTTTGAATTTACTTCCAATCATACCACAAAATAAGTGAAATTGAAATTTTACATCAGCAGTTAAAATCAGACCATGAACTATAACCAAAACACACACACAAACTGCTAAACACACTGGAGTCCCCAGAAGAATTATTCTAAGTACATTTATGCCCTCATTCTCCTGAGAATCATTTAACACATAAAAAGCAAATCTGGAACCATATGTTAGCAATGATAGTAATTTCAAAGAATTCTAATCCAAAATAAGACAAAGTTTATCTGAATTCAGTTCCTGACAAACCTATGTTTAAGTCAGCGAGTGAAAACAGTAACTAAATACCTCCTGTCGAATTCTACCTCACCAAAGGAGACTAAACAGAGCAAGACAAATGGACTTCCTGGAAGGACCATGATGAGAGACAACTTTACTGAATCCTCATACTTGTCTGCTGTTGAAATGACAAGTCTGAGAAATCTAGGCTGACAATAAACAGTATGGTCTGAAAATGAATGCTTAAGGTGAACGTAACCAGACTGAAAGTGAATTTCACAGTTAGATTGCCTTAAGTACCAAATAACTGACTTAGTATTTACTATTGCCATTTCTCATAATTTACAGAACTCTCCTTTTGACATCACTTCCTTTATAGGTAATAATCCATTTGATGTTTAAACCTTTGACAATGTGCAAGATAGTAACACTCTTTGTTAAGAATCTTAACCAGGTTTGCCCACTTACTTAACAGGGGCATGGATCTAGAATCCTTACTCGCTAACCCCATACCCATGCATTTTCTCCTCAAGCACTGCAGTTAGAACAAAACCATTATCTGAACACAACAGTTTGTTTGCTATAGAATATGGTCTTTAAAGCAAGGTAAATAAAAAACAAAAAATCAGAATCTAAGGTGCACTAGAGTTTAAAAAAACTTTAAAGCTTCATTCTAACAGTGAACTTCCTTATAATTACAATCACTTCATAATTTTCTCAGATAAGATATAGCAGATTATTTAAAATAACAATATTTTAATATTCCTGAGTTTAGTCATTTAATATTCTAGTAGTAAGTAGATCAAAGTGGTAAATGATTTCAATAGAGATGAGACCAAAAAAAAAAAAATTCCCACTTTTAGCTTAAAACATAGTTAAACAGAAAAATATAAAAAGCAGATGTAAAACCATACTGTGTATTAAAGCACAAAGCTACAAGGTCAGATAAACTAATTATGGTCTATATCTCTAAGAAGCATGGCAATGTTTGTTTTTTGGAGGGAAGCTGCTATGGAAAATTGAAACTGAATTTTAATTTTCTGGAAAACTCAATTATATGAACCACTGAACATGAAATAAATTGGTGATAAATGATAATAACAAATGTATTTTAAAATACTTATGGAGGGAATCGGAGTATAGTTGCATATATTTAATTGTGCTTTCCACAACCGGTCATGTCAGCTTCTTTATGAAGTGAGTTAACGGTTATTTTTGTTTATCTTTGACTAGGAACCTTCTTTTAAGATCCTTTGAGAAACCGCTTTATCGTTACTGCTTCACAGCAGTAGTGTTAACTGAAGCAGTTTTCCACATACTTTGAAAATTGTTACTTACTGGAAAAAGAAAAATGTAGTTCTGTAAATGTGAATATGTTTACCTGAACTTCCCTGAGTCTGCTTCACTATAAAATGAGCGAACTCTACAAAATGAACTCCAAGATCTCTCCACTTCTGAAGGCTATTACAATTCAGTTCTTCCCTGCTCAGGCCTCAAAGAGTTAATCAAATTAAACGAACATTTTTCATCAAGAAATAGTGTAAATATCAGTTTGCATGAATAATAATTTTCCTGAAAAAATTTTAGAAGGTTTTAACAATTTCCATAAGTAAGCATATATCCTATCAGTAAAACTCATAGCTTACTACCTGAAAATGGATGGCAACACATTCCCCAAAATATACATTAGAGCAGTATTTCCTATTTAGAAATAAAAGCCAAAAATTATTTTTATTTGTCACTGTGAAAAATATAGGAATAATGAATTTGTATGGCTATTTTTCTTAAATAAAAATATAAGTATTCCTAAGAATGTTTCTTGCCCTTTTTCACCCCAAAATTCTTTTGTCCAATCATCTGAGAAAATATTTTATAATTCCAACTCCAAATTTTTAAAAACTTTTATAACTTTTTCCTAAACAATGTTTTATATCTAAATTTGTAAATCATATGCTTTGAAGCTACTCACTTAAAGTGAAGATCTTTGAAAGTAAAATGGGTTTCAACAATTCCTGTAGTTTTCACTCTAGTTCTGAGAACATCTTGTTGAGTTGGGATGTAATTTGGTTGTGCTATTCTGTCCAAATCATTCAAATAGCTGCAAGAATAAACAAACAAACAAAAACAATATGCTAATAGTTAATATAGCCAATAAAATTATCTAAATCAAAGAGTAAGATATTTTGATGCATGCAATATTCCAAGTTTTTACAGTTTTGTGTAATCACGTAATACAACCAATTTAAGTTTATATCTTACACAACTCCCACTGAAATGAAAATGTTTATACTTCTCCAGCCACAAAACTCTTCTAACATTTTTAAAATGTTATGTACTTTGTATCTTAAAGACAGTAATTAGTAATTCTCCTTGTTAGGAAACAAAAGAGACTAATAATAACTTCTTAAATACCCAAAATAACTGTATACATGTGTTTCTTAAAATTCTTCATTTTAATTTTTTTTTTAATGTAGTACTGTGTTTATGTACTAGACGTTACTCTTTTGTCGAGGATTTTAAAAGTCTCATTTTTTGAGAAGGTAATGTGGAAACCTCTGACAAAAGGCTGAATTTGTTGTTCTTTTTTAGCCGGACTTCCATTACAGACAGGAAAACATTATATATGATCCTTCACTCTGCATTTTACTGGCTCTCTAAATCAGTATTCATACTTTACTTCTGATTTTAGTCACTCATTCAACCCTCTCTGCCAATGATACCAAACATGTTGTATGAAAATAACATACCCTGCAAATAATTTTGTTTAGTTTTGTGTCTATATAGTAGAGACCATAATGTTATACAAAGTAGAGGAAGAGAGAGATTAATGTGAACCCGAGTAGTTAGGGAAGGATTTATGGACAGTGAGAGGTGTAAACAGAAATCTGAATGATGGGACAGAAAAAAGGAATGCCATTCATATTGGGTCAAGCAGTGTAACAGTATGGAGGAAGGGTCACATCTTGTTTCTCAGGAAGTAAGGCCACTGATAGTTTATGCACATCCAAAAATGCAAGAAGTCTGGAATGAATCCTAATGTCCTGTGAATGTGGGGAGCGTTACTGCAATGCTTTGTAATATTAGTGGAGGTTGTGAAAGTATTTAGAAAATAAATTAAAGTACAGAGAGGCACCAACTGTGTTTATCCTCTGAAACTGTCCTTAGCCATTTAGAACAGAGTCTTGCAAACAAAAAGAGCTCAATAAATACTTGATCGGTTGAAGATGGGAATTTTTGAAGCTAGAAAAATATCTAAACACTGAATTAGTAACCAAAAATGTTTTAGACAGCTCAGTACATATATATGATGTTGACACACAAGAATACACAGATAATAGCTTGAGTTATTGTACTGTCCTTACTAAATTTAAAAGAATGTTATTATTGCATTGGGAATAATCTCCCAACACTTGATCTATTTTTAATTCCACATACATAACATATACCTTATTTTAAGAAAATCTGATTTAATAAACAAACTAAAAAGGCCATGGCAAGATTTTACTATTTGTCCCTATGACTTAGTCTAATGACTCTTATTTAAAATGTGCTGATTACTCATAATTTCTTTGCTTAAGACTGTATAGTTCTAATAGACTCTTAAAAAATACATTTATGCATTTTAACAGGACAAAAAAAGAAAAAATAGGCATTGTGAAAAATTCCAATTGTTTTTGAATAATCAGAAATTTGAAGTGCAAATTGGTACTTAGACAGTCTTAATAGACAACTTGGCAGCATCCCCCATCTCCAGTCAAGAACTCAGAAATCAAAACGCCCTGTCAGCACTAAGAGAAAAAGGTTTCTATGACTTCATTCTTGAAAATGGCTCCATTACTGCCATCTTAAGGTCAGAACTACTAACAATGAAATAATGCGGAGTCAAAACGATTTATTTTTCTCTATGCATGTCCAAGCACTGTGCACAGGAAAGAGGGCATTGCTCAACAGCCTAAGGGGGTCCAGGAAGTTCCCCTACATGGGGAAACAAAATTCAAAATATTGTCCCTGAGAAGCACTCCTTAATTATTGAAGCAGTTTCTCTTGCTGGGCTCAGCTCAGAGAACTCTTCCGACCTTAACAGTGGCTCCTGTTTAGATTTTTCTGCAGGTGCTGGTGGTGCCAAAGCATATTTTAAGTTTAGGAGTTGTGTATTACTCTAAAAATTTTTCTTCTAATTTCAAGACTCTGTAAAGTTTGGTTTATTCTTTCATTCATTATTAAACAAGGGCGTACTGAATGATGACTATAAACATGTTCAGGCAATGGAGAAGAAAACTGGGCTAAAACAGACCTTACTGAATTTACAGTACACCAGTAGCGAGAGAACATAATCGAATAGTCTCAATATAAGTATATATTAAGTTACCTCAAAACAAATGTAAACTTGTGAGTGTTAAGAAAGAAAATATATTATGAGTACATAAAACAGGAGGAAGGAATATTTCTTAGAAGTGAGATACCAGTTGGAGAGATGGGCTACCCATTCAATAAGATGTTACATATACATATAGAAACTACATATTTAATAATATAGATGATATATGTATTTGTAAAACATTAAAAATACAGATTAAGAAATACAGCGTTATAAAAATGGCTATGGGTTATACAATCATGTGGATTATTTATCCATCCACACTATATCATGTAACACACACTGAATACTCTGATGTGCAATAAATAGCATGCCATATAATAATGGGGTATGTGGTTCCCGAGGCCAGGTTTTTCACCATAGCAAAGTGTGCGTGTGTACTTACCTAGACCTTCCAACGCCTATTATCACCTATCTAATCCTCACTTATGTCCCTAAGAACCAAAATCTGTGTCAAGACTATGAAACAAACTTAGAAAGTAAACTTAAAAAAAAAAATGCTTTAAGACTAATTAATGCTACTCATATCTGCCTTGAGTACGTGTGCCAAATTACAGGGAAAAAATACTTGATTTTTTAAATTCTATGTAGATCACCAAGCAGAAACTCCCCGATTAGGTTTTATCACAACCTGCTTTACAAACTTACTGGGCCACTGCCTGAAAAATAAGGGCACATTTTTCTTCTAAAAAACCATACTTAGATATCTATAAACAACATCTAATGCAACAGGGAACATAAAATTGACAATTTTCAAGTGTAGAGCCCTTCTGCTCAGTGAGAAAATATCTTGGGCTCACCAGGTGCCCCTTCAAAAGGGGTACATATCATTCAAGATACCTGTTATTGGACAATTAACTCTTTTCAGGCACCATTAATATAATGAAAAAAACCCAAATCAGTTACCCTCCTTTCTGGCTAGTCCCAGGCAAACTAGAGAAAAACCCACATTCAGAATGAACGTTGGGCAATTCCAATTACTTTCTTGGAAATATATTGGAAACAGTCCCATTCTGCATGTTTCAATTACAGTTACATAAGCATAGGTCTCTTGAGACACTTTTAAACACAAAGAAAATAATAGCATTGCTATCTACAAACAAACAAAGACAAAGTTTTCAAATGTGTCATCCTGAATTTTATAAGAATGTGTCAGCCAATTCTGCAATAAAATTGACTTGGAAGTATATTTGACTTGCAAGTAATTATTCATGATAGTTTAGTTCTGAAGTTATGATTACTTACTATGCTGCAGAATCATTAAGCTGGTACTCTCGGGATCTGTTGAAACAGGCTTGCACACCACTATCTTTCCACAATCTCTTTATAACTCCAGCAAGTTCTGCAGTCATAAAACCTTCTTCAGCAGCTCCAGCAAGCACAAAGAGTTGGCGGGCATCATCCTGAACATTCAAAGACCATTTTTAAAAAAATAAAATAAAAAGGGACTCTTTACAGGTTAAAAAGTAAAAAGGGCGGTGGGGGCATTATAAATGATAAAAAGTACAATAGTAAACTTCTTTTATGTTTTTTACTAGTGTCATAACTTTTATTTCTCTAAAGCAACACTTTAAAAAGTCAGCTCACCCAAAAGAGCATAATCTTAAATCAAGTATGTTTTGTGGTTTTTCTAAAGGTATCAAGGCACAAGAAAACTGGAAAAATGACTACACTTACAGCTTATGAGGTGATATTAAACCAACTATCTCCACTGATGGTCTGTTGTACACTGAAGTTAATCACTTTTTAGAAAACAGAAAAATGTATGCCTTGCTCCTCTCTCCCAAAAATGTTTCTTATCTAAGAAATATATTAACAATATTGGAGATTATTTTAAGAAAGAATATAGTTAAATGTTAGCTTTCTGATAGTCTTTATAGAAGCAAAATGGGTTCATAGAAGGGAGGAATCAATGTGGAATAAACAAGAAGAGTTTCACAGAATAATCTGAGATTTTCAGGAGACCTTAATATGTGTACACAGTGTATAAATCCCTTATCTGCAGTTTCAGTTATCCGAGGTCAACTGAGGCCCCAAAATATTAAATTTCCCCATCCACGGATGTCTGCTCCTGACATCCAAACATGACATCATCACAGCTGGATGATTCAGGATCACCCAATCAAATGATCCTCCTTCTGACATCTTCAGAAGGTCAGCAGTAGCCTAAGGCTATATCACAATACCTACATTATTCACCTCACTTCATCTCAGCATGTAGACATTATATATATTATCACACATCATCATAAAAAGGGTGAGCACAGTATAGATTTTGAGAGACTAGATTCATATAACTTATTATAATATAATTATTTTACTAATTATTGTTGTTAATGTCTAACTGTGATTAATTTATAAGTTAAACATTATCATAGCTATGTATGGATAAGAAAAAACAGAGTATATATAGAGTTTGGTACTATCTGAGATTTCAGGTATCCACTGAGGGTCTTGGAATACATGCTCCACAGAAAAGAGGGGATACTGTACATTAAAATCAATGGGCCAGGAGATAGGGGCAGGTGTTTGCTAACACAGGTATAGGAAACAAAGTAAGCACAGCTTTGGAACAGAAATAATCATGATGAATACAGAAGACAGCATGCAAAGAATTTAAATAAAGGAATACTGTATATAAAAGCTAAATTTTCCTTAAGTTTTGAGGCTACAAATATTTAGTTATTCTGATCCACAGTAAGTCAGGGCTGTCCAAAGAAATATATGTGAGCCACTGATGACATTCTAAATTTTCTAATAGCCACATTTCAAAATGCGAAAAAGGTAAAATTTGACCATGTATTTTATCTAACCTATCATGTTATCAATATAAAATTATTAGTGAGACACTTCATATTATTTTTATACATATTTAATCTTTGAAATCTGGTGTTTACATTATACAGACAACACATCTCAATTCATACTAGACACATTTCAGATACTCATTAAGCACATGTGGGTGGTAGCTACAGTGCTGGGCAACACAACTCTACTCTTCAGGTAATAACGTGGTCCAAAAACAGGGGAGATGTGCAGTTGCTGTCTCCATAAGAGATTCTCTTTTGACTGAGACTTGTAGCTTTATGTTTACTGGGTGGATAATCCCTTTTTTTTTTTCAAGGGGCATTTTTCCAAAATATTATTGTAGATGTTTATAAAGTGGTAGCACACATAAGGTGTACAGAAGAGAAGCATTTGGTGACACCGACTAGCACAGGGTACTAGCTGACAATATAAATTCATTCTGCTGCCAAATTGTGAAACATTTTCTTTCAGATGGAACCGTCATGAAAAATAATTAAGTCTCTCAGCATGGGAACATATTAGTCGAGCATATGTTTCCCTTTTTAGTAAGTCACATGAGAAATGCATGCAGCAAGTAACACATGTTCAACATCCTCAATAAACCTCAAGGTAACATGGTTTCAAGTCATTCTTAGCACCATTTACCTAAATCCCAATAAACAATTACTCATTTTTCCAAATAATTACCATAGAGAAGTTTCTAAATCTGGTCATCTTTTTAAATTAAACAACATCAAACAATATTCTCCATCCATTTTAGAAAAGTACTTTTTCACTTAGTGAGTTTTTAAATGAGTTTTTTATTATAATATATTTATTTAATTGCAATAATATTTCTTGATACAAAGGACTAATATCTCCTGGTATGGGTCATAAGATCACAATCTCTTCACATTTTCTAGGAAGAAGCCTGAAGAAAAGACATGAGAAACTCTGGAAGCTATATTTATAAACTGCAGTCTCCATGACATTCAAAAATGTCTCTTCTTCACAAAATGTAAAGTAGTCTCTTTCCCTTAAAAAACTAATGAGAAAATTCATTTCCATGTCATTAGCAGGACATTCAAATGTCTGTAGATGAACAGTTAAGGTATCAAATTTAAGCAGAAAGATACTTTGGACACCATTCTACCCAATTTTTGGTTTTGTATACAAAGAACCAGAGGCACAGAGAGGTTAAGCAACTTATTTAAAGTTCCATAGCTAAATAGTCACTCACTCACATATATCCACTAGTCAACAATTAGTAAGCAGCCATTGCCTAAGACAGGATAAATTTAAAAATTACAGAATGATGACAATTATCCTTATCTTGCCATGAAATGAGGTGTTCTCAAGATTCCTGTAAAATAACATTACTAAGAAATATTCAGAGAGATAAACATGATTGTGCCAAAACAGTGTGACATAGGGTAAAAAAAGGATAGGGATTACTGAAGAAAAGACTGGAGTTTAGTCAGAAGGGCTACAGGTTAGTAAACTAGTTTATAGGTACTCTTTGTGATGCTAAAAAGAAAGAAATGTTATTTGCCAGGCAATTATTTGTGAGAAGCAAAGAAAATCCATGGATCCAACCAAGTTAATATGTTTTTGAATTACTACGAACTAAATTAAAACAAGATGGTTTGAGAATGTATGTTTTAGATCACATAACTGCATGCTTTGGGAAACTCGGAAAGGAAATAAAAATGCTAGCATGTCAAGAGACACGTAATATAGTCTCTTTTTCCACTGATGGTCAAGGAACACTCGACATACTGTATTTATTTAGTGACAGCACATTTTATTTGAAACTGTCACCCACTTTATAAGAATTCGGAAGTCTGTCCTCATTGGGAAAAAGGACTTTGATAGCTATCTTATGACATATTAAGGAAGGATCATTAAAGGTAAGAAAGAGCAGACTTAGTGTTTAGGAACAGAGCAGAAAAAGGAGAATTTTTAGGGCAAAAGATATCAGATTTCAGTTCCATAAGAACACTTTTTAACAATCAAAGCCATCTAAAAAAGAGGGGGGAAGGCAAGCGAGAGATTGCAGTTTTTAAGCACAGGCTAAAATGATTATTTACTGTGATGTAGTAGAAGGTTTGATGAATGAGATTATGAGTTTAATTAGAAAACATCAAAAAGCCTTCTACATTAGCAACTAAAAATTATGGTAAGAGTCTTAAAAATAGCAACACCTATGAATTTTTGGCCACAGGAATAATATATTGATGTCATGACTGATATATGTGTGGAAATCTTTTGTTTCAATGGTTTGGCTCAATTATTTCACTAATAACATTAGCCATCAATACTAAACACCATATGCGAAAGGTACTTATTTAATCTACCACATTTCTATAGCATACAATCATGCCTATAAATTTAAGGCAGCTATATGGCTTTCATTAAAGTTAGTGTACCCTTAGAGAAATCCTGAGATGTAATGGAGCCCCTACTCCATGGCTCATGGTGCCGATCCCCGACACTAAAGAACTGCTTTGAATAATACATAAATGTAAAACATTTTTCCTCCTAAAAACACAAACGTACTCTAAGTAAAAAATGACAGAGGCAAGGAAATAGGATGTCATTTTTCCTTTTCCCATAGCATGCTTAAAAGAAGTTTGAAAAAGCCTAAAAATAAAATAAGTTAATTTTAACTAAATTGCAGACAGCAGAAATTCTGACTAAATTACAATGAGCATGAGTTTCATTATATATCAAGAAGGGAAATTATAATAAATGCGTTACTCAAATATAACTGTTATATATGTATTTATGAATCTTATAAATAATTTTTAAAGTTAATAAAAAAAAAAAGTGACAGGTTCTACTGTCCATACAAGAGAGAGATACAGAAACATGGGATAACTGATACATGATTGAGGGAAATAGAAAAATACTGTGTTGGAGGCACATACTGCATTTCAAATGAAGGTTAATATCACTTTGCCATATACATCAATTGATATTTCTCAGAATCAAAAACAATATAATTCTATAACCTCATTTTTGTTCTGAAACATAAACTAGAATACAAAACTAATTCAAACATTCATCTGGAAAAATAATGAGTAGAAATAAATGAACATTTTTAAACAGAATACTGGGGAGGGCTAAAATGATCAGATATTAAAAGTCTGCCATATGCCTAGTATTAATGTAGATCAATAGGGAAAAAATCCTAAATGTGAACTTATTATGATAAAGGCAGCAAAATAAATTAGTAGGAAAGGATGTGATTATTAAAAGGCACTAATAAATAATCAGTCTTCAGAAGATGAAAAAAATGTAGATCCTTATTAGATGCATACAAAATAAATAAGTTTCAGAGGGATTAAAGAAAACAAGAAACAATGTTAAAAATTCACTCCCCTAAAATATGTTAAAATAGTATGAATATCTGATATTCTTTGGTTGAGAAAAAGTTCACTAAATTTAAACATAATGGAAAAAAATAATAGTGGAAGATTTGAAAACCGGAAACAAAGATTAACGGCAAGAAAAATGTGAGAAAACATTATTAGTGGACAAAGGGTTAATACATATGTACATAAAAACAAGCAAATGATAATCAAACGAACAAGACTCCAACAGGTAAATGAATAAGGAGTGAAATATGCCACTAACAGAGAAAAAATATAGTCAATAAAGATATTAAAAACTGTAAAATTACACTTAAAAATTGAAAATGCAAACAAAATTGAAATAAAATTTACTAATAAATTAGCCATTATTTTTTAAATGAGAAGTCTCCTAAATTTTGGCTACCCAGAGTGCTAAAAAAGGGGTCCTCTCCTAAACTACTGCTGTAAATGTAAATTGATATAACCTTTCTCAAAAGCAATCTAGAAAATCTGGCAGACAGACATAAACTAGTGAAATAAATTACAAAATTAAAGGAACAGAAAAGTGGCCATTATCCAGGGGCATGCCGAGGCTTGGGGGAGGAAAGGAGCTTGTTTAAATCAATTCAAGGCAACTATTCAAGGGACACAAACATTTCCAGGTTAGTGAAGATAGAAATTTAAAGAAGTAAAACTATAAAAATTCTAAAAAAATAAGAGTAGTTTTAAAAAAATTGAAAGTTGAAGGTGTCTCTCTAGTAAGAGAGACACAGAAATCAGAATCAACTGGAAAAAAAAAAAAACTAAGAGTTCTATAACAAGAAAAATATTTCAAAAAAGTAAAAGAAAAACATTGAGCAAAAATATTTGCAAAATATAAAGGGTTAATACCTCTAATATTTAAAGAGAAACAATGTGAACAGGACAAGTAATTTAGCAGAGTTGAGAAAAAAATACTAAGAGGAGTTCACAAAAGATACAAAAGGACAAAATATTCTCCACCTCAGTAAAAAAAAAATCGGGAAAAAACTTAAAAAAAAAAAAGCTATTTTTAACTCATGAGATACTAAAAATTAAAATGTTGATAATATCTAAGTTGGTGAGATTCTGGTAGACACTGATGCATGGTTGCTAGAAAAAGTTATTCACATCGCTTTTCTTCGGAAGCAAACCTCCTCCGGTACTTATCAAAATTAAATATCTGGTTACCCATCGACTCAAGGATAATCCTTCCGGAACTGATACCCTAAAAAAATATTCGCTCTTTGACTATAATTGTTTCTTATCTGTAGAATGCTTTTTCCTTGTTTTTGTCTAGAAAACTCTTACACATTTCATTACCAAGCTCCGGTGTCCCTTCCTCCCATCTTAAGCCACGATTAATTCATCTTCGCATTCCTTTGCACACTTCCAAGAGCCTCATAGTATTTAATGATTGTGCAAAGGCAGGTAACACGAGACATAGAGGGGACTCATCAAAACCACTGTGGGAGCAAAAAGGAATTTGTGTGAAGGAGTTAATAACAATAGCTAAAGCAAACAGAAGTAATAGGCTGAAGGTAAAAAGTTACTAGGCTACAGCTAGAGAAATGTCTAAAACGAATAAAGGTTATGGTGAGAGCAGTTACTCTTAGTCAGTCCTAAAACTAAATTCAAGCAATGTTTAAAAAAAGAAAGCAGAAAATGGCAACATTCCTTGAGGGAAAAATATAAAAAGACTTCATAACTGCTTGCAATGACCCTTCATAACCTCCTAAAACATAGGCTACAAAGCCTTTCTAATAATCAATATAAGATATAAATGCAGAATACTACTGTAAATTTGATAAAAGGTTTCAATGCCATAATTGGAACTGTTATAATTTATACTAATTACTTCTTTTATCTAGGGCGGTTCCCTTCTATGTAAGACTAAGCTTAAAAAGCATTTGTTGAATGAATCCATGATAAATGAGTAAGTTACAGACTGAATGGATAGTAGATAATGCAAAACATGTCTGGACATGATCAAATCTTGTTTCAGAAATGACAATTTAGAAGAATGTTATAAATTATTATTAAAAATAAGCTTGAAATCTACTTGAAAATTTTAATTCATTACACTAAGCTTTTAAATCTTTGTTTAAAAGAGCTTAGCAAATTAATATGTCCCCGTAACTTAAAAAGAAATTTTAGACTAACTCACAAAAATTAAACCGTTTATTTTACAGATTTCTCCAATGTATATTTTCTAATGTCTTCTTTCATTTCTTTTCCTATTAAACATGAATTAAGTCTCTATGTTAAAAAAAAATGGAGCAAACACTAAAGTAACAAAAAAGAAAAGTCAGTCTCTATTCAAAAAATCTTCATAGTGTTAGTAGTGAGGTAGCACACACACATATTAAATACATAAAAACACAAGGAACTATTAAAAAAAAGGAGTAGCAGCAGAAATAATAATACATCTACGATGTACAAAAAAATAAAAATTAAGCTGGATATTCAGTTAAAGGTTTCTGAGGTCAAGTTTTACACCAGTTATTAGAAAAAGAATAGTGAAAAAAACTACACACAAAAAATAAAACTTGAAATAAACAATTAAGCAAGCAAACAGGTGAAAAGAGGAAAAGGAAAGTGTCATATGGACTAGGCCAGAGCTACTTCCCATCAAACCGAAAAACAAGTTATTGAGCCAAATAAGGAAGCTTAGGCACAGTGCTCTGGTAACCACCAACTGGGTGGCAATTCTTTCCATCATGTAATCTCTCCCAGATTCCGTTTCTCTGCTGACAGAATAGGGGGTAGAACTAGCTTGTACCCTACAGTTCCTGTCCCTTTAGTGCTGAAATTCTGGTATGTGTTTCCTAAAAGCCAATATTTTCCTATTCCAAAAACATGCAAACTTTTACTGTTCTCATATGAGATTAGATTGCTTTTTATTCCAGGCATGAATACAAATAATTAGATCATCTGAGCATTCCAAACTACAGAAACCAATTTTGACAAGTGCCAGTGTAGGCAGTTTACTAAACTTGGCAATATTGACTAAAAATTGTTATGGAGATATGGGGGAACCCAGTATCACTTGTTATAGAGAAAAGATTGCAAAGGTTACTGAGTTGTCCAAACCAACTGATAGATAAGGAAAGTATTCTAGCTATAAAGGAAAGATTACACAATCCTGTGTGTTCTTATTTCACTCACTTCTAAAGCTTCTGACTCACTTCACTTACTATCCTTTTGACTTCTTTTATAAAATGGTCCTGAGATAGCTGATAAATCTGTCATGTACCATGGCATTATCATACAAGTGATTCTTTTTACTCATCAGGCATGCTGCAAAGAATTTAATAACTTACCGCTCGAGCTGAGTCACCAAAGTCTATCTTCAATCTCCCCATGGCCCTTATGATAGCAATAATTGACTGAATGGTGTTACTGTAGACCACGGCTTTGTACTGTTTACATTCCTCTTCCGAATAACCAGCTTCATGGATGATTCTGCGACAAAAAAAAAAAAAAAAAAAAAAAAAAGAGAGAGAGAACACTTCCTTTGATGGAAAAGTACACTTCAACACAAAGAATAAATTTGTTTTAAATCTACTTACTTCATTTGCTTCACAATTGTACTTTTCCCCGATTCACCAGCACCTAAAAAAAGAGTACAGAATAAGAGATTTCTAACTTCATCACATATGTATCCAACTTCTCACACACACACACTTTCTCTTACAGCTGAATTGTTTATATCAAAACTATCTTTGTTGCTTTCCAAACATACAGAAAAATTCTCAAAAATAAGTCCCATGTATTTATTACTTCATATTTAAATTCAATAAATAAAACTCACTGAAAAAAAAATTCATTATTGTTTATGTATTCTCCAAAGCATTAAAAATTTCAATCTTTTATAACTTGAAGCACTATAAATTAGCTTTATTCAAGATTTTGCTCCCCATTGGAAGATGTTTAAACTTTTTAGCCAATTATCATTTTACTTTTGCCTCTTGTAAAATAGATGGCAGTGGTGCCAAGAAGCCGCATAAAAAACAATTTAAAATATTATATGTTAAAATAGCCATGTCTCAGGTAATTATGGTCAATCACCATTATTAAACAACTGACATATAGCCAACATGATCTGTTAGCACCAGGAGGCAATGGTATGCAGGGCAGAAATGTCTCCCCGTTTTTCTAGCGTCTCTGTAACCCAAGTCATAAACCCATTCTCATAACTTCTTCACTCTCTACATATACAGCTCTGCTTACAGTTTGAGTCCCTAGTACTATGCCATCGTAACATAAAAAATATTACTGATGAAATGGCCATTTATAAAGTAGAGCCTCTTATCTTTCACAATTAACAGTAGCTGCTATCCTCACATAAATTTGATCAGTTATGTCTGGCTCCTCCTGATTGGTAGATATGGAGACATCTTCATACTGACACAAAACAAATAAGATATGACAAGTCTATCATTTGGCTTCACATTCCTTTGTCCAGAGCTATATATCATGGATGTATTTATTACTGTTTGAAGACGGGGCCAGGATTTTTATTATCTAGGCCCATATTCCCATTTTCCCAGTGCCATTCCTACAGTGCTTTCTACTCCCACCATTACTGAACAACTTACAGTTCCAGAACACCTACTACTGATCACACCACAAATCTTCAAACATACTGTTTCCCTTGGCAAAGTGTAATCTGCTCTACTTCCTCTTGCCACCACCACAGTGCTCCTTTATCAACCATCGAACTTATCTCCTTCATCAAGCTTTCCAGACCCACTGCCCATGGGATCCCTGTTGCCTCTCCCTGTGCACATATTTCTATTTGAATTCTCAGCAGCTAATTTGCACGAGACATAGTCAATCAACCAGAAATACACTCAAATTTATTTAAGCTATTTATGGCTGATACAATTAGATGGCAAACTTCTGGACTTCGTTCCCTTGGCCCCTTTCTCCCTCCAGCTACACACAGACACACACATCCAAATCGGAGGCATGTGAGAACAGGTCATAGTTAAATGTCTTATTTGAAAATTTTGGAGAAAAATACTGCTTAAATTTTACTTGTGATCTGATATTTAATAAAATTTTCCCAAGATATGGGCGCATTAAGTAGAAAAGCAGGAGCTGAATAAACAATGAGGGCATTCTTCATTTACAGACAGGCTCTGAATATTTCGGGGCATCTGCCAATAAAAAATTCCAATATAAACAACCCATTATTTATTAATCAACAAGAGTGTACTTGGTTTTGTGAAAAGCATAATTATAGACATTTTGGCTCACACATTCTCTGATTCTGAAGGTCCTCTCCAAGAAACACATCCTAGGCAGTTTCCAGCAAAGCTATCTTCAAGAAGGCCCTCTGGGTTTCTGGAGCATTGCAAATTGAGTCAGCACAGCCATGCTGTGATCATGGGACATTCTAAATCCACGCAGCCTCATACAGAGCTGGTGATTCCATAAGCACAGTGAGAGTCAATGAATAGCCGCCCCACGGGCCATTCTATCAAGTGAAACAACAACTCAAAGACCTAGAGAAAGACTCACATGCTATAAGCTAGTAAGGTGTGAGAGCCATATAAAGGGAGAAATAAAAAATAGTGAAGTGGCATGGGAAGCTTAGCTTACTTTGCAATAGCATCTAGTCAGGGCTTGTGGTTCGAAAAATCCTGAAATCTGTTTAACATTAAAAAGTGGGGACGGCTTTCTTATTAATTTCTTGCTAGTCACAAGTACTCTGTGTGGAATACATACCCTAGAGACAGAAATGCTGAAAAAAAAATACTTTTCAAAGCTTAGCAATTTTTGTAATTAGTTTTCAACTCTCGCTTCCACAGAGTCTTAATAGGAAAATTACGAACGCTGCATGGTTATGGTTTCAACATTCTAAATACCGGTATTGTTTCCACATAGAGTACAGGAAAGAGTTAAAGGTTGTTCTCTACAAATAAAGTGAGCACAGTCATGTCTGAAATACTGGCAGAAGCAGTATTATTTAAAGAAAAAAAAAAACAATTGGAAAGTAGCTGAGGGGCAGCGAAGGGAGAAAAAGGTAAATTTTCCTAACAGTGCTCAGCTAGGCAGCTATTGCTTTTCACCTAGATCCAGAGGCGGGGTTAAAGGGGTTGGATTACCCACCCTTCTTTCAAGAAGAAACAAGGAATATATAACATGTATTGGTCAGGAAAGATCAAAGTGTGTGACCACTGCTTAGTCATAAGGCCAGGCTGGTCAAGGTGACTAAGTGGCTTATAAAGTAACTCTCGACAAGCTGGTCACTGTGAAAGAAGTGAGACTTTAGCGGGAAGGAACAGTAACTCCCAAAGAATCAAGAACATTTGGAATGTGGCCATGGCAGGCCCGTAACTATAAAGGCATGGGTAGGATCACTAAGGGCATACCTCAGGTCTCTAAGGAGGCAGTGGCTGATAGAAAGTTGTATCTCTGAGAGCAAACATATAGCCCAGCAGGTGTATGAAATGGAGCTCGGCATCTGATAATAAGATACCATGCTGATGGTGGAAGAGCAAAGGAGCTTCCGAGTAACGCTGAGAGGGACCTCATGTGCAGTTCTGGGTCTCACGGACTAGGAAATGGAAATGCATCAAGTTCAGACAAGTGGTGGTGGTGAGATCTAAATAAAGTAACCCTTGGCTAGATTCCAATTCCTTGAAAAGAATTATGCCAAGTTACCATTATAAAAAATGATAATCAAATTGTACCTACCCCTGATTTTTTGAAGGACAGTATAGGAAATTTCAAGTTTTAACTGCTGGCAAAGTTTAAAAGAAAAAAAAAGAAAAGAAAAGAAAACCTCTGAGCTCAGAAAAATACTTTTTTTCCTAAGAAGATTCTTTTTCTAATTCTCTGCTTAGGGTCATATTTATATCATTTATTTTTCCTGGCTTCAGGGTTATAAACTGCCCAACATCACAGGCTATTCAAAAGCTATTAAAATATAGATTTCAAGTTATCTTATGCTGAATTCCTGATGCCACTACTCTATTTTTAAGAAATCCTACTTTTCATGTAGAATTTAACAATTAAAAATTTTTACACTGAAGAAAACTAAATTACAATTTAGCTTAAACTGGAATTAAACCAAATTACAAGTGCATTTAAAGTCACTTCTGATTATCATAGTGCTACTATAAGATTAACAAGATCAAGGTCCTTATATTTTAGAAGCAAATAAAGGGCACAAGAGCAAATGTGAATTAAAAATAAGATGCTTAATTAGCCTTGTTGAAAGATCTACCTCCCCTTCTTAGAGCACTTATTTTTAAAAAATTATCATTTTATGTAACTTTTTCTCTCTTTGAAATGTATGTGTATGTATATGCATTCCACACTTTTGGAAACTAACTAGGCTGGGGGGGGTACATATTTATAACTCAAAATGTCTTTCTCCAGGACCTGGGAGCCACTTCTTTGAACTGTAAACATTAAGGGAGGAGACGGAGCCCATCTCACAGTTTCGGTGGGAGGGTAGGAGCCTAACTAGGGTGAATGCCTGCTCCAAACTGCAAACTACCTCCTGTCATAAAGTTATGAGAAGTCCGTTTCTCCTCTGTATAAAGCCAATTAGCTGACACAGATGGTCTCCCCAGTCAACAGGTAAAGTTAGGATGAATTACAAGGTATGACATAAAGTGCTGTTAAGCCTCTTACTTAAGGACTAGTTACTGTTTATCTTGAAAACATGTATGTAATAGGTTGTATCAGCTTGGCTACATAAGGGATGAGATTTCTTTCTGTCTCTGCAACCTTTAATGGACTGCCTGTGATGTACATCACACTCTGGTTCCATACTCATTCAATAATAAAAGTGTTCTCTTTCTCTACTATCTTCATGAAGAAGACTGCTGGGTTGGGAGAAGATTTTGTTCCTAATTATAATTCCTCAATAGGAGTAATAATCTAAAAATCTTTTTAATTTAGCTATAAGAAGCTATGAATTTATGTTTAAATACATATATATATTTATGGCATATGTCTGATGGTAAACACAAGAATCTAGATCCTTCAAATGACCCACTTTCTCTAATCTTCGCATTAAAAACAAAAAACAAAAAAACAAAAAACAAAAACTACCCTTTAAGCCATCTATGCCTGAGATAGGTATCATACTATTAGACTGAGCAAGAATGAGTGCACACAAGGCTACTCTAGGAAGGCAAGATAAAAGAAAGGACAATCGTGGGCTCTTTCCTAGCAGCCCAAAGAGACCACAAACACCAGCCAACTGAACTGAGAAATCGATGTTTCTAAAAGTCAAGTCTACAGAGTCGCAAGGTGAGGGCGAGGAAGAATGGAGGACTGAAGGCCACAAGCACATTCTTAGAGGTCTACAAGTTTTCTTCAAAATATTTTAATTCAGTATTTTTATTTGTATGACAAGAAACAACATAAGAAATTCTGAGTCACTTGAATGACTCCATATGACTGAACAGAGCCATACAATCTCAGGGTCTGTATTTGAGTCTGTTTTTAGAGATGCATAAGATACTTAAGTTAAGTGCCAACACTTCACCTTGCGTGGGGATCCACCCATGTACCACTCTATCCGGTTTGGCTGTCAATCACTAGGCCCCTTTCCACCAAAGGGGTCATGTATTTCCAGCTGGCCAGTTTGTCATAGAGAATACAAGTCCTTAGGCTTATAGATCTTATACAAACCATCAAAGAAAACATTTTACAAATTAGTATATGTAAATATATTTATGTGTTATATGTATGTATATATACACACAAAATGATCATTTTGGATACAGTGATTTACCACCTCCTCCTCCCAAAAGGCATGAGATCTAGGCACCAATGAGATCTAGCCTTTGATAAGAAAGCTAGCAAGAAAAATCACAGCATTAAAAGAATCATGTGAAATCTGGCCCACAGAAGCCATTTTCCATGATTATGTCATGGAAGACACCATTGAAACAAGGGGCCAAAACACAGGCAGCAGCAGTGAGACGCTAAGAGAAAGCCTGGATGAGAGAAGCCTCATGGCAACACTTAAACTTTTAGATGAAGTCATACTTAGGGAGAATATTTACAATTTACCATCCAAATTGGAACACTTCTGAGAGTTAGAGGGGGCACAAGCATAAACTAGGACTGAGCTGGGCAAAACAGGTCGTTATCACTCTAGTCATAATTGAAGATAATTTCACCTTGATTTCCAAGCTATGACAGCCAGTTATGAGTTTGCTTTTTGTAACATAGACCCAAAAAAGTTTGGACTAATCCTGTGCCAAGTAGTATTACTTTAATTATCTTGAGCTAATGAGGGAAAAACAATGGAGGTTAATGATGCATTTAGGCCAAGTGAGGATCAAATGATAATTACTGTATGCTTTACAAAAGAAAATTACATAAGTTTAATAGAGAACAGATGTGGGAAAATTAGTCATTATATAGCACACTGTAGAAGAGGTATGCAAATTCCAAAAAAATAAAAACATATTGCAAGTGCAATTTATTGTGGCTAATATAGCATTATTTATCATATTAAATTAGTATTAATTTTAGTTTTTAATTTATATATAAATTCATGTAATTGTTTTGTTTTATATTTCATGTAAGTCCTATAAACATAAGGAATGTTGCTCCTAATAAAAGTTATACACATTTATGAAAAAAATTTAGAACCACACAGGGGGAAAACATTCTCCTTCCTAAGGGAACCATACATCGCTTTCTCTAAAACTCAATTCTATTTGTTCTCATGGTTTTTGCTCAGCTATCTATGATAATGACTAGTAAATAATAATACAAACTTTCTCAATTTTTCCTGTGTTGACCTATAATCCTCCATGGGTCTCTCTCACATTTCTGAACATGTGTGAGAGGAGGCAAATGACTGTCTTTGTTCTCAACCATCTTTTCAAGAATGTATATAGAGAAGAGTCTCAGAAGACAATGTCTCATGCTGGAGCTAAGAGTAGGTCTGTTTACTGTCCAGTACATTAAAGATAATGTACCCTCTGAGACAAAGGCCAGGTAGGCTTACTGCATATTACAAAAAAAAAAAAAAAAAAAATTGGTGATCGCTAAGTTCAGGGTTCCTCCACTGCAACATAACTCACTGCTTGTGAAGCCATCACAGGGCTCCCTTTATGTTGCCCTTGGGAATTGGGGCTTGGTAAATTACCATAAACGCTGACTCTCTAGCAACTGAAATTGTTGTAATGAAGTCCTTTTCGTCTCTGAATCAGGAATCTCATGTCTTCTGCTAGAATTCATGAAACTACGTTAGGCTAACTTTTTAGCTTGTAATTAGAGCTGAGCCTCAGACACTGAACAGCTCTGGACATAATGCTTTGCGCAATTTATAATTCCTAAATTTCTGGCAACTAAGGCAACACTTTCAGCCACTGTCCCTAAACCTGTAACTAATCTTTTTTCCTTCTCCCAAATGGTACCTCAAACAGATTTGTCCAATAAATGCAAAGAAACTTAACAGTGGTTCTCGAAGTATGGTCTAAAAACCAACAGTATTAGCAATACGTAAAAAAATCTACGTTCTCACTCCCCACCCAGAATTTACTAAAATAGAAACACTGTGAGGGGGACCCAGCAGTCTGTGCTTTAATAATCCCTCGAAGTGATTCTGATGCAAGCCAGAGATTGAGAAGCAGTGAGGTATAAGAAAGGTCAATTCCTTTTTTTTTTTCTTGATCACTGATCAGAATAATTATAGCCATCTACTTGTTCACTAGCTATAATAAAACTAATATATTACCTTTATGAATAATTCTCTCCTCTTCCCTAAAAGTGACATAAGTAACATCGATTTACATTTCTGCAATAGCTTATTAAAAGGCAACTGGATTCTTTTATCTACTTCTGCATTTAATATGGTGCAATATATTACTTTTGCTGAAGTATATGAAGAAAATCCATTTCCAAATAATTATGTAATTAGGAAAGAAAAGAGCATTTCAATAGCATTTACAGATCATTGTGGAGAGTCTTCTTTGGTTCTATACCAAAATTTGAAAGCAGTAGCTGTAAGTTTGGTTAATAATGCATTTCTATGAACTTTTCATACTTTGATACTTAAAAACTCACTGGTCTACGATGTACTTCGAATGAAACTTTGACCCATGTCTGATGTGTAAATTAGTTCAGTGAGTTATACAGAATTGAATATGACATAATTTCAATGTACGAAAACACCACCTTTTAATATTATCCATAATTTCATTAGAAGTGGCTTAGGTCTTGGGAAGATGTCAAGCCCCTATGTGGGGACAAGTTTTTTAAACTACAATTATGTATGTATGTATGTATGTATGTATGTATGTATGTATGTACGTACGTATTTAGCACAAAGGTTCAAATTTTATTACTAGCAACAAATACTGTTAGCTGTTTTCCTAGAAATGACAGACACTGTGCCAAATCCCCAAGTTGAACTAACCATAATCTATCTCACTCTTTCAAGTAATGGTATTCCAGGAAAAGAGCAACTAGTTTAATTCATAACTCAATCATACGACTGCTTTTCCTCAAGATAACCAACATATCTCAGCACACATTTAAGTACTTTGGATGTATTTCACACTGGCCATAAAGAATATTTAAAGAGCTGAGTACCGAATGATCCAGAATTAATAAAAATGATGATTTTTATGACTTCAGCATTCTTTATCACAAGTACATACTGGTGAAGAATACAATGACTACTAGTTCAAGTGGGTGCTACTGACCTGATTTGGCAGTGTGACCATTATTACTTTGGTACCATCAGATTGCTCTATTGCTCACAATAGAAAAGGCAAAGAACATCTTTGTGTTATTATGAAAATGGTCTCAGGAACCTCCAGGGTCTATGGATCCCCTAGAATGGCTGATTTAATCTCTCTCACCTACTGGACTATAAACTATGAGGGTAGACAGCCTTTGGTTTCATAACCATGATATCCCCAAAGCTTACTCCTAAACTTACCCCATAGCAGTAGAGCAAGAAATATTTATTCCCTGACTAGATGACTGGGAAGGCAGGAGAGAAAGAGGAAGGGCCATGAAGGAAGTGTAAGAGAATTTAAGTGAATATTTAGATGAACTGTGGAAGGAGAATTCTTTCAGAGGACCACGAGAAACAAAGAAAAAGTGTGGCAGAGACTTGTAACTGCCCATAACAAGGTTCTCTCCTTCTATCGTATTAACGGTATGACTTCCAACATGACAGCTAGAGACTACAGTTCTCATTCTCCCTTGCTGCTAGGTATAAGCCACATCGCCACATTTCTCACCAATGACATGTGATGTGTGCATAAAAAGAAAATATAGCCAAGGATATCTCTCTCCTAATACTGTGATGAACTGGAAAACAGGTATGCCTATGATCTTGTTCCAACAATGCCCAGGGCACAGTGGCGCAATGGGAAGGCAGGAGCGTGGTCCCAGAATGCCCATGTGAGGCACAGCACTCCGGCACTAACTGTAGATTTACCACATGGGAGATATAAACATCTATCTTCTTTAGGCCACAGTCAGATTAGGTTTCTTTGACACAGAGTTGGCCTTTAGGCTAATAAACTTGTAAAACATTGTCTACATTTAAATATACAAGAATATAAACATACAGATACAGAAACAAAACAAAGAAGTGCCAAACCTACATTTTTTTTTAATCACCATAAAGTGAAAAGGCCAACTACAGAAGAGGAAAAAAATATTAGTAATTAACAAGTATCTAAAGTGTAGATTTCTTTAATTCATAATGAATTAACATTGACCAAAAAACCCCCAAATATTCTAAATGGTAAAAGACACAAACATAATTTAGAGAGAAAAACAAAAATATGTAGTATTTTTAAACTATATATATGTGTGTGTAAGTATATACACATGAACACACACATACACATAAATACAGCTGTCCCTCAGTACCTGAGGGGGCCTGGTTCTAGGACCCCACCTCAGACATCAAAGTCCAAAGCTGTTCAAGTCCCCCATATAAAATGGCATGGTATTTGCATAAAAACTATATTTGCATACAGGCTACAGCAGGGTATGCCCACACATGGCTTCCTTTGTATGGATTCAGCATAGTGCTCAGCACATGGCAAGTTCAAGTTTTGCTTTTTGGAACTTTGTTTTTTCCCCAAATATTTCTGATCCACACTTGGTTGAATCCGTGAATGTGAAACCTGCAGATAAAAAGGACCAACGGTATACATATATTCATGCAAAGAAAAGTACACTGAAAGAAATAGACTGGAAAAGGTTCATATCTGAGTAATGCAATTTTATTCCTCAAACATTTTTGTAATTCCAAAATTTTACACTGTACATAAGTTTGGATCAAAATGTTGTAATTTTTGGTCATATCTCTTTCATGATTAAAGTTGAATAAAATCATCATCTTTAATCTTATTTGCTTCAACTCATGTTCCCATCTCATTACTCATGTATATAAATCTCGCACTCTAACACAGCAAATTTTACTCCCAAGTTTCATACTTCTTGTCTCATTCCTCTCCACTACTACTCCAAAGTGGAGCTTCTTATTAACATGGACACTAAAAAGGACCACACCATGTTTATGCAGGGGAGCCTCTGGGGCTCAGTTTTCCTAGCCAACACAGAGAGTGTAGAAACTGAGTTAACCAACACTGGGCCTCCTACTTGGCCTAATTTAGCAGGTGGGACAACCACCAAGACCATAACCCAGAAGAGATTCCAGTGAGAAATTCTGGGGTCTGCACCTAGAGGCAGCTAAAGCAGCCTGGCTCTAAGTGAGGTTTCAACTGCAATGCCAGGAGCACCCAGGTGAGAACCATCACCTCCAAGACCAGAGAGGAGGCAGAACACATCACATCTAAGAAACTAGATTCTATCCTTGCTACAATGAGTTTAAGTCACTCTTCCCTTCCTCTCCACCCTCCAACTGTCCTCTGTGCCAATTAGGGAGAACAACAGGAGGGAAGGTTGGCAAATTATGAAACATTTTCATCTAAACACTATATAAATGGACTACTTAAATGATCAGACTGAACTGAGGTTTTACCAATATTTTGTAATTTAGAACATTTTATAATTTTCCCTACTAATCAGCAGGTAGGGTGAGCAGGAGGCAGGTTGATTTTAGGCTAAATTAAAATTAAAATAGTGTGAATTAACTCTTATAATCTTCATTATTAATACATAAGCAATGCTTTCTAAGCATATTTAGAAAGAGACACAGACATATTTTTCCCTATCAAATGTCCCACATTGTAAATACTGTCTCCATCGTCTGCTGAGGAATTACCAAACCAGATTTGGATGACCCATGTGTTTCGAACATGATGTGAGCTAATGTCATTCTCTCACCACTCTAAGCATTTCCCTTCAGTAAGTAATCCAAAGCATACACAGTAAATCTCATTTAATGCCATCGATACTTTCTGGAACTTTAAACTTAATAACATATAATGAAACCAGTTTTACCACAAGCTAATTGATATGAACTAGAGTTAAATTCCTATGGCATCTCACCAACAGCAAACAAAATGACTTTGAATGAAACGTTATTCATGGACCTGCTGTATCACCATTCCCTTTTTCTATTTTCACCAGCTCATACTAAATCAACGTTTGACATCACGCTTTTGGCACATGTACCTTCAAGTTTTAACTAGAAGAGGAACGGAAGTGATCTAAACAAGAGAGAAAGAATGCCATCTCTCACAGAGCAGTTGAAGTGTGAACAGTCTGGGGCTCACAGTCAGTTTGACAATGTTAGGGATCCAAGTGCCTTCTACCTTGTTGCTCTGCCATCTTCATGACATGGTTTCCAACTCAGGTGTAGATAATTATTCATGATCCCACCTGTACATGAATCTTGCAGTCAGTGGGAGGGAGAATAAGTTGGGGAAGTGGAGGAATGTGCTTTCCCATTAAGGGTGCAGCCCCAAAGCCACAACCATCATTTCCACTCATATCCCCATGCCCAGAACCTAGCCTTCTGGTCTCATCTAGCTGTGTGTCCAGAAAATAAATATCAAGGGACACTGGGTATTGGATATTGAGGTATAACCAGAATTCTCCGCTGTACTTCATAAGCCTATTTCTTTTCTTTCTTTCACTGTTCCATCTTAAAGTTAAAAACTTTTTTAAATGAAATATTAATGCAATCAACATATAAAAATAAAAGAGCTGGGTTTGGGTTTTTTATTTTTATTTTTTATTTTGGTTTTCCTCCCGAAAACTAAGTTAGATGCCTTGGAAAGACTCAAAACAAGCTGTTAAAAAAGGCTAATGAATTAGATAAGTGTGAGACAATGTTAAATAGAGAGAGGGAAAAGGTTTTAAAATATCCTTCATTCAGATTGTTTTACAGGTACCTTTAAATAAGGGGTCCATTATGAGTATGCAAAAAAGTCTGAACTAGACAATCATACTAAAAAAAGGGCAGTGATCTTATATCAAAAGATCACTGAATAAAAGTATATTTATGTATTTTCAACAAGAATATTCAAAGCATGTTTGCACATTTTTGTAGGCATTCTCCTTAAGTTTTTGACAGATAAATTCTAATCCCATCAGTACAGAGAAAACTTCTACCTGCATATCAACATATTCAAAATATATTCGCTCTCCCGATTTTTACAATCCTCCCAAAACTATTTTTCTAAAATGATTAAATTTGTATCAGTTCATTAGTGTAAACTTCTTAGCAAGGCATTCAAAGGATTTTAGGTTTTGGACCCAAATGCCTTCTATCTCACCTCTTTTACATACCTGCACCTATTCTCTACCATATCAACCTTCAAAATAATCTAATTCACAGCCAGAATCTAGCATCTTTGTATCAACAACTATGTTAGATAATCAAGTCAAAGGTAAGTAAGTCATGGATCCTGATTCTAGAAGGATATATTCAGAATATCAGGAGATAGCAAAGGAAATGAACAATCACATTTTTTTTTTCATTCAAAATATATGTACGAAGTACCCACCGAACTATAGCACAACAGCACACACTAAGGACAGAATGAGTGGGAATAAGAGCTGTTCCTGGTCTCATGAGAGGGAGGAACAGGTGTCAGGAAACACTTCAGATTGGGTGTAAGGAAAAGGCTGCTTTAAAGGAAGTTATTAATACAAGCAGTTTACTGAAAATACACACTTGCTACTAATGTATCTTAAAGTATCAGTAATTCTCTGGAAGAACCAAATTAATGAAAAGAAAGTGACAACATAAAAATTTAGAGAAGTGAATACAAACAAAATGTGTACAAGTGCATATAATTCCCAACTACAAGAACTACAGCTCTATTATTCTTTTAATTGGTTTACTAACATCTGAAATACCCTCTTAACCTCTTTTCTAGGAAGGACAATGATAAAATGGGTGTATGTTCTAAAGACAGTATAAAAGACTATAAACTACTGTACTTCATTTGAAGAAAGGCTGAGGGAGGGAAGAATGTTAAGGAAAGAAAAAACTAGGAGAAAACAGAATGTCTGATAAATAGCTGAAGAGCCCTCACACAGGAAGCGAAAATATACTGTGTGACACTCAAGAACACTGAATTAAGATCAATAACAGAAATGAGACAGAAGCAAATTAGGCTCAGTAAAAGGGAAAAAAAAATCTATTAATAATCTGATGCCAAAATCTATAAAACATCATCATCTGTCAATAAAATTGTTATCCTCCCCACCCTGCCCAGTTCTCTATTCTAGGAGTCATATATATGCAGTTTCACTGTTGTCACTTTATAGCATTAAGATGTAAGTTAAAAAGAAATGGGGCAACTCCTCCTTTCCTACAGTTAACAATACTTTACCAAACAATTAACATTTTGTGAAGAGGGCAGACAAGTTAAGTGTTTTTACCACAATGGTGGGGAGAGGGGGGCAGACAAGTAAAGGAGGCACGGAGGAAATGGGCCAAATACAGAATTTAGGTTTATACTACTGGAAATCATTAAAATTACTTCTACTATGCTAATTCATGAAGTTGTGTTAAAATGTAGGTTTCCTATAAACAACATTAAAAGACTTTGCTAAATTCATACATTCTGACCATAGCCAGTTTCTGCACAAGGTGAAAGTCCCATGAAGATACATAAAAGACAAGCCTTCACTGCTTTTTCTCATCAATTCTCTCCACCAAAAAAGTGAGTCTAAAAACGATAAATAACAGGCAGCTTTAAATAAATCCCTGCATGCCTTCACAAAAATTTACACACAGAGACCTAAAGTTTATAAAAAAGAAAACAGGAAAAATTCCTGAGTAAATATCTGGCGAATTGACTTCTTACAAGGAAACAGGGAATTACTTATTTAAAAATGAAGATAAATAATGCAACAAATACCTCATGATTGCTAGGACATGATAAAATAGGTTGGCAAGTATTGGCACACTAATCTGAAAAGGTTTATACAAGCAGAGAGGCTGCACATTGTGAGTTATTTAAAAATTTAATCTGATGAACTATAAGAGGAAGAATTGTTTGGTCCTAATTTGAGAACACTTCAGTTTCTAGTTAAACCAGCTGCTCTAGGACTATGCAACCAGAAACAGTAAACTTCTTAAATGCCAATTGGATTTTCTTTTTTCAAAACCGATCTTTATAAAAGCCTTATTATACTTATTATAAGATGTGCTGATTTCAGTGATGTTAACTGTGAAAAATGTATATCCTAGAATTAATAAATGTCCCCCTGATTGACTCTCACTAATGGATTAAATGCCAGGTTAGGATTTCCATTAGGGATTTAACAAACTTCAATTTTAAGAGTAAATAAGAGTTTAAAAGCATGAAAATCAACTCTCTATCGATACTTATTAGGAAAATACAAATCAAAACGGTAAGATACTATATTCACACCTACTAACATGGCATAATCAAAAAATCAGATAATAAAGAGTACAGGGTTTCTTCTGGGCTAATAAAAATGTTCTAAAATTAATTATGGTAATGGCTGCCCTGCAATGTGAATATACAAACACTGAATTGTACACTTAAAATGGACAAACTGTATGGTTAGTGAATTATAGCTCAATAAAAATATTTTTTAAAGTTAATAACAGTAATCAATAATTATAATTAAAAATATAATTAAGAATGATAGATTAAAAGCCTGATTACAGATATTCCATTTATCTCCTACCCATGAAATCATCCTGAAACCTTGACTAACACTTGGTTCCTTGCTCAGATAAGACTAAACCTTTTCTAAATAGAGCCTTCTTTCTATCTCCCCTTCTACTGTGTAGCATTTCTGACTGCACAGTGTGCTTGCTGAAAATGAGTGATTTTAATTGAAACAGAAGTCCAAAGAGTTTATACCTAGCAGGTAACGTGGTGTTTATTATGAGAGAACAATCTATTTCCACTACTTTAGTGAGATTCTAGTACCAGCAAAATATTCCCTCAGGAGGAAATTGTAGCCTGTAGCTCTTTAGACTTGTGAAAGTTAAAAGTGTTTAAACCATCCACACAGCCATTTCAGAGCTTCATCAAATAGAACCAAGAGGGTTACCACAGTGGCCTGTGGACGAAAAAAGCCACTCCAAGTGCCATATGTAGGATGTGAAATCTTCCTAAAACTGTCATTTCTCAAGTCATGATTCTTGCTCCCTATTTTAAATGCAGTAATATTTTAAAAGAGAAAAATTACTTATTAATTTTGACAAATGAAATAGTGAAAATTAAAAGACTCAGGAAAAAGACTATGGAAAGGTGGTGATGAGAAAACTATTATTTAAAATAGATAAGATGAACAATATAAATCAATACAGAATAAGGACAGAAAAAGCAACAATAAAGAAACAAAAATAAAGCAAAGAACTGGCAACAGAGGAAATGCACAAACTTGTAAACATAAGAAGAGTCAATTTCACTCATTATCAAAAACATAATTAAAATATTTGTAGCCAAACCGGTATGGTAAATTGTGACAATGGTGTTGGGAGAATGAGTACATTCGCATACCATAACTGACAGTACAAGTGTTGCAACTTTTCAGAGGGCAATAGACAATATATTTCAAAAGCCTTAAAAGTACCATAAATCCAAACACTATGATCCTTTTTAGAGTTCTATCCTAAAACATTTATTCATTTTAACAGTATAGAAACAGTACAGTCAGTGTAAATATCCAGGAATACGAAGTTCATTAAACAAATTATGGTATAGTCATATGAACATTTCTGTACTAGCATTAAAATCGCGATGGCTATGCCTGAGTCAACATAGAAAAATGTACAGGATACACTATGTGAAAAAAAGCAGGCTACGAAAGTGTATGGACAGATTACAACATATATGCACGATACACGTATAGAATCAATAGTATCTGGAAGAATATACAACAAATTGTTATTATTCCTTGAGTACAGAATTATGAGTGTTTTTCATTGTCTAACTAGACATCATTTAGGGTAAATTCTTTTTATAATAAGCATATTTTATAATAAAAAATAATCTTACAATGGAAAAATAGCATTCAAACCAAATTAAAACATATCAAGTGAGCAGATGTAGAAGGAGATGACTTACGATGGTTAAAAATAAGTAAGACTGAAAAAGCAAAGTAATATTTAAGAATAAAAATGACCATATAACACAAATTAGACAATAAGTAGAATATTCTGAAAATTTAGTAAAAAAAGTTATACATGAAAGGAAATTTAAGACATATAATGGTAATATAGCTAAGACTATAACTAAAACTGAAAGTGAAAAGTTAAAAATCTAGTAAACTAGATATCCATATACAAAAGAATGAAGCTGGACCCTTACCTCACACCATATACAAAAATTAACTCAAACTGGATCAGAGGCCTAAAGACGAAAGATATAACTATAAAAGTCCTACAAGAAAACACAGGGGAAAAGCTTCAAAGCATTGGATTTAGCAATGCCTTCTTGGATATGATACCAAAAGCTCAAGCAACAAAAGGAAAAAAATAGCTAAATCGGACTTCACTAGAATTTCAAACTTGCATGTGAAAAGACACTAAAAGGAAAATGAAAAGGCAACCCACAGAAAGGGAGACAATATCTTCAAATTATACTTCTGATAAGGGACTTATATCCAGAATATATACGGTACTCCTACAACTCAACAACACAAAGACAACCCTATTAAAGAATGCACAAATGACTTGAATAGACATTTCTCAAAAGAAGATATATAAATGGCCAATAAGTACATGAAAACATGTTCTATATCACTAATCATTAGGAAAACGCAAATCAAAACTGCCATGGGATACCGTAACCTCACACCCATTAGGATGGCTATTATCAGAAAGACTAAAAAGTATTGAGAGGGATGGGGAGAAATCAAAACCCTCGTACACTACTGATGGGAATGTGAAATGGCACAGCCACTATGGAAAATGGTAGGGCAGTTTTAAATTGAAAATAGAATTTTTTACTCTCAAAAATAAAAATTAAAAATAGAACAATCATATGATCCAGCAATTCCACTTCTGGGTATATACCCAAAAGAAATGAAAGCAAGTCTCAAAGAGATTGATACACTCATGTTCACAGCAGCATTATTCACAGTAGACAAAAGATGGAAACTAAAATGTGTATCAGTGGATGAATGGATAAACAAACTCTGGTATATACACACAATGGGAATATTACACAGCCTTAAAAAGGAAGGAAATTCTGATACATGAGATATAAAGAGTAGTCGAATTCACAGAAACAGAAAGAATGGTGGCTGCCAAGGGCTGGAGGTGGGGAGTTATTATCTAATGGTAGAGTTTCAGTTTGGAATGATGTGAAAGTTCCAATGACAGTGGTATGGTTGAACAACAATGTGAATATACTTAACACCACTGAACCGTATATTTAAAAACAGTTAAAATGGTAAAATTTATGTTATGTGTATTTTACCACAATAGAAAAAAAGAAAAGAATATCTGGTGTTTAAGTATATAAAATAGGTTATTACCTACAAATTGTTTGTGTGTTTATGGGGCACATTAAAATTATTTGCTACAAAAGGGGGCAGTGGGACTGATAAGGATGGGAACCACTGCTCTGGGGCCAGTAAAATAGGGACCTTTTCCTTTTCCAGACACCTGACTTCACCCTCAATTCAGAAATCCAGACCTCTATCTCAAGTACAGAAAAGAGAAGCTAACTCCATATGCCTGTTGATACACATTACAGACATTTCCCACAGAATGCCAAGCATTACAAGGGCAAACTTTCTTCTCTTCCTTCCATCCATTCAAGTGCAGTACTCAGAGGCAGGATACCCACCAGTCAGAGATATGGAATGACAAAGGTCGTCCTTATATTACCTGTGAGGCTGGACATGGGTCAACTCCAAATTTCTTTCCAATACCAAGAAGTCTATGAAACTACCAATGGTTCTCACGTGACTTTAGGTTATGGAACACCTTAATAAATTGAAACCTGTTAACCCACTCACTCTCATAGGTTGTTTATAGTGATGCCATCCGCCTTGTCAGATCTCAAAGGCAACATGAAGCCCTAGGTGATATACCCCAATGGTGACAATAAACCTGTCATGATGACCTTTATAGACCTTGTCAACTTATAAACCTGAAGACTAAAAAGGAAAGAGCAGCTGAAATCTGCGTGGGGAACTCCGGAAAATAACTTTTAAGAACCACAGGTATATGTTTTATATAGCATTTTTTTTATTAAAAAAAGATCCATTTCCTAACCAATTTTATTAGAGTGTGTGTGATAGGGGGGAATAAAACTAACTTTTTAAGTATATGTATTATTGTCAAAACTCCCACATAGTTTAAAAGGACTAGAACTAAATTATAATATGCAGAGTTAAAGAAACAAAATTAGAATGAAAACTCAGTGAGTAATCATAAAGCAACCTAGAATACTAAATATCAATATGCAAGTATTCACAATGGGATCATCTGTGAGACTCTCCGCTTCCTCCAACAGTGCTCTACACACAATCATTTATAGTCAATCAAATGCAAAATGAATCTCTACTATTAATTTTATAAGAACAATGTATCAATCTATTTTGCACAAAGAAAAATGATCTAAATAACACCCTCTTTTTTTTCTAATAATTTGGAAGTTTTGTTTTCCCCAATAAGTTATCATGCAATTCCACTTTCTGAAAGATCTGCATTTCTATGATCACTCTTTTATCACAATTACTTGTTTCTACCTAATGTTTCCCATATAAACACAAGAGCTCCTCCCACAGCAGGAGCTGAATACTTTCATTCTTACCTGCTCAGTGCCTATCATGTCTAGTGAACTACAGCAGTAAGCACCATTTGTCTTTGTTAATGCATAAAAATGGCTACCTTTATAGTTCTTACTATGTGACAGGCACTATGCTAATCATTCTGCATTCATTTTTTTCCCCCAGAAATCTTAATAAGCATTGTGTTATTACCATGTTATACTATATATGGTAAAACTGAGGCTTAACAAAATTTAAAGAAATTGCCCCAAGGTCACACCATTTGTAATCAAAAAGCCAAGGATCAAAGGTTTATATTAATTTACCTTCTCTGTCTTTGAGTAAAGTACAAAGTAATGAAGGTCAAAAGGAATGACACTGTCCCAATGATACAGTAACTGTTATGGAGATATTTTACATATTTATGCTGATATTTTGATTATATCTATGAGATTCTCAAATTGCATTTGTTCTTTTGGGATTGATAATATGACCCGCTTAACAGTACTTTAGTTTTTAAAAAGTATTATAGTGAAAAATACCTGCAGTCAAAGAACAATTTAGCTTAAAGAATTAAGTGGTAATGAAATATTTGAAAGAGAAAGTAAAAATAAATGTATAACATATTCAATTTCACAACAGACAGAAAAAAATGGTCTGTTCAAACTATTAAACTGAAACATACTGTCATTAAAAATAATTTATCAAATATCTCCTTCCATTTAAATCACTGAAATGGTATATGAAGTATTAATGTTTTATATAAACATACAGTTTTATTTTTATACAGAATAGTGCACAAAACTGCATAGTCACTTTTCCATTAGCAGATTCATGATGGAATGTAAACAGCACTTTAAATGACAGAAAGAGAATGAATAAGAGTGACTCTAATGCAACAGATCTGTAGATGTAAAGTGAGTTTGTGAAAAGACAAAATCACTCAGCAAGAAAGGACTTGCAAAGGTCATCTAGTTGCTCTGTTAGCCTATGGGAGCATTATAAGACTATGCCATTACTGAAAGATGAAAATCTGTTATTTTTAGACTTTAGAGGAGAGGAAAAAAATCCAACTTCCTCTAAAAAGTCATTCCAGAGACAATATCTAGAATCATAAAATTCCTATTTATACTCAATACAAATCCTTAAATAGTCCAGCTTAAATCCATTTCCTTTTGTTCGGTCTTTGTGGAATGTGCAAAACAGTGACCATTATAACACATTTCTCTTTTGGGGGGACAAATACACCATCTTTAGCTGTTCTCATAGCCTTTATTTTCTAACCTGTTATAAATCCTTTTTTCTGACGCCTCACCATTACTCTTATAAGGCCAAGTGCAGAAGTAGGTGGTCCTCTAATGCTCTGAAAAGGTCAACCAGTATTATTAAATCATTGTTCCTGTTTCTCCAATTTCTGGTATCGTTGTAAAGTCACCCAATGAAAGCAGAGACATCACAAGACTGTTAGAGAAGAGATGGGCAAGGAGGGGTGGGAAAATTAGGTAAGCATAAAATCAATTTCCGATAATTTTGAAGACAACTCATTAAAGGTAAATTGTGAGCACACAGAAAAGAAATCAAGGACATGAGGAAGTCGCATAGGTTCACTGAAAAAGGTTAGTCCAGTTTTGATAAGATTGTTAGAAGAAAAAGAAATGACTACATCTGAGACCTGGAGTAGCTTAACTTCAGTGTGACTTTAACGATATATCCCACAACATTCTTGTGCTTAATAGAATACAATGTTAGACTCTAGATCATGTTGGTGGGTTTGTATCTGGTATCTACTTAAAGAATGCTGATTAATGAATTACCATCAGTGTGTGAATAACATACTATAAATTGCATACTTTAATCATGAGGTAGACAAAAGATAGAAGGAAAACCACTATCTCTAAATATCTCAGAATTCCGTAATAATGGGCTAAACCAAATTATCTTCACATATGTTCAAATGGATATAAAATACAGAACTTAGCTTCATAATGTCCATTTCTCAAATATGTTACTGGTTTGCACTAAGTAATTATTTAATGAATTTCAGTGGAATATAATTAAAGTGTCAATGGTGAAGAATTTGTAACACACAAAACAGTGATAGAGAATCTACCTTAACCAGATCCTGTTACTGCAAGACATGTAGAGATCACGCAAGGTCTAAGTACATACTGCTGTACAAATATCAGGATTTTGCTAATAAGTATGGGCCCACCCACAGAAGGGTTACTAGGATGGCAAAGCTGTCTGGAGGTAATGAGATAAACATAATTACAGAACTAAAATTACTTAATCGAAATAAAAGAGTGAGGGGGTCCTAGGGTGGGAAGCATTCTGTTTTTCAAACACCTAAAACCTTTTCAGATGCTCTAGAAAAGAGAACTGACACCTAGACATCCAGCGGGGAATGAACCCGAGGGCCACAGAGACAACGCAACTTGGATGTGTCAGCCTCCCTTGAGTGGTCTCAGCAAGTCAGTTCTCAGTCTCCCTCGAAGCTGTAGTCGGCACTTGGCCACAATCCTTAAAATAAATCCAGCCTCACAATTCTTTTTTAAGTTTAATAAAGACTTTGTGGGAAAACAAGGAATAAAACTGACATCGAACCATGCATACCAGCAACCTAACACCACCACCACACACATCCATTCTTCCAATTTCTCTTCACTGAACGTCACTTCAACTCTCTCCTATTCTCTTCTTACATGATGTCTCAAGAACAACCATGCTTAGCCACATCGAGTCCTAGTACATGTGACTGAATAGGTACCATTTATTAATTCCTCTCAGGTATTTTAAACATTTCTACCCTAATCTCTAGAAGCTGTTCAAAGTATTCGTTCAACCCAAGAAGAGCTTTTTCTTTCTAGGTAGAGAGATTTACCACTGCTACTGAAATAGTAGCTCTAACAGCAAAACCTCTTTGAAAACATGAAGCTGAAGAGAATTCCACTGATTTTGCTTATGCATCACCAACCCCAGAAGATGCGGCATAGTTATTTTTCTGTTGTTATATCATATTAATCTGGGCATCCAAGTATGTACCCTCAGTTGAGATGCATGAGTAGAGCATCTGTTTCCTCATGTATAAAATGAGTATAATAATACAAACTTTCTCAGCAAGTTGCTGTAGGATTTAATAAAATACCTTAAAGAGCCAGGCAAACTACCTGGCACATTAGCAGACACTCAATGACTACCAAGAAAATAAGCTATTTATAGATCCCTTAAGACACAGCCTGGCAAATGGTTAAGCGTCGTATAAGTATTGTTAATAAATAAAGCAATTGAGCCCATTTCCAGTGACTTCAACCACCCTTTACAATTTATGATCCAGCAGGAATGTTGCAGGGATAATTTCACCTTTTTGAAAGGTAGGATGTACTCAGGAATAAACACAAATAATATTATAGATTAACTTGTAGTTTTAAATGTAACTTAATAAGAACCAGAGAGTTAGTACTGCAGAGCCATAATGCACTTCTAAAAACATATGCCATTTAAAGAAATTCTTTCTTGTTGACACAAACATAATTAAGGAGTGGAAAATGTCACTAGCATGCCCAGTGGTAAATAGTTGACATTCTTAAACTCTCGTTCTCTAAATCAATGTCTTCTAACAGACTGCTCTTTTATCACCAAAGCTGTACTCAATTAACTTCTCAAATACTTCTCAAAACAACATTCTGTTGCTGATTTAAGATCTAATTTCCTTCTCAACATAAACAATCTCCAACCAAGGAAATATGTGCCTTCAGAATGTAGCCACAGTTTCTCCCAACGCTCATTACCTGACCAGTAAAACAATATCTAACAAAGTTGTGAGAATCAAATGAGGTAATAACGCAACAGTGCTTCACAAACTGTAAAGTACTATATATGCATGAGCTTCTCCCAAATGGTATTCTTGGAACACTAACATTATAAAGAACACCAAAAGGTGTTCTGAGAATACCAGACTACATAAGCTGTGTACTATACTTTCTTTTTAAGGATTCACAATGCAGATTAGCATATTAAAGATTCAGAAGTATCCCACATTAATAAGCCTGTTAAATTTAACTCAGCACTTCTTAGATGTAATTAACTGGGGAGCCATTTTACTTGATTTTTGGAAATCCAGTGTTCCGGAGAAAATGATTTTGAAGATATACTGAATAATATAAACTATTATGTTAGCTATCAAAATATTTCTTCTGAAAAATAGTATTTCTAAATTAAAAGAACATAAAAATATACTTTCTGCCTTCCTTAGGAAATATTCAAATTGTTTTACCAAGATATCTTTAAAAGATTTTCACATTGCTCTCAAAAATATAATGTGCTATAATAATTCAGGGTAGTATTATTCTTCTTAAAAGTATTAATTGGTGAAATCATTCCAGATAATACACTGGCAAATAAGTTGAAGCCTTTGATTTGCAAACAGATAGAGGTTTAAAGTGTAATGGAAATCTCTGAAGGCCAAAAAGGGCTAGAAGCTTTTTGATCAGTTTCTAAACTCTGATTTATACTGATTTCCTCATGGACACTTATTACATGATGAGAATACCAGAGTTGATCCTACTTATGCAAACCACCTGTCTAAAATACAAACTTTAGCACAGTAGTCCTTGCCTTACAGAGTTAGACTTTTTTTTTTTTAACTTGAAAAAGTTCTTAAATAATCACCTGGTTCATTCCTCTTTTTCTTAATCAAACTGAGGTCCAGAGAAGTACAGAGAGGTTGGGCTCTGTGCACTGTTTTGTCTTAATCTACGCTTTGCTGACTGTCACATACTCACATCATATACAAACAGTTCTAATGTTCCCACCACATTTTAAAGAAAAAACTGTCTGCAGTGAGCTAACCTAAAAGAGGGGCTAGCTATAATTTGTAAAAGTCACTCATGGGTTATCGGTGAATCATTTAAGAGAGAAGCAGTCATCTTCCAGAGAGGCTGCAGGGAAATGGTCTGCAATAGAACTGCCTCTAAGCACGGATCTATAAAGCAAAGTGACAAAAGGGATTCATTTATTTACTGAGGGTTAATGAGTGATCCAAGCAACTCGGGGAGGTCAACATTAGCTTTCAGGTAATGACATCTAGCTTGTAACCAGCACTTGACACATATCTAATCCACACAACAATCCCTGTAAAACAGATATTTTCTGCCAATTTCACAGATGAGGAGATTCAGTTCTCCAGAAATTTAGAAATGTGCCATGGTCATTTCACCAGTTAAAGAGCTGAATTTGAGATTCAAACTGAATTCTGACTTCTAGATGACTAGAGTCTTTTAGCACAGAAAAGGAAAAGAGAAAATCTACCAGGAGATAGCCACAACGAAAGATATGGCCATTCAAATAGGAAATAAAGCACATTTCAAAATGTTCATGCTAGCTGAAAAAGAAGACAGTAAATAGAAATGTCTCAAGTGTCTGCTATGAACTGCCCACTGTGTATTGCTTGAACCCAAGCTGTGGTCCTCTAGGATTTAGGCTTTTCTAGACATTTAGAAGATGACATTTCAAACGAAATAAGAAGGTGAAGAGGAGTAAATCCACATAGTCTGGCTCAAAAAAAAAAAAAAAAAAAAAAAAGAAACAGACTCAGAGCTATGGTTCTTGGCATGGTGTCACTCAATTGAGCACATCTGGACTTGGGCCAGAATAGGGCACAAGGGCACTGCAATAAACGAGCAAGTAAAACCTAAAAAGAACTGTTTCACAAAAGTCTCTGTCGGACTGTGAGAGGACAAGACACCCGAACTTATGCCAGCAGCTGTGGCCAAAGACAGTACTCTAAACTTGACACGGGACACATCACAAAAGACTTGGTGAGGATGTGAGACAGAGGCAACAAACTCAAGCCTGGACACCAGCAGTCCCAGCATGTCTGAAGTGGGCAGTGAGCAGTGGCAGAAGCGAGGCCACCACTAAAATCAATAGTTTCAGAGGACATCATCACTGTGAGCCACAGCAAAAGTGGAGGAAAATGATGGGAGTCCATGTGGAAGCAAACACAGCTGAGAGAGTCTCCCTGACAAATCCCAGGATGGATGGAAAGGGATGGCTATCCTCCTTACTGAGAAAAGTGTTCCTCCATTTACACTGGCACTTTTTATTTAAAGGTCACACCGTTTGGTAAAGGAAAATTTAAATATCTAGAAACGTTGTTAAATATTAACATACTGATTAAGTATGCAAACCTCATTAAGAGTTTTAGAAACAGAAAGAAAAGATTTCATTCCAGTACTCAAAAGACCTCCTTTAGAATAAGTGTACTTATGACATATACTTGGAGGTAGTTTCACCTTACAGAAGGACACCTTAAATCTCTCAATCACCACTAGGTCTGGGGTACAAGAACCTTCTCTTACCTTTTCACTTCTTCCAACAGATGCACGGGGCACATCATAAGCACACAATAAACGCTTACTGAATACCACAAATTTAAAATGGGAAAAGTACTTGGGAGAATTATGTAAATGAACACGGCATCCCCCACAACTAAGGCCTGCTCCAACAGCTCTTTCTTTTTAATGTCGCCAAGAAAAGGGGCAGATTTGCCTGCTCATATGTACATTAGCTTTCTAATAGTCTGCTCAGTACACATTAAATTTTTTTCCTTAAATATCTATCTGCATACTCTGCTATCATTCTTTCCGGAATGCCATTGCTACTTAAAATTTCAAAACCTCAATTATAATCACTGATCTTTAATAATAAAGACACCAGCCTACTCAGTGACTTTGACACCTTAATGACTAAGAGAGCAAAGTCTTGAAAACTAGTCTACATAAAATATATTTAAAGAAGGTAAGCACATAGGAGTTTTTGTTTAACTGTGATGAAATCATTTGATTTCAGAATAAAAACAATACCCCTAAGACCAAATTCTGAAATCACTAAAACCTTTAACTATTACAGACCCAGCATACATCAAAAAAAAATCATTTTAATATATTAGACATGTATTATCTAAAATATAAAATTAAAATTTAAAATTGATAATACTATAAAATAAAATTGTTTCCTTTTTTAATGAAAAAACAATTCAGTTATAATTAAAATATCTAAAAAACAAAATAATTCATGTGTTTGATTAGTATTAACTCTGAATGGTTTGTCCTTATTCTTGTAAGGAGACTCTATTAAAAGCATTAAACTTTTCCTTTTACCAAGAAAAACTCAATAATTCAAAAGTTGTATAATCCCACTTATTGAGTCAAAAATTTTAAAAAATCTCTGGTTAGAAATACATTTATAGCCAATCCACTTAACAATGAGTTTAAGAGCAGATTTACAAAGGAATAAAGAATAACAGATATATTGTTTTATTTTTTCATAACATATAAAAGGTATTTTTGCTGCAGGAGTATCTCATTAAAGAGGGAAATATATGTTATTTAAAAATAACCTATTTTTAAGATATGTTATATCTAAAAGCAATTAATCACCTTTTATGGAAAAAAATATTATATCTGTGATCTAGTAAATTGTAAATCCAAGTCTTTCACAATTAGACCTCACATAGAATTCTGGGGCACAGACCAGAAATTTGCTATTGAGGCCAAAGCTCTAAGTTTTTGGAATCATTCTAAATGTTTCAGGAACAGAAAGAAATGATTTCACTTCAGTACTCAAAAGCCCTCCTTTGGAATAAGAATACTTATATACTTGAAGGGGAGTTTCACCTTACAGAAGGGTACCTTAAATCTCTCACTCACCACTAGATCAGGGGTACAAGAATCTCCTCTTTCCTGGTTTTTCACTCTCCAACGGATGCATAGCACATAATAAGCACACGGTAAGTGCTTATTGAATATAAGAAATTAATTTAAGACAAGAGAAAGTATCTTAAGACAATCATCAAAATCATTCTAAATTCTTGCCACTTGGAGGAAATACCATTTTCAAAAGATATTTCACGTTTTCTCTTAAATGTAAAATATATGCATCATTTGCTTTACTATAAATAAAGGAAACAATCCTAAATGTAATTTAATAATTGAGCTATGTTATTTGTCAACCATGAACCTAAATAAAGTTATTCTAGTAAAGAATATAAATTATGGTAGAAGCTTGTTTATCTAAGAAGTATCCAAATAAAAATCAAACTCCCCAGATAACTTCAGTCTAGAATTAATGTATACACAAGAGTTCACAGAATGGGAGTCAGTCACCCTATCCCTTCCCAGCTTTCCAGGGAAGATCAGGGCTTTATTTCAAAGTCCCTATGCACCAAGTTCAATCCTAGTTAACCATATCAAATACAAAATTCACCATATTCACAGAGGCTTAAAAATACACACTCTTAACACAGCATTTATAATCCAGAACTCAATTAAACATAAAACATTATAACCACAAAAATAACAATTAAAATAAAGATGCACCTCTCCACCTTCGTAAAAAAATCAGTTTAGTAAGTATATTAAACATGATTCCCAGAGACGTCTATAAGTCGACTGCCTGAAATATTTCTAGAAGTTATACTAAAGGAAACAAAATAGAAGTCACAAAAGATTAGGAAATCTAGACAATCTTCTAAATACAAGACAAAAATATTACTTTCGGTTCACTAAAAACTTTTTCCTCGGCCTCTTGGTCGTGGCACCAAGGATGTGTTTCTTTTTGAATACTTCTGGAGTAAAGCTTCTAGGATCATAGTTCAGAATGTTAAGACCATTAACTGAAATAGTCCTTCCTCAAAATAAGCTGACCAGAAACACTCCTTTGTACATTCACAATATTTTAGCACTTTGGATGGAACGAGCATCCTATCCCAGGAACCTCTGACTTGTTTATGAATCATCTCTATGTTTTTCTCATACGGTATAGAGCAAAAATACCAACATATCTCTGAATAACCTGTAGAAACAAAATGGTTTTAATTCAATTCAATAATTAGACATCACTCTTCAAATATACTTATAAGGTTATTAATACAAGCATCAACTATATAACTTACCAATCTTTCAGGTATACATTTTATAACCAAAACCTTACACTAAGGTTGTTAAACCATGTATCAATATCAAAGAAAAAAAAGAATGCAAAGTTAAAAATGAATCTTTTAATTCTTCTTGAGGAATACATTAGATATGACAAGCTTGATTAATTCAATCTGCTCTCTTGATCATGTAGGGCCACTTTGTCAATGATAGCAATATTTTTTACATTGTGTCATATTCTTAAAAAATTACTATTTTAGTTACTTTGGTTAATGAGAAAGTCATGATGTGGAAAAAAGTCTTTCTAATATAAGTCCACATTTTTTCTTTGGTAAATACAGTGTAGTAAGTATAATTAACTCTTCGAAGATTTGGGGTATTTAATTGCATCCAGTTTTTTAAATAAATTTCATTTTTCATTTGAAATACTTCAGCCCAAGATAGAGAAGATACAAAGAGATGTGAATGAATCTATACGAACTCCAGACTGTATCCTGAAGTTGGTTTCTCCTACTCATTTTTAATAAAGACATAATTGTTAATTAATTTATTCAAAAATATTTACTGAATGTCTACTCTTGACCAGGTCCTCTCCCCCTAATAGGGGAAAAACACCCTTTATTTTCACAAATGCAAAAGCCCATATGAAAGAACATAAGGACAGAAGCTTACTTTGATCCAACCATAAGAAAGTACTGACAGGCAATATACCAAGAGGGGTAAGAACCTGGAATTAGATGATATTTACAGATCCAGCCCGGCCACTTTCTAGTTGTACAGCCTTGGCAAATTACAAACCTAAGTCTCAATATCCTACTTTATAACATGACATTAATATTACCTTCCTTAGTTCTAGAAAGTTTAAGGAGATAGGGTCCATGATAAGGAAATGGGAGAGGTAACGAAAGTAGAAAGAAAAACAATAATGTAAAAGTAGAGAAATCAATTCAAAACAAACAGATCGACTTAATATTCTTGGGCAGAATCTACGTTTGTTTGGATCCACACACCCAGCCCATAGCAGATAGTAAGTAGCTAAGGCAGTATTTATTGAATGCCATCTGCACTTAGGTGCCGATATATATATATTTCACATAGAAAATCAGGCTACTGATTACATATATATATATATATATATATATATATATATATATATATATATATATTTTTTTTTTTTTTTCCCACATAGAAAATCAGGCTACTGTGGTGGGAACACTACTGAGCCTTATGATTCATGATATTGCAGATGATGCCACAATGACACATTTATTCCAATGAAAGTGGAAACACCACAGGAATGAGAGTTTTGCAATAATTCAGTTAGAGAAAGGGGAGGAGAGAATTGAGACATTTTATGGTATTTGGTAGTAAGAAACACCGAAGCAAAAGTAGTGTATACCTGATTCATATTACAATCAGCACAGAGCAAGAAATATTAATGAAAACTGTACAGTTTGTAATTTGTTTTGTTTGTAAAGTTTTTGGCTTTACGGTTACTTAGCAATAAGAAATGTATGATTTTTACATCGAATTATGTGTTTGCATAATTGCATATATTTAAGTGATATTGCAATATAGTTACATCGATATTAGGAACATATGAGTACTGTTTCTTGATTAAGGATTCATATATTATTTAATTTTGATAAAAACTGTCCCAAACTCTACCTCATAAACATACCAGGGCAAGACTGGAAATGGATGAGGATGGAAGGGTATTCCTTGAAAAGAAACAGCATGAACAAGGATATCGAAGATGGGAAAGCAAAGGAAATACTCAGAGGTACCAAGGGATAGCGTGAGAATTGTGGAAAGACAGGGTGGAAGCCAAACTACAGAGGCTCCTGAAAAGGGTACTAACAGGTTGACATTCGTAAATAATCGAAAGACTGAAGACTTCTTGTTACTTTGATAAGATCGGAGCTGTCATTCAGGAGGATTAATTTAGAATTAAGAATGGAAAGTGTGAAGGTAAGAAGACCAGGTAGGAGGCTATTACAATAGGTGAATTTATGTTAAAACTGAAAAAAAAAAAAAAGATAACGGACAAGGTAAGGGAAATGAGAGTAAACAAGGCTTGGGAAATAATCAGATGTGAAAGCACAGAAAAATAAGATCCAAAATTGGCATGAATTAGCCTATGATAACAAAACTTCTGTTTACTTATGAAATGTTTCAGTCTTACAAAATATCTAGAAAATAAGGGGACCTCTGTGTGTCCAGTGTCCTGGTTAAGAATTAAGCAGTAAGCACCCTGATGCTTCTCTCCCTCTTCCACTTCTCTCTCTCGCATCTCAGAAACGAGCAACACTTTCAATTTCTTGTTTATCCTCCTCGTGTATTTTATACTTTTGCTATGTATGTGGGAAAAGCAAACATTTGATGTAAGAAACCTATACACATAAGCCTTAAAACAGATCAAACATTTTACCCAGTAATTCAAGAAAATAATCAGGAATACAAGCACATATGCATAAATATGACCATTCCAGATTCTAAAACTTATTAGTCACATTATTGTGACTAATAACTTATGACAAATCTATAAAATGGATCATTATGTAGCCATCAAACTTGAGATTTACAAAAAATGTTTAATAGGTAAATGTTTAAGCCAAAAAAAAGTACAGTTACATACACATACACGATCATGTCAGCTATTCAAAATGCACACAATAAACTCAAAAAGTTTACCCCAAATGTCCAAAGTGCACAAATAATACTTTATAATTAGAAAATCACATTTGAAAATAATACTAGAACAAAAGAGAATAACTATATTTTCTTCCCATATTCTACATAACTAAGGATATTCAAGTCACACTGAGATTCTTAGTAATTCTGAGTAATTCTTATACCACTCAAGACTGAACAACCTAAAACATATGAGACAATGAACATATACATCACCATTGATGGAATAATTCAATAAAAAGCTATTTCTTTGTTTAAAAGATAATAAACTGTTTTTGATACTAGATATACAAAGGATTTGGGGGGAGAAAACAGTTCAACAGCCTTTCCCTTGCTTTTCTGAGAAGCGGCTCAGCAACCCTGCACTATTCTCCAACCAAAGCTGCCTGAACCGAGAGGGGTGAGTACTTGACAAAAGGAAGCCCAATTTTCACCTGGCAAAGGCCTAGGACTCCACAGCTTGCGGCAAAAGTGAGATGGGCCGATTCCGGAAAACTACTTAAGAGTTTGAGGCAGTGCTGTGAAACTGAGTTTCAGCTCATTAAATGAGGAAACAAAAAGGCTAATGGAAATCACTGCAGCAATACCAGGCAGTTCCAGAGCCCAAGGTACCTACCTGCTTGGTTCTCGGCCCACTAGCTTCAAAGAATGTCAGTCTCAGGTTTCCCTGAGTCTTCTGAGTAATAATGCCCTCCTGGCTAGGGCTAGCTTGAGGACTCTCTTCCTAGCATGGAGAGAGCCCTACCTAAAAACAGAAGGTTCTTCACACTCTTATTATTTACCATATCTGCCAACACAGATGCCAATTAATTACTATAGAGAATGACATGTAAACATTAAATATAAAATTAGAGAAACAGCTAGAATGGAAGAAAAACACTTTTCGAATATTTTATGCCCAAGAAAATTGCAGAATGTGTCATTTATAAAATCTGTATACTGAAGTTTTAACAGTACATCCCTTAAAGTATAAAACAATCTTGGATCCATATTCTATAATTCATTATTAGTACAAGCAATGCACTCAGAAGAGTACTATAATAACAGAAATGCTTTGATTAAATGCTTCAGTTCAAGGCACACACATATCAAGGTTTAGAAACTTAACTTTAAACTAAACTTTAAAATGCAACAAATGTAAATGAGATACACATTATTAAAAACGAGCCTTTCTTCAATCACAGACTACATATAGAGAGGAAACGGCAAGTAAGTTATATCTCTATAGTCTTACTTAAAATGTTTTATCGAATAAGCTGGCTATCTTGGCTACAAATTTATCCATGTATTGGCTACAAATTTATCCATGTAATACACTTTAATTAAAATTATCATAAACTAAAAATCTAATCTTAACTTTTAGAAATCCAGACATAACATTATGCCAAATGATTTCTATACTACTAATTCTAAAAATACTAAATTTAACTTTCAACTTATTCCCCCAAGTGTACAGCAGATCCACTGTAAAAATCCCTCATGGCATTTTCTACATCATTCATAAAAAGTTAAGTTGCTTATCTAACAGATTCATTATTTTATAATATTTTATTTTTGCTTTTTAAAATAACATTTGCTCACTGATAAACAAAGTCATCCACATACCTAAATTCAAAATCTATACAGTCTGTGAATTATAAAGCATTAAGTCTTACTGATTCTCCAAAGGTTGCCACTACTGAGTCTGTTAAGAGTTTCATATTTTCAAAATCATCGTTTTTATACTAGTTACTTTTATATTAGAGCATAACTTATTTCAGATGTGACTGCTACAACTACACTGGACCACATTTCTTGGTTGATAACTTTTCAGGATATTAGTTCTGAAATACTAAACATAACCATGTGCACAGTATAAATTACTATACAGCTCATTACTCATTCTTTGCTCTGAAAGTTTCTGAATAGCTCTTGGCAAAAAACAAAATTCAACCTGACATATAAAATGCAATCATCCAAAACAAAGTTACAATGATGGACTACAAAGGCATAGTAAGACAAATGGGCAAGAAAAGAAAACCAGAACCCATCTTCTGTACTTAAACTTCTAACTAAACTAGCCAAAATAACCATATTGTTTTTATCTAATGGTTATATGCTTAAAGAACATTTTTTATACTTTAACTAAAATCAGCTTCCCAAAGATTGTTCCATTCCTAGATACCTAGATAATGCAGGCCATAGGGTTGGCATTCTATAAATATTTGTAGAATACATTTCATAAGAACCAGATGTCATAACTAAGTGAAAGTAAGCCCAAGTCACAAATGATACAATGATGAAAGCACAAGTTATAAAACATTTATGCTATATTTAATCACAAAATATTCCATACTGGTGAAATGTTTTTTTTTAATAATGTATATATCATTTGCATTTGTTGCATTTTAAAGGTTTAGTTTATATACATTTCTAAAACTTGATATGTGTGTGCCTTAAACTGAAGCATTGTCAGAGCATTCCTGTTCTTATAGTAATTTTCTGAATATATTTCTTCTACTAATAACAGATCACAGAACACAGAGCCAAGATTGTTTCATGCTTTAATGCAATCCACTGTTACAACTTCAGTATAGAGACTTATAAATGACAAAATATTTCACATTTTGTAGGTACCTGTTAGTAAATATTAACATGAAGGCCCTTTACTAAGATCAGAATTCCCTTTAAAGGCAATGGTAATTCTGTTGCACGTGCATACAGATTAGAACTGAGGTTATATAAAAATAGCATGATCACTTATTTCAAGTCCAATTACTACAAAAAGTGAGTTTGCAATCACTTTTTATTTACTTCTGACAAAGGAAATCATCATGAACATTACCAGATGAAAACGTTCATAAAAACATTATTATAAGGTCATATTCAATCTGACCTGAATAATCATATCAAAAGAAATGCACTTTAAAAATTCTTGCTAAGTACACAGAAGATTCATTATCACTAATTACAGTTTTTGATTACTCACCAAGAAGCATGTTTCCATGCAAGATAATATTAAATAGTTTTTCTCAAAATGCACTATAAAACAAGACTCCGTTTTAACATTATAAGTTTAACTATAATAATAATGCAACAGTCATTATAAATGTGTGTGTACATATATGTAAATGTATAAAGATAATGAGTGGTTACTTCGTGCAAGGCACTGTTTTAAATTCTTTATTGATAAGGGTATGGGAGGCTTCATGAATGTAGCAAAGATGGAGTAAGTATTGCTCATAAAATGGATAAATGGAAAAATGCCAGGAAGATCGCCTACCCTAGGACTGGACTGTGGATCAGCAGCAAAGGCATCATCCTCCAAGAGCTTGTGAGAAATGCAGACCCTCAGGCCCCACCCCAGACCTACTGAATGAGAATTCTGATTCCAACTTATTTCAATACATGTGAAAGTTTAAGAACTGCTTTAGGAAAATAAGGTGAGGACACGTGGAGCTGCAATATCATCCAATAAGGACAACTGTGAAAACAACCTAATTGAGAGCAGAAATTTAAAAACAAAAGAGAATGTAATACAAGGAATACTTTGAAAATTACTAATGTGTGTTTTTTTTTTATCCTTTGCATTTACAGGAATAATGAGAGAAGAGGCAGATAGGCTGCATTAGTGACATCCACATAGAAATGGATGACTACAAGTGGCTTACTCCAGGTTTTACATGGTAGAGACCATAAACCTGGCAGCCACTGGGTAATCAGTGGCCTGGTAGAAACTGTAGAAGGCAGAGAGATGGGAGGTAGGAGTCATCACTATCCTGATCTCCTCTTTGGGCCAATGTTTCAGAGGTGAATGGTACGTCAAAGAAGATGAAGAGATTGCTAAAGGCAGAGAGTCCTAGCTGGATCCTGGGAGAAGAAAGTCATCTAAGCAGCAATACGTCCAAGCAGCCTGTTGAGAGTGTCGCTAAGCAGAAGGAACACCTGAGTTCATCTTGCCACAGCACCCTGACACCACTGCAGAATGGATGCAACATATCATTTTCCACATGCTTAAGGTGACTAGAGAAGGCAGAGCACTCAAGATATCAAAGAGCTTGGCTACCACATACTGGCTCTGCAGCAAAGGGCTGCCAGGAAAAACAGAGGTTAGGAAATCCACGGCATCCACAAGAGACAAAAGAGGGTCAAGACAGCATGAGAGATGGTCCCAGCTATGACCAAAATGAGACACAGTGGACCAAGATGAATATTCACACTTAAGCAGTGGATACCAGCAGATGAGCTGGTTGTCAGGTACAAGGGCACGACAGAAGTCAATGAGGATGCCCAGCCACAACACCTGGAGAACCTCCCCACTGCTCAAGCCTCACTGGCTTTGGCACAGGCACGCTCTTTCTCTCTTGCTCTTCCTCTCCCTCTTTCCCTCCTTCCCCCTCTCCCTCACTCCCTCCCTCTCTCCCCCCACCCTAACCCCAAACACAAACACACATACACCTTTCACTCACTTCTCATCCTAAGCAGAGACCATATGAACAAAGGGTAGAGGGAGGCAAAAACTGCACAGAAACAAAGAAAAACCTTAAGTTCAGTGTCTCTGTATGATAAAAAGTGAGGCAGGGAAATAAGTAAAGTATTTAGAAAATAAAGTCAATGAAGACGTGACTAATTAGGTGTGAAGGCAAATAAGTCAAGGATGGGTGGTGTCACCAACTAAGAAAGAGAAAACATGATGTGAAAGAAAGTGGCTGAATGAGAGACGATGCCTTTTGTTTTAGAATATCGTGTTGAAGTAAATTAGAAATAAACCTGCCCTCTACCCTCAACCCTCAAGACTGAAAGGAAAACTGCAGCCAACCTAGGGTGGACAGGATTCACACAGGCAATGCACTGGTTAACATATGCTCACAATAAAAAACTGCAAAAGACAAGTCTACCGATCATGCTACAGTCAAGACACTATACGCTGAATCCCAAGAACTTCAAATAATAAATTTTCAAAACTATTAAATATGGTATAATAAAAGTGACTTCTTGTAAAAGCTAGAAAAAAATAAGACAAGAATAAACTTTTTTAAAAAATTAGAAATATTTTCCAGAAATAAAAACATCACCATTAAAATTTTAAAAATTAATCTCTTAAAAGGCAGATTAGGTTATTACTGAATAAAGAAAGTGAACTAGAAGATATGTAAGTAGCACAAAAAGATAAGGAGACAAAAAAACTGGAGAGATTTTTAAAATATATGTTAAAATGAGAAGCCCAACCTAATTATAAAAGAAACTCCAGAAGAAAGAATAGCCACAAGATATTATCTCTAAAAATATATATATTGGTGTGGGTTACATGAGTGTCTATTTCTCAATATTTCTATACCATTGAAAAAGTCTGAAATTTTAAAATAAAAAGCAATTTAAAGAGTGAATAGAAAGTGAAAAAGTAAAAATGGGAATGCAAACTAGTATTTTTAAAAGTTTAGCTGAAAAAGTGAGAGATTAAAAATAATTTAAGAAGGGTATGAATAGTTTTCCTTGGATTTTATTAATTTTAATGCTGGGCATGACTTCAGAATGTTTATGGACTAGGACACAGGAGTCTTTAAAGAAGTGTGAAGATGGTACAGAGAATCCGGGTATATGGAAAGGGTCTAGAGGAAGGAGAGAATAAACGAGTGGGAGCAAGTGCAGAGAGCTGGCCTTGAATTACGGGAGCACCATCTCATCAGTTCTGGCAACTTTACTGACCAGCATCATGACTTTTTAAAATTCCAACACATATCTTGCACACATTTCCTGATCTAGTTGCTTATAATATTGATGTGCTCAGTTTGAATAAACTCAGTGGATCATTTTTAAATTGTATAGAAAATAAATGTAATTTTTGAAATTAGATTACCTTCAGAACTTCCAATAAGAAGGCAGTTTTTCTTCTAACTCATATTATACTGATCTTCAGTGCTGTTTACTTATAGGTCCCATGCCTCTTAAATATTGAGAAAAGCTGTCAAATAAAAGGTGTATGTCCAAGCAAGAAAAAACATAATATAAATAATTATTAGAAAATAATTTTGGACTGTTCCCTAGAAAGGCAAGGTAAACAGAAGAAATCCCAGGTCATTTAAGGCCAGGTCTTAAGGGACTCCTCTGAAAAATTATTAAGTCATAAATACTATGACAGATTCTGTGCTCTGTTTTTTCTATATCGACGTTACTACTACTTTGCAAGAGATGAATTTAAAAGTAAATTCATGGAAATTCTGGAGTTTTATTAGGAATCTCTTTGAGTACATGAGTACAGGGAATTTCAAAAAGGTTTTTAAAATTTGTAGAAAGTAATCATAAATTCCCCTGAGAAATGGCACATTCATTTCAATCAACTCAAATAATGTTTCATAATTTACACTAATAGCTTTTTTTGATTTTCAAGAAAGATAAATGTTTGCAAAAATTACTGCATTTATTCTAAAAAATGGGCAATAAAATAGAAAATTACTTTTAAATCATCTATAAAGCTTTGCAGTTACTTACAATTCACTCTCTATAGAATTCCTAACATAGCACAGGTATTTACCTCGTCTATTCTCAGTTGAGAGACTGTTAACAGAAATCCAAGTCCCATGAAGAAGCTATGATGGGATCAGAAACTAGTAATATATATTTCTTGAAGCCTTGGCTATGTATACACTCAGCATTTGCTAAGAAGAGCCAACAAAAGGGTTTAATGTCTATGGTCATAAATGATGAACCTGCAAGGAGGCAAAGAGGGAAGACTCACCCCAAAGAGTCTCTAACCTTTATAATATTTATTATAAGCTGTGTTTACAATAACAGCTTATATTTATTAGGAACTTAGGTACCATGTCCTGTTTCCAAGTACTTTAGATGCATTAGTTTACTTTGTCCCCTACTCCTATGAGGCAGGTACATTTGTTATCCGACATTTATAGAAAAGAAAACTGAAGCTTAAAGAAATGAGATAACTTGCCCAAGGTCTCAAGGAAAACATTTTACTGCCAGAGTTCTGGATCAACCGCTTTTCCCTAACTAGAGGGTCTCCCTACAGAGCTAAATAAATTTGGGAGGGATAAAATTCCTTATGTGTAGAGAATGTAAGAAAACTAAATTCAGAGACAACAAAGTCTCTTCTAAGTTGTAAGTTACTCTACAATACAGAGTTTACAGCCAATAAGTATCAAAAGTCAGCTCAGAAATAACATGAAGGAAATGGGCAGATTTATAACCACAGTGATTTCTGAGAAGCATGCTACCGCCACCCTCATTCCACAAGATCAACAATCAAGATCCCAAGTATCTATTATAATACCATTTCTTCCCTATTTGCCATTATGAGTAATTATTTTTGTGTATATGTTTTATAGTAGATTGTAAGCAGATTGTAGATTGTAAGTAGATTGTAAATTCTCTTAAGGATTTGGTAAATCTAAGGCATAATTTGACAACACGATAAGACAAAACTTGACACCGAGAATATAGAATGACCTTTGTAAATACCACCAATGATAATTCTCACCACATTAAGTATAAGCAAGACATAAAGAACAGACTGCGGTGAGCTTCTGAGCTTGCTGCTGACTCCCAAAAGCCAAAGTTACTCACCATCACATCATCCTGTGTAACAGATATGATTGTGAGCATATATTTAATGCCCACTGCATTACTGTAGCCCTTTTAAGAAAGCAGTCAAATAACATTTGACGTAGCAATGCAACAATCCTGTTGAAAACAAAGTGTTCAGAATATTCAAATATAAAAATCACATTTTACCCTACCATTTAATTCACCAAGAGTCACAATATTTTTCTGATTATGCAATAGGAATTTGGTCCCCAAATTAATTTCATTTATTTAGAACTGTTACATATAATGTAGGTTTCCATTATTCTAACCAGCAAGATATAAGAGAGAGAAATGGGTATACACTGGGCCAAAATTCACTAAAATTACACAAAGGACAAGGGAAACTTTTTCCCTTTAAAGGACTACTAGTCAAAATTAATGTTCAACCACTGACCTAGTCATTCATTTAATCAATATTTATGAAAGGACTACTATGTACCACCCCATTAGGTGATTTAAAAAAAAGTCGGACAGATTCATGCTGTGATGGAGCCAACCCCATTGAGGCAACAGACAATAAAAATGTAAATGCACAAGATGATTTCAAAATGGTGTAATTATGAAGGGAGAGGAAGGAAGACTAATTTAGACTGGTTGGTCAGGAAAAACTTCATTGAAGACAAAAAAAAAAAGTCTTATTCTTTCACCTACGTCTCAAGTGAAACATCATAGGTTCAGTATGAAGCACCAGAAACTGGTAATTTTGCTGTTACCACAAGTCATATAATTTACAAAGAATTGAAGAACATAAAATTAGTCATTATGCAGTCTCCAAAGTTATACAAGAGATGTTAATAAGAATATCTATATGTGAGATGCTGCTGCAACAAACAAAAACAATGTGGAAATGGCTTAGGAATTAGGCGATGGGCAGAGGCCGAAAAAATTCTGAGGAGCATGATGGAAAGAGCCTAGGGTGCCCTGACACACTTTTTGAAAGAAAGCCCCGGTGAGGGCTCAGAAGGAACTGAAAAACTGGGTAGAGAAAACACGTATGATCTTAGAAAATACCTAAGCTGTCAAGAACAGGCTATGGATAGAAATATGAACTTTAAATGTGGTCTTGGAGAGGACCTGAATGAAAAAGGAGAACATGTGATTAGATAAAAGAGGAAAGGATCCTTGCACAGTGGCAGAAAGCTTAAGTGAATTATCTCCTGCAGTAATGTGGAGCAGAACTTCTAAACTATGAACCTGGATGTTCAAATAAGATTTCCAAAAAAACTGTAGAAAGTATGACCTGTTTTTTTGTTTTGTTTTGTTTTGTTTTTATGGTTATAGCAAAAAAGGGAGAGGAAAAAGATAAATTAAGAAAGTACAAAATGAAAGAATGCTGTCAAATCACCATGATTCTGTAGGCAAGAAACAGGCTGATAAAATGACTCAGCTGCAAACATGTGCTACCTTTCAATAAAAAGAAAGGATGACTCCCAGGATGGAGTCCAGCGCCCAGAAAGTGGAGCAGAGAGTCACAGATGATTATTCCTGGGCCTTAAAACCTAATGTAGTTTGTAAAGTGTACGAGACTAATGACTCTTTTTTTCTTTTTACTTTCACTGTTTTTGAAAGGAAATGTCTGTAACTGATACTCTGCCTCTCCCACCATTATAGCCTAGGAGCAGATAACGTGTTTTCTAGTCTCATAGGGTCACAGATAAAGAAGAATTTTGTGCCAGGAATGGCTTATATCCAGAATATCACCCATACCTGAGTAAGATCATGAGATCTGGAAGAGATTTTGGACTCTGACTTGATGCTGTAATGTGTTAAGATTTTTGGAGATGCTGAGAAAGGGTAAATGCATTTTGCATGTGGGATAAACATGAATTCTGGGGAACCAGAGGGCAGAATGCAGTAGGCAGAATAATGACCCACAGAGACGCTGGAAACTTAAACGTGTTACGCTACATGGCAAAAAAGAACTTTGCAGATGTGATTAGAGTTAAGGGTCTTGAGATGAAATTGTTATCCTGGCTTATTTTGGTGGGCCCAATGCAATCACAGGGTCCTTGTAAGTGAAGGGAGGTAGGAGAGTGATGCTACAAGAGAGTCCATCAGCCACTGTTGGCTTTGAAGATGGAGAAAGGTGCCATGAGCAGATGAAAGCTGGTGGCCTCTAAACAGAGACTGGAAAGTCAAAGGAACAGATTCTCCTCTAGAACCTCCAGAAGAACATAAGCCCTACTGACATCCTGATTTTAGCTCTGTGAAACCCGTTTTGGACTTCTGGACCCCAGAAATGTTAAATGTTAAATGTTAAATGTTAAACACTAAATTAAATAAATAAATAAATAAATAAATAAATAAATGGCTAGATAAATAAATAAATAAATAAAATGAATAGGTGAATGAATGAATAAATGAATGGACTTGGCACTGTTTTAAGCCACTAGGTTTACAGTAACAAACATTCATTTTAAAATTATTTTTGCCCTATTTCTGTTAAGGTTTTTAACTAGTATTTAACAAGTTATGACAGAAAGCAGCCTAAACACCATAAGATTGAGTGCAACTGACCTTACTTTTAGGCTCTAATGCCACCTGGGATCTGAGCTTCATCAATGTCTCACTCTGGGAAGGTACACATTAGGTAACTGCATTCTAGAACATGTTACCAAGAAATATATGACCTAGAAACGTGACAATACATTCAGGTCCTCCCATGTGAATGTGTGGTATCTTGAATTTTCCAAAACAGAGATGTATAACAAATAAAAATTAAGGTTGTGGTTGAATATTCAATCTTTGTTTTAAAATATTATAACAATCTTTTCAAGGATTAAATAATATCTCCTACTATATCCTATAATATGGACATATTTCCTATCATTCATAAATTTAACAAGATGCATGATCTTTATGTTTAAAAGAGGCCAAAAATAAGATTAGAAAATGAAATGCATCCAAAAAAAAAAAAAGGAGTAACACTACAACTGCAACAAAGCACACTCCATTAAAATATTCAATGTCATTTTCTTTAATTTATCAAACAATACAATGCCTGTCAAAATTTCTTTTAAATATGGGTAAAAAATCTTAATCCAAACAATTTGCTTTTAGATCCCATGCACTTACTTTGGTCACCACATATTATTACTATTCCTTTGTTGTTCACTCTGTTTGTCTGAGTAGTTATTTGTCCTCATCGACATTGAAAATGGCAAAGTATAAGGCTTATATTCCAGGTAAATCTTATCCTACACAAGATATTAACACTATTAAGAACTAATTATGGGTCGTTAGGGATACAGAATAACTTACAAAGATTGTGACCCTGAAGTGCTCATGTTAGTGGGGGAAGTAGGTGGAGCAGAAGGCTAACCAACATTAAAACCAGAGTGCTAATATGCTTTACCATATGCCTATTTGGAAAGGGACAGTACCCTGAGGAAAGCAGTATAAGGACAGAGGGAAGCCAGGTCTAGAAGAAAGTTTTATTCCGCAGGCAAAGGAGAAGTCAACAAAAGTTTCTAAGCAAGGAATGAACATGATACCTATGGTAGGAAGAACAGTTCAAAGCAAAGAACAGCAACAGGAAAGCCTACCTGTATTTAGGCTGCCAGAGGCAAAACAGAACTTGAACGATGAATGTGAGCATGAAAGACAGAAAATACAGAAAACTCAACCTTTTTAAAACATACTTTAATACCACCCATGGCAACACCTGTGGCTTCTATCAAAGTAATGGCTAATTACTAATACAAGCTAAGTGAGTTGAACAAGGAGCATGTAACCCATGTTGAAATACCAGGTTCATTTATTCAAGGAAACAGATTTTCTGACATCTAAGATCCTGAGCCAATTCTAAGGAAATAGCTAAAGCAATTCAAAATGCAAAAGTCTTGCAATGCCGGAATTTCTCAACTAAGAAGTCATAGGGCAAGTATAAAGGGAGCCAAAAAGATTCATGATATAGCTTTTCAAAGAGGTAATTAGTGGTAGCAATAGAAAAATATTCACCAAGCCAAAGAAATCTAATCCCTCATCTAATTTTCACTCAACCTATAATATTTAAACCTAACTAAAAAGGAGATAAGGACATGGATATTTATTTTTATTTTTTTCTGTGTGTGAGGATGCGTGCAGGAAAGGATAATCAGGTGGAATGAAAGAAAATAAAAACTGAAAGCTTCAGAGTTAAATGACTTATGAAAAAAATTCATAAAAATTTACACATCTAACTCCCATGTCTTTGAAAATTATAATAAAATAATATTTAATAAGTACCCATATGTACAATATAGCCTGACAAAAACAACAGGCTAGGCCTAATGAGACTTAGAAGGATAATAAATTGTAACATCCTTGAAGATATAACAATAAAAAAAAAGTTTTCCTCTGAGACAATTAGCCATATATAATGGAAAGAAAACATTCCTTATTAAAATGAGTTTCTCTATTTACTAATCTTATTCTAATACAAAAATCTGAAAACTAAACCTAAGACTTGAAACAGCCAAACCCTAACCTAATTTCCTGTAGGTCAGTGATGACACTAGGTCCTAATCCTAATAAGGATAATGAAATACTTCTGATTAAAAAAAAAAATTATAATAGATACCCAGTACCAAATTTTTTTTTACTAACTCTCTCAACTCAAATGTCTAAAAACATAATAGGTATCTTAAGAAAAAAAAATGCAATAAAATAAACTAATCCACCGTGTTCAATGTACTTTGGAAGCATTTTGTCTTAAATAAATCATTTAGTGAGAAAAACAAAATAACTGAAGAGGAAGAATAGCTAATGAAAAGGGAACTGACATTGGTTATAGGTTACTTAGAAACCATTTTATATTTCTAATTGATTCAGTTGTTGTTTTATAGAGAATGAATTCACTGAGCTGCTTACACACTTCAAATATCCAAGAAAGAACTAAATGTCAACACTTCACTACCAAAGTCAAATTAGGGGGGAAAATGCTTTCAAACAGTCTAAGAATTAAGATTTATGAAATAAGTAAGTAAGCCAGCACTCTGTTTGTAGGAATTAGGGTGTTGGAACTCTGGGCAAAAGGGTAGAGAGTGAGAGTAAGACAGATAAGGAGAGGAGGGAGGAGAAGTAGGCCAATAAGACGGAATTTCCACATAGAGAAGACATGTAGGTGCAAACAAAAGACTAAAGCTGCAAAAGACAGCTTAAGGAACTGTTACCTAAAGATCTTTAAATATCATTTTGAAATTGTTCTAATGTTATTGGTATGGAGAAGTAAAAATTCTGTAATGTCTTCTGAAAATCACCACTCACTACACTTTTCTCATAATTCTCACTATAGTTGGCTGTAGAGATGCAACTCTTAGTTTTACATTACACATTCAGCTATATTTGTTAATCTATAACAATAGTTCTCTGCCAGAGGTTAGTTTTTGCCCCCAAGGGTCATTGGGGGGATATCTGGAGGCATTTTTGAGGGTCACAGGTTGAGGGGGCTGCTACTGGCATCTAACAGGTTAGAGGCCACAGATGCTGCTGAACAACCTACAATGCACAAGACAGCGCACAGATCAAAGGATTATTTTGTCCAAAATGCCAACAATGCCAAGTTTGAGAAACACTGATCTTTTCTGAATATTAGCAAAAACCAACTTGGACCTTCACGCTAGTCATCTCTGTAAAAGACACCTAATTAAAGCATAGAATACCACCAAAGGACTCATTTTTCAATTTCTTCAAACATGGTGGATGGCTGGCTCAAACTAAAATACACTGAAATTATATTATCAGGAGTGCAGAAATGTAGAAAAATAACTTTTAACCCTTATTTTGTTTCATTTTTGTCTCAAGCACATTCAATTCATAAAAGGGGCACCTACATGTTTCTGTATTACGGTCTTTCTCTTCTATGCTCAAAACACTGAAAAATACACTGACCTTGGCAAAATACAGTATTTCTCATTAATGTAAAAAATTAGGTAAACAGTATTGACTGAGTATTTATGTTGGGAGTGAGAGTGCAGAAAGCCACTCAGGTCTTTAAAATGCAAAGTTATTTCACAGTTTGCTTGCAAAATGACTCAGATCATTATTACTTTTAGTCATGCCAAGTTTACTGCTTCTAAGCCTACAAGTAATGGAGGGGGAAAAAAAAAAACACCATTTTTCCTGCAGTCACTAAACCAATGAAACAGAAGCTTACTGAAAACAGGTTTCGTGCAACATTTTTTTATTATAACTTATAAAAATAAAAGCAATCCCTGAGAGTGCAAATGAAGACTGAGAAATCTTTCATCTACCCTAAGACCTATACGGTGTGGAATGGAAATAAACAAAAGAAAATCCTAACTCAGACATCCACAAATCTTACGTGGTGAATATTTTCCTAATGTGTCCCTCAGTCAAAACCCTGGCTTACTCTTTTTATATTACCATCCATCAAACAAGTGGAAAAGACCTCCACACAGCGTTCACCGAGAGAACAATACTAAGAACAAATAAAAGCCTTGGCGTTGTACCTGGCAAATCTCATTCATCAGAAATCATGGCAGCGAAAAGAGAATTCTGTAGTCCGGCTTGACCCTTTCGTACCTTCACATCGGTTTTTATCGCTCGAGTATCTACCTTACTGGAGCAAATGTTACCCAACTTTGGTGGTTTCCATGTCCTCACAGTAATAAAAACCAAGCATCCAGAGTAGCCTGCTTCCTTACGCAACATAATCAGGTAAATATAATTAGTGCTCGTTTAACATTTACAGAAGCACCATAGGAAGTTAAGAGGAAAGACACATTTCAATCCCACGGAGGCCCCACAAAAGGTGCACTGATTTCACTAAACGTGGCACTCTTGACATGGGAAAACCACAACCGCGAAACATCTCGTACGAAAGGGTTTCCGGAATGGGGGGGAGGTGCTTTTATTTTCTTGTCGCGAATGCCCCTTCATCTTTATAAAGCTGAACTAACTTCAAAGAAAAGAGGTTACTCGCGATCCGCTCTTCGGCTCCCCGCGGGGTCCACACCGAGGCACATAAGTGAGGTGAAGCACCCGCCCCACCGCCGGCGAGTTCTCACTGGCCAGGAGGAGGCAGGGAGAGGACCGGGGAGATGGGTACCCGCCTCGGCTCCGCACCCAACCAGACAAGCTCACGCTCGGAAACCATTCTGGGTCGCTACGAGACACGTCCCCTCCAGGGCTCCGAAGGCCAAGGGGCCCGCAGCGACCCCAGCACAGCGGCCGCCCCCGGGGCGCCCCGGGTCTCTGCCCCGCGGCCCCTGCGTCCGCCCCGGCCGCCCTTACCCAGCAGCAGCAGCTTGACCTCACGCGCCGCCTTCTCGCCATCCTCGCGGAGGTTCCGGTCGATCATCTTACTCCGCTCCACCGCCGCCTTGTCCTCGGCGCTCAGCGTACAGCCCATTGTGCCAGGAGCGAGAGCCTGCTGCCGCTCCCTTCAAGTCCGACGCACTGTCGCGGAACACAGGTGAATTCTTGCTCTCTGCACGCGGGCGTTCGAGGACCTCCCGACGCTGGCCACACCACCCCCACCCACTTCCTAACCCGAACGAGGACAGCGAAGAGCAAGCGGCGCCGCGCAGCTCTTCCCCACGGCCGGGTTCCGCGCCTGGCCTCCTTCACCGTCCCCGAAGTCCTGGGTTTGGAGGTTCTGGGTGCAACGGACGCTGCCCTCCCACCCGTGGCCGCGCTGCAGCCTCTAGAAGCCCGGCGGAGATCGGCGTCCTCGCGCCGCCGCGGCCCCGCCCCTCCCCGCCTCTGCCGGCCCCTCCCGCCGCCGGGGGACCACTCCCAGAGCGCGCTCCCGCGCACGTGCCCTCGGACAGCGCCCCCTCGGACGGGCGCGCGCGCTGCCGCGGAGCCCTGACCGCGCGGCGGCCCAGGGCCCGCCACCCCCGGGACCGCTCCTCGTCGGAGCCCGCCGAACCTTGAACTGTCCGGCGAACATCCCTACCTCGCTCTCTCCGCCGGAGTGGGATAATTTCTTCCCGTTTACTCACACCCAGGGATCTGTGCGGACCTGCCTGACCCTTCGGAGTGAGGGTGGGAGAGCTGCCAAAGTTGGTAGCCGAAAAAAGCCAGTCCTGGGCGTTTGAGCATGCCCAGCTCCGGTTTTCGAAATGTAAACCTCTGTCGGCTGGCCTTCAGGACTGTGGGAAATAGAAGGAGCTGGGAAGGGAATGGAGCCGTGGCGAAAGCAGAGAGAGCAGAGATGGGGACACTGGGGAACCGAAAAGTCTGGAGACGGGGAGTCTTCTCCAGACTGGAGGAGGGCAACCTTCCTTCCTGTTGTTTTTCTTTCCTTCTAACATTCCCTCCTTCCATCCTCACGTTTCTTTTCACAAGCAGAGAACATTTTTGAAGGATTTCCTCATAACTTGAAAACATGTGAGGCAAAGAATCAAGAGTATATTTTAAAATGACAAGAGGAATAAAACACACCCACACAAATCTGCTCTACACCATACCGTCTTCCTCTGGGGTGGCATGTAAGTTTCCAAGCCAGGTTTTGAACCAATGTTGATGAATATGTTAGTAAATCATAAGCCACTGGGCATGTCATTTCTTTTTGTTGGCCTTAGCTTCCTCACCCATTAAACGAGATGGAGTCGATCCGTATTGTTCTACATTCTTCTAGCTCACTACTCTGGGGGAGCAGCACCAACAGCAAAAGAATGATCATAGGTTTAAGGTCTCGTCCCTCTACCTGCCAGTCGCATTACCTTTCCCTTACAGTCTTCGCAGGGAATCGTTGATTGATTAGAAGATGGGCCTGGTAGTAAAGAAAAATATTTTCTTTGATGTCTTAAAAATTAAGTAATTGCTCTTTGGTTCCCATCTGGAAGTCTTATTTTCTAAAAACGATTAGTAAAAATCGTTTCCATGAAGATGACCCTGAGCTGATGCTACAGGCAGTTTAACTTTAGAGTGAGTCACTTAAGCCAAGCCTGTGAGCTAGCAGAAATTGTCAATTTTTTTCCTTATTGGACAAGTCCTTTCCTGTTCTACGAAAGTCAAATCTGCTGGACTCAAGAGATACAATTTCAAGAATTGCCTCAACTTTTGCTATGACCTTTTGTAATATAACAACAAAAAAGAGCAAGCCTAAAATTGTACTTAATCACCTTCTACTTTGTATTTCTTGGCATTCTGAATGTTGGTGTTCAGCAGAAACTCTGAAATTAAACTTGATGGAGTGAATTCATAATCTTTGTGTATCAGCCATTTTGGATTATCTGTTATTGTGAGTCCTAGAAGCTTCAAGCCATATAGGGTGTGGAACCAACAATTGTGAGAAAAGAGGAAGCAATCATAATTGAGTACTGGTAAATGACTACAGAACTTGTTCTTTGGAGAGAAAAAAAAAAGGTGTAACAAAATTATACACATTACCTCTTATTTGAGAAGCTTGTCAAGTAGGTAAGTAGTTAAAATGTAGTACATGGCTGAATAAGAACTGAAAATTAGCTTTAAATGAGAGAATATGGAGTAATGGAGTAATCAGTACTGCGGGGGTGGGGGGGGGAGCGGTGCAGGGGCAGGGAATTCCAAGAGAAGAAAGTTTCTTAAAAAACGTTTGAAGGAAGCCATGACTGGGGATTTGTTGGGAGTTTCAAGGGGTATGTATTGATCAGCTTTCACTGACATAACAGAATGCCGTGAACTGGGTGGCTTAAACAACAGGAATTTATTTCTCATGGTTCTGGAGGCTGGGAAGTCCAAGATCGAAGTACTAGCCTATTCAGTTCCCCCAATGAGGACTTTCTGGCTTACGGGTGGCTACCTTCTTGACATGCCTTCACATGCAGAGAGAAAGAGCTCTAGTCTCTCTTCCTCTTTAAGGACACTAAACCCATTATTGGTGGGGGGTCACCTTCACAATCTCATAAAAACCTGATTACCTCCCGAAGGCCCCATCTCTAAATACCATCATATTAGGGTTAGGGTTTCGACATATGAATTTGGCAAGGAGACATAACATTCAGTTCATAACAAGGTATATTTTGCAAGGGAAAACCAGCTAAAAAGGTTAATATGCAAAGAGGACATTGGAGAAAGCAATTGTTTTATAATTGAAATGTAGTTTGGCTGTGAAGAATGCTAGGAAGTGTAGGACAAAGTTGGAATATAGCTTTAAATATTAAGGAGCAGATTTGGAATTTATACGATGGGGACAAAATGTTCCTTACATCCTCTTTAGTTGGGTAATAGGTGTTTTAAAAATCTCTTACCCAACAAAACAAATGAGTTACCAGCAAGTTGATTGTGTTAGTAATCCAGATATGAAGTAGTAAGAGTCACTCAAATTAATAATTTACATAATTATGATGTTGCAAAATGTGATTCAACAACCTTGTCAAGGAGGTGGAGCAGATATTCTTAACTCACCTATTTTATAAAGAATGAAATTGAAATATAGAGATTAAAGCAACCTAATTCAGATTACTGTTTAATTCCCTTCTGGACATCATATTTTTCAGACAACTATATTGAGATATAATTCACATACCATATAATTTATTCATTTGTGTACAATTCAATGGCTTTTAGTATTTTATAGAGTAGTGCAACAATCATGACAATCAATTCTAGAACATTTCATCACCCCAAAAAGAAACCCTATACCCCATAGCTATTATCTCCCAATCTTTTCACCACCACCACTCCCCTAGTCCTAGGCAACAATGACTCTACTTTGTGTCTGTTTAGATTTTCCCATTCTTGACATTTTACGTAAAAAGGAAACATATAGTATGTGGTTTTTTCTGACTGGCTTCTTTCATGTAGCATATTTTCAAGGTTCCTCCATATTGTATATGTCAATAGTTCATTTATCTTTATTGCTGAATAATACTGAGCATCATGTATTAGGGAGTTGGGGACATATATTAAAACATAAATTGGGACACATTCAGCGGAAAGCCTTTAGGTCTTAATGTAACTCCAAACTGTGTCATAAGGAGTAATCGAAGAAACTGGGGATATTTAACACAGGAATGAGAAGATCCAAAGTGACGTGATAGGTATTTCCAAGTGACTGAAGAGATATCATAAATCAGAGGTGATAGACGTTTTCTGTCTAGATTCAAGGTGGTAGATTTAGAAGTATTGGAAGAAAGCTATAGCAAACAAGTTTTACCTTGATGTGAGAAGACAGTGTGAAATTCCCTCCAGGGAAAATAAGGAACCTCAGAAACACATTAATTCTTGACTAAGATGTAAAAATCTAGACAGGATTGTTGCATATTGGGAATGATCTAGAGATGAACTTTTAGGATCTCTTCCGCCCTTGATATTTTATATTATTCAGAAGTTAATGGGATTAGTGTCAGACATGAGATTAAAATTCGGAAACTTCTTCTGGCCTTCAAATTTATCCCTATTCATCCTGCCATCAGACAAACAAGCACAAGTAGGAAAGGATTGTGTATCTGAGATGTGTTGGCATGGTGTGTTGAGTAGTGTGAGGATAAGAAGGAACCATAGAAGAAGACAGAGACAGGACAACAGCCTGACATATATATACAGAGAGAGAGAGAGATCAGAAGGGCAGTATGTATTTTGGCTGGCTAAGTTGGGAGCAGATGTGGCATATGGACACCTCTCCATTACCTACATTGAGGTTTTTGCTTTCTAATAAGAAGAGAATTTGGTTTGAGGTGAGGCTAGGAATAATTAGGAGACTAGACAGGGTAGCGTGGCACCTGTACCTTTCGATAGTTATAGATCTAAGGACCCCAAACCAAAACCATTTTATGATATTCTTAGGCAACGTTTGAAAAACAAAAAGCCCATTGAATTATTACTGAGAGACATTATAAGGCAAGCAGCATTCTTTGAGTGTGTGGGTTACAACATAGTGGGACAGAGAGAAAGTAGAGGCCATTGTCTCTGCATGAAACATACCACTTCTCAGGCATTAATGGATTTTTCAATCCATCTAAAGACAGAGTTTCGGATTTGGATATCCCGAAGGCCACTTCACCATTAGCTACACTCGGTCTCCCTCAAGTAGCTTCATAGACAGTGCCTATGACAAAAGGTAACTGAAAAAGAAGAAAAACATGCAAGATATTAGGCAGTGACTTCAACCAACATACTGATTTTGTGAGCTCATGTGAATTTAATGCCACCTTGGTGGACTCTCAGAAATATTTGGAGAACATTTACAGGAGGTTTAATTTCCTACTGAAGCAGGTAAGTTTTGAAATCATTGTTGATGAAGCCAGGGGCTATTGAAGAATATAACAGTATGTAAATAAAGAAGAGAGGAGTTAAGGAGAAAAAAAGAGTGAGACATAATCTCATATGCATTGAAAATATCCGCAGATACAAGTATAAAGAAAAAGAGAATTGGCAATAGTGGTATGATAGAAGTTCTAGGCAGGTAATCAGATAACCTTAGAGCAATTAAAAGCTCTTTTTTCACCCACCTGTCATTGTCTTGGAAAGTCCCTTAACCTCTATAAAGTGCAGTATCCCTATCTATAAAAGTGAGTGTGTTGAATTAGATCATCTGCAAGGTCCTAATAATTCTTAATTCCTCTGAGTTTATCATTACAACAGGAGATAGTTGGCAAATATACCAAAGCATTTCAATGTACTGTCGTGAATGGAAGCCATGCCATGTAAAATTAAAAAGTATGTAAATGCTGAGAATGCACAGGTTAATAAGAAATCTTTTAAGAATTTTAACTATGAAGAATGGTAGACACATGGGATGGTAGATGGAGAAATGGGTTTGGGATTCTTTTATTGTTTCATTTTAGCTATAACTCTTCTTCTCAAGTGCTGTGCAGGGATAGAAAAGGAAATCGTTATGGTACAAAGGAAACAACATGGCTGCCACACTTTCTGACCTCCACCACTGATTTTTCCGTCTTACTCCCTCTGATACCTCATCACCATTAATTCTTCAATACCGCAGAGACCTTCCATCCATTAACCACGTGTCTTTTCCCTGCCTCTCACCCCTGTCACATGCTAATTTCTCACCTTCTGCAACTTATGTTCCATCTCCCACCAGGACATACCATCAAAACATCCTCATCATTGTAGTCAACAGGAAAAGCCTCAACTTTTTAAAAATCAGCTTTTAGCCTATCTATGTCTGCTCCTGTACAACTAAGCTTCACTGGAGGAAAGCATAGTCATCAGTAACTCCATTCTTCTGTTTTCTTGGCCCAAAAAAAAACTGGTATCATCTCTGATTTCTCCCTTTCCCTCAAACCCTGTATATCCAATTTCTCAGGAAATCCTGTTAACTCTACCTTCAAATATATCCAGAATTTGGCCAAATATCATCATCTACTGATATACCCTAGTTCAAGACATCAATGGAATATCACAGCAGCCTGCTTTCTAGTCCTTGTGCTTCCGCCATTATCAACTACTAATTTCTACATAGCTACAACAGTCATCCTTTGAAAATTTCAATCAGATATTGTCATTCCTTTACTCAGAACTATCCATACACTTTATATCTTACTTAGAGAAAAATCTTACCTAAAGGTCTTATGATAACATTCAAGAATGTACCTGATTTATCAAGTTCACCTCTTTCACCTGTTATTTCCTGCTACTCTCTTTCTAGCTCTCTGTGGTTCAGCCTCACTGACCTCCAAGCTATTCCTTGAACTTGCCAAACACACTCCATCATTGGGCCTTTGCACTTCTGTTCCCTGTGGCTGGAACATTCTTCCACTAGATCTGCTTGGTTACTCCCTTATTTCATTCAAATGTCAGTTCAAATACCACCTCATAAGGGAGATATACTCCCTAACCAACCACCTGTCACATTCATTCCCTGCTGGAGCCAGCCAGCTAACGTCAAACAGCACCTGAAAGAGGGGGGTGAAGCCTAAGAAAAAAGAAGAAGACAGGAAAGAACTTTCGGGAGGGCATATAGTCACTGCTGCAGCCCCATCTTTATTTAGCTCAGCCTTTATATATGTTTTTGGATACAATAGCAAAGTACAACGTATATCATTCGAATGCTAACATTCACACAAGATCATATAACATTCTTGTTATCTGGGTTGTAAAACATCCCATTATCTTAAAAAGATTTCTTTAGGAGGCAAACCTCGCCTTCAAGGTCAGTAATGTTTATCTCAACCATTTGCCTCCTTGAACCATTGATAACAGTCTCAGCAGCTGTTTTATGGCTCCCAAACTACGTGACACCTTCAGTGCTTTGTAATGGCTCCCAACAATTCCCTTACTATGCATTGCCATTTCTTTGTAACTCTTACCACATAACACATTTTGGTGGTTATTTTTTTATTGCCCATGTTCCCTCACTTGAAGATACATTCAAAAGAGCAGAGACTTTGTTTTCTCTTTTGTTTACTGATTATCTTCAAAAGCTAGAATAGTAAATATGTAGTGTAAATGAATAAATAGTCAGGAGCTAGATTTAGAGTATAAATCCAGTCTTCTATACTACTCATTCATTCATTCGACAGTATTAATTGAAAACCTATCACGAGCCAAGCAATGTTCTTAGCACTAGGAATAAGGTAGTAAATAAGACCTATTAGATTGGGGTGAGGATAGGGGCAGTAATAGAAGAGAGATGTTAAATAAATAGGTAAATGAATCAAACAAGATATATTTAAACATAATTGTAAGTGCTATAAAGATAATGAATGGGGCAGACTGTTTACAAGAGAATATATAAGATCAGGTCTTCTGAGAAGCAGATACTAGGAATTAGACATGGAAGAGATTTATTGGGGAAAGTGCTTATAAAGGATAAAAAGGAGAGAAGAACAGAAAGAGATGGGGGAGAACCATCAAGTGGGATCCAGCTCTGACTCCTGGGGAAGGAGAAAAGAAAAGAGAAAAGGCTGGCTAGGAAGAGCCTCAGACTTTTGTATAACTAAGGTGTAACCCTACCTGGCCAGGCAGGTAGGAACCCCTTCCCTAACCCCCCAGTAAATTTGCTCATTAGAGGAAGCATGCCTTAGGCAGAAATGGCCTGGGTCTAGAACCCCCACCTTGCTCAGTCAGAGACTCTGGGCAGCCTCGAAAGAGGCCTCAGGCCTATGTGTAAGCGCCCTAAAGGTGAGGCAGTTCGAAGCAATCAGGCAACTACACTCCCCTAAAAGGCAATCTGAGTGATACACCTTCACGGCCACAGTCTGAATGATATACCTCAACACAACAGAGAGCTTCTGTGAGGGAAGAATTAGGTATTTTCCACAGAATATTTAGGAAGATTATCCTAAGTAGGAGAAGCTTTTGAGCTGACAACTGGAAGAAACCAGATTTGGGGGAAGACGATTTCAATCTCTCATTGGCAAAGTGCAAGTGCAAAGTCCCCAGGGTAGAACTGAGGTTGGCCTAATCAAGGAACTCAGAGGTCAGTTTGACAGAGCATAATAGTGAAGATGAGAGAAGTAGGGGATGAGAGAGGTGAGGGCTGCAAGTAGGCAGGGGCCAGATCCTATAGAGCCATGCAGACCACTCTACAGCAGTCAAAAGTTATTCTAATTTCATTCTGAATTGGAGTTTTTAAGCCTCAGTTTCTTTTTCAAAACTGGGTATATCAGCAGACGTGTTGTGATGCATAACACAGTTCCTGGCATATTGTATGCTCATATTTCTGTGACTTCTATCTGCCTTGTCTTTTCATGGTGAACAAGCTTCTTCCTTTTCTTTTTGAGAATAAGCCGAAGAATGAGGACATATCTTTTTTTCTCTCCATATTTGTTTAACTAACAATGTTTCCAAAATGCTGTTCTAATAAAGGATCGTGTAAACTTTGGGCCAAGCTTGTAGCATAGGCTAGTTTGTCCAGGAAAGAGCTACCTGAAGTCTATGTTTTTATTTACTATGTTGGATTAAAAAATAGCTGTACTAACACCTCCCCCTCAGTTTGTGCTTCCTGCTGGCTCAGCTGTTTTTCTTTCACTGTAGCTTTCTGTTTAAGCTGTGAAACTGACATGTGTATCTCTTGTTCAGCCCAGCAGGAACTGCAACAGAAGGATTGATCCAGAACTGGGGGTAGGAGCCAGGCCAAAGGGATTCAGAGAAGCACTGAGTGCTTTACTGTGTTAATTACAGTTATTGGCAATATTATTCCAAATAATGTAGTAATGAGTTTAGCAAGCATCTGTTAACTTTCAAGACCTTATTAGGCTATGTATGGGCTGGGGTATAAAGAGGGTAAATTATGTTTCATACTAAGTTCTAAGGAACTCTTTGTAAGAGTTCAGAGTCATTGAATGGAGGGGATCACATATGAGGAGCCCTCAGACATGAAATTATCTGTATTTCCATATACCTAACCACAGCAGCATATAAAAAGGAGAGTCAATCAGTCAAATGCTGAAGATCAGATTCTAAATCTCTTATGAGAAAAGTGAGTGGGGAAAATATATGAATTGGAAGAAAATCTTTGTTACCTTTCCTGTGCCTGGCCTATCTCTGCCCCCTTATTTTCAGCTTACTCTAACTCTCCCCTAACACCCAGGAAGATAAGTAAGTAACTCAGTAGTCCAGAAACCTAGACATGGAATGGGTTCCAGTACACGGATTTCCTCTTTAAGACAGTCTCCGGGGTCCATGTGCTCCTTACACATCCTGCTTCTAATCTCCATGGAGTGGGCAGATGCAGGCAAGGCCTCTGCAGAGCTTCTCTTTTCCATTTGATGCACTTTGCAGGGTAAAAGGCCTGCCTGGGGCACAGTTTGCACAAGCAAAGCTGAGCATGTTGGCCCACAAATGTTCAGCATGTATTCACTGTGTTGACTGGGAGGTGCAGCTCACCTCTCACACGTTAGCCACAAGTTTAACCTCATCCTTTACAAAGCTCTACTTTAGGTGTCAGAGGATGCACAGCTACTGAAGGGGTGGTGTTTTGATTCACAGAGTGCTCCTGCTCCTTTTCTAAACAGCTCTTTGGGAACTGCTGGATAAGAGTGTTTCAATTGGCAGGGCACTTTTCCAAGTCTTTCATGGTCCTAGAAAGTAAAATTGAAAATAATTATCAAAGCTTGACCCTTACCCTCTAACAATTCTCAAAGCAGAGATGAACACCTGATCCGTACTAAGTCAAACCACTAACAATTGCTTTTTCAGCAACAACAAGTTTATTCTGAGAACAGTATCTAAACAATTCAACTTCCATTAGATTATCGAGACTCCTTTTTAACATAAAGTGGCTGACTGAAGCACATTTTGGAAAGCACAGAAAAACTTTGAAAAGGAAAATATAGCAATGAAAGTACTGTGATTGCAGTGTAGTTAGCGTTCATCCCTTTTTATTGCTGAATAATATCATTCCCATGTATGAATATCCCATATTTTGTTTTTCCATTCATCAGTTGGTGGATGTTTGAATTGTTTCCACTTTGAAACAATTGTGAATAGTGCTGATATAACCATTTGTGTACCAATGTTTGTCTGAATTCCTATTTTCACTTATCTTGGGCATATAGCTAAGAGTAGAATTGCTCAGGTATATGGTAACTTCACGTGTGACTTTTTGAGAAACTACCAAGCTGTTTTTCAAAGCGGCTGCACCATTGCATTCCCACCAGCAGCATATAAGGGTAGATGTGGTTAGTTTGGGATTCTTAACTATTCATTTCTGTTCCTGACACCAGATCAGACTTTATGTGACACTGTAATTTCAGAGTACCAAATGAATGAATGAATGAATGAATGAATGAATGAACGAACAAACAAATAGATAGATAGATAAATAAATAAATAAATTTATTTTGAAAGTCAAGAACACTGTGAATTGCATGGTCCTTTACTACAATTTAGTTTTTTCTATCACAATTTTAAGATTCACTTTGGTCAAACTATTCTTACTCATAAGCAAAGAGCTATCACCTATTATACTGCTGGGCACAGGGTAGGAATTCAATAAATATATATTACATGAATGGATAAATTAATGAAAGGTCATCTTAGTGGTTTCATTAAAAGCATTTCATTAAAGGAAATGTCTTCTTGATTCTTGCCACTAAGGTATGCTACCACTATTCTGTGGTTGTCATAACAGTTGAAGAAAATTAAGTAAATTCAATCCAGTAACATGAGCCAAGGAGTGAGGAGATATATAGGCTTGAGTCCTGCTACGAGATTAATTTGCTATAAGACATTGATTATCTTCAGTTTCCTCCTCTGTCAAACGGTAATTATATCTGTTTTAATTACTTGATGAGTTGTCAGGCAGATCCTAGGGAATGATGCACTTATAACTCTGAATCAGCTGCTGCCTCCCTGCCCTTAAGCTTCTGGCTGGTGTACTGCCTTTGCTTTTGCTTTCACACCATTTCCTTTGTTCTGTACTGATTCAGTCCAGAGATACTTAATTTACATACTTAATTTACACACACTCTCTCACTCTCTTACTTCATTCATGTAATGTCCACAGAGCAGACATATCACCCAAATTACACAGAAACAATTGCAAATCACAAATAGGTGATATTTCTTAAGGGTTGGTTTGTTTGTTTGTTTAATTTATTATTATTTTTTTGGAGTTAGAGAAGTGCTGATTTTTCACATGTTCTTTACTCCGGGCAGCTTTGATGCAAAGCATTTCTTGGTCTTTTTGCCTCCCAGTCTCTTCTTTTTCCCCTCCGGTCCTCTTAGGAGCAAAATCCAATACCTTTCATTTCCTGAAGCAGAGTACCCTTGAACACTCTTTTGTTTTTGGGACTCAGCTGGCACCCATACCCTCAAGATCTCGCTTCTCTTTCAAATAGCTTGCCAAGGTGTTTTTATTTCCTCAACAAAAAGTTTCATTCCTCAGAGAAATTCTGTTTCTACTTGTTAAGATAATTCTTCCCCTGCGCACCGCCCCCCCCATTTTATTCATATGCAAAAGTACTTTGGAATGTTAAAGAGAGTAGTGGATACTTAAGGGATTTTATATTCTACAACCCCTTTTCTTGGGAGAGAAAAAGGATATATTTTTCTTATCTATTGAGAATAGCAGTATTCACCAAAAGGTCATCTTGTCCTTAATCATTCACCATACAGGGGCTATGGACAGGCATATAATCCAAGCATAACCACATTCCCTGTGTATTGGTAGTTGGAAATGGAAAGAGATGTTGTCCTTAGGTGGATCTAAATAAATATGCTCTGGATTTATGGATAGCCAAATTTTCACTCAAGGAGAAGCAGAAGAAATCTCTCTCTAGATATTTTTTAAAAATGCTTCAGACAAACAAAACGAATGGAAGAGAAGAGAGATGAAAAGTAACCGGTTCTAGACTTTTTCCAGAGACTTTGGTGTGCTTCTGGTTTAAGATACCAGGAGATGTTTTTATATCTTTATAATGCAGTCCTTTCTCTACTCCCCTCCCTCTGCTCCTCACCTTTAAGCTTCTTTGAGTTGATTTCTATTTCTTGCAATCATAAGATTCCTAATATAATAAATATTTATGAAATGAGGAATTAGTTATTACTATTAAAATTTTTCTAAGCTTCCAGAAATATATTTCGGTTTTCAAAATGTGTTTATATATTTTAGCTCATTTGATTCTCATGACAACTCTGTGACATAGGTAGTGTAAGATTTATTGTTCCCATAGTATATATGAAAAAAATTGACCTTCAGAGAGATTAATTGACATACCCTTTGTAAATATTCAGTAACTGGCAAAGTCAGAAAGGAGGACAGAGCTTCTAGGTGCTGCTTCTCTGACACTACAGAAATGATGTAGAGAGGAGTGGCTTCTAACTGAATTTCCAAGATATTTATATAAAAGATGTAACTTAGAAATTTAACAATGCTTAGCTCCACTTATCCATTTAAAGTGTTTATAATTTTAGTAACATTTTAATGTAGGACATAGGAGTCAAAACCCTTTTGATGAAATGAACAAACAACAAAAAAGACTCAATTGCACTGCTCTTAACTAAGAAAGTTGCGCGATTTTATTTGTAGAATTGGTACCATAACTGGTTCAGATTTTAAAATACTTTTCTAACAATGCTAAATATGGTATTTGTATTTTGTTTCCTTATAAAACCATAAAATATTTCTTCCGGCATCCATAATTTTCTCTATATTAAACTTAAATCTTTTGCTGTCTAGGAGCCTATCAGTGGCATGAGAATACTGGAATATTTCATTCACACAATATTGAGACATGGAGCATATCATGTACTCAAAACTCTTGGAAAAACAAGAAAGTCCTACTCTGTTTATTTCTCCTAATATGGAGTGTATTGTAAATTCTCTAGAAACAACATTGTTGTGGATTCTGGACACCTGCAACTATCTGGTCTCACAGGTTAGAGCACGAAGGGTAAAGCTTTCCTTGAACTGGTCTAAGAACCATTTCATTCCACATTCCTGGGGCTGCCTAGATGGGTAGACATCAGAATAGAGATAACACACATTTTCTCTGGAGGGTTGATCCAGGTTACCTGTCCATGTAGGCTCTTTGTCTTCTAAGGCTGTGCTCAGGGTATCTTCTCAGACACAGGCAAAAATAACAGATTATAGGCCAGAGCTTTCAGCCTTTATATCCATGAGCTTGTATTCCATTGTTTTTTAAATGATAGTATTTCATTCACTTAAAATTATAAAGGAATTCTCAGAGAAATGAAATCATCATATACTGTATTTTTCCAGAAAGTTAGAACTTCCTTAAATACAATTTTAAAAATTAATAATTGATAAAAATCTTCATGTTATTTACTTTCTGTCTTACTAAACAGAAGGTATGAAACATATTAGATATATTGTTTAATATCCTAAGAATATTCTTCTATTACAACAACATGTGTAGGAATTAGGTAAGATTATTTGGACCCAATGTCTTTAGAAAGCCCTAATGTCCCTGATTTAAGACGCTTCTGTCTTCTGTTTGTCACTGCTTCCACTGTTATTGAAAACTCTTCTTGCCTCTATTTGTGCTCCCCTGGAAACCCATTGTGACTGATTCTCCACCCCATTCTTTTACTTTTACACACAATAATTCAATATTGCTTTTGTTTTCCATATCCTTATTACTTTAACAATTTTCTAAAAATATTCTTAGGCCTTCTCCAATTCTTTTAAAATTTAGCATAGAAAATATTTGGCCTTTAATAGCCATCTCCTATGAATAAAAATATTCCTTAATGTGTTTTCCTTAGCATTGCATCTAAAAATGAAAATTTAGAACCATCTAAATGTCCAATAATAAAGAACATATCTAATATTCCTCACAGTGAAATACTGAACATCATTCAAAAAGACTAAATAAATATAGATCTCTATTTTTTTACTTCAAAGAATGTTTGTATTTTACTAAGTCTAGGAAATAGTCAATAAAAGATTATGACTTATAAGAAACCATATATGTGTATATACATATGTAGAAGTATATATATAGAGGTGCTATTCAATAGAAATATAATGTAAGCCATTTACGTAATTTAAACTTTCTGATGACCACTTTAGAAAAATAAAAATAGATTAAATTAAAAAATATATTTTATTTAATCCATTATATTTAAAATATCATTTCAACACATAATCCATAAAAGTTATTACTAAGAACGTTTGCATTTTTTATATTATATCTTTAAAATCCAGTATATATTTTACATTTACAGCACATCTCAATTTAAATATATATTTTCAATAAAGCAAAATGTTGTCATAACAAATCATAAAATTGTGTTTGAAAAAAATGCTTTATATTGATTCAGTTTTCTTTTAATTTTATTAAAAATAAATAAGTGAATAAGTAAACTAAAAATTTAGTTTACTCATTTGCACTAGCCACAAGTACTCAATATCCATAAGTAGATCTTCAAGGGAAAAAAACTAAAAATTAGATAACAAAATATTAACTGAGGTTTCATTCAGTTGATGAGATAGCTGGTAATCTAAGATTATTTTTTCCTATATATAGTTGCTAAAATTTCTACAATTGTATATATGTTCCTTTGCAATTTTTTTTAAAAAGGAACAAAAGCATTCCTTTAAATTTATATATTTATTTTTATTCTCTGAGCTGTGCTGTTGCTTCATGTCTTCTTGTATTATTTATACAGTTGACTTTGAACAATATGAATTTGAACTGCACGGGTCCACTGATACGCAGATTTTTTTTCAATATATACTGTAAATGTATTTTCTTTTCTATATGATTTTCTTAACACTCTTTTCTCTTACTTTATTGTAAGACTACTGTATATAATACATACAAACATCCAAAATATGTGACTGAAATTATCTCCTTTTTAAGACTGATTTTTCTCAGGTGTTGTGTTTTGGTTTGATATGATTTCAAATATGTTTACAAAGACCAAAAAAAAGGTTTTTTTAGTAGTTTTGATATAAGAATGAAGTAAGTTGTATCGAGACGTCATCATCTCATCTACTGCCATTGATAAGCACTCAGAAGCTCCGCTGTTGAGAAGCCCCACTGGGGGCTTATTGATAAGAACATGTGGAGAAGCAATTCTGGCAATGGGACATTTAGACTTTAAATATCATAGGTTTGTGAGGCATACCTGAGTTTCCTTCTGGACAAGGCAACTCTTTGTTGACTTAAATAGCTCTCCAAAGACCTTTAGGGTATTAGCTCTTGCCTGGTAAAGGCTACTCTTTATCGGCAGTAGTAAAAGCCATGTGGCAACCCCTCTAAGGACATCCATTTACTCATCAACACCGGCACTGTCGTTCCCTAGCAACGTGCTTTAGCAGCAAGGGACTTTGAGATTTTTGCACTGGCAGCTGGAAGTCAGTTCTCAGTTGTCTAAGTCATCTCTCCCGAATACCAACTCATAAAATGTACACTTCAAACCAAATTTGGACTTTATTATTTTTTTTTATCTCTCCTTGCTGGAAAGACAGTGTGATTAGTCTATCATTGTTTTGAAGAATATTATGTCTGTATTGGCTGATTAAGAGACATTATCCTGTATGCTATTAACTAGTGGAATTATTATTTCTGCAGTGAACCAGTGTTAAATAAATTATTGGCAAAGACAATCTCAGTCTCTCAGCATAATTTTGCCACCCAAAACAAAACACCAGGTGTACAGAGGCTGAATGACCTCACAGCCTTGACATCTACCCTTCTAAGCATCAAAGAGTAACCCCAGAGAGTCCCTTAGCCCCACTCAATCAGAGACTGGTGAGGTTCAGACCTTATCCATGAGCTGTATCTTCCCACAAAGGTCCCAGAAAGAAATGCCCTGGGAAGCCCCTTCTTACCCCACCTGCAAAGGCTCAGATGCTCCCCCAGGACTGGTAGGCTTGGATAATTTGAATTTCTTTCAGAAGATAATTAATATGCCATTACTATTTAGCATGGACCCAAATTTCCCTGAGGGGGAAAATTTGTTAATCAACTATGTTATTATTAAGGTTTCTGGTCAACAGCAGGTTATTGGTAGTATTTGGGGGAGTCAAAATTTATACATGGATTTTTGACTTCATGGAAGGTTGACACCCCTAACCCCTACATTGCTCAAGGGTCAACTTTATTTTCTGAATTTTCTAGACAATTGAGGGTATTGGATTGCTTAATTTGGATTAGATTATGATGCCATCTAATTCCACAACCTTTGATCTCTTATATAACAAACATACTTTATAAATAATCTATTAATTTAGTCTTACATTTATTTAATAATTACCTATTATCAAGTGCTATACGAGGCAGATACTGGCCCAGGCCTAAGAAAAAACAAAACTGTTTTAGGGAGACAATGTCCCTGTTCTCCAGGAGTTTCCATTCAAATAGACATTCAAATGGGTAGTGAACAAGAAGCCAAATAGAACGTTTCAGGTGGTGATAAGTGTAGGGTTAGGCAAACAGAGTGAGACGATAAAGAATAATGGGCAGAGGGAATGCAGTTAGCATTATATGATGGCTAAGTGGAGGGCCAAGGGAGGGAGAGAGCAATTGGGGGGATCATTTTATGAACATTATAGATGTCTAACCAATGTACTGTATACTTGAAACTAATGTAAATAAATAAATTTATTTTTAAAAAAGAATAATAGAGGCCACTTTAAATGGTATATAGGAGGGAGGGGAGAATTCTTCAAAAAGGAGACATTTGAGCTGAAATATGAGAGATGAACATGAGCAAGGTAAAGGGGAGGGGAGAAAGGAGGATTATTTTAAGCAAAGCAAGGTAACATAGATACTAGGAGAGCAATATGGGAGGATCAGATAGCTGAAGCATGGACTGTAACCAAAAAATAATATGGAAGACCTGTGTTTGCAGAGGTAAATAGGAGTTTGATCATGAAAAGACACAATGAGGAACACAATGTGGAACAATTAGAGGAGAATAAACAGAGAACTGATATGATCGTATTTTTTTAAAATGATCAGTCTTATCATAATTTGGAGAATGGAAATCTGTTTGTGAGAGCAGGGATTATAATTAAGAGGTTTTTGCAATATTTTAGGAAACACAGGAACATAATTTAGAGCAGGTGCAGTTTAGAATTAGAAATAACATCTTTTAGTTAAATTCAAGAAATATTTTACAATTAGACCAACAGGACTTGATAATCAATTGGGTATCAGGAATAACAGTGTAGAACACAGAAGAATCAAGTATGATTTTTAGTTTTTTGTTTGTTTGTTTTGTTTTTTTTTACTTGAGTAACAGGCCAGAGCCATTGCATGAGATGGGATAACAGGGAGAGAAATAGATTAGTGGAGGGAATCATCACCTATCCTTTGAAAAATTTAGACCGTCAGGTGAAATAAGAGTTGGAATTCATGAGTTAGAATTCTGACCAAGGAAATGTGTCCAATATAGAGAAACAGATTTGGGATGTAGGAGCACAAGAATGCTATCTAAATCTATGAGAATGAAAATATACCTTAGGAAGAAGATGTGGTTAATATAGAGAAAGAGGCAAACAAATTTTGGGGCAGAAGTAACAGAAGGAAGTAAATCACAGATGAGTTTGAAGATATAGTGAAGTAAGAGGAAAAGCACAAAACTATTAGGTCAAGGAATCTGGGAGGGGAGGTTTCCAGAAGATCAGTGTTGCAACATGTTAAATACTGTTAAGAGGCCAAGTAGGTTAAACAGAAAAAATTCCTGTTGGAATCGGCAACTTTGAGGTAGTCGTTGATCTTGGAAAGAACAGAGTCAGTGGAAAGGGGAATAAAGTCAAATATATGTAGTTTAATCAATCAGTTGGAGAAAAGAAGTTGAAGAGAGTAAATAAAACAACTAAAGAATGTTTGCTAGAAAGAAGAGCAGAAACATAGGACAGTAACTAGAGGAAATAATGGATTAGGCAAAAGATTTACAAATGGAAATACTGTAGTAGAGAATATATTTATGTTGATAAAATTATTCTAGTACAAAGGAAGAGATTGATAAAGAGACAAAGAAATTAAGGCAATAAGAGAGAGGAGGCATTATTGAGGAAGTGAAGTCCTTGAAAAGGCAAGAGGGAATGCAATTCAGTGCATATAAAAATAAATTAAAAGGACTGTAAGTTCTCTTTTACATGTAGGAGTGCAGAGAAAATGAATAGAATGTGAGGGAGTTTCCCTGTAGTCACTTTTCTCAGTGAATAATGAAGTGGGGTATACATCAGCTGAGAGTTAAAGACTGGGAGAGAGAGGGGCAAATAAAAGGACAACGTGGGCAACAGTTAACTGGGGGTGGAGTAGGGGAGGGGACATTCTCACCAGGAGCAGAAAGAGATGTTTCTGTTGTATTTTAATGTCATAACAAATGGGTTACTTTTCAAGACATGAAAGATGAATGCATCAAGTAATATGACTGACACATTTTTAAAGGTTTAGGAAAATAAAGCCCCATGTAAATTTTAGAAATAGCTTTCTAATAATGGTTTGAATCTAATTGATTCTGTTTCCGTTTAGTCATTTATTTTCTGTTCCACTTTTAGTGATCTGGAAAGCAATTGTCTACACTGACTGGCACCTAGCCAGACTATGTTTTCGATAAAGAGTGATATTTAAATAGAGACCCTTATATGAGAAGATATGATGAGAAGTCTTAGAACTACCATTTACTTCCTATAAATTCAGATGTCATATTATTAAAGGAGAATTCTATATCATACTTTCCACAAGGATTTTCCAAAATACACACATATGCACACACATGAATTTTTTTTCAAAATTTTCAAATAAATGGATTAAACTATAAAATAATTTGAGATCTTGAAAAATAAAAATCACAGAAACAGATTTTAGTAACAATAATAAAATCTGATAAATAAAAAGCCTAATATGTACTAAAGCAATATCTAGTGTCTTACTAGATATATGAAATGAATAAAATTAACCAGGTTAAAATTTTAAATAGTCTTTTTTTTTAAGCCCTTAAAATACCAAATTGATCCAGCCTTGTATGTTGTATCCATACATTTTCAACTGGGAAGTTACATGGGCTGTGATTTCAGTATATGCATGTATGTGTATGTTTTTTTGCATATGACAAAACAAAGTGTTATTTTTTATAAGTATGTAATAAAATAAGTCAATAGAAAATGAAAATATATTAATTTTTAATTTTCACTTAATTTTAATTTTACACTTAATTTCAATGGATTTATTGTTTAGTTTAATTATGTATTATGTTTACTGAGTAATAGAACTATAAAATTCTCTTCTATATTATCTTACTATACTCATAATTGATATGCATAGGTCTCCTACACAACATTAATATGTAAAAAAAGTAACAATAGTCTTTTTTATTTCTTTTCCTATTTACTTATATCTATAATTTATTTATTTACGCCCATATAACCATGTTCCTGATGGATGATGATGGAAGATCCAAAATATGAAGAGTAGATCTTACAAATGAATCTCTGAGTATTTTAATCTACATAATTAATAATTAATACTAATACTTTGAGAAAAATGAAAATTCCTATAAAAAATGCTAAGTAGGTGTAATGACGACTGTTTCAGCCAAACTGGGCTGAAACACACACATGCACACATTGGAGCCATAGGCTTCTAATTGAATTGGCCCTCCCTCAATCCATTCTTCCTTCCATCCAAAGCATTTCTCCAAAAGGAAGGAAATAAAAGGAAGAATCAGAAAAGCAAATAGTAACAAAATGTTTCATATACTGATCAGATGAAGATTTGCCTTGAACCCAGAAAATCACATATCTATTCCGTGTGTTCAGCATATTCTTATGGTAAAAAGCTATGTATCAGTTTTTCAGGCTTAATGGCAGCAACCATTATAATCATTCATACAGCTAATGTCTGTAGCTCACAATAACTTTCTGATTATAATATTGTTTCCCACACGTATCTGCCCTGGGAAGAGAACATGCTGACCAGTAAACATGAGTATCCTTTCTTCTTGATAATGTAGTTCTTATTTTCAAATAACAAAAACACTTTGGATATATCTTTCTTTTTTGATATTGCCTTATATTTTTTTTCTGTTACAGCCTGTTCTAGAAAGAATAGTCTTTGTCTCTGATTCATCACCAATTCATTTATTCAACGAATTTTTTGTAGAGGACTCAAAATGTAAAGGGAGAAAACCATTTGGCATATACAATTAGTGAACTGCCAAAATAAGACCACGTCCTGTGTAATTTTCCACTCTCCTACAGGTTCTTTATATTTGAAGATCTTCAAGTCACATAAAGAAAGTGAATTGCACACAATCACTTAAATACTTAAGGGTTTTACGTTTGGTTCAGTGACATGTTGAATATTATTGAAATTATGATTTTAGTGATAAAATATTAACTAAAAAATATATCACTAATAACCACTTGATATATTTTTTTTTTTTTACATTTACCAACTTAGAGTATTATGCAAATAAAGTCTTGTATTTCTACCCAATTCTGGTCTGCGCCTATTTGTTTAAACTGACTCACTCAATGACTCAATTGTAATATATTGATTCTAAAGAAAATCCAAGCTATAAAAAGTAAAATTGAATATAATTGAGCTACATTTCCTTGGAATTTTTTTTCCATACAACCTGGGACCTTTAAAGCTTCTATATTACTAGATTTTTAATCCATTGAATATTTCTGTTCAAACTCTAATATGCATGCAAATTACCTGAGGGTCTTATTAAATGAAAATTATGATTCAGCAAGTCTGGGATGAAGCCTGAGAAGCTCCCTTTATGACAAGCTTCCTGGAGATGTGGATACTGCTGATCTAGGGACCACATTTGAGTATTAAGGCCCTAGGAGACAGATCAAGATATTAACAACTTGTAATGTTTTATGAAGAGAATTCTTAAAAATAAAAACATATGCAAATTGTGATAAATAATCTTGATAATAATCTTGTGTCCTTAGGGCCTATACAGTGGGCCCAGCATTGCTGGGAATATGGAACCATAGAAATGAGCCCTTTGTTTTAAAAATTGAGAGTTTATCTAAATTACTAAAAACCAGTAAGTTAATCATGATACATATTATCAGAAATTTAAGTATATATAACCCTATTAATCAGTATAAGTGATACATTTATAGCTTATCTAGTATTCTTAACTGAAAACATAAAATTCAGTTTGCCTATTATGCTTGTGGAAAATTTTTTGAATATGCAAAATAATCAAAAATTCTAGAATGGTAGCATTATTAATATCTTATCTGTATGCTCTTGTTCTATTACAAACCACTTAACATATTCTATTAATATTTGTTATTTTGCCCCTGTGTTTAATTATTATATATTTAGAATAAGATTTCCATTGTTTCCATTTTTAAAACATAAATGTTTAAAAAATAAATTTGCTCTCTTTAAAGGAAAATGACAAATCTCATATAAAAGTACAAAATAAAATATCATAAATATAATGTGTTATTATCAATTAATTATGTTGAGTAAAGTGCACAAGATCTCTCATACCACATACTACTTCTATCTCTCAGTTAATCTTGAAATGCCTTGGTAGTACCCTGCGGTACTAAGAAAAAGGATATTTAAAACCCACAGTATTCTATTTTTATGGTAATCAGAAACCTTAGTCTCTATCTGAGTTTTGAGTTAAAGCAGTCTCATTTACGTAAGCATAATAAACGTTTTTAAGTGTGGCTAGGATCACTTCCATAATTATTATATATATATATATATATATTTTTTTCCCTTGGTCTTCTTGAACCTGACATTGTGCTACAGTTTGCAAAATGAAAAACCATTCCGAAATCAAAATCCTAGGTAGAAAAAGTAAAAACTGAAAAGACAGGCACTACATTTAATGCAGCTTTGCTCTTTCATCATTGGGCAGAAAGAAAAGCATCCAAAGTAGTTCACCATAAGGGCAGGATTGATGAATCTGCTAGAAATAGACATCATTGTCAACCAAGTTTAGATTAGCTTAAACCATGTACAATGTGATTTCACTTGGAAATGGAACCAGCTACAAGTAGCTATGTGCCTTGGCTGAGCATAGATATTGTACTTGTGCCATTACGCTCCCTTTTTGCCTAAACATAAATATAATGATAAAAGCTAACAGAAAAGTTGCAAATATGAACAGCAATGCTCAAATACTTTTTTCCCCTTAAATTTGTGTTTCACAAATATCTTTACATAATTTCTTTTCAAACAAGAGTCTTATTCTGTGTGTCTCTTGGCATTCTACTAAATATTTGTGTCATGTTCAAGTATGAATGTGTTCATTTAATTGAGAGGATAGAATGAGTTATATGTTTAGTTGAGGAAAACACTCTTCTGAATAAGCAGATTGACATAAAATACTTTGTTAAGTCACTTATCTACATTTTACTGATTTTGAAATTTGTGTCAGGAACTTTTGGTTTATGTACAGGAGTGACATACTTATCAGTTTTGTTTATTTGTTTGTTTTTGTTTTTCCTGAAATAAGGCAGTGTTCAGATGAAGTCAAATAGAATTTCCATGCAGCTTTTTCTTACACCCTGAAAAGCAAGCACTTAGGCAAATGAAGTAAATGTGTGCCTAATAAAGCCACATCCTCAAGGAGGTCTTTTAAGGAAGCACTTTTTAAAAAAAAATTGAAACATGATACTTACAGCCTTCAGAGATAAAGTAGCAGAACCTACCAGTCTCTTAGCATCTGAAACCACAGTCTGTACCTGTCATATATTGTTTTGTAAATGAACTAAAAATAAAAGATTGATGAGCTGTGTGGAATCCATAATTTCTGTTAATGGCCTACTAAGAAGCCTTGTGTTAGGACACTTGATGTTACTCAATGATTCTCTCCCCATGTCGTTTTAAAGACAGCTCTTAGAGTACTTGTTTATTTAGTCATTTTTTCTCCTGTTTTTATTTTAAAGTAAAGCTATAATTTAGCTTATTAAATTTAGTTGTTTCTATAAAAAAGCACATAACTTTGCCTTCTAACTTCACAAAAAAATCAAGTTCTCAAATTCTTGCCCCTTCTCACTTACCTCCCTGAAAACAACGTTGCTTCCATCCACATCACTTATTTTTGCTTTTTAGTCTCAGGGATGGTGCTTATGTCCAAAGCTAATGCTAGTACACCGTTTTCTGAATATTAGTGTCCCCTCCTGCTCAAGAAGATATCTTTACTAATTCTCTCTCTCTTTCTCATTTTCTTTCTCCCCTTCTCCCTTCCTCCTTCCCTCTCCCACCTCTCTCTTCCTGCTTCTCCTTCTCCCTCTACCTCCCATCTCTAATTCTCCATTCTTATCTCTAACTCTTCTCTCTTTCCTTCTCACCTGCTCTTTCTTTTCAGACTTTTTCCCTTCTGAATTTAAACACTTCTAGTCTCTGTTCTAAAAATAATATCCTATGACTGTCCCCTTTCTTTCCTTCCCTTCAAAACCAAACTTCTATACTTATAATTAGCTAACTATATAAAACTAAAATTTTATCTTTACTTATCAGCACAGGAAAAACTGTTTTGTTCTCTGCACTTATCACTGGGTGCTTGAATGACCTCTTTCAACACTGTATAATTGATTATAGGGAATAGGTGTTAGATTCTGAACTGTTTGAGTTCGCTGTTTCCCAAAAAGGAAGGCTTAAAAGGTACTAATCTGAGACAAGTTTTTAAAAGCAACTTAGTCTTTCTGCTCCTGCTAAATTCTACATTCTTCTTAGTAGGGAAAGAGTATAAATTCCCTATATATATTAAAAAAAAAAAAAACAGTGATTTTAAAAAGGAGAAATTTATTTTCTCACAGTCTAGAGGTAGAATTTTGAAATCAAGGAGCTGATAGGGTCATACTCCCTCTGAAGACTCTAGGGAAGATCTCTTCCTAGCCCTTCTAACTTTTGGTGGTTGCTCACTACCTTTGATGGTCCCATATCACTCCAATCTCTTTCTCTGTCTTCACATTCCTTCTCCCCTGCGTGTGTATGTCTCTGAGAGAAAATTTCCCTCTCTCATAAGGATGTCAGACATACTGGATATAGGGCCCACTCTAATTCAACCTGACCTTATCTTAAGTTGATTATATCTACAAAGACTCTACTTTCAAATAAGATCACATTCACAGATTCTAAAAGAACATAATTGGGACTGTAATTGTGTGTGTGTGTGTGCGTATGTGTGTGTGTGTTTTCAAGAACCACCCTCTATATTGCTAGTTGTGATTTTTTTTTTTTATTTCAAAAGACAATATCTGTTTCTTCTGTGGCTTCTTATTTTATTTAAAACTGATAGCGTCAGTTTACCATCTGGAACCCAGTAAAGGCAAACTAATTTTGCTTTTCACCTACAGTGAATACGCAATAATTTTTTCCTAGTTGTTCCTGAGAAGGGGATGTAATTTCAGTATAGCTAGAGAAGGAATGTGGACATAGTCCTTGAAGTGGCTGTGAAGGGACACAAAGATTCTGCCTTCTTCCCCTCTAAATGTCAGCCCTTTTTACTTGTATGTGTATTTTGTGTATAATTACCAAAGCTCCATTCACATTTTCCCTTCTTTATTTATTTTTGTCTTTTCAAATGCTGTCTCCTCCACTGTTTTATCTCATTCTGATTCTGATAGGCTAGTGCTGGTCTGAACCTGGCTGGACTTTGCTAATTTTGGGGACAAATATGCCATAACTGATTTGGACACAGGAGGCAAGGACAAGTGAAACAATGCTGATCTCTTTCACCCTTGTCCAATTTAGTCCGTGTGACATTTATAACTATCAGGCAAATATTCACAACATTCAGTAGGATCAAATGTTATCTTTTCGAGCCTATACCTTTTTCTAATTTTGCAAGATTACAAAAACTCTTCCATTTTCATATTGTGTGCTGGAGGGTCTGTTGGGACAACCAGGTGTTTATAGTAAGATATACTCTGAAACTATAGCAACTATCAAGCAAAAAAAAAAAAAACAAAAAACAAAACTCAGATGTTTTTTAAGGATGTTAAAAGTCTTTTAAAATAAGGGGAAGCAAGGGTACATATGGTAAAATTGTTTTTCAGGTTTGCATGTCATTCCACAGAGTATATTGTGTATCTATTACATACCAGTCATAATGTTATCGGATAACTCAGAGATTATTAGGATCTTTGGAAATTATTTCATATGAATCACCAGAGATCAATAAAATAAAAAGTAAAAGTTTTAAATGGCCCTTTCTGGAGAAATCTCTTTCACCCCAGGGCACAGTTTGGGGAGGTAGGTAACCCTCGAAGTGTAAAAAACTATCCAATCAGTGGCATTAATCATGGGACAACAGATCTCCCTAGTTTATTAAGAAATAAAGCTGTTAAACACTCATATTTTAAGAGAGTTCGTCAGGAATTTTCATATTATTCAAATAAAAGGCAAACATTTAGACAGGATTGCAATAGACTATCACTTTGCCAAGATTATATTGTTTGCAATATACAGATTCATGGTAAAGAGAGCTAAGTGATTTCAGACAACAATGTAATCAAACTATTATATCCTAATTGAGCTATTTCTGTTAGTCAAGGAAACTGCGTGGGTAGTATGAAGATACTATGACAGAATCAATTCACTGTTTCTTTTTTATAGACTCCATGAAATTGGTATCCTTGTGCTACGACAATATTAATTTGAATATTTAAAAAATTAATTAAATGACAGCTTATTAGACATTAGTTGTCTAATAAAATTATAGGTTTTAGTCAACATTAGTTACTGTAATTAGCTTATTAGATTTGGAAAACCTTTAGTCTATTTAAAGGAATACATTACAAATATCTTGGACTTTAGAGTTATTTAGAAAGTATAAAAACTCATCTGTTTACAACTTTCCACCAAACTTCCCTAGGTATTGAAATATCATGTTATATGCCAGAGCAAAAGGGCATCAACTTTACTTGACACTAAGAGATTGTAGTAATAATTTTATTTAGATTCATTTAGAAGAAAAAATAGCCCTTAACACTTAGCACATAGATAAGAAAAGGGTCATATGTTTTTGGCTATCAATGGGTTGGTTACTTCTGAAAATAATCTACTCTTTTTAGTTTTGGTGCGGGTCTATTTATATCCAATTTTGGGTCAATGCCAATTGATAGATTATAGAGTATTACTTTAAAGAAATTTTCTTACATTAAACTATGTAGGATCCCATTCCTAACTTTGTATAAGTAATTATGTAGGAAAAGAAAGTATTTTGGAACCGAGCAATATGTTATAGTTTAAAAATGCTCATGCAGCCATCTAATTACATATATTCAAATCGCTTAAGTTTTCAGTTCATAAATCCCTTGGCTATTGATCAATGATAGTTCAGCTCAAACAGCCAAATATTTATTTTGATAATGTAAATTTTTTGCTTTATTACTTCTTTCAAATATTGTATTGCTTTTATGGTGATGTGAGTTTGACTAACCCCAGGCAAAGAAATATACTCAATTTAGAACTATATGCTAATCCTATATCCCAATTCAATATGTGATTTTAAAAAGAGGAAGAGGTATGAATTAGAGATCATTTATATCATTTAATGAGTTTTTCACAAGAGTGGAACTAGTGGTCTATAAAAATCCTCCTCTTAGCTGTTTCTGTCTTGTCTGTTACTAGTTTGAGTCTGGCCTTAATTGCCTACAGCTGGTTCAATTGCTAGTATGGTTTACTAGGATTTGCTGATTCAAACTTTTGCAGTGTTAAATTGATCTTTTCTTTAGCAGTTGTATACTTAGCCTAATGTATACAGTGCTATTCTTCTTACTAAAAAGTTATTCTAATACAGATCTTTATATGTAGATAGTGCTAATGAGTTACTGCTATTAAACAGGTAAATTATTTTTGAAACATCAAAAAATAGACTACCTTAGAACAAAGAGCTATAAAAAGAGATTCACCTTTGGAAGTAAAAAAATTTGACTTTTTAACTTATGTAGCAGAAAAAATAACATAAACTATTTTATCACTACTTAGTAATAATATTATACAAATATCCTTTCATCTATTGCCTAAAAGTCTATAAACCTAACTATAAAATGTTTTGAACTTTCTTAAATACCATTCATTAGAAGAAAGAAATTGGCATTATCTTTTACTTGTAAGGACCAAGTATGGTGTGCACCAATTTGGTTTAAGAAAGGCAAATGAAATACTATTTTTTACATGTAAATCAATTAATTAGTAACAATAGAATATACTTTTCCATCAGCGCGATACTCTTATATGTATTTATCTGCATGATATAGCCAAAAAAGATAATATGAAACTGCTTTTAAATCCAAAGATTTCATTTTGTTTGAGTATATTATGTTCACTCATATAAACATTACACGTGAAACTATCACATAGTTTATCTAGTTTATCACCTAGAAAGTCACATTTTACTATCACCATGCCCTAACTCTAAAAATGATTTTAAATAATTCTGACTGAAAATAAACTCGGTGTTAATGGCATTGTTCATTTAAACAAATTTATATTCATATTCACACTTACTATATAAAACAAAGAGGAACTCTATAATATTCTCTTTTTTTGATATAGAGGTTGGTTTACTTGGTATAAATTCATTGAGATATATACTTATGATTTGTAAATGCATATTATTCATAACATGTACATTACATATAAATAAAATTTACATTAAAAACTAGAAGAGGCAAAAATTGATTATATTTCTAGAAAGTTCTTTTTAAATTTAAATTATTTAAATTTTTAACTATTTTATTAAAGCATAGTTGACATACAATATCATATGTTTTAATTGTACAACATAGTAATTCAATATTTTTATGCCTTATAAAGTGATCACCATAAGTCTAGTAACCATCTGTCATTGTACAAAGTTATTATGATATTATTGACTATATTTCATGTACTGTACATTATATCCATGTGACTTATTTATCTTGGCATTTTAAGCATGATTTGAAATGTGCAAGCCTAGTAGAGGAGTTTTGAAATGATTATTGTAATCTCTTTTAAAAATTAATATTAAAATTTTATCAGTTTAATTTTAACATTTATTTTTATACTTTCTGTATAGATAATAACTCAATTGTTTATATGGAAAATAACTTGTATGTCTTTTAACATTAATCTATCCCTAGAATTTGGAATTATTTATTTATTTAACACTGGGTTGTAACCAAATTTTGAGGTTTTAAATTTCTCAGGTAGGTACATTTATCCCTGAGGTAACTTTAAAGACATAACATTGCCACTTAGTAGTAGCTTGAAACAAAATTTATTGCCAAAATAAGTTTTCTAACAGTGATATTTTTTTATAAATCTGTGTAGATCTCACAACTAATTTACATAAAAATATTCTCTGTTCAGTTGGTACCAAAAATAGTAGAAACCCAAATGACAAAGGATCCTTGTTGCAGGAGCTCAAACTGAAAAATTTATCAGGAAAAATATTACTTCATGATTAGATATTTAAAATTCATATGCAAAGATGCTCAACATTTCTATTCATTAGTGAAATGCAAATCAAAACCACAATGAGCTATCACCTCACACATGTTGGCTATTATTAAAAAGTCAACAAGCAAAGAGTGTTGGTAAAGATGTGGAGAAAAGGGAACCCTCGAGCACTATTGTTGAGATTGCAAATAGGTGCAGTCACTAAGGATAACAGTATAGAAGCTCCTCAAAAAATTAAAATTGAAATAACCATACAATCCAGCATTAAAAGCCCAGGGCAACGAAAAGATCATCTGCATGGATATTGAAGTCAACAAAAAAATTTAACAGGAGTACTGTTGGAGAGTGTGACAATGATCAAAGGAGTGAACGATTCTCATTTAAAGATAAGGGGAGATGAACTGACCTTAGGAGTCATAGATGACTGCAACCAGGGCATATAATGGGAGGCATGAACTGATGACACAAGTTTGAAGCTGGGTGCTTTTAGAGAAAAGGAAAATGGACTGGAAGTGGCAAACGGAAGCAAGGAGGATACCTACCACTTCACTAGGCCCACTTAATGAAGTGAGTGGAAAGGAAATCAATCATCATTTGAGAAGACTGTAAATAAGGAAGGTTCTCAGAGAAAATCCAGGAGTTCATTAAAGGAAGGTGGTAAAGTGAAGGTTCACAGAAAAGTCTGAGACTATAGAATAATTCTTTAGTAAGCTATCATGAGTTGCAATTCAGTAGTCACTGCGACAAGAGATGGTAGGAGTGTAATATAGGGTCAGAAAAGGCACTAGGCAGCACTACAACTCAGATAATCTAGGAATATTGGGTTTCTTCTGATTACTGACATCAAAGGTACAAAAGGATTTAATGAATTTAATTCTAATATTTCCAAGGCAGACAGTGGTGGCCAGGCTGTGAGTAGAAGGAGTGGGAGGGGTAGGAGGTCTTAAGAGGAATATGACTAGTTCTGAGCTCTCGCTTTTTTCCTGCATTGAAACACAGATTTTGGCAGATGAGGGTCTTAGTGCCAGTGCAATCTATCCCTCCTGACTTCTGTAGAAGAAAGTCTCCCATTTGGCAATGAAGCGCTCCACCTTGATAACAGGGCATCCATCATCCTTTGATGGCTGCCAGTGGCAAACTACAGAGAAATGGTCTTCTTTCAAGCACACAGGCTCTTTCTTGACCTGCCCTGAAGGAGGCCCATGAACACAACACTCACAAGAGAACCAGTAACTTTTTTGTGTTATGAACTTAACAAGCTTTCCTTTTTCTCTATTTCATGCAATTATTATTTTCATCTGCAAAAGTCTAGAAAGTTTATGGGAACTCTCTTTTCTTCCCATTCCCTAGAGATCTTCATTATGATTGTAGGAATGTGAACCAGAATGAAATTACGATTTAGTGAAAATTTAGTATATCTTTTATAATTTCTCATATCAGGGTTTATTATCATTTCAATGAGTTTTGGCTAAACTTTTAATAAATATGTCTATTGGAGTCAATTTTCACCTTTGAAATTGATAGTAAGCACTCATCATACACTAGTTACTGGAATACAACTTGGGTACACTCAAGACATCCAAAAGAAAAATGGTCAAAGAACAAGAGCTGACAATTCACAAAAGACAAAATGCAAATTTAAATTTAAGGAAAGTATGCTATCAATAAGCAAAATATTGCACAGTAAACCACAATGAGTTTTTCATTGTTGGCAAACAAATTAACAGAAATGTTTAAAGCAATAATAACCCAGCATTGGGATGCAAATTAGTATATAACTTCCTTGGAGGGCAGTTGGACAATAAATATGGTGATGTAAGTTTCCAAGTACAAATTTACTTTGATTCAGATATTTAATTTTTAAATATTTTTCTTAAATATAAACACATGCACACAGATAGGAACGAATATTCAGCTATGAGATTTTAGCTATTGCATGCTGCTAAATTAGAAAAATTTATAATTAGAATATGGTTTTTACATGTTAAAAATGCTAATATTTAATGCTAATAAATTAATGCTGACTTTATAATGCTGATAAATTAATGGATCTAGGCATTGGTCATCAGAAAAACACATACAATCCAATATTATGCACCACAACCACACCACCTGTGAAATATTATTGCCAAAACATGGAACCTGAATCTGAGCGAAGTTTTAGATCTAAGTACCTATTTTTAGGAAATGCAGTTGATAGAGGAATGTGTTAAATGGCATCAATGATACAATTGGTAAAATCCAGGACATGAGAAATACTATAGATCCATTGACCTATTTTTCTATTTTCTCTTTTCCCAAAAAAATAAATTACAAGGGTATAAAAAGAGAAATAAAGAGGAATTATTCGATTAAAAGAGATTTTCTGACCATTTTCAGTGTATGGATTTTATTTGGATATTGATTTGAACAATTTGGAGAGAGAGGGAAGGCAGAACGGAGGCAGAGAGGTATCAAGGATTTTTAAACACTGCTTAGATATTTGATATTTTATGATAATGATTTAAATTTTTTGAGGTGTGATAATAGTACTGTGATTATGCTTTTTAAAAGTTCTTATCTTTTAAAGGTAGCCTGGGAAATGGTTAAGGGCATAGATGAAATAAGACTGCCATGAGTTGATAGTTATTGAAACTGGGTCATGGGTGGTTCATTATATCAATCTTTCTTAAAACAGCAACGACCCTAAATATTTAACAATTTGGCTTTGATTTAATAATTTGTGGTCTATCCATGAGATAAAACAACATGCAGCCATTAAATGTTCTTTATATTATGTTATGTAGAATTTTAACAAAATTCAGACATTCAAAATGTTCATAAAATATTAATAAATGTAAAAAGGTTACAAAGCAGCATGCAAAAATTATCCCATTAAAATGCATAAAAAAAAAAACCTCCCAAATTAGCAGAAATTATCTCCAAAAAAAAAAAAAAAGGCATATAGAGGGAAATATAAGGTCATGAGACATTTAATTTTTTAGATAAGAAAATCTTAAGTATTATTTTATTTATAGTTAATTTTGATCAAGAACTTACTATTTATCAGTCATTGTGCTAGGACTTTACAAATTTCTGAAGCATGTTTGAATGTATGAGATAACTATCCTTATTTTAAGAGAAGCTGACTCAAGTACAAGAAATTTAAGTTAAGTAGCTAGAGAGAGAGGCAGGGTTCAAATTCAGGCAGTTTGACTCCAGAGCCTTCATGCCTAACTATTGCCTCTTGAGGAAAAGTCAGAAGAGGCAGAGTCTGGGGTCCTAAAGGGAGAAGTAAAAATGCATGGACTGAAAGTTCTGAGTGCATGGAAAGGCAGAAGCTGGATCCAGAGCAGAAGCAGCATCATTTCCGCGTTGAAGGAGGGGTCCATGAGTGCAGTGGTAATGTGTGTGGAGTGGCAGTTCCTATCTTACTAGAAAACCTTTTTTTTTGCACACAAAAAATCTAATATAAATATGTAACTTTTCAAAAGTTTAAATTTTTCAGCTTTATTTATTTTATAATAAATCTTTTTTCTTTTGTAAAAAATATATTTCTGTATACTACACATGATAAAGATTACAGATTCTGCATTTTCTATTCTAAAAATAGAAATCATTTGATTGAGCTCTCTATGTACAATGCCACATTCTACTAGTTACTGTTTGATATTTATATGTAAAATAAATATTGAGCATCTACTTTGTGCTTGGAATATTATTTAAATATTCATGGTGAATGAGATCTATATAGGTAGAGCATCCCCAATTCTCATGAAGCTCATAAAGTAAAGAGATCAGCAAAGATTTTCCATAAATAGTAAATATTTTATGCTTTGCAAGCTACTCCACCTTAATGCAAATATTAAACTGTTATTATAGTTGAAATTGGCCGAACACTATATAAAGAACATAGCTGTGTTCTGATACAAATTTATTTACAAAACAGGCAGTGGGCTGGATTTGACCTGATAGCTATAGTTGCCAACTCTGTTCTAGGCTGGTAATGCAGTTCTTTGTATGGTAAATTTTTAGTAATAGTGAAAAAATATTTTGGAAGCAACAATGGAAATTTAAGAGGCTACAGTTTGTTCTTACACAGCTCTAGTCCCATGTTATTTGAAGTTGAAGTAGAGTGACAGACATTCTTGTTTGTCCAGACCAATGCTTATATCTGCTACATTGGTGTAGCAGATGGCTAAAGTCAGGCTCCCTCCCCAACACCCTTAGCAGCTTACAGGTAGGAACTCAGCACTTCTCCCCTCTGTAACCACATGCCATAAGCAAGCGCGGGCTTCAATTATCCGGCAGTGTGCCACTATTGTCTAACTTGCGTATATAAAGGCGCGCTCCGCCTCCGAGGCTGGCCGTGCCCTTGTTGGAATAAAGAGCTATGTCATGTTGCCTACGGCTACCCTCATTTTGTTCCAACTGCCGGAGCCTCGTGCCCCTTACCTCAGTACCTCGAATCTGCAGCAACACAGTTGGTATAATAAAACACAAGCCCCCTCTCCCCTTTTAATTCTATGAGTGTTCAGTTAGTACAATAAACTGCTGTGGTTATCCTAAGTGTAGGAGATAAAACAATGATCTCCCTCAATAGAAATAAGGAATCATATACTCAGGGCAAAACAATGGCAAGAAGATTTAAAGAAGTTTCTTTTTTGGAGGAGGTTTTCCAGAGGGCATATTAGAAAAGGCCTGGGAAAGAAGAGCAGTGGAATTCTTATTTAATGATGCCTTAGACAGTTTGGGCTGCTACAACAAATACCACAGAATGGATGGCTTATAAAACAACAGAAATTGATTTCTCACAGCTCTAGAGGCTGGAAGTCTAAGATCAGGGCACCGGCACGGTCAGGCCCTGGTGAGAGCCCTCTTTTGGGTTGCAGGATGCTAACTTCTTATCATGTCATCACATGGGGGAAGCTTCAGAGCTACCTCTAGGGCCTCTTCTTATAAGACCACTAATACCATTCATGAGGGTTCTACTCTCATGACCTAATTACCTCTCAAAGGTCCCTCCTCCAAATACCATCACATTGGGGATCAGGTTTCAACATATGGATTTTGGGGAGGACAAAAACATTCAATCCATAACAAATGATATGTATTAAAAAGGAAGGAAATAGTTGGAGCATGGGAAGTAGAGACACAAGAACAGTAAAGGAAGGAGAGCGTCTGGGAGGGAAATTAAAGATATACTGATTTCTTTGATCCATATAACAATTGATAACTTGTGTCTTCTTTTTTAAAAAGTCTAGCCTAGATTATTGCCTTATCCTTACTGCAAAGCAAGGCAAGAGTTCTTCAGGCAAAAGTTCAAAGAGGAATAAATAATCTAATGAAAGGGCCTGCTCTCTGAAAATTTACATTCCTATTTGCTAAATATAGTTGGTTTTCAAAAAACAGCTAGAGTTAAGATAAATATTTCAGAATTTGTTTCAGAATTTTAGAACTAAATTCAGAATGTTTATCCACACCAGATATTTCAAGCTACATCCAAAGTGTTTTCTGTTGATTTTTAAGACCAATATTTTCTCTCTACCTGCTGCCTCCTCTCTGCCAGCAAAATCTTGGTAAAGTTTTCCTCTTATTCCCTAAGGCAGGATTAGTCACTCTGTCTTCTGGGTTCCCTTATGATACTGCATTCATACACATACTTGGAAATAGATTGGCTATGAAGAGAATAATCCTTACTTTTCAAGATGAGGCCTTTCCAAGCCATAGGGAGGACCCTACTACCTGTTCATGAGATTATATGTTTTTTGTGATATTGACAAATATAAAATATTTAAAAACCAATTGGATAAGTCACCTCTCTTTTCACTCCACCTTCTCCTACTTTGCATCTCTCTAGTGTCCATGGTTTCAGGGAAGCTGCAGGCATTTCTGGGATCTGACTGAGGTGATATGTTGAGCCTGGAATTAGTAGGCTATATTTATGTGCTTCACAGTCATTTCCAAGTGCAGTTGTGTTATTGTTAGCCTAGCAGTTCCATGTTGAAACAGCTTCCAGCTGTCTCCTGTGTAGGCTCATCCAGTCTTGCAGATCAGTAGTTATACGGTCATATGTAGGTGTCTTTTGGTCAAGTCTATATGCGTGGAAGAGGAAAAAGGATGCAGGGTCTGCATCAGTAACAGAGACCCTCCTTGCCTGATGTCCTTCTCAGGACAGCCTACCTCTAGGAGTTGAGGCAGGAGGAGGTAAGTGGCTCACACTTAGGACTCTATAAAGAGTTACACACCAGATTGGCAGAGGCAATCATGGGCCTGCTATGTAATTCTACTTGTTCCTTAGCCCAATTTTGTTTCCTTTTTTCCTTTTAGTAAATAATCTCTAATGAATATCTCATACCCCAATCTCTGCCTCTGCATTTGCTTCTGGATAATCCGATTTGTGGCAATAATCTTAGTTTAGAAAATTCTGTTCAAAAGTAATTTCCACAAAATGGTAAAATCATGACTCTTATACAATAGAAGTGAACAGATGTTGAAAAACTTTTTTTATTCATGGTATGAGGCAGAGGCTACAACTGATTGAAAGTACAAGTCAAAACAGTACAATTTAATATAGAATAAAGGTAAGTCAATATTAATTGCAAATGGAAACAAAACCAGCTTTTTCACAGGGTAAAGGAAATCAATTAAATCATTTCTGGAGGAGAGATACTGTCCAATTATCAGTAGTTACAATTTATAAAGAATTGCAAAATAACTCAAAGACAATGAACAGGGCTGGAACTCGATAACCCAGAAGAGGATACTATAGAAGATGCATAGTTTTCCATTGAAACACATTTTTTAAAATACCTCTTATTTGTAAAAGTGCTTTTCATTCCACCTCCTTTTTTATTTTCAAAAGAAATTACAAATGAGGTTTAGTCAGTAAAGTCCATTGGGTTTTCAACATACACACATAGATAAAAATGCTTTTTTAAAATAAACTTCTAATGAATTAAATAATAAAAAATTCAACAACCTTAAATAGCTATATCTGACTCCCTACAGCTAAAAATCAAACACAATCAATATTTAGTCTAATATTTACTTTATTATTCAAACATAAGCTTTCTGCTAACACAGATATAAACCTAAGTAGGCTCATTGAACAATTAAACAGAAAAATATTATGATCATGTTTAGTACCTTATAAATATAAATGCTAAATGATATAGTGACTAAAATATAAAAATATTGAATATAAATACATAATCTATAATAATATTGTCAATATGTTGGTGACCTAAGAAGGAGGTTTAGAAATGTATAAAATTATGTCTGAGTAAACAGCAACTCAGGGCCCAATTCATTTGTTTTTTAGAGAGCATTACAAATTCACAAATGAGATCAGGTTCTGTTGGATATCTTTCAAGTTCAATTTTACAAGTATAAATTATGTCATAATGAAAATTTATAGAACAAAATCTAAAGTCTTTTGGAAATTTGTGGACTTTAAATTTTATAAAATGTTTTTGGTCATACTGGACTTTTATTAATATTTTACAATGTTAATGCTTACATTTTTTAATTAAAATGTTTGAAGGGTGACAACAGATTTTCCATGATTGATGTGAGTAATTTTAAATAATGTGTTTGATATTTTAAGGGTGCTATTTATTCTTCCCAATCCAGCAATGTGTATGGGTGGTTATTTGTACAATTCTTTCACATTGAATGGAAGAATAGAGTTCTTTGTGTTCAAGAAGATATTTGGAAGCCTGTTCTAAAGATACAAAATTGCTCTCGGAAAACACTAAGAGAAAACAGGCTGTATTGTTCTTCCTCAAAGAGTACAAAAGGCAATCAAACAAGTGAACTAGAATATGGTAATTATTCAGAATGTTGATGGAACTCTTAAGAAGAGTAAGCCACGGAAGAGAAATGCTTTTCTGGGGATGGATTTTCTGAAAAATCTGTTAAGGGTGGAGTGAGGAGAGGGTACCAAACTTCTGCTTCTACATCGCACAAAATAATCCATTTGTGTAATCTACCAAATCGTATTTCGTAATTTAGTTTATAGAGCATGGAAGGCTCAATTGAATTACGGAAGAGATAACAAATAAACATAAAGGGGGAAAAAAGGAAAATAAAAGACGTAAATGAGGATAATAAAGGTGTTATTTCCAGAAGAGCTCAACATGTCAGGATTTGAAGAAGCAGGAACCTTTGCACTCCATCTAGTTTACAAGGCAGCCTGCAACAATGGAGATGAATTAGACTCAGGAAACAAATGTCCTTGGTGTTAATTCCCTTACAGTTTTCTTTTCTTCAGAAATTCCTTGAAGATTGGATGATATGACCTAATCTATATATTCACATTTTTGTAACTTTACTTCTCAGTGTGACAACTAAGCCCATAATGCAAATACTCAGAATACGAGATTTTGAAAAAATCAAAAGAAACAAAGCAAAAAACTTTATTTCTCTCTCTCTCTCTCTCTCTCTCTCTCTCTCTCTCTCTCTCTCTCTCTCTCCCCCCTTCCCCCATCTCCCTCCCTCTCTCCATATATTTAGTCAGTAGTTGTAATGGCTGCACAATCACATTGGAATTTATAATTGTAATTTTAGAGTGGGGGACAACTTGTTGGCACTTGAAGTACACTTGCATTGGCCTCAAGTGATACGTTTTTGTTGACTGACTCTATTATTGATGAAAACATCGATGTGGCTCCTCATTGGGTTGTAAAATATTGTGGTTATTTTAAGTTGCCCTGATTTTCTTATTTTTTTTTTTAATTTTTTATTTTTTACTTTTATAACTCTCCTTTTTATGGCAAAACCAAGTGCTTTAGCGTGAATGTTTATAGAAAGGTGTGTGTGTGTGTGTGTGTGAGGGGGGCAAGTGGATTGACTCCCCTAATCCCTGGGCTCTTCAAAGGTCAACTGTCTTCTCTTAAATCACCTAGTAATCACCTAGTGTAACCCTGTAAATCTTCACTTCTTCAAAATGACTTTTTTTCTCTCCTTGATTCAAACTGGCCTTGGGTTCACTTGCTTCATTTCTTTCCTTATCCTCCTGCATACTCCTGTAACTACTACCTTAATCATTAAGCCCTTAGGTTAGCATCAAAGGGTTTTAGAAGCAAAGCCTCAGGTCTGTTCACCACAGAAACAGACTTTAGGTCAAACTAAAGTAAAATCTTGCAGCTCCACGCCCATGAAGGAAGACCCTGACAGCATCCCCTTGAAATCAGACAGAATGATGCCATGACTGACATCAGGAGCTGATGCAATGATCAACTGCCTCTTACCCTAGCCCTGACCCATCTGTAGAGTCCATGATCCCAACTTCCTCAGCTACTAATGAGTTTTGCCCTGTATAACTCATCCCTTAGAGGCCATCGGAGAAGCCAGGACTTTGAGCGCTAGCTTACCTGTATCTCTGGGCTTGGCACCATTTCCTTAAATAAACCTCTACTTTCTTTGCTGCAAACTTCTGTCTAAGTGTCTTTTGACATTGCCTTGTGTAGTCAAAATGAACTTCTTGAGTTCGGTAACACTAGTTCCTGCTATCTACTAATTATAATTATTAGTATGCTTTACGACTTAATAATAAGTATAAAATATGATGAATACAATTTTTTTAGCCTCATACATATATATGTGTATTTATTATATGCACAGTGAATTGTCCTATTTCATGCAAGGTTATCACAAAATAATTTTATTATTCAGACTCCCACTACCCATTTAAGCTTATTCAGTGGGACCACGTCCTCCCTTGCATCTGGATGCGAACTTACGTTGAACTATAACTTGACTTCTTGGTGATCGAAATCCCTATAGGCATTTTCCCATTTTGATTCCAAAATTAAGTAAACTTGATTTTAAATTGAGATTTTCTCTCTTCCTCTAGCTCAGGGGTTCCCAACCCCCAGGCTGTGGATGGGTACCCGTCCTCAGCCTGTTAGGAACTTGGCAGCACAGCAAACGTGAGAGGCAGGGCAGAGAATGAAGCTTCATCTATATTTCCCAGTGCTAGCATCACCATCTCAGCTCCACCTCAGATCATTAGGCATTAGATTCTCATCACTGGTCCCTGGTACCAAAAATGTTGATTTCCTGTCGTCTTACTGCCACCTGTGCTGTACATAACACTACTTTACTCATTCAAGAAATTTTTGGAGCACCTCTTCTCTACTGGTTAGTATGCTAACGATCCCTTCTTCGCACAGCTGCAACCTGCTCCTGGAGAATCAATCTTGAGCCGTATCTTCCCAGATAAGAAAGAAAAATAATTGAAACACTAACCACAAAAGAGGTAAGAAGGAACAGTCTTCTGGTTGACCTATCCTCATCCCCACATTAAATAACATACTCACCAGTACCAGAATAGATTCAGAGCAACCCATATAAGGCCAAAGAGGGGGTGGGAACCCAATTCTAAGAAATCTCCATGCATTCCAGGGAAACTTATGAATATTTCTCCCCTTAATTAAAATTAAACCAGGCCCTAACCCCAAGAACATGAAAACTTGTATGCCAATTGACCTTGGGGAGACTCATCCATTCTTTTTCGGAGTGTGGTACATCAAGATTTGCTTTATAAACCTTTCTGTCTGCAAAATCCTTTTGCTCACTCTATTATCCTGAAAAGAACAATTTCTGCCCCCCTTTTTTCCCTGGCTTTACTGAAATGTAACAGACAATTAATTGCTTGTATTTGCATTATACAATTCAATGAGCTTTTTTATTTTTTCAGTTATAGAGGGCATACAATAATATATTAGTTTCAGTTGTACAGCATAGTGATTAAAGATCTATATAACCCACAAAGTGATCACCTCACTAAATTTAGTACACCTCTTCCCCCTTACGTATTTATTACAACATTATTCACTAGTTTCCTTATGCTATGCTTTATATCTCCAGGTCCATTTTGTAATTATCCATTTGTACTTCTTAATCCCTTTGCATTTTTTTGCCATTCTCCCCAACCCCCCTGCCATTTAGTAGCCCTCAAAATATTCTCTGTATCTACGAGTTTATTTCTGTTTTTGTTGTCGTTATTTATTTTGTTCTTTAGATTCCACATGTATGTGAAATCATGCAATATTTGTCTTTCTTTATATGACTTATTTCATTTAGCGTAATTCACTCTAGCTGCATCGAGGCAATGTGCTCTTTCTTTCCTGACTCACTGATAATGCTTTCAAGGAGCTTACAGTCTTATAGTCTGGTCAACGGAGGAAGATAATAAAGAATTAAACACATAAATATAAACTAAAAAATAATAGTCATGAAATACACAAATGAAAGAAACACATTAAAAGCTGTGATTGAGCTCCATAGAGACAACCAAAATCTGATGGTAATCTCTGCAAATTATTTCCCAATCCAGCTTTTTGGACATAGCAATGTTGCCTATTCACATAGTACAACTCAGACTGGGGTCTGAAATGTAACTGTTTTACAAAAAGCTTGGGAATAGCCAGAGTGCATCATCTAGAGTGAACAACCAATCTCCTGAAATAAGTTGTGAGTCTTAGAATCCATGGGATAAAAGCTATGTACAGGGTCACTACCTACAGACTGCAGATCAGGTTCCACCAGCGTGAAGCTGCAGGCATTTATACGTTTTACAGCCTATGTCCAACAGCCCTGTGAACCAGAGTCCAATGCCTATCTGAAAAGATGAACATTAAGTCTATTTACTTTCTTTTGGGGAATGTGTCTTACCATAGTGAATTGATCAAGACACACACAATGACTCACATTACATATCCAAAACCCATATTATACAGCTTTTAATAACACTATTCTTAGGATGAAACCCACTCTCTCTAGGTAGCCCTTCTCTAAATCGCCTTCAATTCCTTGTTGCAATATTTGCTCTGTTATTGAGTAAAAAAGATACTTCTTGTGCATCTATCTGGTAACCAATTTAGACCAATCTATCACTTGAAGAAATTCTTGGACAAAAATTCAAAAATGTTCCAAGAACAAATAATGATCTTCAGATATAGTTCAACCTAAATCAAAATTTAAGTAGAAAATATTTTCTAAATATTCAAGGGCACATATTATTCACATTTACATGTGTATTTAAAGCATCTGAGTTGAAATCAGCTTGCCAATAATCAGAACTTGTAAGAACAATGCATAAGGAATTGCTTAAATTTCTCATCTAAAGGATAGCATCAAAGGGTCATTTTTAAAAATGAAGTAAAGACCTTACATAAAGAAATTTAGCATCCACTATAAAGGGAAAAAAAACTATTTATAAATTCCTTAAATCACAACTTTTCCAATCCAGATCCATCAAGTACCTGATTAATCATGTTTGACTCTACACGCAACTGAGCCATTTAAAACTCAAATGGTTCTATTACTATCTGTGTGCTCTAGCATCTAATCAGTGCCTAGTTGAAATATTCTATAAAGACCTGGGTGAAGAAATGAAAGGATTAATTTATCAGTTAAAATTCAACCACCTAAAAGCTTCATGACAAAGGTCAATAATTTAGATAATTAAAGGCCCAATTCATCATTTTACATTTTTAATCCAATACTAACTGCTTGGCAAATTGTTGTGAGAATGTTTAGCACATTATAAGTGAGAGCTGTTATTATTATTGTTTTAAATAAATGATATGAATCTGTTTAGAGGTAGATTTGTATGTAGTGGGCTCCAAACAGGCAACAAAGAAAGCATCTATAATATCGGTAAAACTATTTACTCAAATTGAAGAAAGTATAGTCAGTAAACTCCCAGCCATGATGGCAGGTCCTGAATGATACTCTACCAAGGTTAATAGGAAACATCATTATGGCCAATAATATTCACATACATGATCTTTGTTATAGAGTCTTAGCTATTTTTTATTATTGTGTAGCAATAAGTTCATCCTTTTATATTAGCAGACAAAAGACATGTTGGGGAGTCTCTAAAGGTGCATTTATAGAAAAGCTGTCACTTGAAAATAAACCTTCTATCCCAAGTCTGTTATAATTTTCAAAATTTCAGCCTACTTTTTTTCCAGGCCAATTTTAGTGGAAATATAAAATTTCACAGAAGATAATATATTAGTGATAAGTGGATGTTTTTAAAAACATATGCTGATAAGAAGATTTCTTTATGTTTAACATATAACTTTCTTCTTCCTTACCTCATTCTTGTTTCCTCTTAGAAATGTCCTATAAACAGCTCGATAAAAATGGATGATTGAGTGATGATTATAAAACAATGTTAATGTATTCAATGCCATTGATTTTTATACTTCAAAATGGTTGAAATAAAAAATTTTATGGCATGTATATTTTACCACAGTTTAAAAAATAGATTACTGGATGTAGAATAGATTCCCACATAAAATATGATTGTGCTAAATAATGAAACATATTTATTTATATTTATATATTTTAAACTGGATTAGTTCATGAGGGTAGAGAAATGAGAGAGAGCATCAAAATCTCCCTTCTTTCTCTTTCTCTTGAACCAGAGCTCTCATCAGATACCTTGCCCACTCTTCTGAGTCCACCCAGACAAAATTAAGCATTTAGACTTTTTTAAAAAAAGACTTAATCTGGGCCCTTAAATTACTGGCTACCTGTGGCTGAGATGGAGGAGTGAGACCATAGATGAGGATTTCTTTTAAAGCTCCATGAAATTTTTTTTTATAGGCTAAAACAACCCAAATGGATATAAATGCCAATATTTTTGCTCATCAACAGCTATAGGGACCAGGCTAAGTTTACATTTTTTTGTCGTAAAAAAAAAAAAATTATGTTTTAGTAAAAAACTATTGTCTAGATCTTAGAGTATACCTCTTTGAATTATCTCATTATGACTCTATAGAAGCTATTTTGCAATGGCATTAATTGTAGGTAACAATGCAAAATAATTCTTGTCTATAGACAAAGAAATTTTTTCCTGTCTGGGTAGAAGTTCAATTGACTCTATTCTTTTTTCCCCTCTCTGTGGAAAAACCAATTTTGTACCCATCTACATATTTACTTTAATATTTTTGATCTATAAATGTGTGTCTAAGCTTTGGATTCTCATTTGATCATGTTATGACATCTGCCTAGTTCTCTCATTGATTACAAGTAACATCTTTAATATCTGTTCGTTTTTATATCTGTATGAGATCATGATATTTTATTTTTTTTTGAAAATTATCTGTAGTGTTTGCTTCGGCAGCACATCTACTAAAATTGGAAAATTATCTGTTAGCAAGGACAAGAGAATTTTGTTTTCCTTTAGATAGGGGGATAAAAGGAACATTTTTAAGTTTGTCATTTATAGAGCCCTGTTTACCAGTTAGGATAAGATTCACATCAGAAAGTTTATTCTGTAATAAGGATTATGTTGTCAACTGACAACATAATACACGCACACGCGCACACACACACACATACATATATGTAACATATGCTTAATAAATATTATACTATGGCTCATTTGTTACTAAAATTCCAAAAGATTGTGCAAAATAAACCATTGGTAACATTTTATTTTATTTTTTCTACAAAAAAAGTTTCACAGCCAATAAACTACCCTTCCTCCCCCCGACCCAAAATGGTACGGATTTGTCAGCAGTTGATTGATCAAACTTCAAATTATTTTTAGAGTGAGAACACACGAAGTGACATTTTTAAAATAACTGAATTTCAAAAAGCATGTTAGCTTCTACAGTGTCTTTAATAAATACTTTCAGGATAAGTTTAAACCTTTTTTTACAAAGGTTAAAAAAAATCAAGTTACTATTGAATACATCAAGCAGAAAAAATCTGCAATGTGTATTTCTGTAGAAACAACTCAGAAATCTGTTTACTTAAAATTCTGGCCAAAGCTTCTAATATATTCTGTAATTATATGCTTTTAAGCATGTTATACCAGTTGAATAGGTGGATTTAGAAGGCTGGAGACCCAGGAAAAGCCAATAATTCAGTTGGTGTCTGAAGGCAGGAAAGAACTGATATGCCAGCTCAAGGCAATCAATCGGTCAGGAGAAGTTTTACCAAGGTACTGTCAGCCTTTTTGTTCTATTCAGGCTCTCAAATGACTAGATGAGCCCACACATATTAAGAAGCAATCCCCTTTACTCAGTTTACCAATTTAAATGTTAATTTCACCCAGAATCACCCTCATGGAGATGCTCAACATAATGTTTGACCAAATGTCTGGGCATCTTGTGACCCAGTCAGGCTGACACATATAAATTAAACCATCACAGTAGGTTAGTGAAATCAGAGCTTGAGAGACTGTGTTAACACATCCTCTCACAATATTCTCCTAAAGTTTGCTTCTCTAGATAACAACAACAAAATTAAAAAGTCTAGAATATCACTTGCACGGAATCTTCCACCAATTTATAAGCCAAAGTTAACTCTTGGATTTTCTAACAGGTGTTAATGACCTTGGCCAGAGGTCAGGTAGGATGGACTGGATGGACTGATTGTGTATTTATTTACATTTGATTTTGACTGTAGAAGGTAATGCTTGCTCTCCTGTTACACCAGAGTCTCTGTAATTTGCTACTTCAATGATTCTAGAAAACATTGATAGATAAATAGCACTTCAGCTAGAAAATTAGGTGAAGGGAATAAGAAATACACATTTCCTCATATAAATGGAGAATTGGGACAAAAAGACATATATTAACATAAACAAGGCTGAAAGAATGAGAATCAATATTTATATTACATTTCATGTAATATTACTGATAGCATTTTAGGGACTTTTCATAAACTGGCTCATTTAATTCCCATGATAACTCTATTTGGTAGGCTTCGTTATTCCTAGTTCATAGGTAAAGATTGTAAGAAGCACAGTTGGGATTGGTACCCGGTACCCTGGTCTGTTTGATTTAAAAAACACTGTGTTCATCCCACTTTCTCACACAGTTTTATTATATCTATAGATTCTGTCTTCTCTTTCACCTTGTTTCCTTTTGTCAAAACATTAAATATGGAAATTATATAAAAGTTGAAAATAAAAAATGTAATTTATTATTTTCCTATATTTTGGAATCATGCAAACTATTATTTAATTTAGAATATTTAACATGCAAATATATATATATATATTATATATCATATATATATCCTTTTGGTAAACTTGGTTGCTGTGAGTAGAACCTAGATTCTGCTGGCCACTAGATTAACTGGTAAAATTTTGATTCTTGACTTAAAAATTGAGAAGCAGAACTTGTATCCATGGTGACTCCACAAATGTGCCAACACCTGGCAAAGCTCACTCAGAAACATCTTGTCAATGTCTTTCAGAAATGCACATAAAAAGAAAAACAAGATAATGAAAAATCCATTGAAAAGCAATTCATGAGTAACAGACGATTAAGAGAATACAACTAAATACATATTTGTTTCCCATGTGCAAGTCATTGTGAAAGCAAAGATGAACAAAATATAATCCTGGCCCTCAGAGAGCTAATACTTTTATAGGTAGAGGTAAGTATATATAGAAATCACAATACATATTAAAAGTGATGGGGGGGTTATAAATAAAATCACAAAGTGCAAAGATTTGTTGAGGAGGAAGAATCTGTATTGGGTTTGAATGAGGGCAAATTGATAGATGAGGGCAGTGAGAAATAATATGATTAAGTGCCCTGAGGTAAAAGTGTCAGTCAGTAATGTCACGTAATATGGTTTCACCAGGGCCACTACCCCACCCATTGATTGGCTTTAAGAGTTTGAAGTAATTTATTCTACAGTCACCAATGACTTTCATGTGGTTAGTTCTCATAGATGTATATCAGTTATTTTATCCGACATGTCAGCAAAAATTGGGACTATTAATCACTTTCTGCATCTAGAAGGTTTCCTTCTTCATCACACATCTCCTTTGAACTCTAGATGTCACCATGTCACCACAAAGAGCTTCTATAGGCAAATTAAAACCATTATACCTGAAGCTGAAAGTGAAGTTATGCTTTATTCCCCCTTCTCCCCCATTGTAAGCCTAGAATCACTCTAGTGTTTTGTTTTGTTTTGTTTTGTTTTTTTGTTTTGTTTTGTTTCGTTTTTCCAAAGCAAATAACATGATCACCCAACTAGTTGCTAAAATCAGAAATTCAGGAGTTATTCTTGATACCTGTTTTTCCTCAATAACAAGAAATCCAGTGTATCCAGACTTATGTCTATATTCCCTCCAAATATCTCTTGAAACCACATCTTCTCTCTCCTTCCTTCACTATTCTTTAGCCACAATGGCTTGTACTGCTGTCTAGAATTTAAATTACTTCTTCCTACTATGAGGATTTTGAATATGCTGTATGTACCATTTGGGGCTTTTTATCCTATCTGTTCCACAATTAAAAATCTCAATTTTCAGATCACAGTTCAAACACAACTTTCTTGATGATAATGTTTATAATCTTCCAGATTAGACATTTTTATCAATTACATCTTCTCATAACTCCTATAGTTCTCTATGTCAGTTATTACGAATCATAGCATGAAGATCAATTTTGTAATTACTTATTAAACTAGTTCATTAATAATTATTAGAATATAAGTTACCTGAGAGCAGGGACTAGCTGCTTGGTATTAACACATAGTAGAATTTAAATATATATTGATGAATGAATATCAGAATAAATTGACAAATGAACTAGAGGCAGGGGGCTGGAAAGGGAGCTTGTACTAAAACAGAAGTAGTTGGACTAGAATAGATGGTAAAGTTTTGAGAAATGGTAAAAAAAGTAAAATTAGTAATCATGATTATTTTAGAATATACATTAGAGAGAGGGAGAATCAAGGAGGGCTCTTAAATTTCAAGTTTCATTGAGTGTGTTCATTGATTATTTAGTATAAGAAGTCCTCAGAGGTGAGGTTAGAGACTGAGGAATACCAACAGAAAGGGGATGGACTAACAGCAGAGGAGAACAAAGACAGGAACGAAATATGAGGATAGAGAAAGTTTTTATGATGAATAATGTAAATATCCTGTCCCTTACCAAAATTCTAACTAGTATAATTAATTAGATAGACCCATGGGTTCCTATTTTATTCAAAGGATTATAATACATTAATATAATTATTTATTTTTAGGCTCAGATGTGGCTAGTGGGAGTCATTTCATATGATTTCTCCGTCCCTTTAACATGTCCCCATCATTTGAGCTTTGCTTACTTTCTGGCACAGTGATAACTTCCAGGCTCACTTGGTGCTTCTTTTCTCTAGCCTTGAAATCAGCCATTTTTTAAAAATGAGGAGTCCTGGTTCCTTTTAGTAGAGAATAGTATCAGAAATTAAGATCTGGGTGTTAGGTGTACATACACATATACACACACACTATATGTATATATACACACATTTACATCTATAGTTGCTTATCAATCTACCTATCCATCTACCTGCTCGTCTGTCTGTCCATCCGTCTGTCCATCCATCCATCCATCCATCCATCCATCCATCCATCCTTCCATCCATTCTTCCATCCATCCAAATCCATGAATTAACATTGATATCTATAGTTCCTATCTAACACCATGAGATTTTTGTTTAGTTTTCTCCTTTTTAATATCAATCTATCTTTTTTTTTTGACAGTGAGATACCTGGCTCTCATTATTCTTAAACTATTTACTAACTTTATCAATCTCCTTGTGTGTAACAAATCTGCAACTATCATCATTGTCCTCTGCATAGAGAGCTTTTTTCTCCACTTTAAATATGATAGTCCTCACCAGGCTGATTCCTACACAGAAGCCCACTTGACCCCTCTTGGGCTATGATACTCCTAGCTGGACCACCTTCTTCTGCAAAAGTCCTCCTCACCCTGCTCAGATTTCCATATCCGTTGTCAGGCCACCCCCCAGCACAGATGCCCTCCTTGCTCTGTAAAGGTTCCATTGCTTCCTGTACATATGTTCTTTACACCCCACTACCAAAGCATACATAGCTGAGACTCATCTAATACCTTTTGGACAGAAAGGTAAATTTGATTTTCTACAGACTGTGTAATCCATGTACATTACATCTTTATTATTATTATTATTATTATTATGTAAAGAGCTTTTGGGTTGAGTCCCAGCTTTCCTGTGTGATCTTCAATTCCTAGGACCTTGGTTTCTTCTCTTCATATGAGGGTGTTGAAATCATTTTTGCATCAGGGGCTTGATGTTATTTGTTTCCTTTGTTTAGGTCACTCTGCTTTCAGTATAAAATTTATTTTGCATCTAGATTACCTAAAAATATTTGATGTTTAGGTCTCCCCATGACCACTTCCCACAGAGACTTAGGCCTGGACATCTAAAGTTTTTCCTAAACCTCAAGCATGCTGAATAGAGAAATGATGAAAACACAGCTCTTTTCCAGCTATATTTCTTTATGTCCTACCTTTTGCTTATTCATTTTTTCAATATCGTATTCTTATTTGGAGTTTCTTTTTCTTTATAAACTCAATTCAGCATGCTTCTGATGACCCCAAATTTATCTCAGGATATTATTTCAGCTTTGGTTCCTACTAATAATGGTTTCATTTCCCCCTCTAGGTTTCCAGTTTAAATTTCTGTGAAGGATAATATGATTGCCCAAGTTGTCTGTTAGAAAATACTGTAGGACCCTTGGGCTGGGAGAAGTATTACTTGGTTTATATCTCTAGGTGCTGTAGGTGGCAACAGTTTTGTTTAAAAAGAACAATGTTCAAGACAGGTACAATTGATTCGTCTAGTATCAGAACAATAGCAATAACATTAACAACGACAACAACAAAACAGAATCAGAATTGAAAGCTAGAAGCACATTGATATCACAGTTACACAGAAGAATCCAACTGTCTAATCACTTTTTAATAGGTATGCCGAATCAGTTATTGGTATTATGATGTGTTTGATACCTAATTTATGAAATATGTAAGAATTATTTTAAATGTTTCCAAGCATAAAAAGGACCTTTAATTCTGTACAGTTGTATTCATTTCTTGGACAAGGTTATTTATCTGATTCAAATTTTTAGGTTCTATTTTTCAAGTTTTTATGAAAACCATTCCTGCTATACTCAGTTTATAATAATAATGTTGACCTACTGAATTTTCCCTTAGAAAATATCTCTTATCTATCTGTAATAATGATTTATGTATCAAACTAATAAATATTATTCACTTTACCATATTTAAGCTACTGCAGGTGATAGGCAGAAGCCTAACATTTTTATTTACAAAATATATGCAGTAAAGATATTTTATAATTTTGTGACAAGTATACCAAACATATTTTTTCCAAGCCAGAGAGAGAGAGAAGAAAATGAATGAGGTGGACGGAAGGAGTGAGAAAGGGAGAATAGAGTGCTGAGCTTAAATAAAAACAGCTGTTTTCAGCATGTAATTCAATAACAAATATTCTTAAGGTTTTTCAATGTGCCTTGAGTTTTATTAAACACAATTTGAGGCATATTTCATCAACTTGATACATATAATTAAAATGTAGTTTTAATTACATTTACATTTAAATGTAAATATACCACTTTTTCCTACTGACATCAGGTCAGTATTCCGGAATGACTTCTAGATTAGGCAGCCAGCCACAAGTATGGCAGAAAGGTGCTTCACTCTGGAACACAGTACAGTAAGTTCTCACTTAATGTCAATGATAGATAATAGGAAACAGGAACTTTAAGCAAAATGACGTATAACAACACCAATTTCACCAATTGATATGAACAAGAGTTAAGTTCCTACAGCACATGTCTGGTCACAGAAATATCACCAAACTTCTAAATAAAGACCCAAAACATTTCTAATATTAAATACTGAAATAAATGTGAGCTATACATATATTTAAGAAAGATTAATAAAAACAAGATTATTTTCCAACCAGCTTATTCCATTTTAGGGTCATAGGTGGCCTGAGTGGATCTGGTAGCTTAGGGTACAAGGCAGAAACCAACCCTGGACAGGACACCCTTCCATCACAGGGCCACCCATACCCCCACCCACACCCTCTTAGACTGAGCAATGTAGACACGCCAATTCCCCTTATATGCACATCATCAGAATGTGCAAGGAAATAAGAGTCTCCAAAGAAAACCCATGCAGATGTGGGGAGAATGTGCAAACTCCACACAGACAGTGGCCATGGTCATTAATAATTTTTTTTTTTCTCACCAACTTATAGCAACATGACATTGATTGAAACAATGCTATTCTAGGACCTGCTGTATCAGGAAGACAACAAAGACTGTCTTCTAAAAGACTGCTGGGAAGTCACATGAAATTCATACACATGTCCTAATTCAATCCTGGCTCAGGTTATAGGGGACACTAAGTTGCTAGCGTAGCCACTGGCTTTTGATTGGATTCTAATGTCTCTTTGCTCTGGTTTTGTGCAAGTATTTGCAAATAGAGTCAACTCATGTCCTTTTGAAGCAAATGGAAGGATTAACTCCCCTAACATGAAGAATTTATCAAATGCTTCTTTAACTGCACTAAGGATTGCTCAAGTTAAACATTCTTAACTTTTTTTTTTTTAAGCACTTGTTTATTAGCAGGGCTCTAGTTAGACAGGAAATAAGAAGGAGAAAACTTGCATTAGTATAGGTGGCCATGCCAGGTAAAGTGGGCAGACTGCCACACTAACTATTTCACTATTTCACACTAAAATATTTCACTATTTTATATAGATTTTTAAAATATATAGCAAATAGTGGTATAACAATATTCTCTAATGCTTTCAAAATTTCTATCTTAGCTATGGTAAAAGCATTTTTTAATTTTTAAAATAGTTCTTTATTAAAATATGAATTTTTCTTCTATTTTGTTGGTGTTCTTTAAGATTTATGCTGTTATATTAATTTCCGATTTTATGTCTATTAATTGCTTTGCTCTGCTTACCAGAGTTTATGTTATTTATTTCTAATTTCTTGAATTAAATGCCCAGTTGAGTTATGTTACTATTTTTATTTTTTAACAGTGAGTACATATAAGAACAAATTTCTCTTTGTGAAGGTTTAGTTCTCCTAATTGATTAATAAAAACTAGCCTGCAGTTCAATTTTGATCTAAAATATCCAAAAAACTGTTTTGAAATGTCTACTGTTGGTTGGCGTTTTTGTTTAAAATTTTCTTGTCTCACGTATTTGCAATGTAAATTAGAGAATATGACAGCAAAAGTCTTTGTCAGAATTCAGCGTGCGTGCGTACGTGCGTGCGTGCAGCGTGTGTTGTGGTGTGTGTGTGTGTGTGGTTGTGTTTATGGATTAAGTAAATGCAAAAGAGATTTTGGTAAATAGACATAGTCCTTGATTTTTTTTTTTTTACCATATATATTTTGATATATCACCCCTAAATCAATCCTATAAATTATATTGTTCTGATCATTCATGTCAGGGGTAACATAGCTTTTCTGTAAAAGGCCAAAGTTTTTAAAAAAAAATTGTCTTTGTGACCTGCATGCTCTTTTCTGCAACTCTTCAATGCTGCATTGTGGTAGAAATGCAGCCATAGGCATGCCCCTAACTGAAGGAGCATGGCAGTGTTAGGGAACAAAAAAGTGAGAAAAAAGGCAGCAGGCCAAATTTTACCAATGGTGGCTTTAGTTTTCTGCTCTCTATCCTTGCTTACTTTTGTCTTCTTGACCTATTAACATCTACTGTTATGTTCTTGATTTTCAAGATTTCCTTGTTATGTATTTGTGTGTGTCTAATATCTAGCATTTTTTTTCTTAGCAGATATATTAAGACATACTTCTCCATACAAAAAAAATTCAGCTATTTTAAACATACATTTTGCTGAGTTTTGGTGAAATACAGTCTTGTAACCACCAGAAAAATCAGATAAAGAATATCATCACCTCCAAATTCCCCCTAGCCTTTTACAGTCAGTTCCCTGTCTTTATCCCCATTTGCAGTCACTATCTGATTTACTTTTAGGGTAGTTTGTTATTTCTAGATTTTTTTAATGAAGGGAGTACACAGTGTATAATTTTATGTGTTTACCTTCTTCCAGTTAGATGTTATTTTTGAGATTCATCTATGCTATGCGTATTAGTTCATTCCTTTTTTGCTTTTGAGCAGTGTCCCATATTATATATACATCATAATTTGTTTAGCCACCAGATGATTGAGCATATTAAAATTTTCTTTTTCTTTTTCTTTTTCTTTTTCTTTCTTCTTTTTTTTTTTTAGAATCTACAACAGTTTCCACCAAATTTCAGGAGTTTTAGCCATTATGCATTTTAAAATTATTCTATCCTTTTCTGTTTGTCCTTGCTTTCTGGGATTCAAATTTCATGAATATCTTGGACTACTTTGATAACCTCCCACAGATCTTCAATGTTGTTTACTTTTCTTCAGTCTTTTTTTTTTTCTCTGAGTTTTAAACTGGATCATTTCTAATAAGTTTTCCTCAAGTTTATAGATTCTTCTTCTGTTGACTGAAATCTGCTATTGAGAACATGTGTTTTTCACTTTAGTTATTGGGATTTTTTTAAGCTTACATATAGCTTTCATTTCTCTGTTAAAATTTCTTATCAGTTCAATCATCGAAAAATGTTTTCATTAATTATTCAAAGGATTTATAATAGCTACTTTGTTTGCTCGATCCAACTTTGAAATCTTTTCTGAGAACTGCCTGTTTTTCCTAAGTGTAGATCATTATTTTCTGTGCTTTCGAGTATCTAATAATTTTTGGCTGACTGTATGGGCTTTTTAGATTACACTTTGTAGTGACTCTGGAACTCTTTCATTTTTTGAGGATTTTTTCTTTTCTTTTTTTTTTTGTAATATGCAGTTATCTTACTTTGGAATCAAATCGCAGCAATGTGACTCTTTCATGTGGACAGCAGCTAATATCGCTGATCATTTTTTCAATTTCTACTTTACTGTTTTTTGTTTTGTTTTTGTTTTATTTTGTTTTGTTTCCTTCTGGCTTCCTAAAGTTATCAAGGACTTGGGTAGTTTATACACAGTTTTTGGTGCTCACACTTTTTGTGGTTCCCTTGCTTCTGTGGTTTCCTCATAAATTACCAGTTGCTCTGTCAGCTCCAACATCTGCTCTTTGACACCTTAAACCTGAAGGGTTTCTGCTTTCTGCTTCCTAAGCTGTGCACAGGTTGAGAAATACACCTGGTCAGAGGTACAGAAATCTCACATTTCATAGGAACAGTTCTTTTTTTTAAGAGTAGCTCTACCTCTAGGTTCTGCCTACTTTTTCACCCAGTTCTCTGGAACTCTCCCATGCATACATAATTAGCCATCAGATGGGGGACTTGTACAGACTTTATGTTCAGATTCTGTGGCAATCTCACTTCCCTAAATTCCCCTGTTAAATTTCCTGGTGCTCTGTTCCTGCGAACTCCAATGTCTGGCATCTCCAGCTGTTAAGTTTTCCACTTCCTGACCAGAGTTGAGAGAAATGGTATTGGGGAATGTTCCAGGAAGGACATCACAAAAACAGAGTTCTAACCCAGTGAAATAGCAGTCTTTCATGAACAAACTCTTTTTAAGATTCTGCTTTCCTTTTTGTCACTTTAAGTTCATTCCACTAGTTGCTTTCAGTATTTTTTGTTCAATGTCGTAATTGTTTTCTGTTGGAGAAACTACTTGGCCTTTTCAAGACACCATTACCAGAAGTCCTGCTTTTTCTTGTTATAAATACCTCAATCTAAATTTTTAAGCATAAAAAAGTTCATAAAAAATGATTTTTTTGAAAATTGTGCTATTTATAAATATAATTGTGGCCCACTTTGTCTTTTTGTATGTTAATATGTATCTTAATAAGAGTTCCATTTTTTACTGTTGTATTGTGATCTAATCACTACATTTTTTTCTAAAATTACTTCTCTGTCCATTTACATTGAAACTTTTCTGTTGTTTTATTTTAAATAAAATAAAATGAAAAGCATATAATTTCTAAAAAGTACCTTTTTACCCTGCATTTATCACTTCATTTTTCCTATCTTTTTCCTGATTTATATCTCAGCTGTTTTGAGAGCCTTTATCCATATGGAATTCATACATATTTATCTCATAATTCCACTAAAAATAGAGTTTGTGGGTTTATTTCTTATTTGGTTCGTTTTCAGGTAGAGAGGGGAAATATATTAACTTATTACAGACATATTTATATGAAATCTTAACAGTTTTTAGATACCTCTCTTTTATCTGCCTTAAAAGATCATAAAATGTTTTCTCTTTAAAATTTCAGGCCATGGATTATCTCTTCTTTAAAATTTTGAAGCTCAGAGTTCTATATATAAAGGAACATTTTCTAAACAAGTAAACACACAAACCAAAAATCTTGTTTAAAAATGGACTGAGGATTAATAGTAAAAAAGTTTTTTGAACAGTGTATAAATGTGTTAATTATATATTTTCTCTTTTATTAATTTTTTAAAAGTTTTTTGTCTTTATTGAAATATTAATAGATAATTAGTTGCTTATATTTACATTGTACAGTTCAATGAGTTTTTAACATAGTTGGCATACAATAATATATCAGTTTCAGTTGTATAACATAGTGATCAGAGAGCCACATAACTCACAAAGTGATCACCCTACTAAATCTAGTACCTCTTTTCCTCTTATATATTTATTACAACATTAACCATCTTCCCCATGCTACACTCTACATCTCCATGTCTATTTCTGCAACTATCCATTTCTACCTTTTAATCCCTTTGCCTTGTTTTTGGCTCCCCCAAATTCCCACTCATCTAGTGTCCTTCTAAATATTCTTTGTATCTATGAGTTTATTTCCACTTTTGTTGTTGTTGTTGTTGTTGTTGTTGATTTATACGTGAATCATGCGATATTTGTCTTTCTCTATCTGACTCATTTCATTCAGTGCAATACCCTCTTAGTCCATCAAGGCAATATCTTTTTCCATCTCCTTTCTTTTAGTCTGTGTGTGTCTTTTAATCTGAAGTGAGTCTCTTGTAGGCAGCATATGTAGGGGCCTTGCTTTCTTATCCATTCAGCCACTCTATCTTTTGATTACTTAATTCTTTTCCATTTGAGGTATTTGTTGATAGGAATGTAGTTTTTACCATCTTATTTCTGTTTTTGATACATATTTTTCATATTCAAGAAGTCCCTTCAACATTTCCTTTAATACTGGCTTGATGACAATACATTCCTTATCTGTCCTTCCATGCTAAATGATAGCTTTGCTGGGTAAAGTATTCTTGGTTGTAGATACTGGTTTTCATCATGACAAATATTTGTGCCAAGACCTGTGTCCTACATAGTTTCTTTTGAGAAATCAGCTGCCAGTTTTATGGGTGCTTGCTCCCTTGTAGGTAACCAACTGCTTTTTTCTTGCTGTTTTTAAGATTCTCTCTTTGTATTTAAACTTTGGCAATTTAATTATGATGTGTCTTAGTGTGGGCTCTTTAGGTTCCTAGTTGTTGAGACTCTCTGAGCTTCCTGGGGTTTTATATCTATTTCTTTCACCAGGTTAAGGAATTTTTCCATCATTATTTCTTCAAATAGTTGTTTCAACTTCTTATTTTCCATCTGGTACCCTGATGAGACATATTTTTGCCTTTAATAGTGTCCCATAGTCTCCTTAAATGATTATTGTAGTCTCGGCTTCTTTTTCTTGCCATTCTGATGGAGTGTCCTTGGCTTTCCCATCCTCTATATAGGTCATTTGATCCTCTTCTTTATTCGCTTTGTTTATTCCATTTAATATGCTTTCTCATCATGGTTCCTTTATATAATTTCCATTTCCATTTTTATATTTTTTGTATCTTTTTATTGAAGTTCTCACTGAATTCATCTACACTTCCCATAAGTTCATTGAAAATTCTTTAAAAGCAGTGTTTGGAATTCTGCATCTGTTAGATTGCTTGACTCCATTATTTCTGGATCTCTGTTCTATTCTCTCATGGCTTCTGCTTCTTTGTCTTCCCATTTTGGCTGCCTCTCTGTGTCTGTTTCTATGTATTAAGCAAAGCTTCTAAGTCTCCTGGTCTTAGTGTGAATTTGTGAAGTAGGTGTCCAGTGGCACAGTCCTGAGAGGGGTTCAGCTGCAGGCCAAATTTAGCCCCATCTTCTGCCTCTCCAGGGCCACCTGTTAAGATTCAGCAAGCAATCCACTGATGTGGTGCTTATAGTTGCCTCAAAAGGCCACACCAGAAACTGAATACAGCTGCCACCAGTGTGAGTCTAGGTGCTGCTCAGCAAAGAGCACTTGACTGGCAGAGGATACACTGGATGTGACTTGGGTGGGCCACTAGTTGGGGGAGGCAGAGTTTTAGGGAATCCTCTGGGAGGAGCGATCTCTGTTTTTCCAGTTGGATGATGTCTCTGCTATGGCTGTGCTGAGTCCATGCACTGGAGAGGGGAGGGCTCAACAGAGGAACAATGGATCCCACCAGAACTGTACAGAGTGAGTCTACCTTGCCTCGCCTTGGCCCTCACTCCAACAATTCAGTGTCTACCTGTAAGTGGCTGGAGCCCCCTCCACAGCCAAACTGGCACTGGTGCTCAGAGCAAGCAGGTCTGTCACTGCAAAAGTCCACTCCTGGACATGGCCCTTTAAGAGGCATTTTCAGCTGCCAGCTGCTGCTGCCACAGCCTCTGTCCCACTCAGCCACTGGGGACCAGGTTGCCTCGAGTCCTAGCCCTGTCCTACCTTCTGCCATTGCAAGGTGATTCTTAGATTTCTCCCTAGTTGTATGGCATGGTCATCTAGTTCCCAGGCGATTTTTCCTTGTTGTTCCTTGTTTCTGTCACAACTTTGATTTGGTCGTCAGAGGAAGAACAGGGCCTCTATCATCTATGCCGTTTTTTTTTTTTTCCCCCAATCATCTTTTATTTAAATAAAACATCTTTAATTAAAAAAAATGAAAACACTGTGGTTATGCTGCCTTGTGAGAGTGCATTTTCTCTAAGTGAAAATGTTTAATAGGAACTTTAATAATTAATGACAAAAATATTTTAAAATCAACTTCAGCATAAAAAAAAAGCTTACTTTAAATGACATCTAAAGTCCCTTTTAACTTGAGAATTTTGTTATGTCATATATAAAAGATCATTATAAAATTAAATGTAGCCCTGATTTCGTATTGATGGTTCAAATCAATGTTTGCAACATTTTGTGCTGTTTTTAAAAGTTTATTGTGAAAGCTTGGTTTTCCTTGTGAATGTGAATTACAGATAGTATCATGTGAATAGGAGCAAATATAAAAAATATTACAGAACCAGAATTCCGTGAATATCTTATTTCGATTATAGGAACTTTGAACAACAGGGATTTCAGGCTTTTCTTGATATTTGGCATCACAAATGCTACTTTTGCCACCTAGCGGTTCATCCTGATATTTTCTTTAGAAAAAAAAAATCTTATTTTTTTGTAGGTTTTTTGTTGTGGTGGTGGTATTATATTAAATAAGCACTATTTTACCAGGACATTTACTACATTAATAATTAAAATGAAATAATTCTGGGAATCATTCAGTTCATATTTTTGGTAGTGTATCTTGGTAAACACATAACATCTCAAATATATTTATTAAACAACATCAAACTGGTATAATTTAAAATTTATTAGTTTAAATTTCTTTTGAAAAATGTCTCTTGCAAGCTATCCTTATTTGAAAGATTAAGATAATCAAAATTCTCACATTATTAAAACAATAACTTTAGACAGTGGTAAAATCAAATCTCCTATAGAGATATAAAAATGAACATGTGTTAATTTTATTCAACCTAATGATGAAACTGGGAGGTATAACAAATAGTTAAAAGGAGAAATAGAAAAATAAATACATTTATAGTTATGTGATTGTGTAAATGAAAGCAAACCAGCTGCTTCTATAATGAAGGAAGTAAATAGATCCTTTTACAGACAGAACTTGCCTGTCTATAACAATAATCATTTGCATTGCTGTTACCTATACAGAGTATAAAATAGCTTTCATAAGATCAGATCAGATAATACTCAGACTGGAGAGCTAGAGACAGATGACAGTTTTCCACTGAAAAACAAATTCTTACCTACATATTATTCAAGTTCTATCTCTGCTTTTCAGATTTCCCCATATATGGAACTATTTCAATCTGTATTATTTCTTAATATAGATTCATGATTTGAAATTAGAATCAGCAACTGGGTACATATAACAAGTAATTCCCAGTTTCTATTTCTGTTGCTTGGTAGACATAAGTCTATAACCAGTTGTCTTCTCCCCTAATGCCTAGAGAGGTTTAATGAGCACCCTGATGTCTCTGATGCAGGCTGAGAATACCAGTCTACAACTTTCTACCCTAGCTGCACACTAAAATCACCTACAGAACTCACAACAGATTTTTAAAAAGTGATATTAAAGAAGAAGTACTTTTAGAGCTTTCTGAGGTAATTCTACTATATAGCTACAGTTGAGAACTACGGACTCTAAAATAGGGTTTTGCAATCCTGATAACAAATTAGAATCATCTGGAGAAAATTTAACACATGCTGACATCCACTTGCCTTGGTAGGGTTCCTTGTCAAATTTTCTTTTGGACTTTCACTTCTCAAAACTAAAAGAAAAGGAAAGATGATTTAGCTTAAAAGGAAAATGTTACAATGTACTTAATGTATTTAAAAGGGCAAAGGCACAAAGGATAACAGCACTCTCCTATGTCTGTTGATCGATTAATAGATACAGATAGTCCTAATTAGTTTACTACTCTCATCAGTCCAGGTGAAAAATTAAATAAAAATTTTGGAAGACAAGTGAGAGAAGAAGCAGATGTGAAAAGCTTAGACTGAGGAATATTGTCTGAGAGAAAAATCTGGGTGCAGATCCACAGGGTGCAGTTCTGGAGAATTAATAACACTTAATTGGAAATGCTTGAACTGGGGAGAAGGCCTCCAGTGAAAGGTAGTGTTAGGAGACAGGGAATAGTGAAAACAGTAACAATTGCCATTTATAAAGCACTAGTTAAAAGACGAGTACCATATGTTTGCTTTGGAAATATTCTGTTTCATAATTATAAACCACAACATAGTAAGTGTAGAAAACAATATATACATGTACAGAGTCAAGTAGGGATGTTACCAGCAGAAAAAATAAGGTCTTCTGGGCTCCAACTCTGGCCCACATTCATATTAATCAAATTCATGATATTCATGGAAAAGAACTCAAAGGACAATTCGTTAATCTAAGATGGAAATGTTCTCAAAAAGGACCAGATTTGTTTTCATGCAACATGATCAAAGTGTTTTTTTAAACTATAGGATAAGTACATGAGAAATCAAATGATAATCTCAAGTTCCCTAGGGAATATAACTTACAATATATCAAATATCGAAAAAAACGAGCTAGAGCTCACAATGATGATGATTTTGCTAATGAGCTTGAGCTATCTATATCCTTTATTTACATTGTCTCATTGTCCACATAATAAACTAGAGACTATAAGGGCCGTAACTAACCATCTAATGGCCATCAGAGGACTATGTACAACATTGATACATATTAAAATCGACTGGGGAGTTTTTTTTAAAAACCATCAATGTCCAGATTCCACATCCAGAGATTTTGATTAAGTTGACGTAGGCCCCAGTTATCAGCATTTGTTAAAATTTCTCCACGTGATTCTAATGTATCATATTAGAATCCCTGCCCCAGAGTTCATAGTTCTCAACCTTGATTAAATATTAGACCAGTGATTCTCATAGCCACATCAGAAAACCAGAAGGGCTCATTAAAACACAAAGTTTCTGAATTTGCATTTTTAACAGATTCCCAGGTGATAACGATGCTACTAGTCCAGAAACCAAACTTTGAGAACTGCTGATTTAAAAATGGGGCATCAGCTTTGTCTGTTTTTCTTTATGACTTATTTCTTTAAGCTTCCAAGGCCAACCAAAACCACTTTTTAAAAAAGTGTGGTAAAATAACATAAAATTTTCCAGATTCTTGTGATTTCTTACAAAAAAAATATGTATATGTACATGTACTTATATGTGTGCATACATATTCGTTTTTTAATTACAAAAGGGATTATGTCATTAAGAATTTTTGATGATACTTTTCTAATAATAAAAGTTACATCTTGACATCTAAAGACAGTAGAGTACAACTTCTCACGAGTGTTTTGTGCCATAGGAAATGGTAACCTGAAATTACAAATATGCTGCAAATTAGCCAAAAAAATAGATATTTAGTGCAAATTAGTGTAGCCATACTTTTTAGGAGACAGTAAGAATGATAACTGATGTAAATACTTGTTGCAACTAAGCAGATTATGACCAAACACATTATAGATATTTAAAATCATTTTTCTAGTGTTAGTTATACTATTTATAGATGGCCCTTAAAAAGTTTACAGTAACATATTAAAGAAAATATAGCTTAAATCATAGTTGATCACAGAAAAACCCTAAGAGCATTTTGTAACACAAAGGAAAAAAAAAGATGAGTAGAATGCGATTATTTCTGTCTATCTAAAAATTTACTTTCGACTTATTGTCCCATCTTTGTGTATATATTTCTTTTTGAACCTTGCTCTCAAACAGAAGCAGGGACTATTAAGGGCAGCCAGCTACTTCCCCATCCTAGCAACCACTCTCTAAGCTCTTATTTGCTGCTGCGATGTGAGCCTTTGTCCTTGGCAGCACTGCAGATACTTTCGCTTGGTGTGTTAGGCATCAGCAAAGCAGAGAAAACAAGGTGGCCTTAATGGTCGACTTAATGGGGTGTTAAGTGTTTATTTCTGCTGAACTGAACACAGTCTTTAGTGTGTCTAGCTTTATTGGGTTTGCTGTCAACCAAAATGCATAGAGCACTAAATTTTGAGAAAATTTGTAGTCTGGCGTGAAGAAGAGAATGAAGAAAATAACTAAAAGGGTGGTGTGAGGTGACCACAGGCAAAAGGATTTGAATGAGTATTTTCTCTGCCTCCAGGCACTTTTTAAAAAATGTAAGCATATATCAGGTATTTTGCTTTGAAATTATCATTTTCATCCTCTGGATTAAGATACTTAGATATACTGGATATCTTATTTTGCTTTGCTTTTCTTCTCCATAAGAAAAAAATTCAATAATTATAAATATCTACATTCTGTTCTTTTAAATAATTAATAGAAGAGGAAAGCTATCACATTTATTTAGCATGTATGAAATTCTTCTAACATATGTGAATTTCAAAACAAAATTTCAAATATAAGAGTTTAGTTTGAAGTAAACAAGTTATAGTTTTATTAGCTAAGTGCCCCCATCTTTGAAAATAGATTGTGGATAAGTTAGTGAAATTGTAATTAAGGATTTATTTGTGATATTTGAGCAATGAAAAAAAAAAAAAACAACATTAAAAATATGAGCTTGCCAAAGAATGTTAAGAATGACTTTGTGTTATTACCATATTATGATGAAAACGCTAATAAAGGAAGATAACATGTGACAAAAACAAAAACTTGCTGTATCCTTATAATATACCTCAATAACTGGCAGTCACTGTTGTCTCCACAATTGTCAAGTGATAATTGTAAATAGAAAACAAACCTGAGTATAACTACATCTGCTATACTTTTTTTTTTCACTTAAAAAACTCTAATCACTTATTAAATCTTATATTGATTTTATGCTAATTATAATAGCAGTAAATGATTGAAATTTTTATAACATTAACATGAGGTGAAGAAGCTGAGTTTAAAAATTGTACCTGGAAGATTTTAAAAACATAAAGGTATAATGGTAAATACTCTGTTCAATTATCTGATCAGAGTAATGGTACGTTATACAGAGATTTCCAAGAGTAACCAGTCCCTCTTCCTCAGAGGCAGATGGGTTTCTCCTCACTTTCCAGAAAGGTTCTAGGCTTTGTAAAAGTTCTCAGAAAGGATCTGGGGTCCAGAAAAAGTTTTGAGATAATTATTTTGGGACTCCACAATGGTTGGTAACCATCAGGGGACTCACGCAGCCTCAAGGTAAGTTCACAAAATAAACCTCTGGGAGACTTGGGAAAATAAGTTAAAACAACAAATTCTCTATTTTGAGAATCAAAATCAAAATCTAAGTAGGCACAAATCAGACTATTAAAAGCCATCAGGGTGTCTCACTATTAAAAAAATATATCATGAAAAGAACCATAGATCTATTGGTAATGGGAAGCAAAATTGATGGGCACAGGTGAAGTACTTAAAAGCTGTTAGAGCACTGGCCACCTAACTCTAAGACTTGAGAGGTAGAATAAATTGGGCACAGAATGGGTTAGATTTACACTAAGTCAAGAAAATTTCCTTGCAGTGAGGCACACTGTAAAACACCACAAAATTCCCAGCCCAGTGATACATCTCTCAGTTATTAATTTGACTATGAGATATCCAAGGCTCAGCTAAAAAAGTAGGATCCTCAAGTTTCAAGGAATTAAGTGCTTCACCTTCTGACACAGCTACTTATTTTGTGTCTAAGAACTGTGGTAACAGAGCTGTAGATATCTACCAAAATAGCAAAAATCTTAGAAAAACCTAGAATTACAATGGCCATTATGGGGAAGTTTCTAATTAAATAAAATTGTTTCATTTAAGAAGTGCACCTGAAAGCAAAGTTTCCTCAATTAACAAACAGAACGGGACACCTATTTTAACTGGCATTTAGAAGCCTCTATAAGCCTTCAAAATTCCAAAATAACTTAATTAAAAGATTCATTGCAAAAGGCTAATGAAAAATTAAACACACAGAGTTACCTAAAACAAGATTATAAGACTGACATGACCTTACTACTCTGCTCTATTCTCCTTCACTTGAGTACTCACAGTCTACTAATCCTCTCTATCTGAATTGTTTTTCCACTCTGAAGATACCACAAGACCATAAATAAACATCCATCAAGTTATCAGCCTTACAACTGCAATAGCTCAAGGACACTCATTGAACTCTTCTAGGGGTCCATTAACAAATACTTGGCCCAGAAATCAATGTGTCATTTGCAATTAAGCAGGATACTGGGGAAAAAAAAAAAAAAATTGTCTTAGAAAGTTTTGTCAAACCCTCCCACACCAACTCAAATGCCCATATCTACTCCATGTAGGCCCTTCCCAGGGTTGATGGACTCTGAGTGATACACTGGTAAAATGCTACCAGTTATTCCCTTAAACAGTCAAGAGGAAACTAAAATGAAAATTAATGGAAAACCTTGCCAGAGCCTGCAGATGGGACCCTGGAAAACCTGACAGAAGCTGGTGAAGACAGAGAATTCTTCTCAGAGTCAGCATTTCCAGTGCTTTCCCAAGAAAGGTAGTGATAAAGTTAATTCAGATATCAAGACCCACAAAATAGGGGCCACCCAGTTGCCTGGTCCTCATCACAAATCGAGACCTAAGTCAGCCTGCCTTTATGAGAAATGCCTGTCAAGAAGGTCATGTATACCAATCACAAATCCTCTGACTCAGCACTGCCTCTTCTGTTGCCCTATGGAATGCCCTCTCACTTCAAACCCCTTGAGAACAGTGCTCCACTGCTTGTGAGGTACTGCAGTCCCCCGATCCATGGATTGCTTTCCCTTGAATAAAGCACACCAAACTTGTTACTAAATTGTTTTAGTTTGGTCTTTTGACAAAAGATAAAATTTCACATTGACTCAAATACAGAGAAGGGGAATGGCAGACAATTGGGGAAGGCAGAGAAACAACAGTTGGTCATTACCAGCTGCATTTGTAAAACTTGAGCCGCTCCCCCATCCATCCTCCAAACCAAAAGCCCGTCCCCCATATCCTCTGATACCTAACAGTGCAGAGCCCTAGGGGAATCTGAGCAAAACGCTACTGAAACTGGCTCTAACACAGGGAGTGAGACCGAGGGTAGTGAGCGTGACTGAATATAAGAAAACAAAAGACATTATTAAGAATTTATATAAAGCAGGGATCCAAGAGGCTTAGACACCACCTACTGGAACCCCCCGCCCGCTCATGCCTTCTTTGCAACAGGCTATAGAAGACCTTTATATAATTAATTTTTCTGGGTGAAAAAAAAAAAAAAAAAAAAGGCAGACTACACCTCCATTAATGCCCAGACAGAGACATATTCAATTAGATACCATGAACAACCAAGGTGACAAGACATCTCAAAGAAAAAAGAGAAAAATCTCCAGAAAATAAGATTATAGACATAGAAATATGAGATTTAAATGACAGAGAATTCAGGATGGTACTTCTGAAAAACTCAAGGAGATCCAAAACAATTCATATCAACAATTTCAGGAATTTGAAAAAAAACTAGATGAGTAGAATGAGTTCCTTAGAAAGAGATTAAAACCCTCAAAAAGAACCAAATAGAACTTCTGGAGATGAAAAACACATTGCAAGAGATGAAAAAATGAAATAGCAAGCTTGGGAAATAGCATCAACAAGATGGAGGAAAGAATTAGTGATATCAAAGACAGAAATCTAGAATAATTCGGAAGAAGAGAGAAATCGAAAAATGAAAAATAATGAAAGAGAAATACAAGAACTAGCTGATACCATCAGGAGAGGAAACATAAGAATAATGGGCATTATCAAGGGCGAGGAAAAGGAACAGGGATTAGAAAGCATTTTCAGACAAATAGTTGACAAGAAACAAGAATTTTCCAAATCTAAAGAATGAGCTGGAGCTTAGAATTCAAGAAGTCAACAGAAGACCTAATTATCTCATCCCAAAAAGGCCTTCCCCAAGTCACATTGTATTAAAATGATCAAAAATCAATGACAAAGAGAATTCTCAGAGCAGCCAGGGAGAAGAAAATGGAAACTTATAAAGGAAAACCAATTAGATTATCATTGGACTTCTCAGCACAAACCTTACAAGCCAGAAAGGAATGAAATCAAATATTCAAACTATTATGTGAAAGTACAGTCAAGAATAATGTATCCAGATAAGCTCTCCTTTAGATATAAAGGAGAAATTAAGACAAAAATTGAGGGAATTCTCCATTACAAAGCCTGCACTACAGGAAATATGAAAAGGGTCAGCTCACATAAAACAAAATGATGAAAAAAAAAACATAATTAGGAGTAAAGTGACTATCAGGCAAATAGAAGCAGAGGAGTGCAACCTTTAAAAACAGGGCATTATAAGCTTAAATAATAAGAAGAGAATTGCTATAGCAAGATAGTAATGAATTTCAGCATACATAGGGACAAATGAGAACAACAATGACTGAAAAGGGGAGGATTCAAAGATCCAAATTCGCAAAGGGAATGGAGATAAGGCACGCACAGAAGAAAATGGACAATATATATAACTATCCTTTATATTTCGTAATGGTAACACACCAAAGATTCAGAACTGAAGTATATAACATAAAACAAGAAGACCAGAGGAAAACCCACAAAAGCCAACCAAAAAAGAAAACAGAAACACAAGGACAAGGAAGCAATGGAAACACCGAGCTACCAGAAAGCAAAAGATAAAATGGCTATAAGAAGACCTCATATTTCAATAATCACCCTAAATGTAAATGGACTGAACTCACCAATAAAAGGCACAGAGTTGCAGAATGGATCAAAAAACAAAACCCAACCATATGCTGCCTCCAGGAGACACATCTCAGCTCCAAAGACAAATATAGACTCAAAGTGAAAGGGTGGAAAATGATATTTCAAGCAAATGGCATTCAGAGAAAAGCGGAGTAGTGGTACTAATATCAGAAAAATAGACTTCAAAATAAAAAAGGTAAAGAAAGATACTGAGGGACACTTCATAATGATAAAGGGAATCATGCACCAAGAAGACATAACACTTATTAATATCTATGCTCCCAATCAGGGAGCCCCGAAATATGTAAAGCAATTACTAACAGAACTAAAGGAGAAACAGACCAAAACACTATCATAGTAGGGGACCTAAATACCCCACTGTCAGATATGGACAGATCATCCAAACAGAAAATCAATAAGGAAATAACATCCTTAAATGACACATTAGACCAACTGGACATAATTGACATTTACAGAGCCTTCCATCCCAAAACAGCTGCTTATACATTCTTCTCTAGTGCACATGGAACATTCTCAAGAATTGACCACATACTGGGACACAGAGATAGCCTCAACAAAATAAGAGGGTTGAAATCATACCAACCATATTCTCTGATCATAATGCTTTGAAACTAGAGATCAACTGCAAAAAGAAAGCAGGAAGAACCACAAATACATGGAGATTAAACAACATGCTACTGAAGAATAACTGGGTCAGAGAAGAAATAAAAAGAGATCAAGAGATACAGAGAAACAAATAATAATGATAGTACAACATATCAAAACTTTTGAGACGCAGCAAAAGAAGTCATAAGAGGACAGTTCATATCATTATAGCGCTACCCTCCAAAACAAGAATGAGCCCAAATAAAAAATCTAATGCTTCATCTTAAGAAACTAGAAGAGGAAGAAACAAATGAAGCCTAAAGTCAGCAGAAGGAAAGAAATCATCAAAATTAGAGCAGAAATAAGTGAAATTTAAAAAAAAATAGAAAAAATAAATGCAACAAGAGCTGGTTCTTTGAAAAGGTTAATAAAATTGACAAATCCCTGGCTAAACTCGCTAAAGGAAAAAGAGAAAGGACACAAATAAAATCAGGGGAAAGAAGATAAATTACAGCAGACATCACAGAAACACAAAGGATCATCGAGAATATTATGAAAAAGTATATAACACCTACTAAATAACTTAGAAGAAATGGACCAGTACTTAGAAAGATACAACCTCCTAGACTGAATCAAGAAGAACTGGAAAATCTAAATAGACCAATCAGCAGTATGGAAATTGAAACAATCATCAAAAACCTACCAAAAAGTAAAGTCCAGGACCAGATGGCTTCACCAGTGAATTCTATCAAACATTCAAAGAAGATTTAATGCCTATTTCCTCAAACTCTTCCAAAAAAATCAAAGAGGAGCAATACTTCCAACTCATTTTATGAGGCCAATATCACCTGATACCAAAACCTGGTAAGATAACACAAAAAAAGAAAACTACAGACCAATATCTCTCATGAACACAGATGCAAAAATCCTAAAGATACTAGCAAACCAAATACAGCACATATTAAAAAGATTATACACCTTGATCAAGTGGGCTTCATCCCGGAGGCACAGGGATGGTTCAACATGCTCAAATCAATTAATGTGATACACCACATAAACAAATTTAAAAATAAGAATCATATGATCATATCAAAGATGCAGAAAACACCCTTGACAAGATACAGCATCCATTTATGATTAAATTCCTTAATAAAATTGGTTATAGAAGGAAAGTGTCAGAAAAAGAAATGGAAAAAAATAATTCCTTTTGTAATTGCAAAAAAGAATAAATACCTAGGAATAAACATACAAAACATGTGAAGGACCTATATAATGAAAACTAAAGACCCTATTAAAAAAATCAAAGAAGATACAAAGAAATGGAAAGATATTCATGTTCTTGGATTGGAAGAATCAACATAGTTAAAATGACCTTATTACCTAAAGCATTTACAGATTTAATGCAATCCCCATCAAAATCCCATTGGCATTTTTTAAAGAAATAGAACAAAAAATCATCAGATTTGTATGGAAGCACAAAAGACCCGAATTGCCAAAGCCATCCTGAGAAAAAAGAAAGGCTGGAGGCATCACTCTGCCTACTTCAAATTATACTACAAAGTGACAGTAATCAAAATGGCATGGTATTGGCAGCAAAACAGACACAGACCAGTGGAACAGAATCGAGTCCAGAAGTAAACCCATATTTATATGGGCAAATAATTTTTGACAAAAAAGCCAAAAACATACAGTGAGAAAGGAAAGAAATGGTGCTGGGAAAACTGGAAAGCCACCTGCAAAAGAATGAAACTAGACTGTTGTCTATCACCACAACCAAAATTAACTCAAAATGGATTAAGGACCTGAATATAAGACCTGAAACAATAAAATGCATAGAAGAAAACATAGGAACTAAACTCAAGGACCTTGGACTTAAAGAGGATTTTATGAATTTGACCTCAAAGGCAAGGGAAGTAAAAGCAAAAATAAATGAATGGGACTACATCAAACTAAAAAGCTTCTGCTCAGCAAAAGAAAATCAACAAGGTAAAGAGACAACCATCTGAATGGGAAAATATATTTGCAAGCAACACCTCCAATAAGGGCCTAATATCCAAAATATACAAAGAACTCATACAACTCATAACAACAACAAAAAAAACAAATGATCCAATCAAAAAATGGGCAGAACCTGAACAGACACTTCTCCTAGAGGACATACAAATGGCCAACAAATATTGAAAAGATGCTCAACTTCACTAGCTATTAGGGAAATGCAAATCAAAACCACAATGAGTACCATCTCACACCTGTTAGAATAGCTATAATCAACAGGACAAGTAATAACATGTTGGAGAGGATGCAGAGAAAAAGGAACCTCATACACTGCTGGTGGGACTGCAAATTGGTATAGCCACTATGGAAAACAGTATGGAACTTCCTCAAAAAACTAAGAATTGATCTACCATATGATCCAGCAATCCTCTACTGTGTATTTTACCCAAAGACTTGAAACCCAATCCATATGTAAAAGATATTTGCACACTTATGTTCATAGCAGCATTATTCACAGTGGCAGGTCATGGAAGCAACCGAAGTGTCTATGACAGATGATTGGCTAAAAAGAAGCTGTGGTACATATATACAATGGAATATTATTCAGCCATAAGAAGAGATGAAATACTGCCATTTGTGACAACATGGATGGACCTTGAGATAATGATGCTAAGCAAAATAAGCCAGACAGAAAAAGTTGAAAATCACATGCTATCACTTTATATGTGTGATATAAACCTTAAAGCATTAAACTGATGCTCACGGACATGAAAAATAGACTAGTGGTTACCATGGGGTAGGTAGGAGAGGGGAGGAAGATGCTAGATAGGGTAAAAGGGGTCAAATGTGTGCTGACAGAAAGAAATCTAACTATGGGAGGTGAACACGCAATGTAAATATATGCATGCCTTATTGTTAAAATGTATGTCTGAAACACTGGATTTCATTAACCAATGTCATCGTAAAAGAGTAAATTAATTAACTAAAAATAAAATAAAAAAAATAAATCCATTGATTGAATTTAAGGAAAAGTCCAAGAAGCCTCCAGCATATTAACCAGAAGCATAACACATTTTAACATTTTTATGTAAAAATTATAAGTATAATTCACATTCAGAATATATAGAGCAATATGTAAATTCATACCATTTAAAGTGTTTTATAAACATTGCAGGGCTATCTCCATAGAAGGCCAAATCCTAGAGATTAAATTAATTGTCAGGATAATCCAGCTTAAACTACCCTAGGAAGTAGACTAAATATGGTCCTGGTAGCCCAGGTAACAATTTGAACTCTGTGAGTCTGTATGCATGTACGTATTCCTTCTCTGTGAGCTGAGGACATGTTTGGGTGGCAACAATCAAACAATAGAACTATCCTGCTCTGCATTAACAACAAAACATGGACATTTGACTGGCTCCCTCTGTGTGGAGACAGCACTGTCAAATCTCAGAATATGAGGGAGTACACTATTTTCCTTACCAATTGTTCTTTTTAAGAGTGATTTTTCTAGTAGTATAGATACAATATAGTCATTTAAAAGGCTGGCTCAACTAACCACTACATTTTTTTCCAGTTTGATCTAATATCTATTCTTCCTTTCCTGAATAATTTAGGTTTTAAGAAATTTCAGTTGTCCTTTATAAGATAAATTCTCAATATATCAATAACAAGCTAAAAAGATTACCTTAGAATTTGTTAATGTTTTATGTCCTGTAAAAAGCTTGGCTTAAAATCTAACCCAGTTTCTACTGCCACTAAAAGTCTCTGGGTAAAAAAATGAATGAAAGTCCTTGAAATTTTTTAAAACCAAGAGTTACCTATTCCATATTTAAAAGAAGCTATGTTTCATTATTTTATTATAATATCTAGTGAATCATTTTTTAAATGGGCTCCAGTGTTTACCTGAAATTTTTCTTTTTTCTGTATTGCCATTCTTAAACACTATTTTATTTATTAGGAATATAATATGTGTTTATTAATAAAGCATGCTGCATTGCTCATGGAAGAATTCTTGCCTTGTCACCTATAAGCAAGTACAGTGCAGTTTTTAGAAATGTTGTTTCCAGAAGATTACCCATAAGTCACCTCTAGTGATTTTCAAAAATGTTTGGCAATACTGTAGTATTACGCATTTTGAATAGGAGGGGATTACGTAGCTAATAATTTAACATTACTCAATGTGGCCACTAGATAGCAGTATAAGACCTTAAACTTTCAACATGAACTGCAACCTGAATAATTTAAAAATTATGTTTTATAATAGCTTTTACTAAATCTCCCCAAAAGGCAAATCTGAGGCAAAATATCAAAATTATGGTATAAAGTATGTCTTAGTTGTGTTTTCCTTTGGTTCGGTATTTTCTTTTTTGAAATTAAACAATTATCTAGTAAATTCTAACTGTAGTTAATAACTTCAATTTATTTTATTTTACTTAATTAAATATAAGAACAGAGGGATATATTTATTACTGAATATGATACTCAACAATGATGTCAGAAAACAACTTATATTATTTTTTAACTAATATACACTGTATTTTCAGGGCTGTATTAAATTACATCAATAAAAATATACTGCTCATTTTTAAAATGTGTGAGTATGCTTATCTCAAGTTAATTTTGTATCTTATGCATACATTAAAATCAAATGTTGAGGTTTAGAATCTTGATCCAACAACAGATGAAGCTCACATTTTCCAAATCCTATAAAAATGATAAACGCAGCAAAAATGAGGATTCACAGCATTGTTAAAAAACATAAGAAGATACCATTATTGTGATAGAAGCAGAGGTGTATTATTGGAAATTACAAAGCAAATGGAATTTAGTAAAAAAAAAAATTAAATATAGCATATTTGTGCTCTGACATTTAAGATAGGCAAGAAGTGGAAGCACCAGAGAGGTAAATAGATCATTTCCCCCAACAATCATGGAGAAAGCTTAGTTTGGAAGCATGAATAGGAAGTATGACAAATAAGGGGATTAGAGTTGGTAAAAATTCCCTCTACATTAAATGAATGATGCACCTTGGAAGATTCTACTCTGGGTATTGGGGCTTGAAAGAGACGCTGTCTATAAAGTATTTGGAGACCACCACAAACATTTATTGCAGTGAAATTATCTCTATAACAGGAAGATAAAGTACCAGAGTTAACATAGGAACTTATTTTGTAGCTGGAAGGATGCCGTTCAAGTATGAACATTGTAGTCTATACTTTTGTGAGTGACAATGCTAAAGGAATTTAAATGTCCTTAAAAAGGTAGTAAGTCCTTTATAGCTTCATTTCTTGAACTTCATGATTGATTTTTTTCCTTTTAAAATAAATTTTTAAGACCTTGAGGTAACAGCTGAATTGTTTGTCACTATCATGTTTAATATAAGGAAGAACTTTTGCTCAATTGGTTTGTCAAAAAATTTAAGTACTACCAGATTATCAAAATTTTAATATTAGCTAACAGTTTTGAAAGCTTACTATGTATAAAGCATTATCCTAAAAAGTTCTTAACGTTCATTAAAAATGTAATTATTATATAACCCAATGTTGTAGGAAGTATACAATCACTATAAGAGGCCTAAAGTAAAAACCTAGTAAATTCTTTGTGAGTTATAATCCAGTGTCGCAATTGCCAGAATCTGTGAATGTGTTACATTATATGACAAAGAGGAATTAGGGTTGCAAATAGAATTAAGGTTACTAACCAGCTGACTTTAAAATAGGGAGATCATCTTGGTTTATCCAGGTGAGACCAATGTAATCACAAGGTTCCTTAAAAGAGAAAGAGGAAGGCAGGATAGAACCATAAAAAGGCAGCATAAGAAGGACTCAGTTCACTGTGGCTGGCTTTGAAGAGAGAATAAAGAGCCACAAACCATCAAATGTGGGAGGCCTCTAGAAGCTGGGAAAGATATGGCAATAGATTCTTTCCTATATCCTCCAGAAGGATTACAGCCCTGCCAACATCTTGATTTTAGTCTGTAAAACCTGTTTTGGACTTCCTAACTACAACTCTGTAAGATAATAAATTTGTATGTGGTAATTTGTTACAGCAGCAAAAAATGAATACATTATTATACTCTTATTTTAACCTCTCTCACCAAAGAGCAAATTACTGAGTCCACTAACACACATTGGAGGTGTTTTCTTCCATACTTACTGAGTCTAAAATTTTCCTTTTATCTCCATAAATGCCCAAGCCTTCTCTGAAGATCGCAATCCTGTCAGTGCTTTGTGAAGTCGCTCAATGAATAATAAATATCTATGACCAATTTAAAGATTATGGTCTCCAGGCACTACTCATTGATATTAACTCTTGTTCTATTTGTTGGGGTAAAGAATGACGTATTACCATCCATCATTCCAGAAGCCTGTCCAGGGTATGTGATCACAAAGTACATAGCACCATACATCCGGGCTGCTGGATCCTCTCAGGTTGATGGCCAAAAGCAATCACTTGGCACCCCTCGGGACCATCAGAAAAAGTCTACCAAGATCACTGAGCCAAATCATCGCCTGTTTTTACTTGACTGTCAAGTTTGGTTAGATATTGTATTACTCTTTTTCAGAAAAGAAATTGAAAAACAAGTGACAGTATGGAAGAAACATTACATAGGGAACCAGGGACACCTGGTCCTTATTCAGTCTTAAGTGGTTCTGTCACCTATGGTAGTTATTTAATCTCCTTAAGTTTCAGCTTCCTCATGAAAAAGATAACATGATTGGAGAAGAACAGTGATTCTAATTTTTTTAGAAATCACAGGCAGATGAAACAGATAAAGATTGACACTCTCTGGCTGAAGAAAAGTAGGGTTGGTCTGCCCTAGAGCCAACTCCCTCTAAATTTTTTTATTCCTATGTCCTGGGACCCCCTGTGGAAATGTGGAACACAGTTTGAAAAATCACTGCATTATCAGCTCTCTCAAATGTCTTCCATGGAGCAGTGTTCATGATATTCATGTGGTGAAATGGAAGGATATAAAAGTTACACAGCTATATTGCCATGTAAGAACAAATCAGTTCTTTAAAAATCAATTGAATGAAGCAATATAGTATGAATATTATTTAGAAAGTATGCCTTTCAGAACCAAGTAGAATATTTTCTATAAGAAACTGAATTTCAAATATATATTTAGAACTGAAAATATAAATAGGGAATATATAAATGGAATAAGACACAAAAAGTTCAGTCAAATATACTTTAAAATGAGGTGATTAACTTTAAAATAAAACAAAACAACATTACATTCCTTTTGGCATCTTTATGTTACTGCTGTTAGCAACTGGTGGCACTCCTCACACTTACTCCCTAACCCACCCACACTGTTTTTACTGCTCCCTAAGGGTAGGACTTTTATTGCAGAGTCTGACCCCACATTTGAGAAAAATGTAAATTTACTGAGTTGTAAAAAGTCACTTTTCCCTCTATAATGCTCCATATTTTAACATGAAAAAACAAATGTTTCCTTTATTGTTAATACTGTAGACATCATTTTTGTGTATTTCCTCCTTTAAAATAAGAACACAGTAGTAAGAGGAATCTTGTACAACCCCAGTTTAGAGGCATTTAAGACCACAGGCAAATTAGGTAGTTTTAAAAACTATTTAGAAAAGATGAATCTATCTATGTCTATATATTTTATCTTAGGTAGAAATCCCTATATCCCTATATCTTTGAATTTATTATAAAATTCTAGGCTTAAATGCACATATATATCAAACATTCATATATATACTTATATCTACAGATATAAAGATATAAATATATATGCATATGTATATCTCTGTATAGAGTTTAGTTCTCCTTTTGATATTTAAAGGTTATATATAATAATGTCTAAAAATAATATATGACTCTGTTTGAACTGCTCTAGTATGAGAAATTTAAGATTTATGCTCTCCTCTCTAGCCACTGCTCATTGTTAAGAACTGTATTCTTCCATATATTGGGCTAAAATACAACTTTATGAGTATATTAGCATTAAGACAATAGCACCCATAGAATACATGCATATGATTGCAATTAATGCTCACTGCACATTAAGTCCTGGTGAAACAGTTAGTCGTACCTGTGTTAGACAATAAATGTGAACGGATTAAATAGCTAGTTAAATACTTGAAACAATTAGATTTTCAAGAATGAGGTAGAATACTTATAGGAGGAAGCGAGGTGCAGAACTTGAGAGAATATGTCAAGACTAAGGGTAACGCAATAAAAGGAGTTAGACAACTTCGTACCAGCATGAGTTTTTCCAATTTTATAATAATTCCTCAATCTATGACAATGCCCAATCTATCATGATAACACAACTTAAGTGTGGATAAAATGTTTTAAAGATGTTATTTTCTTGGCAAAAAATACTGTTAGCAAGACCCTTGAGCAGTTGTCTAAACCACAATAAGATCTTCTTAGCATCTTGAGCAAACACAAAAAGATGTGTCCATATTTTAAAGCACCTAATATATATTTAAATACAGAATAACTCATGCAAAAAAGCTGTGTATTATTCACTCTTTGTTTTGAATCAAATATGTATTACATTAGAAATTTGAGACAAAATATCCTGATTAAAATAATTTAGTAAGTAGCCATATATATTTGCCTATGTGTAAGAAGTTACGTTAATTATGTGAGTGATAAAAAGTTTATCCTGGAAGAACTGGCAATTTAAGATTCAGTGATTTAGTTCTATGGATAGTTCCTAAAGAGATAGCTGAAGATTAATTATGTTATGATTCCTGTATATTTCATATTATAAGAAAAGAATTATGATTTCTGAATAGAAACCATACTGGATGCAGTTGTTCAGTTGAAGCTCAATGGGAAAGAAAACTAAAATATCTTAGACCTGGAGCCATAGGTCTGTTATATATGAACCTCTAGCCAAAAGCAACAATTTAAACCTTTTTTTTTTTTTTTTTTTTTTACTGTGTTCAACACATTGACAAAATCATCCTGTTGTGAGGACAATGAAAAGGTATATATGGAGAGAGATTTCACTGTTGGTATTGTGCTTCCTGTTAATGTATCTGCATTTTAAATGCCTGCCAGTGCCTTTGAGTAAGAATATAACTAAAGCAAGACAAACAGGTAAGGACCCTGACCTGCTTTTTTCATCTTCCTGCTTGACACTGCATGGGCAAAGCTTAAGAAAGTGAATCTTAGTCATTTTGAAAATTTGAAAATTATAGAAATACACAAAAAGATGTATTCTAGCCACAGCCATCCCTAGAAGACAAACAAATAAATAAACTTCTACTTATGTAAGACACTAGGGAAGATTTTCAGTGATGAAAATTTGTAAATAACTTTCCCAGAAAATAATTTATTCAATTATGTCTACATAAAGAGAGAATGGTTTTCACAGAGGAACTCTACTTGTTTTAGTTATAAACTTATATAAAACTTATATAAAACTTCATTCATTTAACAAAATTTATTGAAAGACAGCTGCAGGATGCTAGCTATATATTAATTCATCACATGCTCCTTACCCTAAAGAATTTTCTTACATAGTTACCACAAACACTGTTGTGGTTTATATAATAAATGCTGAGATATGTGTATAACAGAATCCTGGGAACACTAAGAAACAATCAAAATGTTAATACTTGAGTTCAGGTTGGAATGACACAATTTTCCAAGCATTTTAAGGTTAGGGGACAGAACATGCAAAGTTCAGTGCAACAATGATGCAGAGCAAAAGGCTAGGCAAGATGATGTGTGAAAAAGCTGGTTATTGTGTATAGGAAGATCATTGAGTTTTGTATTAATTAAAGTAACAAAAGCTGCTGCAACATATATAAACCCTGTAATCATTGACCTGTAGTCCAAAATGTTATTCCTAGTTATGGTGGGAAGGGGTTCTGGTAGACTTGACATTTTTGGGATCCTAGCTGATGGAAGCACCCTCACTTTCAACATAGGGCTTCTGAGAGACCCCTGGATATCAATGCACAGCTGAAAGCCTGGACTAGAAATGATCTATATTACTTCTGCTGACATTTTATTGGCCAGGACTCAGTGATCTGGCTATGTTGCAAGGGAGGCTTGGCTTTCTGCCTAGGAGGAAGGGATAATGATAAATAGGTGGCTTGTCTTTGCCACAGGCCTGACATGTTATTTAGTGAAGACCAGTAACTTTCTCATGTTGGGGAACTTAACCATCAAACTGCTACTTATGAAGGTCACTTATATACAATATAAAGGACAAACTAGAGTATGACAAGATAAGTCAGGGGAAAGCTAGGTCATGGAAGTTGGTGATTAGAACACACAGACAGTGGCAACATCATGGGAAAATCAAGGTAAAATATAGAAAATATTTCTGAGATAGAATGAACTGGATTTGGACTAACTGGATACTGAACTGAAGTACAGAGAAGGGCAGAAAAAGACCGAGCATTTCATTGAGAGAATGTATTGAGAGAATGTTAGTGGTGGTATTACTAACTAAAGTCAAGAATGTGTCAGGTGAAGTAAGATAACATGAAAAAGAGAAGCACAGTTTTGGAAATGGTAAGTTGTTAGTATTTGCAGGACATCTGAGTGGAAACGTCCAGTGGGAGAATGAAGCCACAGATCTGAATTTTAGGAGGATACAGGTGGTGCCATTTGGGGGAAAAGCAATCAACAAGTAGTTTAGAGCTCTAACACCTGAAGCAAACACGCTAGGCAATGTCATGGAGCCAAGTGAAAAATTACCCTGCAGACCCTAGTTCTCCTACCTCTGTGAAAAATTAAACACAGGACTTTCCCTGTAGGCAATAATAACATTATCTCTCAGATTTAGTTGTTGTAGGAATTAAATTTAATATACTATAGTCTCAGTGTCTGACAAATGGGAAGAATTTAATAAATGACAGCTCTAACTGTCACATACATAATAATAAGAAAGGCAATCACCAGCTGACTGTGAATGCCTTTGACTGTTGTGTGGGAAGGGCTCCACTTCCCTTACACCTACCTCTGCTTTTCCTAATTCCACTCTGTTCTACAAGCACTGCTTTCCCCCACATAATTGTTCTGCTATAATTTTGCAGACTCTACACAGTTACTCTTCACAGCGCTGTATCTACTGCCTGGGATTGTAATGGGCTCTCAGAGACTTCTAGTGATAATATTCTTTATCAAAGTGATTGCTTTGTCCATAGTTGCCACATTAAAAAACACAATTAACATTAAAGTAAAAATCAAAGCCAAAAATCTATAACAAATGTAGCAATATTTTTTATGATAGAAGAAATAAAATGTCTAAAAGAGCTTTTATGCATCTGTATTATAATATCCCTCTGACTTAAATTTGATTCCCATGAATGTTCAGTTATAATGGAAACAAAAGCAATTTTATTTCCTTTCTTGAATTTTGCTGTTACACTAACCACTATTAATGCATTTTTGGTTCTACCTGGGCTTCTCTCAGTTAAAAACATAGAGCTATTTTTATCATATTAGATAATACATAAAAAAACTGTTAATTTTAATGTGCTGTTCAAATTTAAGTTATTATATCACTTAAATGAATCACAGATGAATTCAGTTAAGACGATGATGCTGATTTTGCCAATCTATTCAGTAAGTCTCTGCTGGGTGTAAAGGATATACCCTCAGGAATTTGACAGCATGAAATGGAGGGAACCTTTAAAATTAAGTAAAGAGCCTGATCTGAGATACACAAAGCCATGAAACTAACTTAGAAGCATAGATTAACCCTCTGAGCACAGCAGCACAAAACTAAAATTAAGGAATGACTGGTCATTAAGAAGAGTGGTAGTGGGCGCAGTGCCAATCAGATAGAGTTATTTCTCTAGAAGACTGGGGACCCTGACAAAAACTATCTCCATGACAGATATTATATAAATTGTGGAGATTGCTATCTCTGGTTATAGGTTAATGCCATCAAACATACAAATCATACAAATAACTTTTCTTGTTCTGATTACATGACTATCAAGCAATTTTGATTATAGTTTGATTTCTCGTGGTTTTTCTGACAGAGAAGGGAACATTCTGACTAAGGATACATATCTTCATCTTCCAGCCTCTTGACAGATTTATTTGTCAATATAAATTAATAAATTAGGCGATTTAGTAACAGTTCCTTTATGTGAGTGAATTTGCATGAATCTCTTAGAATCTTTGGTTCTGTTATGACAAAAATCAAACTTCTGCAAAATGGAAGATGAAACTAAAGACCAAGGAATATATGATCTTATGGAAGAAAGTCAACTAAGAGATATTCCCCTTTAAACATCCTAGCAGCCATGTCATTTAAGTATCAGGTTGACAGATGGAATAACTTTAGAATAGGAATATTGACAATTTGCAACCACATTTTTATTTCAGCATTATAATTGCTAACACTTCAGGATCAAAATTAAACTGTTCAACTCAAACAATGAATGAAAGTTTTATGGGCTTGAACATTTTTAAAAGCACAAGTATTTATCGCTTTACCAGCCAGAGCACGGTGCCCAATCCTCAGTTCTCTCCCTTCCCCACTTTCGCTGTGAGTTCAAAATGATGTAATGTGTCCTCCTAGGGACAGCTAGATTACTTGACCTCAAAAAATAAAAAGAAATCCACCAAATATAAACTCTCCACAAATATAATTGATTACTATCTCATTCACACCAAAAAATAATTTGTTACATTTAAAAACTTATTTCAACTAGAGTGTAAACACATACATTTTATCTTGTCTCATCTGTTGTCTTCGCATTTGCCCATTGAAAAATAACACTACAATGGTATAGTAAAGGCTCAGGATATTTCAAAGAACTGTTCTGATCAATGCTCATCATTTTGTATCTTAACAAAATATACTCTATATAATTAGAAAAATTATTTGAATAATTTTGCATTAATTTTAAATAAAAATGTGATAGAAGAAAAACGATGTTATTCTGATCATGTTTAACAATGGAAAAACGAACATTATGGGTCTGGTTTCTTAGGACCCAAATAGTAATTATTTTCAGAAAATATGAATATACCTTTAGTCACCACTACACGAGTCCATTTTATGTGTCAAATGCCACTCAAATATTCTAACAAGTACACACAATTTTATTTTTAATTTGTAGTTTTCAGAAATTATGAGAGTGGGAAAGCCAAGACTTCTTGATATTTTTTTGCATGTGGCGAGTATTAATGTTTAATACCCATAACATTTTGAATGGCCACAGGAATACGCACATAGAAATAAAAAAATTGGACATAGCTTTTAGAATCACTGCACATGGAATCTTTCATTTTAAGATTAGGGGGAAGACAAAGTTGTGTTGTGTAAAAGTTAAACAATTTGGTAGTGATTCAGATAGTTCTACTTTCTCAACATAATTGTTTATTTTTAAAATACTTCTTTTGCCAGCATTCATAATGATTTTGAAGAATAATATTAGCATGCAAATACAAAGGTGGAAAATGGATACACATTGCCAAATGGTTATAAGATAATAATGAGAACAGAGGAAACTTCAGTTATCTGTCTCGCAGATGTTCTTGTGACGAGTGGAATTGTGCCTATTGTCAAGGTTTGGTAACAGCTTGTTTTCTAGTGGTCATGTGCATACAGGCATATATTATATATATGTATTTTATCACCTCTCAAGCAAACCCCTCTTCAGTTAAAAATTATGAAATTATCATCTTTTAGCCTACTGACCTTTATTCTGAGTTCCATAGAAAAAAATTTACAAAAAATTTTAAAATTCAAGTATTCTACTTATTGTTCTTTTATTTTCAGCAATAAAACTTGTATACCCAAAAGCACAGTAAAACTTGTTCTGAGCTGTTTTTATATTCCCATCACATCATTCAACTGAAACATGAAGCTGTGCTGTGTGGATCACAGAGCCTCAATATTATACCTGTGGGTGGTTTTGTTGCTTTCAAAAGGAACTTTTTTTTTTTTTTTTTGGTTACCAAATGAGCCATTGTTTGAATCCAATTACCAGCAAGCACCCATAGAGACATGTTGAGCTGTTTTTAATATGGGCATATAAAGTCATATTTGTTTCAAAAAATATATTTATACAAATAATATCAATAGCTACATTTTATTGATTATTTATTTTGCCAGCTAGATACTGCATTAAAGTTTAATAGGTATGTTTTCTCACTTAATCCTAATAAAAATATTGTAAAGGAAACCTTATCTCCTACCACAGAATTGAGGAAAACAAGGAGTCTAGAGATTAAGTAGTTTTGCCCAAGATCATGGTGGTAAAAAGTGAATAAAATTCATTCTCATTTTTGTTTGACTCCACAGCACAGGCTCTTAACCACAATTGCATCTCAGTACAAACCTGTTACCAATGTAGTCCACACACTATATATTGGTTATGTCTATGCATAAACATACTTGACATATTGAAAGAATTATTTATGTATGTTTTTAAATCATTCCCATTATTTTATAGTAGTAATGCCTCATACATTAGTGATAGATATATATCAAATTCAAATTACATTCAATGTTTGGAATATTTTCAAAGAGCTCAGAGAATTATTCTAACAGTGAGTTACATGTAACATGGGGCAAGAATGTAGATATTTGAGGCCTGGAAAACAACCCAAATCTTCCAAGATTATGCAGTTTCTTCTTATAAGCAACAACCACAGTTTAGTAAAATGATGAAAAAAAATAATCACAATGTTGAAAGTGAAAAGATTTCTAGAGAAATAGAGCATTGTTTAGAGTGTTATCTATACTAAAACGTTTAAATTCTGTTTTGGCCTGTCTGTATTAGTCTTTTCAGAAAAAAGAGAAATAGAAGCAAAAGAGGATCGCAGGAAAGGGAGAGTAATGTGTGAGCAAAGATTATGGGTGAGCAAGGGGAAAGTGGAAAAATGTATTCTACATTCCAACTCTCTGTTTTCATTAAATCTTAGAACTTCAAACAGAATCTATCATTGAATCTAGGAGAGGGATTCTCAGCACATTCACTGTTACCCGCTCTCTACATTGTGGCAATGATCAAAATGCCTCTGTAAAGTTCTTGACAAATGGAAAAAGAATTCTGTCACAGAGCTTCTAAACGGTTATTAGAAACACGTCGGAGTTGTATTGTCAACCTCGCTTAGATTCTAAGCCCTATAGAGGAGGGATTGATGTCTTTCCAGGTGAGGTTGACAGAACTTACTGCAACACTTAATAAAAATAGCAGAGAAACATAGTGGGAGGGGGAAAGAACCCCTCAAACTCAGATTATAAACTTCGAACAAAGTCCTGTACCTTTTATTGAATTCCAGTGTTGGTATGAGTTTCAAGGGGAGCCTGCATTTAAAATATGTTCTCTGTGCTACACATTCTGGGATAAATGTTCACATGAAGTAAATAAGATTATTCACAGTAGAATTCTTAGTGGCTAATAAAATTAACCACTCTCTTTAGCGATATTAATCAGTGGTTTTTCCAATATGCCTGAACAAACGAAACACCTGACTGTAGATTAACAGCACCTAAAGATGGCTTGTGAATATTAACGTATCAGCAAACCATATGGTAAATTAGACTTCTTTCTGGTAATTTACTGGAAGAAAGCCAAAACAATTAGAAATCACTCTCAATAACTGCAGTTGCACACAGAAACTCAGTCACTAAAATGAAACAGTTTTCAGAAAAGTCTGTTTTGCAAGTATATTCCAAATGACAAGCTGCATACTAGCTGCTTGTATTACACACCATCATGGAAAATGGGCTTACAGATTGAATTTTAAACTATGAGATTGTTTGCCATCTGCGTTCTCTGTAGATTTGACTTTGAGAGGTTTTATTTGTTTGATCTTTATCAAGAAAATTCCTTGTCATACCCTGACAGCGAGAGTACATTTCCTTACAAGTAACATCCATTGGAGGGTGATAGAAATCAACCATTCAGTGTATTCTTTCCCAGTTCTATTCTATCTCTTATATTGAAAATTTTAAATTATAATTTAAAATATTTAATAGCATAAATATGAAGATACTGTGGGCCAGTGTTTTTCAATTTTTTAATATGTTTATGAATTACCTGGGGATCTTATTAAAATGCAGGTTATGATTCAGCAGGTCTGGAGGAGGGGGGATAGAACTTGAGAATCTGCGTTTCTAACAATCTTCCAGGTGATGGTAATACTGCTGGTTTGTGATTGCAGTTTGAGTAATTAGACACTAAGATGCTCCATACTTCATGAAGCAAGTAAGTGTTCACAAAACTATGATGTTTATTCTCAGTGTCTTCACTAGAAGTGGTAAATGTTTTTCTATTTATTGACTTCCTACACTTTGAACTTTGTTGAAAATCAAGGAGTACTCCACCCAATTCAGGCCCTATATGTCATTAACCCAAAATGGAAGAAAAGTCAATGTATTATTTATTAATACATTAATCTATAAATATATTAGCATCTATACTAAGTGAGATAAAGAAAGCAGACATACATGGTTCTTAACCTCATGAAGCTTATAGAAGAGCAAGACAAACTAAATCTATACAAATATATATGTATTTTTTTTCTGAAAAGGTTATAGAATACTAAAGATGCAGTAGGATGTAAGCTAGTTAGACTTCTCTGGGAAACTGACATTTAGATAAGATCTGAAATATATGTGGTGTTATTCAGTAGCATGGTGGGACAGAATGTTTGAGTACTGAAAAATACATCCACAAGTCTTTCAGTCACGCATTAAATGATGAAGGAGTGAGTGGTGTAGAGGCGAGGCTGGAAAAGAGGAGAAATCATGTCATGGAGTTCTCCTAAGGCATGTTAAAGATGTTTTTATGATGAAGCTAAAAGTAAAGAAAAAATGTTTAAGAGTATAAACTTATGATATATATTTCAAAAGCTCCTTTATGCTCCTATATGCAGAACTGATTAGACCAATAACGAATACGAAAGTTTGGAGACTACTGAAGTACTCTAGGCCAAAGCTGATGGTAGTAGAGGTGGAGAGAGAGAAAGAGAGAAAAGGCAAGTAGAGTGGAGAGAGAGAAGAGAGAAAGAAGAGAAAGAGAGAGAGAGAGAGAGAGAGAGAGAGAGAGAGAAAGAGAGAGAAAAAAATGTGTGTGTGTGTTGTGTGTGTTGTGTTGTGTTTATATATACAGTTTTGATTGGTTTTACAGAAGTGAGGAAGAAAGAGATGACAATGATGATCCTTGGGCAAGAAAACAATTTTGGTGGTGGCACCATTTGATATTATGAGAAACACTAAAGGAGAAAAAAAATACGTGGCTAGGGTATTAAGTAATTTTTGGTCATTTTTTGTTATAGAACTCTATAAAATTCCTGTTGAATCTTTTCTTGGGACATTCTTTTTCCTGGGCACATGTTTTAAATACACTGTGTATATTTATTAATTAATATATGGTACGCCATGCAGACACACAAACTGATTGCCATGAAGTATATAAGATAGTTAGAGTCACAAACCCAGGAACAGGAGGCATGGCACATACAGAGGGCCAACAGAAGAAAGCACCAGTCAATCAGGAGGCAGAGTGGAGAGAAGCCTTTATTATGTTTCCTTGAAAGTAATGTGAGAGGCAGGGTAAACAGAGTTAGGATTTAGCTAGTTTAATCTCAGCAAACCTGGATGTAAGGATTGTCCCTAGTTGTTGGTATAACTGATCCTGGGTGACTAAGACAATGTATTAGTTTGATGCTCAGAGTGTAATATCTCAAAAAAGGAAGTAGTTGGGAGTAGGGATTCTGAATTTTTTGGATTGCATTTGAAAGGCATTGTCAGTAGTGAGCTTCTAATTATCCCTAAATATTGGAAACTCTGTGTAGAACAAGATGTCGAAAATTAATAAAAGATATGAGGTGCATATATATGTTTTGAAGGTGGATTATGTGTGTTGAAAGGTCAAAATAAAGGTTAGATCAGAGAGATAAATTTAGAACAGAGCATATAGATGCCATTTAAAGCCTGAAGTGATGTTAACATAATTCTTATAGTGACCAGGTGAGAAGGGGGATAAGACTGTCTGAGACTGAGTTGGATATAATTAAAGAATTATTATTTTTGGGGAAAAAGGAGAAATTTTTCAGTTTACTGAGGAATGATTGGTTTGAGGAGTGGGAGAGAAGAAGTCAAGGAGTGTGCAGTTTCAATGGACATTGCAGAAAAGAAAAATAAAGCTGGCCCAAACAATGTCATTAAACATAGATGAACAGCGATGTAAGAGAAAATGCATACATTGTCATTCCTGATTTCTTAACTTACACTTTCTTTTATTTAAAAAAGTAATTCTTTTGTTCTTCATATAACTAAAATGACTTCTGCAATGACATTAAATCCCTCCAATTCAGTTTGTTATTTTCTTATACTAACTTATAGATGCTATTAGAAGTTTTAAATAATGGGGAATTAATCAATATATAATATAACTACCACTTAGGTTTGAAACTAAATTTAATAAACAACAAAAATAAGACTGAACTTACAGTAATTTTCTTTATATGACATACTATATTTAATTGTTCTGTCTTAAGCTGGTAGAGGGATCATCAAATATCGGATTTTAGACTGAGAAAGTGCTCATTTATTTATATTCAACCAAACAATCATTCTTTTCCTTAACTAAGAGATTTAAGAATATAGTTATAAAAACCACACAGTTATAAAAAATTACATTTTTATTTAGATGATTTAGAAAGATTTAGGAGTCATATAACTTCTTATGTGATATTTAGTTTTATTAATAACATCCTTCAAGGGCCACCTATTTCAGCAGATGCAGTACCTATAACAGGTTCACACTTTTCTCTTTTAACGTAAATCACTTTTTTGATCTTCTGACACTCTTAGTAGTTAGCAATTTTAAATTCAGTATTACAAACTCTCATCTAAACATAAGCTCGTTCCCTAAGTCATCTTTTGCTGATATACTACCATGAAGTTTGATTATGTTCACCTTAGATGTACATTTTTCCATGGAAAGATATATAAAACTTCATTCTGTTTGATATCAGTCACCTTTCCTATCCTGTCTAGATCTTTTGAGTAACTTATCTCATATATATACTTTATCTCTTAGCTTCTTGTCAACCCCAGATTTGAGATTCATATTATTATATTGTCATACAAGCCATTGCTGGCCCTTCAGCACCAGGTCCCACAGTGGTGTTGGTGGAAATATCAATTAGATCTCTAATTCACATTTCCTAATTCAACCAAAGTGCAAAACTATGAGCTATATTCTTATTCAGTCAACATTTTTCCACCGGGCTCACTTGGCTATTGTGGAAATGAAATGAGTGTTTTCTTGGGGGGAGGGGCGAAACTCCACATTTACTATTATTCTGTCATTACCAGTCAATAACTAAAAATAACAAGAGTTGATATTTATATAAACGGCAAACAGAACAAAAGATGTAGAAAGACCTGCAAAATGACACAAGGACAGTGATAAAACTGGTTAAATAACTTGATATTTAGTTATCAAGATTCTCAATTTAATGCTCTTCCCCTCTCACCTCATTTTACTTGTGAGTTTGCTTAAGAAACAATGATGGAGAAGCATGTCAACATCTCCGAAAAAAGTGTGCTCACTACATGGGCTATCATTGACTATTTATTCTGTATTCAAATAAATTTTCTTTTTAGTCAGAGGCAGGTCTATTGAAATTCAGGTTTTAATTTTTTTTAAATATAAGGATCTTTAGTATCCTACTTTATATATGATAAATCTGTGTGATATTGTAGCTATAAAATGTCTGGCTAAGCGTACACTAATAGTAAACTAATCATATCGCATTAGCTGAGAAGAATATCAAAATAAACTGTTCCTACCTAATATGGACTTTATCACTAGCTATTACACACTAAATATTCAAACTCCATTGTCTTGCCTCAAGGGTGAAAGCTTTACTGCCTCAGCATTTCTCAAGTTTCATTGATCATATGTAACGTTAATATGTGGTAATAAACATCCTCGGCTGCATTTCACCCAGCTGGGATTCCCCAGGAACAACTGTCACATTTGATGGTAGTTGATTTAAGCCTGGTGTGGGTTTTGTAACTGGACACGTATAAGGCACAGACTAGATATGCAAGTACATACAAATATATCTCCATGGCTTTTCTTACTTTCTTTAGATTCCAAAGCCACCATTCAAAAAATAAAAATAGTCCTCTGTCTTTTTGATGTGTTTTAGCCCTCATTGGGAAAGAAAATGACTGAAAATAGTTATTTCAATAATATATACTCTCCAATGTAGTTTTTTCTTAGTATAGCAATTTAAAAACTTTTAATATTTAAACATTATAGATTCATTGTTGTGAAACAATGTAGTTGAAAGTCCTGTGTATCCTTTACTCAGTTTCTCCTAATGATAACTATAGTATAATAGAAAACCAGGAAATCGATATTGGCATAATCTGCAGAGCTTATTCAGATATCATCAGTTTTCCAGTTTTACATGCTGTAGTGTGCGTGTGTGTGTGTGTGTGTGTGTGTGTGTGTGTGTGTAGTTTGATGCAACTTTATCTCATGTGTAGGTTCATGTTAACAAATTTTGTTATTTCAAGAAAAATATGTAAATGGAGTCATACAGCACGTAACCTTTTGTGACTGGTGTTTTCATGCAGCATAATTCCCTTAAGAACCAACAAATTTTTTGGATGTGTGTTCAATGCAGTTTTCATTGTAGTGTTCCTTTTTATTGCTGCGTAGTATTTGAAGGTCTGGATAATCCACAGTTTATTTACTCATTCACTGGTTGAAGGACATTTGGATTGTCTCCAGTTTGAGACAATTGTGAATAAAGCTGCTATGGACATTCCTGTACAGCTTTGTGTTAACATAAATTTTCATCCCTCTGGGACAAATACCGAGAGTGCTGGGTAGCATATGGTAAGTGCATGTTTACATTTATATGAAACCTCCAAACTGTTTCCAGAGTGGCCATGCCATTTTATTTCCCCATCAGCAATATATAAGGAATGCAGTTTCTCAGCAGCCTCACTAGCATTTGGTGTCAAATGTAATTTTAAAGTCACAACTAGGTAGTAAATTTTTTGTGGCCAGGTGCTATTTCATATTAGCTTAAAAAATGTTTCCGTAACATAATAACATAGATATAAAACAAGCTTGTTGGATATTTGCTATAACCAGGATATTAAACAGGACAAAGACGTGCCTTTTCTCCAGGTAGCAAGTCCAGATCTGTTTGCATGCAGCAATTGAAAATTCAAACATCACAGGCCAGTCAGGCAACATGAATGAGTGAAGCTACCAGGAGATCAGGGCCTATGGAATGTGATGGGGACTGTGGCGCACAAGAAAGCAAAAGTCTAGCTAAAAGAAACTATACCCAGGGAGCCATTCTGTCGTGTTTCTAGACATTGTGATTTTTCTAAAAACGCCTTAAAGTAAAAAATTTTTAATGGAAATTCCTTTGATTTGTAAATGTAGACTTAAATTTTCAGACTCCAGCCTCTGCCAAAATCTTGAGGATCAACTTTGGCATATAGACAAGTTACTTGAGAATGATCAGTTAGAGAAGTGTGACACCCACTAAAAAAGAAAATAAAAGGTAGTATTCTCAGACACCAGGAAGAGGTTATTATAAACAGGAAAAAAAACAAAAAGCTTTTATAGTGTAAGAGTGTGCTACTCAAACTTGAATGTGCTTACAAATCACCTGGGGATCTTATTAACCTAATTTAGTAGATTGAGGTCTGGGACGAGGTCTATGATTTTTATCATACTAGCTGGTGATGTTGCTGGTTCAGGAACCATGCTTAAAGTAGCAGACATGTACGTGATAGTTGAGCTAAACCCTGAAGGGTAGTGCTTATATATGAATCCTGTTAGAGAGAATGGTACCATCAGTCATAAAGGTAAAAAAAATTGGAGATATTTGGGGAATTGTAAAATCTCCAGTTTATGTTGTAAATAGTTTACACAAAAGAGCTGGAGACAAATTTGGAAAGGTATATGTTGAGATATGATCATCCTATATTTTCTTTACGTTCCAAATTTCAGCAGCCTGTGATATACATGTACTTAGATTACTATCCGTTGCAAACACCCGCAATTTCTATGATTACTCCCTTGATTATAAATGAGTCTGTCAGTTACAGTCATCCAGTGGAACCTAACCATGTTCCTCTCAGCTTATAAGATCACTCTGCCCAAAATTTTAAAAAGTGTGCACAGCTTCAGTGCTCACTGATGTCTGTATCAAGGTTCTGTCTTTTCGTTCTCTCAAATGCACTAATGCTTAGAGACATAGCTGTGTTAGTTACATGTGTAACGAGGATTACTTGTCTTCTTGTCTCTTAGGGAAAAAAATTTTTCACAGATACTCACTCTTTTGGTTGTCAGTATTTATATCCACAGGGGTTCCATTCTTAAAGGGATAAACTTTCTACTTAATTTTTCTTGTCTTTTTCTCTCTTTCTCTTTATATAAGAGATTTTACAAAAACAAACAAAATAAAACATAAAATACTTCTCACTCTTCTTTTTAAAAAAGTTAAAGGCCATGTGTTTATTAAATCAGGCAAACACCTGCTTTGAGGGGCCACTGTTCCACTCGGTCCATACATAATTAGAATGAGATTTCCCATATTTAAAAATAAACAATAAGGAAATGAACAAATAATGAATGGATGCATTTATATTTTACTAGTGAGATGATAGAGGGAATAAAAAGGAGGTGAAAAGAAAAAGTGAGAAGGAACAGATGGAAGAGCCCTTGAGAAGAAATGCAAATAATTGGCAAGGGGAGACAGAGGAGGGAAGTGGGCCTAAAGAGATATCTAGGCTAGAAATCATTTTATGAAGGCTTGAAAAATTAAACCGGTGAAAAGCTAGGTCCCTGTTATACCTATAAGGGTAGGAGCACCATCAATGTGCTGAATATCTGCCATCAGAATTATTTTGGTTCTTTCTTTCTCTTTCTCCTTTTTTTGGTCTTTCTTTTCTTTTTCCTTTCTCTTTCTCTTTCTCTTTCTTCCTTCCTTCTTCCTCCTTCCTTCCTTCCTTCCTTCCTTCCTTCCTTCCTTCCTTCCTTCCTTCCTTTCCTTTCTTTCTTTCTTTCTTTCCTTCTTTCTTTCTTTCTCTTTACATTTTAGTAAATATAAATCTTTATTGTCTGGGTTATTACATGATTCTATTGTATAAGATGCTATATAATGTTACATATATAATTTTTAATGAGATCATTGCATTCTGTTCTGTAACAGCATTTATTTCCTCTTAGTAGTATATTATAGAAACTCTTTCAAGTATACCCTTACTTTGAGTCAGTACCTCCTTGTGTTTTGTAGGTGCATAGCATCGATGCCTGCTTTGGCCATGAGAATGTGGCTATTGTTCAGCAGCCTCAACAAATATAATTGCCCAAGGGCTCTATCTAGCAACTGTCCTGAAATTTATCACCACATTTGCACAGAGGCTGTGTCTCCCACAAGCTGCTCCAGCCAACCACTGAGTACGGAAGTTTGTCTGTTCCTGGTAGACATCTGCTTGTCTGGTGGCTGACTTTGTCTTGAAGACTTTAATAGCTTTGCTGAAACTTCTTAGACTACATGGCAGTCTAGGATGCTTCCATTCAATCTTCCCTCCCTCCCTCCTTCTTGGAGTCAGACTTGCTTTGTAGCCTGATGGCTCTCACAGCCCTATCTGACTCCCTCCCAATTTTCCTTACTAATATGCATTTCCCCTAATGAAATCCTTGCCGTCTGCACCTTTTGAAGAACCAGACTAAACACTGCCTTCTCCATAATTTATTAAACATTTCCTATTAATAGAAATCCAGCTTATTTTTTAAAAAAATTTTGTTAATACAAATAACATGGTAATAAGTACCACCTACTTATATCTGTTAAAAAAGAGACTACAACAGACCCCAAGAGAAGTTAATCGTGCTAAGCCCCTCATCACTAAACCAAGACTTAATACTTAATCTAACTGCAGTTTCTGCCTTTCCCAGAAATGTAACCTTAACCAGTCCATCTTGGAATTCCTAGTCAGCACTAGTGAGGTAATCTGCGTAGTAGACGCCTTTGTCCCTAAACAAAAGTGACCTTGCCTGAAACAATCTACTCATGTCCCCTTCTGCCTAGAAACGCCTTCCACTTTATACAGCTCCTTGGTGCTCTTTGCCATCTGCTAGATGGGATGCTGCCTCATTCATTGAATTGACGAATAAAGCCAATAAAATCTTTAAATTTACTCAGTTGAATTTTGTTTTTTTAACATATCTTTATGTATTGGTAGTTTTTTTTTTCTGTTGTTGACTAATTCTGAGAATGAAATTGCTTAAAGTGTATGTATATTTGAAATTGAAAAATGAAATACAATTACAGTAATGAATACATTTAAAACAAAATCAATATAGAAAACCCTTGGTATTAATGAAGTACTCTTTTTTATCTATAAAGGACAATATAATAAAGTAGAGGCTAATGAAATTAATCTCTTATATGGTGTGCATAATCTATGCCGTGTTAACAATAAAAACTTGTAGCTCGTATGTAAAATATCAACTATAATTGATATATGTATTAATTACCTAGAACGTGGATTTCTGCTTACCTTTTGATTGCTAGCACTTATCTCAAATGGAACCAAGAGAGATATAATTCTAATGGAAATAATTCTGCTTACTTTTATTCAGCAAGTTTTATAAATATTAGTGTTCAAAAGTGATAGATGTTTGTGTTATTTTGTAGCTATAGTTTATTTTTCTCTTAAATTTTACAAGGATTATTAAAAGTAGACAGTAGTTGCAAATTTCAAATGCACTGAGTTTTGATGGTTCTTTAAAAAATAATATAGAAATTTTACTCTGTTGTAGCTATCTCATCACTATGCATTATCTGAACTTGTATAACAATTGATCTAATATGAATTAGAGAGAGTGGTTATCTAGAACGAGTTTTGTCTATGATGTTCGTTGCAAACAGTACTGGGTAGCTAAATTCTTTGGTCAAAGATGAATGCTGCCATCACTGTCAATACCATTTGCGTTTAAATGGAATTTATGTAATCAGCTCTATTTTGTACATTTCTCAAAGTAATTATTTTATTTAGTATCAAAAATATTATGCCTTTTTTCCTAATAGGCAAATAATTTAATGTAGAAGATCAGGATATAATTGAAAGAATTTAAAAACCACTACAGAATGATATTCTTTTAGACTAGCATTTCTATAAGTATTTTTACATATTCTGCTAAAATTCAAAAACACCATTTTAGTCTATACAGCCACATTATATCAAGTCAAATTAAACATCTAATCTATAATACTCAGAGAAGGAAAAATGTTTTGATGGTGTTTAAAATCTTGTTAATCTGATGAGTTTATCAGGCACTTTTAACACAGATCCTTTTACATCTTCTTGCTGATATAAGATGATATGTAGGCACTGAGATGTACTCCATACTCCATTGTCATATTTAAAATAATCTAGATTTAAAAAATTATCTCTTTAATGAAAACAAAGTTTTAAAAGAAGAAAGAAAGAGAGAAAGTTCAGCCACACTATCTATGTGCAAACTAGGTATGAATTAACAGGTGGCATTTTAACATTTTCTGGTTATAAGGGACAATAGAAATTTGAGAAAAATTTGAATGTCTGAGAGATTCAACACTGGAAAGGTAAACTCTATCTAAGTAAAACTGTTCAAAGCATAGAACAGGAAAAATTAAATATGTTTTCATTTTACCTTGGTCAATATGTGTCTTACCATTTTAAAGATTTTTATTGGCAGCGCAAAAATATTTCAAAAGATACTATCTAGACGGATTAGTTTGTCTATAAAATGCACTTAGATCTTTTAAAGTTTTCTTTCCCTCATTTTAAAGATGGAAATTACAAATGTAGCCACACAACTATTTCAAGAGGTATCCCACCCCAAACAAATATAAGTTTATTAGTATATAAAAACTTACTATTTCCTTATATACATATATACTAACCACAGTGCCCAAACAGCTTTTTATGTGGAAACTCCATATGTACTCGTCACCTTTCTCTACTCTGCTCTGTACTCCTGAGGCTGAATAAACAAGCTGTATCAATGTGTTTCCTTGTTCTCTACCTTCTGTTAATTTGGCCAATGCTTTTGAGAAAATTCTGAATGGTCCTGATTCTTCCAGCCATAATTCTAGTGGGGAAATTTCACAGTATCCTACAAAGATAGTAGAAAAAATATGTTGGATGATGTTTTGTGATAATTATTCACATTGATTCAATTAGTCTCCTTCTGATAATTGTGATATTAATCTACCTAGGCATTTTATTTCAGCATCATATATTCTCAAATGCTTTTAATGCCCTCCTGAATTAGACTTCTAGTATTACCAGCCAAAAAACTGTTGAGTAAACGCCAATGTTTGCTGTTGTTCTTCAGCCATTTATATTTCTTTATAACTTGGAAAAATTCAAGAGTTTTTCATTTTCGTACAAGTTCCCAAAGAAATATCTGCTTAATAGGGTTCACCACTTCATAGGGTCCTGTTAACCCAAGGAGAAGACACACTCTAACATGATTTCTGATAGATATTAAATTTTTAAAGTTATTAAGATTTTCATTTTCCTTTGAAAGCAGAAATGATATGAATATGTTAAACACAATTGGAATTACTAATTTTAATTAAAAATAATTAACAAAATTGCCAAATTGGCAACTTCAATATGTCACTCAAAAGTATTCATATAAACTGGTGATAGCGAGATACATGCCACATATGCAGGAGCAGAAACCAAGATTGAATGCAAACTTACTCTGAGTCATCCAGAGAGTGAGGAATGAAACAAATACTCAGCAGAAAAGAGCTGTGAGTGCATATGCGAAGGTATGAACAGGTTTGTAGTGATATGTAACAGTGACATGTATCTACTGTATAATGTACCCAGGTTAAAATGTGGAATGTATAGTAACAGTGTGGCAAGAGATGAAGGGCAATTTAGGAGTTATTTTTTTAAAGCATTATTTTTAAGCACTTTTTAGCTTCTGCCTCTGGGCATTTTGCCATGCTATTCTCATTTATTTCAGAGGGCTAGTTGCTACAAGGAAGTGTAAAATGTATACTTGTCAAATATGTACCTTTGCAAAAAATACCGTATGGATAAATTGATAAAATAATAACATAATCTTTCAGAATTTTTTACTATCAAATTTTCTTGGAAGGTTAAAATTATTTTAGGTATGAGTTACTAGATAGTCTACATTTAATTTAGTTTTTTTTCCCCAGCTTTATTGAGATATAATTGACAAATAAAATTGTGAAATATTTAAAGTGTACAAAAAGGATTTGATGCACATATACATGCAAAAGGATTTCCCCTAAGGAGTTAATTAACACATCCATCACCTCACGTATTTACCTTACACAGTAAAGTCTACTAACTATAGTTACCATCATACATTAGATCTCAGGCCTTATTCACCTTATAACTGAAGTTTGTTTTATTTCCCCATCTTGTCCTTGTTTCTCCTATCATCAGCCCATTGAAACCACTTTTCTATTCTCTTTTTTTTTTTTTGTTTTTTTGTGTAAGATTTTCATATATAAGTGATTACTACTCAGTATTTGTTCTTTTCTGGCTTCATTCACTTAGCATAATGCCCTCTCCCCCCAGGTTTCATCCATATTGTTCCAAAATGACAGGATTTACTCTTTTTCTTAAGGCTGATATAATAGTGCATTATATATATAAACACACGTTCTTGATCCATTCATTTGTTGATTGCCACTTTAGATTGTTTCTATACCTTGGCTTTTGTACATTAATGTTACATTGAATATGAGAGTACAGATCAAATATACTGCATTTAAATAAGAAATAAATGCAGTGACCATTTAATTGAGATTGCCTTCAGCCACATAACTTCAAAGTCACTTCTAGAGTGAAGTTTATCATAAAGCTTAAAATCATCAAAATAATTATTGAAAGTGTACATAGATTCTGATAGCTCGCATTTCCTTATTTGTGTTTTGTTCTAAAAGCAACAATTTTAATTGTGCTCCATGTTCAGTGTTTTGAAATTGAGGTTCCTCTTACTTAACCAGCAACACACTTCGAAGGTACATTCCCACTGCTGGATGCACTTACCCTTCCATGTGCATCTGTGTACAGGAAGCTTTTCTCTCCCCATCTCAGTTGCAGTAACGCAAGCCTATCTACTTTATAAGGCTCAATTTCAGTGTATTATACTCCAGGAAAACTGTCCTAACCAATTAGGCTGGACTATGTGGCTTGGTCTGTGCTCTTTAATGTTCTTTGTACTTAAAGAGTAGTCGTGCCTCAACCATTACACCTACCATGCAGTTTATGATGCTAATGTGCTTGCTCTCTCACTAGACTGTGAACTCATTAAAGGAAAGAACTATGTTTTATTTTTTTTTATATTCCCAGTATCTACAACATTATTGGTTACTTACTAAGCTATCGACAAATATTCATTTTATAAATGAATGAATAAATGAATGAATGTCTCTTTTTCATAACAAAACAAAGCCTTACACGGTGGCCCAGTGGAGTTTAAAACCTAAACAGAAAACTGACATTGGAAGTTGTCAAAGAGCAATTCCAGCCTCATCAGTTAGAGTTAAACCTTCCTGGAAACCAGTTCTGGAAGCAGTCCTTAGGAGTTGTTGCTCCTGAATACAGCCTGTTCTTGACTCCTTTTTAATGGTTTGTATGTATGTATGTATGTATGTATGTATGTATGTATGTATGTATGTATTTATTATTTTATTTATTCATTCATTCATTTATTTTAATTTAAATACAGTTTTTTGTGCTTTATTTTAAAAGATATCTTGCCAGCCAAACAACCTATTGATTAACTCTTGCCACCTTTGGTTCTGGTCTGACTTGAGAAACTGACCATGACACTAGGGTGATTTTATAATTAACTGCCTAATTTCAGATACTACTCCATTGTTATGTCCTACCTATAAAGCATGATGGATCCATGGCTTCTTTAACCCAAAAAACATTCTGTGAGAAATATCACAAAGTATAATAGTCTACTGCCTGAACTTCTTTTCTTTTCCATGTCGTAAGTATGGCTGGGCATAACTGAAATAATATAGTTAACATCATTTCTCCAGCTTTGCCTTTTTTTTTTTTCAACCTAACCTTAACTTTCTTACCATCTGTACTTGTTTCTGATAATGTCCTGGTCACATTCAGGAATCCCCTGCTAGGTTCTTCTCCAATTTGGGCCCAAGGTAGACCTCTCAATGCTTATTCACAGTCCATCATCAGTGAAAACCTTGATGTATCTTTTACTTTATAAATCTGATTTCATCACTACCAGGCTTTTTGACCTTGTAAGAGAATGTTAGTAAGACGAATCTGATAAGTAAATTTATTCATTGGAGTAAGGTTTTTAAAAAAATCCAAGTATTTACATTGTTACAGTTATTCTTTTCCAATTCTATGTTTCTCTGCTTAGAGGGAAGTAACAGCTGTTTCATGGCTAATTATCAGGTTTTTATTTTGATACTGAATCACTCTACATATACTCTTTCATACTGTATCTATTCACAGAGTCATCCTGGGTTTTGATATGAGATTTTGCAATGATTTTCAAGGTAAAGCAGGGTTTTCACTTTTCATTTAGCTGTCTAAAACATCTTTTTTGCTTTCCAGATGACTTTTAATTTGAATCTATAAGAGATGTATAGGTAGCACATAGATTGGTCATAAAACACTGTGAACGATACACGCAATGCATATGATAATGCTGTTGAATATATTTATAATGATAACTGTTATATCTAAGTTTTTATGATAATAGACAATATTTCTATTACTTAAGAAATGATACATTTTTACTATTAAAAGTATTTTACCTGGTATTATCAGTTTCTAATTTGATAAACCACATGAAATTATTCATTATAATTTTAAGATTGAACATATTCATGAATTATGTCAATTTCACAGTTTTCTGCACTGAAATAGTTAACACAATATAAATTTTACTGATAAATAAGGGGAATAATATGGGACTAATTTTTTTTTTTTTTACAACTTGCATATAATTCAAAGTGAAACAAAAAGGCATATAGGCTGTGCACATTACTGATTAGAAGGCCCAAAGTGCCAAAAGTAGCAAGGATTTTATGTCCTTTGTCTAATGAAGTCTGTCTGCATGAGAAGGAATTCAATGAGGTTTTTAGCATATTATTCTTTCAACTATGCAAGAATTTCATTGCACAAATCCAATTAATACAAATAGATGATTGGTGGCAAAAATTCTGATCGTTAAAATAAAAATTTTAATTTACTTTGCAGAGTGGAAATTATTGAAGCAGAGCTTACTGCATTTTAGGATAGAACTAACCTAGGGAAATTGCGTGAGAAAAACAGTAGGCATGTTGGATGAGAATGGGTATTTCCTGCAAAGGTAACACTCATTTTACAGGGAAAACCAGGTAAATTTTTATATATATATATATATATATATATATATATATTATATATATATATGTATGGAGAGAGAGAGAGAGAATATATATATATATATTTTCTCTCTCTCTCTCTATCTCTCTCTCTATATATAGAATAAGAAACATCACTCTTTGATATAAATGCAGAAAAATGATTTAAAAAAATCAGAAACTCTTTAGAAGCTAATAACATGTCTAAAACTTGTCTAGGATAAACAATTGTTAATGAATTTCTTTACTGAACTTTAAGAAGGCCACAATATCACTTACTATAAGGCAAAAAACTATTTTGGAGGCTGATTTTTTTTTTCTTTCTTTAAAATGAGGAGCTTCCGAAGTACTGATACCATAATTTCTCTTAAAATTTTTTCATTTTAACAAAAGCCCTTTGCTAAACGTTAAGTAGAAATCTTTCTGTAAAACTAATATTTAAGGAGTACCAAGTGGATATTTATGGGATGTTCTGTGAAAAAAGTTCTTGAAGATATTGACTTTACTAGGTACTGATGAATCTTTAGAGGGGTTTGGGATGAAAGGTTAGCATATCCTTGCTTCTTACCTGCTAAAAGCTATCCTGTAAATAATCTCTATATTACAGTTTAAGGGTTTTTGCTTTTTTATTGTGTGTATATTTCAAAAGAATTTTTTCTTAGATTTAAAGAAAAAGTTTTTAGACTTTATTTTTAAAGGCAATTTTATATTCTCAGCAAAATTGAGTATAAAGTACAGAAAGTCTCCCCACACACCCAGAACCTCTCCCACCATCAACATCTCTTACTAGAGTGGTGCATTTGTAACAACTGGTGATCCAACCATAATTTACATTAAGATTCACTTGAGTGTTGTACTTTTTGTGGGTTTCGGCAAATGTATAGTGACATTATCCACCATTGTAGTATCCACCATTGTAGTGTCATACAGAATAGTTTATTGCCTTAAAAATCTCATGTTCCGCCTTTGTATTCCTCTTTACCCTCTACCTCCTGGCAGCCACTGATTTTTCAATATCTACATAGTTTTGCCTTTTTCAGATTATATGTTCAGAATCATAAAGTATATAGCCTTTTCATACTGACTACGTAGTAATAGCATTAGAGATTTCCCCATGTGTTTTCATGGTTTGATAGGTCATTTCTTATTATTGCTAAAAATATTACATTATCAGGGTATACCACAGTTTATCCATTCACCTGTTGGTTTTCCATGTTTTGGAAATTATAAACAAAGCTGCTATAAACATCCATGAGCAGGTATCTGTGTAGACATAAGTTTTCAATTCTTCCAGCTAACTACCAAGGGGCATATTTGCCAGATTGTGCGGTAAGAATACATTGAATTTTATAAGAAACTACCAAACTGTCTTTCAAAGTGGCTGTACCACTTTGCACCCCCACAAGTAATGAATGAAATTTTCTATTGCTCCATATTCTCACAGATGTCGTTGGTGTTTTGAATTTTGGCCATTCTAACAGGTGACTAGTGATATCTTATTGTTGTTTTAATTTGCAATTCTCTAGTGACATACAATACTGAGTATCTTTCTACATGTTTATTTTCCATCTACATGTCTTCTTTTGTGAGGTATCTCTTCAGATCTTTTACTCATTTTAAAATTATTGTTGAATTTTAAAAATTCTTTATATATTTTTATAATAGTCCTTTGTCTGATACACTTTTTATGAATAATTTGTTCCCATCTTTGGCTTGTCTTCTCCTTCTCTTAGTATTATCTTGTACAGAGCAGAAGTTTTTAAATTAAATAAAGTTCAATTTATCAATTCTTTATTTCATGGATCATACCTTTAATATTATATCTAAAAAGTCATTGTCAACCCCAAGTTCATCCAGGTTATCTCTTTTTGTTATTTCTATGAGTTTAATAGTTCTATATGTTACATTTAGACCTATCATCCATTTTGAGTTACTTTTGTATGGGGTGTAAGACCCATTTCTAGCTCAATTTTCATTGCTTATGTCTATCCAGTTGTTCTGGTACCTTTTGGCGATATAATATAATCCTTTCTCCATTGCCTTTGCTCTTTGACAAAGGTTAGTTAACTACATTCACATAAGCCTATTTTGAGGGTTATTTTGTTCTATTAATCTATTCTTTTGCCAGGTCCCAAATTGACTACTATAGCTTTATATTAGTCTTGAAGTTTGCTGCTGTCATTCCTCTGCCTTTGTTCTTTTCTTTCACTATTGTGCTGGCTAGTCCAGGTCTTTTGCCTCTCCATATAAACTTTAAAATCAGTTAGTTGATATCTACAAAATAACTAGCTAAGATTTTGATTCAGGTTACACTGAAACTATAGGTCAAGTTAGAAAATACCAACATCTTAACATATTGAATCTTCCTAATCATGAACATGGGATGTCTCTCCTTATTTAGTTCTTCTTTGATTGCTTTTAGTAGGTTTTTGTAGTTATTTTCATGCAGACATTGTACATCTTTTATTAGATTCATAGCAAAATATTTTCCTTTTTTGGTGCTGATGTAAATGATGTTGTGTTTTTCATTTCAAATATTATTTGTTCCTTGTTGGTCTATAGGAAAGCAGTTGACTTTTGTATATTAATTTTATATCTTACAACTTTACTATAATTGCTTATTAGTTTCAAGAGATTTTTTATAAGTTCTTTCAGATTTTCTATGTAGACAGTCATGTCATCTGCAAACAAAGACAGTATTCCTTCTTCCTTTTCATTTTATATACCCTTTATTTCCTTTTCTTGTCTTATTGCATTAGCAAGTTCTTACAATATATATGTTGACAAGGATGTTGAGAGGGGATAGCCTTGTCTTGTTCCTTAACTTAGTGAGAAAGTTAGTTTCTCACTGTTAAGTGTGGCATTAGGCGTAGGGTTTTTGTAGATGATCTTTATCATGTTAAGGAGGTTCCCCCCTATTCCTAGCTTGCTGAAATTTATTTTTTATCATGAATTGGTGTTGGTCTATTGTGTATTTTTACCTGGAGATATATCAATTAATGTTTTTAACACTCTTTACAATTATAAAATTATAGTTATGTACTAATTATAATTCATATAAATAAATTTGGAGGGTATAAGGGCTAAGCAGATTTTCCCATGACCATTGAAGAAAAAAAAATCTTTTGGAACATACTCTTTGTTTAAAAACCCAGAGTGAGGAACATGGTTTTGAAAAAAAAGCCTTCAAATGTTTAATTTGTGTTAAACATTCATAAAGATAAAAATGCTTATGAGAATCCCCTATAATCCACCACCCATCACAACTGTTAATCATTTTCTCTAAGTGCTTTTCCATTTGGCAAACGATAGCTTAGTAGCTCTCAGTGAAAATGGACAGCACATTTTCTACTTAATCACATGAAACATTTAAGCAAAAGAGACAGTTTCACCTATAGGCAAGTTTTTTCACTGACATCTTGAAATTATTTTTAATATGCATGAGATTTTTTTCACTTCATAATCAAAGAGTTGGCTCTGATTATTATGATTGAAATTCAAGAATTTTTAACCTTGTTCTTAAACCTCTTCTAAAGTCTTACAAGAAAATTATAATATATATATATATATATAATATATATATATATATATAATATATAATATATATATTTAAAGAGTACTCAGTGGTAAAGAGAACTGAAATAAACTACTTCCAAACTATATTTACAACTCTTACTAATCTTCAGCTGGGTACTTTATTTTTTCCCTGCTTTTGATGAACTCTGTCCTTATGTGTCCAGTTCTGAATCCTGAGCTTCATCATCTTCCTTATTCTTTCCTCTTCTTAGTTCTGAATCTAGATTCTTCTTCTTATTTATCTGCCTGGTCTAGCTCTGCTCTCAGCAGCCTCTAGAACTTAGCTTGCCTATAATTTTCATAAATGACTTTGAAATTATGCTCCTCTTACCTCTATTATCATAAATTCCATAAATGGCTCTAGGAATCCCTCTTGCTCTTCAGTGTCCTTTCAAACCTTTTCCTCACTCCTTTCTAAGTTTCCCAGAATTGAATCTGTTAACAGAACCTTTATTGTAATTGGTTGATCATTAGTCATGTCTTTCATTCTTTAGTAATTATGGCTCCTGGCTCCCTGTTGCTCTCTTTCAATATTATTCCACTTAGTTTTTTGTCACTAAACATTTGTTAGTTCCTTGAATCCACATTTCCAATGAACTAATCCTCCATTCTTTGCAACTATTCACTTTCACTATCTAAAACCTTGCCTTTCCATTATTAAATTATAACTTAGAATTGCAATTGCCTGAATCAAGATTGACATTCTATTAGGGCTAGGAACTGAGATCGCTAGTTCAACATGACTGTGCTATTTTCTACAAAAAGCTTTACCCAAATAAGTCAAAAACTATAAACTAATAAAGAACCTTATTGTTTCTTCAAGAAATCCTACAGAATCCATTATCTAAACTCAAAAGGCAAAAAAGTTCTAGTATCAACAGTTACTTACTTACTTTTTTTCAAGGGCTTCCTTGTTTGTCTATCAGTTATAAATATTATGTCACACATTTTGCTTGTTCCCAATTTCCTGTCTTGAAAACTCCACTTTAAAACTTAAGTCCACACCCAATCCCTATAAAGATTCTTTCCTGATTTTCTCTTTCTGAAACATGGCTAAGACTCTCAAGATTATATTCTCCTTATTGTAATGATTCTAAGAAACTTAGTTTCTTTATTAACAATTGCTGGTGATATTTTGGAGACTTTAACACAACTCACCCATGATGTTACTTTCAAGCAGTCTACTCTCTGACCTTATTAAACACATACTTCTATTCAACTCCATCAACTCTGCAACTCCATGGAAAACTAAATCCATAATCTTAACAGCATTCACTTCCTTCGCCACTTCTTGTCTTCATTCTCTGCATATTCGCTTAAATTCTCTAATCATTCATATTCATCTTTTATATACCCCTCAACATTCTACCCTCACTTATGTCATTACATTTACTTACACTTTACAATTGACCATGGTTGGAGACACACACTCATGTGGAGCAGTCTCACTTTAAATTTCTCACTGTAATCTTAAATTGGCCCTATTGTTGCCTAAAGTACATTTTCTGTTGCCTCATTCAGTCATTCTCTCACATTTCCCTTGCAACTTCTCATCTCTCTTCAGAGTTCAAACGTCCCCTTCTCAATTGATTATCTTATAGTTCACTGAGAAATTTGAAGCAACCAGAAAAAGAAATCCCTTAAGTTCCCATACAAATTTACTTACTGACCAGAATTTGTTATGAATCCTTCCTTTCTTGATATTACTAAAATGGAATCACATCATCCTTTCTTCCCCTTTTATTCATTTGTTCACTTTAGTATACAATGCATTGACACCATGGACAGATCTTCCAGAAAGAAAATCACCAAGGAAACAGTAGCCTTAAACACATAAGACAAGATGGCTTTTTAAGGTTTTTACTCCAAACCAGCAGAATATATAATCTTTCCAAGTGCACACAGAACATTTCCAATATACAATCATATATTAGGATGCAAAACAAGTCTTAATAAACTTGAACTCAGATCAAGAGTCTTCTTTGACCACAATGGTATGAAACTAATAGTCAATTACAAGAAGAGAAAAAACTGAAAAAACCAGAAACAGTAGGCTAAATAACATGCTACTAAACAATTAATGGATTAAAATGATATAAAGTAAGAAACCAAAGATATTGGGACAAATGAAAATGAAAACACAATAACCCAAATCTATGGGACAAAGTGAAAGCAGCTCTAAGAGGGAATTTATAGCAATACAGTTTACCTCAAGAAACAAGAAAAGTTTGGAGAAAATGGCAGAGTGAGGGATGTACTCAGATCTCTTCCCTTGAAACAACAATAAGCTGAACATCTAAAATTCAACAAAAATACACCCGAACTGCACAACACCATGTCTGAATGGAATCTGCACAAAAGAGCTACCACAGGTCAGAACCCTGGGATCAGGTGGTGGACTAGGAGAAATAAAGAAGCTGCCTCTCATAGCCGCCAGAGCTCCTATAGGAAGAGAGGGAGGGAAAGAAGGTGTGGTGAGTTCCTACTGAAACAGCCATGCCTAGAAGAGTCGTGAGCTCCATGTGGCCAGTGGCAGGACCCACTCATCAGGGCAGAAAACAGAGAAGTAGGACAACAGAGAAACAACAGTTGATTTTTACCAGCCATGGTTGCAAAACTGAAGCTGAACCACAGCCCCAAGCCCTAACCCAGAGGGCCCCTTCCCCGATACCCACCAAGACCGAACACTGTGGAGCACCAGGGAAACTGAGCAAAAACTACAACTATCGGTAATACTGACAGGGACTGAGACTGAGGGTAGCAAACGTGATTAAATATCTACAAGAAAGTAAAAAGGCATTATTAAGGCTTTATATAAAGCAGGGATCCAAAAGCCTTAGACGCCACCTACTGGAACAAAAAGAAAAGTGCCTTCTCTGCAACAAGCTAAAGAGAGACCTTTATATAATAAATCTTTCAAAAAAAAAAAAAAAAGCAGAATACATTTCCGTTAATGCCAAGGTGGAGAATAGTTCATTAAACACCATGAAAAACCAAGGTGACAAGCATCTCAGAAAGAAAGAGATAAATCTCCAGAAAATAATCTTACAGACATAGACATATGCAACTTAAATGACATAGAATTCAGCATGATACTATCTGAAAAAACTCAGTGAGATCCGAAACGAATCATATCAAGAATTTCAGGAATTGAAAAAAAAAAACAATTTGATGAACAGAATGAGTTCTTCAGCAAGAAAATTAAAACCCTCAAAAAGGATCAAATAGAACTTCTGGAGATAAAGAACACACTGCAAGAGTTGAAAATGAAATAGCAAGCTTGGAAAACAGAATCGACAAAATGAAGGAAAGGATCAGTGATATGAAGACAGAAATCTAGCAATAAATCAGAAGTAAGAAGAGAAAAACCGAAGAATAAAAGTAATGACAGAGAAATACAAGAACTAGCTGGTACAATCAGGAAAGGAAACATAAGAATAATGGGCATTATCAAGGTAAGGAAAAGGAACAAGGATCAGAAAGCATTTTCGGATAAATAGTTGATGAGAAATTCCCAAATCTAAAGAATGAGCTGAAACTTGGAATTCAAAAAGTTGACAGAACACCCAATTATCTCAACCTAAAAGGACCTTCTCCAAGACACGTGTATTAAAGTTACCAAAAAATCAATTACATAAAGAATTCTCAGAGCAGCCAGGAGAAGAAAATGGTACTTATAAAGGAAAACCCATTAGACTATTGTCGAACTCCTCAGCACAGACCTTACAAACCAGAAAGGAGTGGTATCAAATATTGAAAATATTAAGTGAAAGGACTACTAGCCTAGAATAGTATTCAACTGAGCTCTCCTTTAGATATGAAGGAGAAATAAAGATCTTTCTAGACATACAAAAATTGAGGAAATTCTCCACTCTGAGGCCTGCATTATAGGAAATACTGAAGGGTCAGCTCACTAAAACAAATTGACATAAAAAACCATAATTAGGAGTGACATGACTTTCAGGCAAACAGAAACAGAGGAGTGCAACTATTACTAAGAACAGGCATGATAAGCTTAAACAATAAGAAAAGATTTGCTATAGCATATAGTAAAACATTCAGCATATAGGGACAAATTGAGACAACAATGCTGAAAAGGGAGGTTTCAGAGATCTAAATTCACAACGGGGAATGACATAAAGCACGCACAGTAGAAAATGGAAGAAATAGATAGATAGATAGATAGATAGATAGATAGATAGATAGATAGATAGATTGATAGATAACTATTCTTTAATATTCATAGTGGTAACCATGCACCAAAAAATCAGAACTAAAGTATATACATAAAACAAGAAGAACAGAGGGGAAACCAAAAATCCAAAAAATAAAGAAAACAGAAACACAAGAAAAGGAAGCAATGGAAACACAAGCTATGAGAAAGCAGAAGATAAAATGGCTATAAGAAGACCTCATATTTCAATAATCATTCTCAATGTAAATGGACTGAACTCACTAATAAAGAGACACAGAGTTGCAGAATGGATTAAAAAACAAACCCAAGCATATGCTGCCTCCAGGAGACACATCTTAGTTCCAAAGACAAATATACACTCAAAATGCAAGAGTGGAAAATGATATTTCGAGCAATAGTATTCATAGAAAAGTGGAAGTAGTGGTATAATAAGATGAAATAGGTGTCGAAATAAAAAAGGTAGAGAAAGATATGAGGGATATTTATAATGATAAAGGGAATCCTGCACCAAGAATATATAACACTTATTAATAACTATGCTCCCAATCAGAAAACCTGAAATATGTAAAGCAATTACTAACAGAATTAAAGGGAGAAACAGACCAAAACATTATCACAGTAGGGAACCTAAATACCTCACTGTCAGATATGGACAGATTATCCAAACAGAAAATCAATAAGGAAATAACATCTATAAATGACACATTAGACCAACTGGACATAATTTTCATTTACAGAGCCTTCTTCCGTCCCAAAACAGCTGGATATACATTCTTCTCTAGGGCACATGGAACATTCTCAAGGATAGACCACATACTGGGACACAGAGATAGCCTCAACAAATATAAGAGGGTTGAAATCATATCATCCATATTCTCTGATCATAAAGCTTTGAAACTAGAGATCAACTGTAAAAAGGAAGTGGGAAAAACCACAAATACAGGGAGATTAAACAACTTGCTACTGAAAATAACTGGGTCAGAGAAGAATTAAAATGAAAGATCAAAAGATACACAGAAAAGAACAACATTGATAGTTCAATATATCAAAACTTTTGATATATAGCAAGAGAAGTCATAAGAGGAAAGTTCACATCATTACAGACTTATATCCAAAACAAGAATGAGCCTAAATAAACAACCTAACACTTAATCTTTAAAAAAAACTATAAAAGGAAGAACAAATGAAGCCTAAAGTCAGCAGAAGAAAAGAAATTAGAGCAGAAATAAATGAAATTGGAAACAAACAAACAAAAATACAAAAAATAAATGCAACAAAGAGCTGGTTCTTTGAGAAGTTTAATAAGATTGACAGACCCCTGGTTATACTCACTAAAGAAAAAAGAGAAAGGACACAAATAAAAAATCAGAGATGAAAGGGGAAATTATGACAGACATGGCAAAAATGCAAAGGAGAATATATGAATACTATGAAAAAGTATATAACACCAAATTTAATAACCTAGAAGAAATGGATCAATTCTTAGAAAAATACAACCTTCCTATACTAGATTAAGTAAAACTGGAAAATCTTAATAGACTGATCAGCAGTATGGAAATTGAAACAATCATCAAAAACCTCACAAAAGTAAATGTCCAGGATCAGATGGCTTCACCAGTGAATTTCACCAAACATTCAAACACGATTTAATACCTATTCTCTTCAAGCACTTCCAAAAAAATCAAAGAGGAGAAAATATTTATTAACTCATTTTATGAGTCCAACATTATTACATTGGTAAAGATAACCCCAAAAAGAAAACTACAGACTGATCTATATCTCTTATGAACTCAGATGCAAAAAATCCCAAATAAGATACTAGTGAATTGAATACAGAAACATATTAAAAAGATTATACACCGTGATCAAGCAGACTTCATCTCAGAGGTACAGGGATGACTAAAATTGATTAATGTGATACACCACTTAAAATAAACAAGTTTAAAAATAAGAATGATATGATCATATCAAAAGATGCAGAAAAAGCCTGCAACAAGATACAGCATCCACTTATCAAAATACTTAATAAAATAGGTATAGAAGGAAAGTACCTTAACATAGTAAAGGCCATATATGACAAACCCTCAGCCAATATTATACTTAATGGTGAAAAACTGAAAACCTTCCCTCTAAAATCAAGAACAAACAAGGCTGTTCACTAGCACCACTCTTATTCAATACAACATTGAAGGTCCTAGTGAGTGCAATCAGGCAGGAGAAAGATATAAAAGGCATCCATATAAGAAACAAAGAAGTTAAACTGTCACTATTTGCAGATGACATGATTCCCTATATACGAAACCCTAAAGACTCCAAAGGACCCTACTAGAAACAATAAGCAAATACAGTAAAGTTCTGGATACAATATCAACTTTCAAAATCCATAGCATTCCTATACTCTAATAATGAAATGTCAGAAAAAGAAGTGGAAAAAATAATTCCTTTCATAATTGCAACAAAAAGAATAAAATACCTAGGAATAAATCTAACAAAACGTGTGAAGGACCTATATAATGGAAACTATAAGACTCTATTAAAATAAATCAAAGAAGATAAAAAAAATGGAAAGATACTCTGTGTTCTTGGATTGGAAGAATCAAAGTTAAAATGACCTTATTACCTAAAGCATTATACAGATTTAATGCAATCACCACCAAAATCCCATCGGCATTTTTTAAAGAAATAGAACAAAAAATCATCACTCAGCCCAACTTCAAATTATACTACAAAGTGACAGTAATCAAAACATCACGGTATTGGCAGAAAAATAGACACACAGATCAGTGGAACAGAATCGAGAGTTCAGAAGTAAACCCATATTTATATGGGCAAATAATTTTCGACAAAAAAAAAAAAAGAGAGAAAGGAATGTCTCTTCAATAAATGATGCTGGGAAAACTGGAAAGCCATCTGCAAAACAATGAAACTAGACTGTTGTCTATAACCACACACCAAAATTAACTCAAAATGGATTAAGGAACTGAATATAAGACCTGAAACAATAAAATGCATAGAAGAAAACAGAGTAACTAAACTTCCAGGACCTTGTATTTAAAGAGGATTTTATGAATTTGGCATAAAAAACGAGAGAAGTAAAAGCCAGAATAAACGAATGAGACTACATCAAACTAAAAAGCTTCTGCACTGCAAAAGAAATCAACAAGGTAAAGAGAGAACCATCGGAATGGGAAAATATATTTGCAAGCAATGCCGCTGATAAGGGCCTAATATCTAAAATATACAAAGAACTCATACGACTCAATAACGACCAAAAAATCCAATCAAAAAATGGGCAGAGGACCTGAACAGAGCCTTCTCCCTAGAGGACAACAAATATATGAAAAGATGGTCGACATCATTAGCTATCAGGGTAATACAAATCAAAACCACAATGAGATACCATTCACGCCTGTTAGAATAGCTATAATCAACTAGACAAGTAACATCAAATATTGAAGAGAATGAAGAGAAAAAGGAACCCTCATACACTGCTGGTGAGACTGAGAATTGGTACAGCCACTGTGAAAAATAGTACAGAGTTTCCTCAAAAAAACTGAGAATTGATCCACCATATGACCCAGCAATCCCTCTACTGGCTACTTACACCAAAGACTTGAAAATCCAAATCCGAAAAATATTCCCATTGTTCATAGCAGCATTATTCACGATGGCTGGGACACGGAAGCAACTGAAGTGTCCATGATAGATGATTGGCTAAAGAAACTATGCTACATATAGACAATGGAATATTACTTAGCCATAAGAAGAGATAAAATACTGCCATTTGCGACAACATGGATGGACCTCGAGACAATCATGCTAAGTGAAATAAGCCAGACAGAAAAAGTTGAAAATCACATGGTATCACTTATATGTGGGATATAAACCTAAAAGCAACAAATGAACAGGACAAACAAACAGAAACTCATGGACATGGACTTTAGACTAGTGGTTACCAGAGGGTAGGAGATAGGGGGACAGGGGAGGTAGATGGAGTAAAGGGGGTCAATACGTGGTGACAGAAAGAAATTTAACTATGGGAGGTGAACACACAGTGAATATATATATATATATAATATATATAATATATTATATATATGTATATATATTACGCCTTGCTTTTAAAGTGTACAGCTGCAACTTATTGGATTTCATGAACCGATATCAGCCTAAAAATAAATAAATAAACAAAAAACAAACAAACAAATAAATAAATAAATAAAAAGTTAATTTTAAAAAGAAAAGGAAAGAAACTAGAAAAATCTCATATAAACAACCTAATCTTACACCTAAAGAAACTAGAAAAAGAACAACACGCAAAGCCTAAAGTGAGAGGAATGGAGAACAGAATGGAAATAAACAAAATAATAAAGAACAGAATGTAAATAAACAAAATACAGTCTAAAAAACAGTACAAACGATCAATAAACCCAAGATCTGGTTCTTTGAAAAGATAAACAAAATTGATAAACCTTTAAGCAGACTCATCAAGGTAAAAAACAAAACAAAACAAAACAGGACCCAAATAAATAAGATCAGAAATGGAAATGGAGAAGTGACAACTAACCCCACCAAAATACAAAGGACTATATGAAAATACCATGAGCAATTATGTGTCATTAAATTGGACAATCTATAAGAAATGGATACATTCTTAAAAACATACAATTTCCCAAGACTGTGTCAAGAAGAAATAGAAAATCTGAAGTAACCAATTATTACTAATGAAATCAAATCAGCCATCAAAAAACTCCCAACAGACAAAATTCGTGAACTAGATGGCTTTAACGGTGAACTTTAACAAACATTCGAAGAAAAATTAGCATTGATTCTTCTCACACAATTCCAAAAAATTCAAGAACAGAGAAGGCTCCCAAGCTCATTCTATGAGGCACAATTAGCCCAATTCCAAAACCAGACAAAGACATTACAAAAAAAAAGAAAATTATAGGCTGATATTCCTAATGAACAGAGTTGAAAATCCTCAACAAAATATTAGCAAACTGAATTTGATAATATGTTAAAAAGATCATACACCATGATCAAGTCGAATTTATTCCTGAGATGTAATGTTTGTTCAATATCACAAATCAATTAACGTGATACACCACATTAACAAATTGAAAGATAAAAATCATATGATCTTATCAATAGATACAGAGAAAGCATTCGTCAAAATCCAGCATGCATGTATGATAAAAACTCTCAACAAAGTGGGAACAGAGGGAACATATCTCAACATAATAAAGGTCATATATGACAAACCCACAGCTGACACCATAATCAGCAGGAACAAGACAAGGATGTTCACTGTCACCACTTTTATTCAACATAGTATTGAAAGTCTTAACCAAAGTTCTCAGACAAGAAAAAGAAATAAAAGGCATCCAAATTGGAAAAAAGTAAAACTGTCATTGGTGGATGACATATTATATATAGAGAACCCTGAAGACTCCGCCAAGACTATTAGAACTAATAAATAAATTCAATAAAGTAGCAGGATATAAAATTAGTATTCAGAAATTAGTTTCATTTCTAATCACCAATAATGAACTGTTGGAAAGAGAAATTAAAGAGACAATCCCACTTACAGTTGCATCAGAAAAAATAATATACTTAGGAATAAATTTAACACAGAACATAAAAGACTTGTACTAAGAAAAATATAAGATACTGAAGAAAAAATTGAAGAATATAGAAATAAATAGAAGCATATACCATGCACAAGGGTAGGAAGAATCAATATTGTTTAACTGTTCATACCATCCAAAGCAAACTATAGATTTAACACAATCCCTTTCAAAGTACCAACAGCATTTTTCATGGAGCTACAAATAATCCTTAAATTCATATAGAATCATACCCAAATAACCATGGCAGTCTTGAGAAAGAACAAAGTTGGAAGTATTTTGCTACCTGATATCAAACTATCCTACAATGCTATAGTAATCAAAACAGCATGGAACTGGCATAAAAACAGACGCATAAATCAATGGAACAGAATACAGAGCCCAGAAATAAGCTCCTACCTATATAGTCAATTAATCTATGACAAAGGAAGGAAGATATACAATGGGGTAAAGATAGTCTATTCAATAAATAGTGTTGGAAAAACTGGACGGATACATGCCTAAAATTGAAACTGGACCACCTTCTTACACCATATACAAGAGCAAAATGGATTAAAGACTTAAAAGTAAGACCTGAAATCATAAAACTGGAAGAAAACATAGGCAGTAAACTCTTTGCTCTTAGTAATATTGTATCTACTATATCTCCTTAGGGAAGAGAATCAAAAGAGAAACAAATGGGACTACATCAAACTAAAAAGTTCTTGCAGAGCAAAGGAATCCATCAGTAAAATGTATAACCTACACAACTCAAAACTAAAAACAAAACAAAACAAACAAACAAACAGAAACAAACAAAAATCCAATTAACAAATGGGCAGAGGACCTGAATACACATTTCTCCCAAGGGGGAATACAGATGACCAATAGACATATGGAAAGATGCTCAATATCACTAAACATCAGAGAAATGCAAATTAAAACTACAATGAGGTATCACCTCACATCTGTCTATTAGCTATTATCAAAAAATAAATTAAAAAGTGTTGGTGAGGATGTGGAGAAAAGGGAACCCTAGTGAACTGTTGGTGGGATTGCAAATTGATAAAACCATTATGGAAAACCAAAGGTTCCTACAAAACATTAAAAATACAACTGTTTTATGACCTGGCAATTCTACTTCTGGGCATTTTTCTGAAGAAATTCAGAACACTAAATCAAAAAGATAGATGCAGCCCTATGTTCACTGCAGCATTATTTACAATTGCCAAGATATGGAAGCTACCTGAGTGACCGTCAATAGAAGATTGGATAAAGGAGACACAGTACATATACATAATGGAATATTACTTGACCATAAAAAATGAAATCTTACCATTCATGACCACATAGATGGACCTAGAGGGTATTATGCTAATTGAAGTAAGTCCGATGAAGAAAGACAAATACCATATCATTTAACTTATATATGGAATCTAAGGGACAAAATAAACAAACAAACAAAATAAAAGCAGACTGAGAGGTATAGAGAACAAACTGATAATTGTCAGAAGGGAGGGTTGTTTAGGGGGCAGGGTGAAAAAGGTGAATGAATTAAAAAGTACAATTTGTTAGTTACAAAATAGTCACAGGGATGTAAAGTGCAGCATAGGGAATATAGTCAATAATATATTAACTGTGTATGATGCTAGATGGGTACTAGACTAGTTGTGGGAGATCACTTCGTAAATTATATAAATGTGTAACCACAATGCTGTACACCTGAAACTAATATAACATAATATTGAACGCTAACTCTAATTGAAAAAAAAAAAATAAATAAATAAATAAATAAAAACCAAATAAATAAAAAGCTTACTTACACCTCCATCTCTCTTCAGCTACCACCCCGTTTCTTTGCTCATTTTTTTACAGGTTAGCTCGTTCAAAAGGTTTATCTATCTATGCTATCTATACTTTCTTCCTTTCTATTCTAACTTCAATCTATTCCAGTTGGACTTTCAAATTCGATATGCTTCAACAGAACTTTTCCATGTTACTAAATCCAGTGATTGGTTTTTATTTAGCCTTCGTTTTATTTATCAGCAGTATTTGACCAATTATGCACTTCCTCCTCTTTGAAATACATATTAAATTCATCTTCCAGGATAACATATCCTTCTGGTTATCTTTCTTTCTTACTGGCTATTTGTTGTTGCTGTTGTTGTTGTTGTTTGTATTGTATGATTCCTTTTAATATTTATCTGAATAATTGAACCCTTGATGATCTTCTTGAGGTTGGCTTTGAATATCATTTAAAATGGAAAAGTACCAAATTTATATCTTCAGCTACCACTTTCCCCCAAGCTACAGATTCCTACATCTAATTGCTAAATGGGCATTTTTACTTGTATGTCCAACAGACACCTTAAATTTTGCATTTCCAAAACTGAACTCCTTATCATTTTTAACGAAATATATTTCTCCCACTATTTTCCATTTCAGTTAATGAAATCTTTATTTTCTGAGGCCCAAGAACTCATAGCCATACCTAAGTTTTCTCATTTTTCTACTTTACATTAAACTAGTTAGCACATCATTTTGACTTTACCTTCCTTCCAAATATATCCACTATCTGACCACTTCACTGCTAGCACTCTGGTACATATCAAAAGGTTTCTCACCAAGATTCTTAAAATAATCCTCTAAGAGACCTTCCTGCTGCCAACCGTATTCAATATTCATCTCAACATCGTAGTCAGAGTGATACTGATAAAGCAATTTCAGATTGTTTCCATCTTCTGCTTAAAACTCTGAAGTTCTTCCCATGTCATCATGTAAAAGCCAAATCATTATATATTTTATGAAGTCTGTGTAATCTCTCTCTATTAATGTTCTGACTTTATCTCCTATTTCTCTTTCTACACTTCACTTTGTTCCAGTTATTCCGGATTTCTTGCTGTTTCTCAAATATGCCCAGTACACATCTACCTCAGGAAATTTACATGTATTAGTTTTATTTCCTGGAATACATTCCTCCAGATAGTCAAGGCATAGCCCCTCACTCTCTTAAAATCCTTGCTGAACTTAGTCTTCTCAGAGGCCTTCTCTGACCGTGCTTTTAAGAATCATAATGTTCACTTCATCACTGCACCCTTATCTTTGTCCCTGCTTTATTTTTATTTACTTAGTTTAGTGTACATTTGCATGCACTAGAATATAATCTTCACAAGAGCAAGCTTTTTGTTTGCTGATTTTTTCATTGCTTTTTTCTCAAATCTAAAAATTTATCTACTATATAGTAGATATTTAGTTAATATTTATTGAATTCATAAGTACACAAAAATTAATGCTTTAAAAATCTACTTACTTAGGTTGTTAGGAACATTTTTCACAAGTTAAATTCTCACATATTTTTATTCTGTTCAGTTACTTTTGGCTTCCTTTCTCAAAATATATAAAGTAGCTGAATATTACTTTTTATATTTACCATATTTTCAATAAGGTCATTTTGTGTTTCCTATGAAAGTTAGATCACAATGCTTCATTATTTAATGAGATGTCACAAATCAGGTCATTAACTAGCACTTTTCTTAAGTCATATTGATTATGTGAGCCAACTTCTGAAAGGGAGGAATAAAATCATTTCCATGCCAAAACTCAGTAGATCATAGAATCACTTTTAAAATAATACTGGGAAATTTTGCAGACAGTAAAAATGTAAAAGTTTTATATCTTAAAAGTAACATTACACTAAATGCATTCAGGAAGAATTATTTCAGGCATTTCCAATGGACACTTTTATGAGGTGCTGTTGATCAAAGTTTCTAAAGTATCACATTAAGCATTTTCATTTCCTATCACATTTCTTCTCTTAAAAGTAGTAAATAGCTATGATAATTCTTCTTTCATCATGCTGTCACATGTAAGAAGGAATAATCCATCTTGTTTCATTATTAAATACTAGTACTGAATATTGAAAGACTAGATATAACAACTCTCAAAGTCTTGCTGCTATCAGGGCAGTAATTTGTCTGTGAGTAAGGGCTGGGTGTAAAAGAGACATGTAATGGTTAAATTCTGCTTCGAAAAAGAGAATCTGCTTTTGCTTTTTAAACATAACTAGCATTTCCTAAAGTGTGATTTGTGTTCCTCTGATTGCAAATAAAACGATTTTAGGTAGTGCATGGACAGACACATTATCAATTAATTAGCATCTTCATTATAATGTATATAAGAAAATAAGTAAATTATAGTAGATATAGTACTCAGCATACACCAAGAAGATGAAAACCAAAAGAATGGTTTGAAAAATTTTTGTTTTTATATTAGATAACCAACCGAAACTTAAATATAATTTGGTTACATAATGTTAAGTTAGTTCACTTAAAAAGGGATGTTACCTGGTCCTCTCCAGAGAGAACACTCATTAAAGTATTCGGCTCCTCATAAATGAATAAATAAAAATAATGAGCAAGGTAAGCATAAGACAACAGCACAATGTAAGACATACCATGTTGGTTCAATCTTCCTATTTCACTTCATTATTTGGCTCTTGGAAGTAATTGGCATTCTTTTCTTCATAAAAGTTAAATAGGTACTCAAACATTCCTCACCTTCTTTACATATATATTCAAGAAAAATATTTAAAAATCTATCCCTCCAAATTCATATCATAGGTATTTATGTATGTATGTATGTGTATATACATATACATATACATATATATATATGTATTATATATATATATAGCTTAATCATACCCATACTTCTGCCCACAGGACAAAAATTTTATTTCTCTACTTGCCAGTTCATTATTAAATATTATAAAATATTTTTCTCTTAAGCCTTCTTTATGTAATACTTGTAGTCTCAGTAGAAGTTAATTATTATAGTCGCTCTTTAGATATTTTATAATCATATTCTATAAATTCTGATATTAGCAGACATTCATTTCATTTATTTTAACAATTAAAATTGTACTATTTCTTCTAGCCTATGTTTAGAATGATTAATGTGATGAAGCTGAAGAAAACAAGTCATTATTACCAGTTTTGACATACAATTACTTAAAAATATGTTGACATCCGCTAAGTAGTTTTAAAATGCTCTGCATAAACACACACACACACTCATAGAGATTGTTTATATATACCAAAGGGTTTCATTAGCTCAGGATGAATAATTTGGCTAATTATATTACCATCTCAAAAATGTAGACAGTTTAAGACAAAACAAACATCTAAATATCATATATTAGCAATAAACAAATTTTTTTCAGGTTCCCCGTCAAACATTCTTGGTAGGAACTTCTTTAAGGAGAAGAATTAAATCATATCACTATCTTTTCAAAACCTAATAGTTTAGTGTACAGGCTCTTTAAGAAACCCTTAAATCTCAGATGAGAAGAAAAAAAGAAAGGAGGAAAAGAAGGAAGAAGGGTTTGGTCTCTATCTTTCTCATGCTTCAGACATATTCCTGCTTCGCTCACATCCTAAACATCTGCTTGCTGCCTCCTACAGGTTTCAGTCCATGGAGAAAGGCCTGGTCTATATTTATTAATAAGACAATTTCTCAAACAAGGACTCATTCCTTAAATTCATTCAAATGAGACTACATTTTTTTCTTTTTTTTATTAAACAGGCATTACCATGGATTATTGTTATTTCAAGCACTAGCTGGTTTGACATTGCTTTTATTATACATTAATTGATCGATTAATGCATGCTTTTATTTATTTATTATGTCTCTAATTGCTGTGCATAGTGTTAGATTTAGGGTTAAACAGGTCAACAGAATGTAACACTTGATCGACTAGCACATGATACCCAATCTAGGGAACATCATTCATAGCTGAAATACATATAGATGCCCATATATGGAATTTGTTGTTCAGAGAAAAATCTTCTTTACTATGTGATTTAGTGCTATGCAGGCCAGCTATCCTGGAAACCACTTCCTTTCAATGATAAAAGAGGCTATAAAAATATTCATGTCTCTGCTAATTTAAAAATTTATCAAGTACCTCATATTTCAGGCGCTTGCAAGATCATTAATGAAAGAAACATATTAGTTTACATCTTTAACAGTTTTCTATAACCCCAAGAAACTCTGATGTAGAAAATATTATTTTCAGGAAATAATTTAATAAATTTTTATTCGCTGGATAGAAAAACAAACTGGGCAGTATTTACCCAAATAAAATAAATGTCAGCAATGATTCCCAGGGAACAAGTGTGACTATGAGTGGCTAAAAACTTAGATGAATAGTGCTAAATTTTAATGTCATTCCTTTCTCACAATTTTGCCTTAAATTAATCCCAAGAATGTCTTAGTACTTTAATACTGAACTAATTTGGATTTAATGTTTTGATCTGTCTTCATTTTTAGATAAAAAATTAACAATATTCTATGTTGGTAAATATTTCTACATATTTCAAATTAGCTTACATAACCTTTTTGTATGAGATGTTTAAACAGAGTTGGCCCTCAGTTATGGCAGTGGTAGACAATGGGAGTGGAGATTATAATGGTACTGCACGCACATGCTTATCGCAACAATGTTTGTTCAATGTGAGAAAAAGGAATAAGTTTAGCTTCAATTTATGTAATCCTTTTTTAAACTTCTATATTTACTCCAGAGGCAGGGAGTGGTAGAACACAGAATAAAGAGGAAAGTGTCTAAGATGTATGGTGCTTAGATATAAGACTGTTCCAAAGTCATTAAGTAAATTTTGACAGACATTAGCTCAAGATAATAGTTCCTAATCAAGAAAGCACCCAATCAGGACACTGCATAAAAAGAATGAGATAAGAACAAAGTAAGAAACCAAAGAACAATCAGCAGAACCTAAAAGAAGAAGATTAGAAATTGGATTAAGGCTAAGACTGAAGACACTTCTAAAAGTTTCCAAACATTAAAGAAAAGAAACTCTAAACTTATATTGTAACTTCATGTACTAATTTGGAAGAAAATAAAGTATTTTTTCTTCAATTGTTTATCTATAGAACAGACTATCCTATATTTATTAAGTAGTTCATCATGTGAACAATTGATCTAAAATAACTGATTATAGGCCTAAAAGAGTAGGTCTCTAACTTTTTGTCCTATCAATAGAAATGATATTTGTTATCAGCTTGAAAGAGATGAGGGAATATTGTTTTAATTTAAGATAAACAATAGGATGACTTGTTCCTATGGTTATTGTATTCCTTGATTAGGTGTAATCTCAACTATCTTTTATTATCCTAGTTTTTATTCCTTTTAATTGAAACCTCCTTACTTGAATACTTCTTCTTTTGCATCCAACATGATTCAGGACCAGACTTTCTAAGACACATATTTAAGCCAAGGGATATAAAACATTTCAAAATAAAGAAATGAAAAATAAATATCAGTCAAAAATACACAAAAGGAGGATGCATTGACATGACAATATGAAATATGGTAAAATTTAAGGTTAGAAAAGTACATGATAAAAAGCATAATTTATTATGAAGGTATGAGAAATAAACTTGTTGCACTAAAAACAGAACAGTCAAATAAACAGCAAAATCATTGTAAATAAAAAAAGAACATCACAAAAAACAATTTGTATGGGTGATTTTAATATACCTCCATCAACATGAGACAGAGCTAATGGATCAAAATAAATACATAATAGATAAATAAGAAGTGTTTTTATTTCTAGTAACATGATAACCTAAGATTACGTAAAATTCTTTCCAGTAGAAAGCACTCAAAATGTTGGATAAATTGTAAAACATATTTTGTAAATAAATGTGAGCTTGATATAAAGAAAGGACAATCCCTAGGGGCCAAAAACAAAAAGAAAGTTATTTTTTATAAAAAAGTAAACTAATTATGATTCTCTTGCTCTAGTGGCAGTCACTCATCTTGGTAAAAAAAAAAAAAATTGGCTTGCATTTTGATGAACTCTGAATAAAGTTGGGATCCACATAAGAACAACAAAATGAAAGCTTGGATAAAGAAAATGTGACCAACAGAAAATGTTGCCTGAAAAAAAACGTATTTGCCCCAACCTAAGCCAAGTAAGTGTGGGTAAATGTCTCCTCTAAGAGATTGTGGCTGTGTCCTGTCATGGCAAGGACCAAATTAGAATTTATTCTATTTACTCTTGGCTGGGGTACCACAAGCTGAGCAATTAATGTAAAGCAGGTAACACATTTGGATACCCCTGGCAATAAAGCAAGGTAAGAACACAAAACAGAAAATTAGAAAACATCTGAGGAAATAGCCGCTATAGCAAGTATTACCAGAAACAATAAAGAGCAGAAAAAGAACTATACGAATTTGAGTTAAAAGAGGCTGTAGACCAGCAATGTCCAATAAAAAACATAATGTAAAGTATATATTTAAGTTTAAATTTACTTAGTAATCTCATTAAAAGAATAAAACAGATAAAATCAATTTTAATAATTTATTTAATCCAACTATAAAAATATTATTTCAACATAATCTATAAAATTATTAATTAAATCTTATTATTTTTATATTACAGTCTTTAAGATTAGTGTGTACTTTACACTTTCAGTTCATTTAAATTCAGACCGAATAGCTACATGTGGCTAGTGGCTACTATACTGGCAGAGCAGAAAATAAGACTATCAGTATTGTTTAAAAATTAAATACATAATAAATGAAAAAAAAATAGTAGAAAGAAGATAAATTGTAAATAGAACTTTAAGACACTAAAAATACATTAATCAAAATGAAAACTTAGTAACAGAAAATACAGATTAGAAACAGCTGAAGAGGGAAAGATGTGTTAAAATAACTGAATGGTAGAAATTACCAGAAATAAGCAAAGAAAAAAAGAAAGAAAAAGTGAAAAACAGATTAGAGGATAAGGAATATAGAGTGAGAGGTCAAGATACATGTGATTGTAATCCCTAGAGAATGGAAATACAATAAGAGAAAGGGAATATTTGAAGAGATTATGCCTGAAAATTTGCCAGAATTAATGAAAGATAAAAATCTTTAGATTCAGAAACACGAGTATCAAATTGAAAAATAAAATGCTATGCATATACATGTCAAAAGAATCTACAGAACAAGAAAAGAAAGAAGACCTTAAAACAAACTAGAAATAAAGACATATTTCAGTTTATCCTTGTTATTTGTGACAGTTATGTTCTATCAGACTGCTATGAACACTGAATTAGCTAATACAGAACCATTGCTTCTAGCAGAATTATAGGATTAGGTTCCTGTGAACCTGAGAAAAACCTTTTTTTAATCAACTGATCATATTTATGTGTTTCTATTATTAAAATATGCTTTTAATATTACATTTCTTACAAATAATTAACTGCATGGTCTTTCTGTTAATGGGTACATTTTCCAATGTCTTTATAAAAGAAGCTTGTCTCATCAGCATTGAAAATTTGCTTTTTCCTGTTTAACACTTAGCAGATATTTAAAATTTTCTTGCACAGTTTTTTAACCTGCAGTACCTATCTCACTTGTAGTTTTTATATTTTTCATCCATATCACCTTTTGAAACTTGCAAGTTTATCAGCATTAGTTAAGAAAGGTGTTATATTTTCCCAACTTTAGGTAATATGATTGTAAACTTGTTTAGTTTTCAGTCTCACAATAAAAAGAAATGCAAAATTTTTCTATAATTAAGTGAGAATATTGTAACTGAGTTCATAAAGTGAGCTCCCTAGCTTAACACTGTAGACTAACAAGTTTTTGAGAGATTGGCTCTGGTTGAACGGGGAATTCCAGTTCATAGCACTACGCCTAACTTCACAACCTCTAACATCATTTTGTAGCTGTGTTAAAGCTAGTTTAAATGAGTTATGAAAGAGTGCCGTCCACAATATGTGGCTGGTCAGAGCTGTTGTTTGAAATAAAATTATCCATCTGGACCAGCCTTTTGGGATAAAGGGTAGTTAAGGATCTAATCATGCTTTTATAGTATTGAAATATCTTTGAATTATTCTTGATATTACTGGGAAAAGAACAAGGATAATAATAGTCCTGAAGCCTTATTACCTAGCTCCCAGAGAACAGGTGTTAAATCACAGCCAGCAAGTCTGCACCCTCTACATCCATCCCTACAGATAGAGAGTATTGGTGACGGAAGGAAATCTAACTTTGGGTGGTGAAGACACAATGTAATATATCACAACACACTGTTGAATTGTACACTTGAAATACTTGATTTTATTAACCAATGTCATCCCAATAATTTTTAATAAAAAATAAAATAAAACAAAAACTTTCAAACAGAAAAAAAAAAAGAGTATATCTATGCTGTTGCTGTCAGACCGAGAACTAACAAAAAACCTAAAGACGAACGAGGAATGAAACATAAAGTAGCAACATAGAACTGTGGTTAACATTATCAAATTTGTGCTTTTAAAATATTTTGATAAAAATAGTTGACAATACTAAGATTTTAAACATCTGTAAGAATTGTATAAGTGAGAAACATGTTTTTATTTTTGGAGAAAGAGGCCACATGATCTAGTTTTCATGAATATGAAGTACATATTAAGATGAAATTTCCTCTGAGCATGCAGTAATATGTTTGTTTTATTAGGAACTCATTTGAAAACCAAAACTAATTCAGTTTTCCCATGTAAATACAGTAGATATAGAGATTCAACCAAAAAATTTGAAAAATTACTGTCTGTAAGTTAATACTGAATATGATTACTTGAGAAATAAATGTAGAGGATGAGTGATGAGAACATCTGATCACTTAGCAGCACTCAACGAACAGAATGATGAGCGCTGCAGAGCTCATCAAGAGATCAGCGATGGCAGAGGAGTCAAACGAACCTGGTGTTTCTCACTCCTGCCTTAAGATATTTATGTTTCAATGTAATTTACCGATTAAATAGTTAAATTCGATTCATTGAATTCAGTACAATGAAACCTGCTCGATAACACAAAGCTCTCTGATTTTTTTCTGATTCATGTGTATGGGATCCATGTTATCTTTTAAAATTCTACTCTGAATTTAAAATTAATTTTTCAAATGTTCTATCTATAGAATTACAATTTTTTTCTGTTGTATGTATGCATTTTCTAAAAAAAGGAACAGTGAGAAATATGGAAGTAGTAGAGTATTATATTCTGGATACTGTAATTCAACTAATTTCTGGGTGAATATGAAAAACTGCAGTAAATAACACTGATAGAAATTCATCAACTTGGTTCTAAAACTGGACTTATTTTGATTGAAAATCATCCAGCTTTCAGATAATCAATGTCATTCTATAAATATCTAAAAAGTTCACTTTAAATTTGAAATACAAACATAATATTTTGCTTTTTTTCCCACAGCTTTATTGAAGTATAGCTGACAAAAATTGTGTATATTTAAGATGTACAACTTATTTTAATAGGCGTGTTTTATTTCATGGAATAATCACCACAGTCAGGGTAATTAATTTATCTATCACATCATATGGTATCATATTCTTTTTTCCGCTGTGGTGAGAACATTTAAGATTTGCCCTCTTAGTAAATTTCAAACATGCAATACAGTGCTGTTAACTAAAGACACATGGCTGTGCATCGGATCTCCAGAACTTATTCATTTGTACAACTGAAGCTCTGTACCCTTGACTAAAACTTCCCCATTTCCCCCTTTCCTTGCCCTTGGACACCACCATTCTACTCCCTGCTTCTATGAGTGTAACTATTTTATACTCCACATATAATGAGATCATGCAGTGCTTGTCTTTTTGTGCCTGGGTTATTTCACTTAACGTCTTCCAGGTTCATTCATGTGGCAGAAACGCCATTTCTTTCTTTTTAAAGGCTAATATTATATACACACACATACCATATTTTGTTTATTCATTTTTTCCATGCAGCTAAACTATATTCCTAAATCCCTCAAGTTAGAAACCTTGTAGCTAAACTCTGGCAAAGGCCTTGTGGGCAAGAAATTATGTAAGTTCTAGGCCTGGCAAAAAACTCCTCCTTGAGATTCTCCATTCTTTCCCTTTCATGGCACGCTTGGAGAGAGGCCTCACATTGAAGATATGGAGTCATTATAGGAAAGGATTCTGGGTCTCTGAATGACTATATGGAACAGAGCTCTTCTCTGCCACAGCCAACCACACCTGAGTACACAATAAATTTTAATTGTAATCAACTGAAATGTGGGTGTTATTTCAGCAAACAGCTTATTCTGATTAATGTGAAGACTATGGACAACAAAATCAATATAATAAGTAATTAAGGGCTTGTGTTCTAATACCAGACAGCCTAAATTATACATTTTAACCTTTCTTATTATCATGACTTTATGTAAATAACCTAATATACTCAATCTCTTGAGGATATGAGGGAATATATTCGTAATGCCTGACTGTAAAACCTTAAAAATGTGTACTATTATTACTATTGCATGGTTCTTCCAAATTTATAAATTATTATTGTCAATACTTTCCAATAATTCTTTTGATGAATACATACCATAAACCCCTAAATCTCCCAACTGAATTCTATTAGTTTACATAGAATATGCTGAAATATATAATTAATGGTAAGTATAAGGGGAGTAACTCTCTTCAAATTGAAGAGACATACAGACAGTTCCTAAGTCATATCTTATGGAAAATTAATACTATGGACTTCATTACCAGGAGAGGATAATATAATAGTATGTGTCTCTAGTCAATGCTAATTAGATGTTTTGCTTACCACAGGAATCATAAGAATAAATTTTATCAGTATTTTTTGCAGGGTCATAAATAATACTCATTTAATTTTCAGATACCTCTTATGGGAAGTGTTCACATGTCATTTTTTGTCATGATTACAACCATGACATACTTAAAAAACATGTTAGCCTAAAGATTTGTTGTAATTGAGAAATCTGAAGATAATTTTCACATTAAACCAAAGATTTCAGGGTCTATATGAAAATCAATACTGCATAAGATTTCTTATTGATATTATATATGGTACACCAATATGGTAGAGTTTTAATGAGAATGTTATTCCAAAAACAAGAAAGCTTTATTACATGCAATGTTCACACTTTTCAATCAGGGCGCAGAGAAGCTATGTTAAGTAAACAGTTTCTCTGTCTGCAGCCCAAGAGTGAAAGTTACTATGTTAGGGAAAACAGCATACTATTGTAACTTTTAAAACTTTAAAGATCTATAATCTGTTAAACATCATTTGTCAGAAAATTCTTAGGACTTCAGGACCTTTATCATATAAATATGTAACTACTAGAGTTTTTAAGTTTTCAAGAATATTTGCCACATGTACTATTTCCACTAAATGAAACTACTGGCAAGATTGACAAATGTTGGTAACTATATAAGTGAGAGATGGGTACACATGTTTTATCACACAGTTGTGAGGTTGAAAATCTCCTTAATCAAAAGTTTTAAAATGATAAATCTGATCATGTATTTTTGTTTTTGTTTGTTTTTTGATGAGTGTAGGATAAGAAAAATTAATGAGAAAAGTGGATAATGAACAAATTTTGAGCTCTAATTTACCTTCCTTCAATCTCCTAAATCATTTATGTATATATACTGTTTTATTTAGGATATAATTTATGTGTTTAAGAGGACTTTTTTTCAGACAGTTTTTAGGGATTATTTATTTTCTATTGTGATGAGAACATTTAACATGGATGTGGAGAAATTGGAACTCCTGTACATCGTTGGTAAGAATTTAAAATGATGCAAGCACTATAGGAAATAGTATGGAGGTTCATCAAAAAATTAAAAAATAGAACTACCATGTGATTCAGCAATCGCATTTCTCGGTATATATTCAAAGGAAATGAAATTACTACCTTGAAGAAATATCCGCACCCCTATGTTCATTGCAGAATTATTTATAATAACCAAGATATGGAAACAATAAATGTTATCAAATAAAAGAATTGAAAAATTATACATAATTATATGTATAATACATATGGTATTATACGTACGTATATATATGTGTATGTGTTTGTGTGTGTGTATACATATGTGTTGTGGTGTGTGTGTGTGTGTGTGTGTGGTGTAATATATATATATATATATATATATATATATATATACTCAACCACAAGGAAGAAGGAAATCCTGCCAGTTGTGACAATATGGATGACTCTAGAGGTAATTATGCTCAATGAAATAAGCCAGTCACGGGAGAACAAAAACTACATGATTCCACTTATATGAGGTATCTAAAGCAGTCAAACTCATAAAAACAAAACCTAGAATGATGGTTTCCAGGGCCTGGAGGGAGGGGAAAATGGAGAGTTGTTGTTCAATAGATATGAAGTTTCAGCTACACACGGTGAATAAATTCTAGAGGCCTAACTGCTATACAGCATAGGGCCTATAGTTGACATCGCTGTATTTTACATTTAAAAATTCATTCAATGGGTAGATCTCATGTTAAAGGTTTCTGAAATTTTTAAATGGAAATTAAGTACAGCCCGTCAAATATCAGTTACCGGTGGTATATTTAGGAACAACTGGAAGCACATAAGTTCCGTCCTCTTTCCTTGCTTTAGTGAGCAACTAGAGTAGTTCCACAAAGTGTGATATACTTCATGAGAAATTTACTTAAATTTCTGGGAATTGTCATAATTATTAGCACATTATTGTAATGTGTCTATAATGGAAATGATGGAGCTATTTTCTGCCTTAAAATATGTGATAAATAATAGTTATAAGAAAAGCAATATTCATTATTGATAGTGACCTTTTGAAATTTTCAAATATTGCTGTAAGAGAGAACTTCTCCTTATAATTCCTGATAATGATGCTTTCCAAACTCTGTGATGGAATAACTAGTTCTAAGAGATATCTGAAAAAAAGTGCTTTTTGTAACCATGTAAGTTAAAAAATGACTCTGTATATGACACCCTACAAGAGATTTAAAACTTATTTTAGCATATTGGGAGAGCTGAGAATCTGTGCAGTATGGAATCCTGTTTATCTTAGAATTTCTCAAGTTTCTTAGACCCAGAGCCCTTTTATGTCCCAATAATAGCTATTAATACCCAAAGGAACTAGTGTTCATGGAACGAATTCTGGGAGTCTGTTATCCATCTTCCAACTAAGTTTTATTATTGAAGTCATGACTTGTCACCTGTTCAGAAGTGAAATACTAAATACATAAAATTGTCACACCATTCCACATCGGCATCTCCCTCAGTCAGGAATCTCTGAGGGGTCAATGGAAAGCTTGGGGTATGTCTCAAAACATTTTTATTTTTCTTTTGGTAAAAACCTATTATGTAATGTTAGCTATGAATTTTCCATGTTATGATAATATATTCTTCTTGTAATTATAAGTGTGAAATAGTCCCCCCCCCCTTAATTTTAGCAACAAAGAGGAAAGATTCACCCTGGCTATTTCATGAATTATTCTAAATAACTGAGCTTCTCAATCATTGTTTCTGCATGTAGGAAAACACTTAACTTTTTAGTCTATTAATGAAACTATGTTCTTCTATTTTTCTTTATCATCCTTCATTTGTTTCTTTTCCAATTCCTTTTTTTTTTTCTCTCTCTCTCTTCCAAGGAGCAGTGACCAGAACGTCACACAGATTTTTCAAGTGCTGAAGCATATGTTTGTACTGGGGTGGCAAAATATTCTCTATTTCCTTTCCAAAGTCCCAACTATTTCCAAGCTGCAATGTTTTATGAAAGTTTAACAAAATATCCTCTGCCAATCTCTCATTAATTTCTTGATCTATAACAGAGACTTCAAATTCTATCCTATTGGAATTGTTTGGATATTTTTTCCTAGATGAATCACATGGTTTTATATATACATTAAATTTTATTATGTTTCCAAATTGCATGTTAAATCTACTAGAAATTTTAATTTAAAAGTAAGAGAAATAAAATCTTAAGTTAAAAAATCTCCTTTGACATTATATTACACCTGAGGATGATTTTTTTTTTAATGTTCCAGAAAACCATTAATTCTTTACAAGAAAATGTTTACATTATATTTTACCAGCAATTATCTATTTAGCAATTGAAGTAAAATAGAGAATTCTATAGTTTCCAATTTATTATCCTAATATATTATTAGAAATTTGCGTTTTATTTAAAGTTTTAATTTGACATGAGAACATGTAAAATTTATTGGTTTGTTGTTGATGCTTATCCTCAAATTTTTAATTATTAATCAAGTTATTTTCAATATAGAAATTTTTCTCAGTGTTTAAATCATTGTGAAGTTTGTTTTAATTTTTTCTTGCTGAATATAGTAAGTCTGTAATCATTAGCTTTATCCTCATTTGGACAAATTCACCTGTCGAATGCCCCAGCATCGGTAATACATAAGTAAAAGAGAAAAGAAAAGTGTAGCCTCAGGTCTTTATGCTCCTAGCTGGATGATAAGTCTTTAGAATAACCTGCTTAATCAGTAAAGGAAGATGCCGGATGTTTCATTATTCTGACAGTCACTGCTAATGATATAGGAAGGTGTTGCTATTTATCAGCTGAAGCTTTCTCACTGTCAGTCTGATGAGTCAGATCAAATCAGCACCTGTTCAGAGAATGTGCAGAGAATTGTGGAGCTAAGGAATGTATTCGAGTTTGAAGTCTCAAGTGATTACTTCTTTTACAAGATTACTTCTTTTATGTTTTAGAAGCATGCATTTCTTGGGGAGATATATGCTAGGGAAGGTGATGAAAGAATGGAGATTTTTTTAAAGAACCCATTCATGTAACTAGAAAGGTTATTGTCAATGCTTCTGTAAATTGCTCCTTGTATAATGGATCTCTCTTCACTCTGTGCGTGGACATTTGCGTGTGTGGACATTGCCACTGTTTACTTTCCAAACAGATCATTGCTGGATCTGAAAAGAAACGAATTAATCTTTTTGCTTTTATTGAAAAAAAAATAGACTTTCAAGCAAATATAAGCTTTAAAAGCTAAATCAGCACAAAAAATGACTGCAATCTCTCTAGTTCAAGGACTGAGAGTGATTTTGCCACCTCGGGAAAATGTTTTAGGCAGCAAATATGATATTGCACTAGTCTATTTCAGGCCCCAGATATTCTGCCTTTAGTACGTACATTAAGGAGAAGAAATGTATGTCATTAAAGACATACAATGGAAATATTTGCAAGATTAAAAGCATAACAAAAATAAATAGGTATATTTGTTAAATTACAACTTCAGATTACAATTCAAAAATAGAACACTATAGAAGAGAAGGTGTAAAGCACTCTGAAGTGATTCTTTAAAGGTGTTGCTCCCTTGTTTTATGGGGAACACATACATTGGAAATCCTTGAGGCACTAATTAAAAATACAAATTCATAGGATTCCTGTAAAACTTATTTTACCAAACTAGAGTCTGACAAGTAGAACCTAGGAATATGTATTTAAGCAAGTGCCTTAGGTGGTTCTTATGCATACTAAGATTATGAACCATTGATATAGGGTAATTAGAAAGGATATTTTGAGGATGAATATTAAAAAGGAATAATTGATTTTCATATTTATTGTCTTATAAAATTTTTTGCCATCTTTCTCCAACATGAGAACTTGACAAGTAATAAAGTATATTTAACTTTGGTTTATATGAAAAAAATATTGGGCCCATCTGATGTGTTGAACAGGGTTGGGGATGAGAATAAAGGCTATGCTTGATCCATATTGGATCCCATGAGTGGAGAACAGTAGACTTTACTGCAGCCTTAAAGTCTTAGATTTAAGAATAATATTTGCTCATGATAAATTATCAGAAATATCTTTAAGGAAGTAGACAGGAGCTCTGCCACTTTATTTTATCCATCTGTTTGCTGATTTAACATTGCATTAGGCTCAGGTTAACAATGCCTATTGTATATAATAGAAAAATTCTAAGGTTTTTAAGTAGACTTTTTCCACAAACTACAAAAAAGAAAGATAAAATAACTGTTTATATTCCAAATAGATTTCAATATTTTTAGGCCTTAAAATCTGATACCTTTGAACTTTTACTTTTTATATTATTTCTATTGTTTTTATTATCAATATTAGCTAATGGCCTAATAATTGGTCATTCAGAGGCCCATATTAGAAAACTTAAAATCAACTTCAGTATCATTTTCTCTCTTCTCATTTCTTCATAGTCAACCAGTTGCCAAATCCAGCAAATTTCTCATATTTTATACCTCTTCAATCTGTTAGCTCTGTTAAGTTCCACTACTACCTTGGTAGTTAAAAGTATCTATCTCCTTAGCTAGATTACTGGAGCATTGTTTTAACTGTTTTCTCAGTCTTCATTCTTGATATCTCTAGCACATTCTATAAACTGATATCTAAGATTCTTTTAAAACAAAGGACTAAAGTTGTCATCTGACTACTGAAAAACATTTGCTGATTCTTACCCAAACTTCTTAGTATGGCATAAGTCTTTTCACAATCTGCCTTATCATATATTTCCAATATCTTTTAACTCTGTTCCACAAAAGTTGGAAAGGACTACATTATAAGCTAGGGAAATCTACTGCAGTATTTCAAGCAAAGAAGGGATACCAGGATTTTTGCCATGGGGGTTCCTGAAAGTACTTGAGAGAAATTGATTTCTATGGTTTCTTCCCAAACCATGGAGCTATAACTTTTCTGCGTTAGAAAGAATTTTATTTTTTCGGCGTTTTTCTATTCACATCTGTATTAACAGTAACACTCAGAAATAAATTGGGGTCATTGGGAACTAGAAGATAAACATTTGGATGGCAAAATATTGATTTTTTAAAAGCAAAGGACTTTCATAAAAGAGTAAATAAAATCCTTCGTGAACAATTTACAAGTGAAATATGTGAAATTGGCTTTTTCTAAACCATATATTGATTCAATGTTAATAAACACTTGTTTGTCAATGCAGTGTGATCACTGCTTGATCTTTATGAAACTACAAAAGGCCATGCCCACACAATTAAATTTAAGTGAAACATTATGTTAGATTGGTATTATGAGATGAGCTTCTGTGTAAAGTTTGAATACAAAATGTTACATCTAGATGTTTCAGCAGTGGTTTTTTGAATCAATTTCATCAAAATGGAAGTACTTTATGTCACATGAGTTTACCAATTTTATTATTTATGTTAGTCTGATGAGAAATATATTATGAGAAAGGTTTGCTTGTATACAGACAGAATCTAAACATTACAATATTGAGATGGAAGCAATATAAAAGATAGCTGACATGTTGAAAGCAGTTCTCAAGTACATACAGTGGCAATAAATACTCCATAAGGATATTATGAGTAAATGATCAAAAAAATTCAAACTATTATCAAGGATAGGTTTTTCATATCGATTCAAAATAATAATAAAGTAAAACATAATGCCTCTGCTCCTGGTCTTGTGGGCCTATTCACTGGTCTACCTGAATGTCCCTGTAACATTGCAACCGGCTTCCATCAGAACAAGTGATAAAGAGCAAGGAAGAAGCCTCTGAAATGCCATATCATCACTTCTGAGGTATTCTAGTAGTTAGTAGACCAACACTGATGCAATGTATGAGGGAGCCACACAAGGGTGTGAACTCCAGGAGGCAGAGATCATTGCTGGTGTCATTTGGAGGCTGACTACCACCTGGCTAAATGGTTTTTGTTTGAAATAATTGTCCAGTGTTTGGAAATAAGATAAAGTTAACCCAGCAGTTATAAGTAGTAACTAAAAGCACATGGCACTCATTGTAAATAACTACTCTCTATTTTGCACTTTATATTAAAACCTGAAAATGAAGAGGCAGATATGTAATTTTAAAGCTCTCTCGGTAGATTCATATACAGTATTGACAATGTAGGTATCTATTAACGACTATACTTTCATTAGGAACTTAGTTGAAAACATCAACTCACTTCACATACTATAGAGTTCTCAGATGAAAATATATTTAAATTACATGAAACCACACTGTGTAGATGACTAGAGATGAAGCATTTCAATTAATACTTTTGCATCTCAGAGAAAAATGACTTTGACCAAAGAAATAGAGAAAATATTAACAAGTATTACTTTAAAAAAACAATATTGAGATATTAAAGGGTTATGGAAGGAAGCATGAAAGTGTAAATTTTATTTTTCTCTTTGGGATGATATAATTTTGGTATTTCAAGGCTCAGTTACTTTCATTTAAACTCTTTAAGTTGTTATTGAAATTTACTTTCAAAGTCTTATTTAACAGAACTTATGACATTTTACAAAAGCAATCTATTTCATATTCAATAATTTATGGCTTATATCATTGGTCCTCATTACCAAAGTGCTCAACATCAACGTAAAGTATACTTGAAATTCAAGATTTTGAAAGCATTAGGTTTTTGTTATTTTAGCGTTACATTTGCCATCTTTATACTCATAATCCTTTGGTAAAACATTTCATGTTTATAATTAAAAATAAAAGATGAATGTTCTGTATTTTTTACAATCAATGGAAGTTTAAAAATTCACACTGACTTGGTTTCTTCTCCAAAGAAATTTTTCAGAGGAAAGATTACTCTTAAAACTGCATTAATTTTAAAAATAAAAATAAGCTCTATCCAAAATCTAGTACATAGGTTTCTTTGTTCTGCCTTAAAAAAAAAAAAAAAAAAAAAAAAGACAATAGGTCCACTTAATACATTATCATCTACTGTTACTTTCTTCAGTTTTTCATGGACTGAGAAAAATATTAGTGCCATTAAATATTGCACTTGGATACTGTGAGCCTAAAAAATAATAAAGAACATTGTATTCCCCATTATCCATAACAGTTTACTGAGCGTTTGAAAGCAAACGCTCAGTAAAAATAGGAATTCTTGTCCAGAATTGAATGAGAAAACCTCCAGACTTATATTATCTCCTTCCAACACATGTAACTATTTTAGAAATGGGATTGGCTCGTTCAGACTTATAAGTGTATTTAGAATTGATATTATTTTCTGTAGTTAGAGCTTGGCTTGTTTTCCTTTTGTGAGTGTAGATTATACAATGGTATTGTTATTGTTCATTATCCAAATCTGCAAGTATGATTTCTGGCATAGGTGTGGTTCTGTCACAGGATGAATGTTTGCATACTCCCACAATTCAGAGGTTGAAACCCTAACCCCAATGTGTTGCTATTTGGAGATAGGGGCCTTTGGGAGGTAATTATGGTTAAATGAAGTCAATGATGCTGGGGCACTCATGATGGAATTAATGCCCTTAAAAGAAGAGACTAGAGAATTTGCCCACAAAGAAGAGATCATGTGAGCATACAGCAAAATGGTGGTCACCTACAAGCCAGGAGAAGAGGTCTCAGCAGAAACCAACTGGCACCGTGATCTTGGACTATAGTCTCCAGAGCTATGGAAAACAAATTTCTGTTGTTTAAGCCACCAAGTCTTTGATATTTTGTTATGGCTGCCCTAGCAAACTAATATACTTTTATTCTCTAAGCATATATTGCTAAGAAATATCACAGTTTTAGGCAAAAGAATGAGTGTGAAGCCAGACAATTTAGGTCTAAATCCCTGCTTCTACCCTGTTCTTGTCTCAATGATCTGAAGTTTGAAAAGACATTACTACTAGTAACTAGCTCAAAGAATATTGAAATGTAAGTGTAAAGTAGCAGAAAGCAAACTCTCAGTAAAAATTATCATAATTTTATAATCTGTAATTTTTATTACTAATCTGTATATCTCTACTGATAGAATACATGCAAAAATTTTTGTGTAAATTATAAAGAAGAATTGAAATGTGAGGCATTAGCTTAACTATAGTATTTAAACAAAGGGAAAAATAGGCTGCTGAGGAACAGAGCAAAAGTAGAGAGTAGAAAAGAAAATGGGGAAGAACTGAACATAAAAAATGGAGAGAAATATAATAAAAATGTGAAACTCAGGAAGGAATGAGGTGTGAAGAAAGCAGAATTCAGAAAATATGAAGTTGTAAGGATTTTATAAGAAAATAAATGATGCCTCATACCTTCAATGATCAACTGTGTTTGAGTAATGTCACAAAATCTGATTGAATCAACCAAGGCACATGTGATCTATATTTCCTTACAGAATGAACCACAGGACATATCTGCTCAGAAATTCCATGATATCACTTGTTCTCTTCCAATCGTTTTAAGTGCACATCTACAAGTTTTATGTAAGAATAGAAAATCTGAAATTCATTAAGGAACCATTTTTATTGCCCAGATTACAAATTTGCTCTTCAATGAAGCTTTATTTTAATGTTAATGGTATTTAATCAAGATTCCTCCCAAGTAGGGTTATGAGATAAAATATAGAACAGAGAGTTAAAAAAAGAATTTCAGATAAACAACAAATACTTTTTAATATAAGTAAATTCCGTAAACTATTTTTTTCTGTTTATATAAAATCCAAATTTAACATCATCTTATATTTTTATTTTCTAAATCTGGTAAACTTATCTCAGCCATATCTTTTTGTGTGGGTGGGGGCAGTAACTTGTACTTATTATCTATCAAATGGTCCATGGCAGTGCCATTAATCAAGCACCTATGGTATGCAGTGATTCAGTGACTAGTCTCCAGTAATGGAGGTCAGAGACAAATCAAAATATTAGTACAAAGCAATGAAAACATTAAGTTGCCCTTTTTTAAAATATAATTCAAAATAAAAATACCATCAAGCTGTATGATAGATGTCAGGGAATCCAAATAAATTATATTTTTTCACATATTGACTTCAGCTTTTCAAAAAAATCAAATGTCAATTTTTGCAAAAAGAATTTTTCTCTGTTTTGTGTGTGCATGTGTTTTTCCTGTCCTTGATTTGTCGGTGATCTAAAGCTAAGCCTGGTATATTTACTGCACACAGTACAGAGTAAGATCTCAAAGATTTTATGTTGAATGAATAAATGTATAAATAAACAAGTTTGGGATATAGTAAAGAAAATACTAAAAAGATATCATACCTTGTTCCAAGAATAAGATAGAATGTAAGTTCCGAACTATAGATACAAATAAAATACAGAGAGTCATGGAATTGTATAACTCAGGGAAGTAGTAGATTAAGAAGAATAATAATTTTAACAGGAGGTTATGGAATAGGAAATCATTGTATGACAATGAGCTCCTTTACTAAAACACTAGATTTTAAAAATAAGGATTACGTTTTTATTTTTTTAGTCTCAATATCTAGAATAGTGCTTGGCATATTTTTAGTAATAAAAATCTATTAAAATCTAGTAAAAATAAAGCAAGAAAAAAAGGAAAGAATAAAGGAAGGAAAGAAGAAAGGGGGAGGGGGAGGGGGAGAGAGGGAAAAAAGAAAGCAAGAAGGAAGGAAGAAAAGAAAGAGAGAAAAGAAAGAAAAATCATAATTGTAATTATTAGAGATAGGTGTGGAGATAGGAAATTGTATAACATGTTCAGGTAGGGTAGAGAATAAGGTACACCGAAATGAGTAAAATATAAAAATGAAAATGAATTTGGGTCCAGAATATATAAAACTTTGAATGCAATGGTAGACAAATGGATATTTCTCAATTTTTAAATTTTTTGTAAAATATTACAATAGACTATTTGGATGATTACCTTGTAACCCTTTGCAGATTGTACTACGAAAAGAGACTTTTTGACCACCTCTTTCTAAAATAAAATATTATTGAAACATTCCAATATATGTATACTTATTTATCTAGTACATATATAGTATTATAATATTTCATACGTTTTAATATACACATAAGTAGAAATTAACATAATGAGTTAAAAATAATATAAAAAGTTCTGGTGTTTGCCTCTTGTGCCTCATTGGCTTATCATTCTCATCCTTCAGGATATATGCTTTTCACTTTGGAAAGTTTCCAACAGAAGTATTATCTTATACACCTTTTTGCTAAATTGATTCCCTAAATTCACCCAGGGCAAATATCATGCATTTAAGTTGCTAGAACTTTGCCCATGCCATTTCTCTTTTAAAACTTAAGTATGTCTAGCTGAAAATCATCTGTAAAACAAAATCTTCCTTAAGACCCTAACGGTTAATTCCTTGTCTCTGAACAACATGAAAAGCTTCTATTTTATCCAAATTTTTGGTACTTAGCATAAACTGTTTTAAATTATGTTGTATTAAACAAATTTTATTGTTTTTTTATATGTGACTATGCCATACCTTTCCAGTCAGATTGCAATCCAATCTTATTTAGGGCATTAGTTTTAATACTTTTTTTTAAATCCATAGAGTAGATAACCTAGTGCTTTATTTAATAAAGACTTACTGATTGATTGTGGTAAGCAACACAAGCATTTTTAACTCTCCTGAGTAATTTCATCATTGATGTTTCAATTAAGTTTCTTCTGTTGAAATACAAACTGATCCAGATGTAAGAAAAGCTGAAGGAAAAACAAGGAGAGCATTTCTGACTCAAACACAGGTTTCCCTGAGAAGATTAATTTCATGATTCACCTTATAATTTTCTGTTCTTGTGTCACCCACTGAAAATTAAAAATTTTAATACAGAGTATGATGTGCCTATTTTGCGTCATTTGGGTATTCCCTTGGCTTTTATTTTGATTGATATTCCCACAAGGAAAGCAAAAGGGGGGTTTTACTGAGAGAGGCAAGACAAAGATGGCAGCAAGGTGGACACTGAGCTCACTCCCTTCCCAAAAACACATTGAATGTATACCTATATTGAGATCGGTTCCTCCTGAGGGACAAATGAACAAATTGAACAGCTTCTATACAACAAGCAAGAGAGAGGGATAACATAGAGAAAGTCAGGGGAAACACGAGGGCTCTTAGGGAGCTGAGGGAAGAACCCAGGACTGCAGCAACAATAAGCATCATTGTTTATGTTTCCTCTGAATGTATATAGTGGGTGGGAGCTCCATCCAGGTTCCCTGGTCCATCTGCAGGGTACTGTGCCACATCCTCAGCCACCCCTCCTGGAATGAGTTCCAGCAGAAACAGTGGGACTCAAGAGCAGAATCATAAGGAGATCCTTCACGCAGAGATTGATCAATAAGATAAAGCAAGATATTGCTTTGTGCACCCATAAGACTGCACATACAAGGAACTCCCCTACCTAAACATCTAACAAAATACTTCAATACCTACCTGCAAGGCTACTCTGTCCAGAGAAAGTACAGAGACACTGTGCACTACTGTGTGTTCATATGGGGCTGTCTCTCCTGGAGAGGGTGAAGAGCTAACAAAATGCCGTGGTACCCAAACACAGGACTGCCTTGTCCAGGAAAAGTGTGCACATGAGGCAGTGTTCCATCCAAAGGAAGTGTGGAGTTAGCAAAACTTTGTGGTACCCACATGCTGGCTGCCCATAGCAGGATTAGTGAGATGCTGTTGTGTGAAGGCAAGGCTGCCCCACCTGGAGAAAGGGCAGAACTGGTAGGGTGCTGAGAAGCAGGCACACAGAGCAGCCCTGCCCATACCCTGTTCTGAAGGGAGACAATTACAGCAACAGGGCAGGCAGGCAGGACTACCTGGGTGGAGTGAGTGGAGTGTGGCTGGGTCCTTAAAGAGCTGCTCTGCTCAGAGAAGGAGCAAGATTAGTAAAGTGTGACTGTGCATAGAAAGAGTGTGGATTTGGTGCTCTGCATTGAACAAGCACGAAAAGAAACTCCGTCCAGATCTTGCTCTATCCACAGATAGTTAAAGCAACACGCTGAGGGTGTACCTGGCAGCCCCACCCAGGTTAGAAGGGCAACTAAGCACACGCATACAAGGCTGCCCCCTTCAGGCCAGAAAACACACCCTGACTACAACCCTGACTACAACCTTGATTAGAACAAGCCTGCTAAAACTATTCAACACACAGTCTACACAGGGACCACTCTCTTAATACTTACAGGGATAGCTATTGTATCCAACTTATAGGAACAAACACAGAAAATCAGACAAAATAGGGAGACATAAGAATATGCTCCAAATGAAAGAAGAAAAAATTCCAGAGAAAAATCCTTATAAAATGTAGATAATAATATGTGTGATAAAGAATTCGAAGAAATCATCATAAGAATGAGAGTACAATAGAGGAACTCAGAGAGCACTTCAAAAAAGAGGTAGAAAATGCAACAAAGAACCAATGAGAGGTGAACAATACAATCACTGAAATGAATAAATTAGAAGGAATTGACAATAGATTAGTTAATACAGAAAAAAACAGATTAATGACCTAGAAGACAGAATATTGGAAATCACACAATCAGAAAAAGATAAAAAGAATTGAAAAATGAGAATAGTGTAAGAGATCTCTATATTTTCTCAAGCACCCATACATTCACAATATAGGGATCCTAGACAGAGAAGAGAGAGAGAAAGGGGTGTAATACAGCGAGACCCCACAAAAGACAGACAGCCACCAGGAGTTAATCAGAGACAGCCATTCCTTTATTTTTCACGAGTTCGCACACAGGCTCCCAACCACTTGAGAGGCCGAGAGCCCCGATCACCCCAGATTTTAAAATTTTATACCCTCTTGGGGGGCGTCTACGTGACCTTTTTCTCTGATTGGTTTGGCCATCTGAAACTTTGTGGTTGTACGCATCAGCCAAGCAAGACGCTGAACAATTATTCTCTGCCGAGTTCTCACGGGCTTGGTGACCTGTTATGCACCTGGTTGCCTAGCAGTGGAAAGTCCCTATAGTTCAGAGAGCAGAATGTGCTTGGGGAGGGGGCTAAGGCATTGTTACATTGTTACAAGGGGCAAAAGGAATATTTGAAGAAATAATGTCTAAAACTTTCCTGATCTTGGAAAGTTGTGGACTTTAATACTCTACTTACTTCAATGAATAAATCATCAAGACAGAAAATTAATAAAGAGATAATGACCCTAAATGCTACTTTAGAACAGTTTAACTTGGACATAGAGCATTTTATCCAAAAACTATAGATTACACATATTTTCTCAAAGGCATATGAAACATTTTCCAGGATAGATTATATACTAGGCCAGAAAAGAAGCCTCAATAAATTCAAGAAGATTGAAATTGTAGCAAGCATATTTTCTGACAATGAGTGTGTGGAACTAGAAATCAATCGGAAGTCTTAGCCGCAGCAATCAGACAAGAAAAAGAAATAAAAGACATTCAGATTGGAAGGGAAAAATTAAACCTGTCACTATTTGCAGATGACATGACAATACAAATAGAAAACCCTAAAGAATCCATCAAGAATTAATATAATTAATTTAAAAATTCAATAAAGTAGCAGAATACAAAATTAATACACAGAAATCCGTCAGATTCTTATACATTAGTAATGTACAATCAGAGGGAGAAGTTAAGAAAACAATCTTATTTACAGTTGCACCAAAAAGAATAAAATACTTAGAATAAATTTGACTATGAAGGTGGAAAACCTGCACTCTGAAAACTGTAAAACAATGAAGAAAGAAATTGAAGAAAGAGGACACAAACAAATGGAAGGATATACTATGTTCATGGATTGGAAGGATTAATATTGTTAAAATAACCATACTACTTGAAGCGATCTATAGATTCAGTGCAATTCCTATCAAAATACCAATGACATTTTTCACAGAACTAGAACAACCCTAAAATTTATATGGTATCACAGCAGATCACGAACAGCCAAAGTAATCATGAGAAAGAACAAAGTTAAAGATATCACACTCCTTGATTTCAAATTATACTATAAAGCTATAATGATCAAAAAAGTATAACACTGGCAAAAAAACAAACATATAGATCCATGAAACCGAATAGAGAGCAGAAATAAACCTCGCTTTTGTGGTCAACTAATCTATGACAAAGTAAATAAAACACAATGGACTAAAAATAAATGGTACTGGCAAGAGCGGACAGATACATGCAAAAAAAAAGTGAAACTAGATCACTCTCTTATGCCACATATGGAAATAAACGCAAAATAGATGAAAGACTTATACGTAAGGCTTGAAACCATAAAACTCTTAGAACAAATAAGAAGTGAACTACTTGACATTAGCCTGAGTAATATCTTTCTGGATATGTCCCCTCGAGCAAGGGAAGCAAAAGCAAAAATAAACAAATAGTACTTCATGAAACTAAAAAGCTTCTGAACAGTGAAGAAAACCATCACAAAGAAAAAAGAAAACCTACTGAATAGGAGAATATATTTGCAAATTATATATCCGATAAACAATTGATATCCAAAATATATAAGAAACTCATGTAACTTGCTCACACACACAAAAAAACAATCTGATTTAAAAAATGGGCAGAGGACATGAAAAGACATTTCTCCAAAGAAAACCTACAGATGGGCAACAGATATATGAAATGATTCTCTACATTACTAATAATCAGGGAAATGCAAATCAAAACCACAATAATAAACCACTTCACATGAATCATGGGTATTATCAAAAAGTCAATAAGTAACATGTGTTGATAAAGACGTGGAACAAAGGGAACCCTCACGCGCTGTTGGTGTGACTGCAAACTGGTGCAGCACTATGGAAAACAGTATGAAGCGTCCTAAAAAAACTAAAAATAAATATCAAATGACCTAGCAATTCCACTTTTAGGTATTATCTGACGATGTTAAAAACATTAATTTGAAAAGATATGCCCCCCTATATTCGTTGCAGCATCATTTACAACAGCCAAGGTATGGAAGCTACCTAAGTGTTCATAGATAGATGAATGGATAAAGAAGATGTGGTCCATACATGCAATGGAATATTTAGTCATAAAAAATAATGGAATCTTACCATTTGTGACAACATGAAGGGAATTGGAGGGTATTAGGCTGAATGAAATAAATCAGACAAAGAAGGACAAATATTGTATGGTTTCACTTATATGTAGAATCTAAAAAAAAAATAAATAACATTACAAAACAATGAAACAAAACAAAAACAGATTCAGAAACAGAGACCAAAGGGATGGTTACCAGAAGGGAGGGGAGTGGGGGAATTGTTGTAAAAGGTGAAAGGGAATAAATCAATTATACAGTGATAAATTTGCACAGTGACAGATGATTATTAGAATTAGTGGAGTGTTCATATTGTAAGGTATAAAAATGTAAAATCACTAGATTGTACACTTGAAACTTAAATAATATAAAATTGTACACCAATATACTTAAATAAAAATATTTAAATAGAAAAGGGGGGACTTTGCAAAAAATTGTGGGGTGAATATTAGGAAGGTATAGCAAATGTGCTCCACACCATGTTTCACAAACAGTAATGCTATCTATCCTTATCTAATAGGAAAGAATTTTGAATGTATATTTTTTTCTGTTTGGTATATATTATCTACCTAGTTTAATACTTTTGGGGGCTTTTTTAATACTAATTACTTGCATTTAATTTCACTAAGCAATGGAGATGGCTTCCATATTGTTTTTTTAAATTAATTAATTGATTGATTATTATGGTGACGTCTGTTAATGAAATCCAGTAAGTTTCAAGTGTACGATTCAACAGTAAGTCATTTATATTTTGCATTGTGTGTTCATTGTCCACAGTTAGATTTCTTTCTGTAACCACATACTTAACCCCTTTTACCCCATCTACCTCCCCTGAGCCCCCACCCTTTGGTAACCACTAGTCTATTGTCCACATCTATGAGTCTCTGTCATGTTTATTGGTTGTTTTTAGGTTTATATCACACATATAAAGGATAATCATGTGGTTTTCAACTTTTTCTGACTAGCTTATTTAACATAGCATGATTAACTCAGGGTCCATCCATGTTGTCACAAATGGCAGTATTTCATCTCTTTTCATAGTTGAGTAATATTCCATTGTATAGATGAAATACCTTCTTTATCCAATCACCTATTGTAGGACACTTTGGTAGCTTCCATGTTCTGGCCATCGTGAATAATATTGCTACGAACAATGGTACGTAAATGTTGTCAGATATATGTTTTCAAGTCTCTGGGATAAATACGCAGTAGAATGATTGCTGGATCATATAGTAGATCTATTCTTAGTGTTTTGAGGAACCTCCGTACTGTTTTCAATAGTGGCTGTAAAAATTTGCAGTCCCACCAGCAGTATGTGAGGGTTTCTTTTTCTCCTCATCCTTCCAACACTTGTTATTACTTGTTCTATTGATAACAGCTATTCTAACAGGTGTGCAATGATATTTCATTGTGGTTTTGATTTGCATTTTCCTAATAGTTAGCAAGGTTGAACATCTTTTTATATGTTTCTTGGCCATTTGTATGTCTTCTTGGGAAAAGTGTCTGTTAAGATCTTTTGCCCATTTTTTTAATTGGATTGTATGGTTTTTTTGTTGTTATTGAGTTGTACGAGTTCTTTATATATTTTAGGTATCAACCTGTTGCTAAGAAGACATTTTTCTTTTGGTTTCCAGTAGGTGGTGCCTAAGCCTCTTGGATCCTTGCTTTATATAAAGCCTTAATAATGTCTTTTTTTCCCCTTATAAGTAGTCAATCATGCTCACTACCCTCAGTCTCAGTCCCTGTCAGAGTTTGTGACAGTTTTGGTTGTGTTTGCTCAGGTTCCGCTGGGGCTCCACTGTGTTTGGTCTTGAAGGATATCCAGGGAGGTGCAGTCTGGGTTGGGGGATGGGGCTGCAATTCTGCTTTACATTTTGCAACCCCAGTTGGTAATAATCAACTGTTGTTTCTCTACCATCTCCGCTTCTCTACAGTCCGCACTTCTCTGCTTTCTGCCTGGTTCCTGGGCACTGCCGCTGTGTAAAGCTCGCAACTCTCCCAGGTAAGATTATTCACGGAATCCACTACACCTTCTCCCCTCCCCCTCCTCCTGCAGGGAGCTTAAGCTGTGAGAGGTAGCTTCTTAGTTTCTCCCAGTGTACCACCCGACTCCATGGTTCTGACATCTAATAGCTCTTATGCACAGATCACTTGCTCAGATGTGCTTGTGTGTAGGTTGGGTGTTATTTGTTGAGTTTTAGATGTTCAGCTTATTGTTATTTCAAGGGGAAAGATTTGGGGACATCTTTCACTCTGCCATGCTTCTGAGGTCACTCTAGTTTAATATTTGGATGTGTGCCATTATGTAATGGCTACTTTAGATACAATGTGAATGACTGAATTGTAGGGATATTGGAGAAACTAGTGTTGGAGCCTACAAAATCTTTACAAAGTTTTGTGTTTTTTTTTGACTAAGACGTTTTCTGAATCCCATGGCATGGTGGATTCCAGGTGGTCTGTTAAATCTCTTAAAATGTTTTGACCCTGAATATCTTGCCTTTTTCTAAGTTATTGAGACCCAATTCAATAATTCTCAAACTCAAAGGTGCATAAAGATTTCATGGTATGTTTATTTAAAATAGATTCCTTGGTCCATCCCCAGAGTTTCTGATTTAGTAAGTCTTCAGAAGTACTTGAGAATTTGCACTTTGTAAAGCAGCCCAGATGATTTTGACATAGGTGCTCTAGTGGGCACACTTGGAGAAACACTGCCATAAGGGTTATAGTTTCTCTTTAATATCAATACCAATTATTATTGTTGTTATTATTGTTATTGTTATTATTACAAGTTAGTTACTAATAGCTTGTCCTCCAATCAACTCTCTACAATTTTCCTGAATTGGATAGCAGTGATAAAGAAGACCCAAAACCTTTAATATTACTGTGAATTGATTTTTGTTTTTATATTTGAATGCGAATGTATAATCTTAGCTGTATCTCCCAAAACCTTAGTTCCTTTGCCTTTTAATGGGTGTTCTACAAGAAAACAATTCCATGGTCAACTATCTTGCACAGTGTGTAATAATACTTGTCTTCTATTGGAGAGTTACAGACATACACATTATTATGTAGATTTGTTTTAACCAGACTTCTGAAGGTTCTGACTCTGGAATCTTTTTAATAAGGGACACCTGTTAATATCTTGCAAAAAATTATCCCTCTTAGAAAGCTAAATCCCATCTTGCTCTCTTGCTAAACCTGGTATCTTTTGACAATTCTGACTACAGCTTTGGTTTCAAACTCCTCTCTTGGGCTTACTTAAAGCTTTCATGGAGAAAGATAAGTCAGAAATGGCAGTCAACAGGAGCTGAACACAAGACATCTTCCAATCTAAATCAAATTATAGGGGCTAAATGATTTTCATATAGGTAAAGAATGTGACAGGTGCAGGTAGTATAAGATGCCCTTTCAAACTCCTCTTTTTAAAAACTTTGAAATAAAATAAGGTAGCTTTGTGAGTAAAAATAAAGAATTCAACACTTAGTTGATTAGATCAAAGATAAGTAAAATTATGTGTAGTGACTACTACTGTAGACTGGACTGTGGTCAAATAAGTTTTCTAAACATTTGGAGAAAAATTCCTTTTTCATCATTGGGGCCTGGAAAACAATGAACAGAAAAATAATTGTCCATGTGCACAGCAATAGATAGGAGAGAGAATATTTTGTCAGGAGTAACACTGTCTAGTAAGGCTGTGTCTTTTGAGGGAAAGAATGTATTAGGCTGAGAGAAGCTATTTAGGATTATCCAAATTCCTAGTGCTGATTCCTTAGATAATAAGTAATTTCTGTTTTAGTTTTCATGTAATTCTGCTATAAAGAAAACATATCTCGAACATGACATAATATGTATTCTGGTCAGAATTAAGTCATAATTCTTATTGTAAATGAATAAATTGGTATTATGTTTTTCATCCTAGTCTCTTTTAATTTACTTTAGAGTAAGTTAACCTCCCTGAGTCTAATCACATCTGAGAAACTACACAATGATTTTCTGGGCAAAGAAGTATTAACAAAACCTAGACTTTAATGAAAACACCCTTTAAATGCTACCCTGAAAGATTTTTGGTAGATCATTACAAAATATATCATTATTTTGTAAATATATAAAAAAGAGGCAAACACCTATCTTTCTATTTGTTTCTCTTCAAAATGCAACATAGTCAATATAAAGGTTTGTATGAGACCATCAGCCTTGTTCCTAATAAGGATTTTTTTGTTGTTTTGAGGAGGAATAAATTTAGTCGTGGGCATTTGCTGTTAGCGTTACAGTTAGCAGGCTCTATAGAAGGGACTATTCAATTGAGAATTAGTGTTTTCTTTTATCATTTTTTCTCAGAACTCTGGCAAAGTAGAGGAATGAAAGGAAGTTACATTGGGCAAATATCTTATCCTCCATTTTAAATCTTGCAAATGCAATTTCCAGAGTCCCTCATCTAGAATCACTAGCTTAAATTCAGCTCATGTAGTTCCAACAGAAATCTGTTGGGACTCAAACTGCATAACTAAGTGTCCAATTTAGAAGTCCTGCACCTCATTTTCGCCCAGTAGGAAAATATGTAGTTATTACAGACAATTGTAATGTGAATTAAATTGTGCATAATTTTTAATACTTCTAATAGTAGGTTCTTTTGTGGGGACTTCCTAAGTGAGACAGGAAGACTTTTTCTGCCCCCTTTCTCCCTCTAATCCAAGATATGAGATATAAAACGTAGAAGGTTTTTAATACATGTTATAAAATATTAACCCTTCATACTTTATAGGAATTAATAAAATCTCACATATAACTATATAACAATCTCAAAACTATCTCTATCTTCTCCTACATTTCAAGTGAAACTTCATTCCATAGTTCTTTATACATAGTTTCCCTTTTTAAAATATTTTTTAATTTTGGTTTCTGGTTAATTTTTTTAAGAGAGAAATATCTGCCTACTTAATTTCCTAATGTACACATTGAAAATTGGGCAATGGAGACTTTACTCTCCTTAATTCTCTTGGCTGAGTTAATGTTAAATATCACTATATACATTAATCAGTACCAGTAGCACTGAGATTTGTTTTCAGAGCAATCGAAACGAACCATTACCCTGAAAATTGCTCCAATATTTAATTAGAAGAGCTTTATAGCTATTCCAGTAGGCAAGGATCTACTCTACCTCCTCCTACATCACACCTGTTTTCTGAAAGGATAACTAATGTTTTATTTCATGTAAAAATGAAAATGTTGACATGATGTTTTCTTCCGTCATATTATAAACAAATTTAAGTGGAATGAAAAAATTAATGTTTAATTGAATCAAAATGTACTTACATAAGTCTTTAAAACATATTGAAACAAAAATTTATAATCAGGTAAAATGCTTATCAGAATTATTTATTTTCCCATAATAAGATAAAACACCTAAGATATTTTGTCAACTGATAATTTTAAACAGCATTTTTTTCTTGGCGTCTCAGTTAGCCTTGCTTCATTTTCATTGTGTAAAATTACTACTTTTAAGAAATGAGGGAATATTTTTTAAAACCAGTGGTTAGATCACACAAATAATCCAATTCCCTTTTAAATGAATCAGGGGACTATTTCTTTAGTTAGTTTTATAGATACTTTGTTATGTATTTATTGAATACTCACATTAGGCCAACTTTTGGGTATGGAGATATGGACTAGAGATATATTTATGGATCATGGTCAAATGGTTTTTAAAAATCACTGAAGGAGTCAGATAATCACACATCATTTTCACATTATGAATTACAAGATCCTGGAAGAAGGTTCTGTTACTTTGTGGAAACTGGAAAAGGGTATGATTAGATAATAGTGTATGAGGAGTAAATGACTTTCTATGAGACTTAAGGCTCAGGGAGAGACCCAGGCATGTGAGAGCTTGATATCATGTTAATAACGCTAGAGTAAGAAAAACAAAACAAAACAAAACAAACAATGAGAAGCTATTAAAGGCTTTTAAGCATAGCAAAAATGAAATCCTGACATATTTACATATTTTCCTATAAAAATTTTGCAAACATTCAGAAAGTTAAAATTATTGCATAGTAGACTCTCAAATATCCATTACCTTGATTCTATAATTATAAACATTTGCTGCATCTGCTTTAGTTCATTTATTTACCAATTCACTTATCTTTTTATTGACCTTATCTTTTGAAACATTTTGAAAATTGAGATATAATTTACAAACAGAAAATTTATCCTTTTTAGTATACAGTTGTATGAGCACTGACAAAACCCATTGTTGTGTAACCATTACAATCAAGATACACAACAGTTGAATTTTATTTTTTAATACATTTTAAAGTCTTTTTGGACATCAGTACATTTCACCCCTAAGTACTTCAACATACATATCACTAATTAGAGTTCAAGATTTGTTTAAGGTTATTTATATTTTTTAAGATAAAATGTACATACAGCGACATGCACAAGCCATAACCTGAGTATTGACAAATGCAAAAACCCAACCTGTGCAACACCAAATCTCTATCAAAATGATCTTAAAAGTTCTCATCACAAGAAAAAACTATTTGTAACTATGTGGGTGAAGAATGTTAACTAGGCTTATTGACCATTTCACAATATATACAAATATCAACCATTACATTTACACCTGAAACTAATATATCATATTGTAGTCAAACATAAGTGACAGGGAAACAAAGGAATAGAGGCTCAGCCTAGAGGCCGCCCAAAGAACACACTATTGGTAGTTATAGAATCCCTCTTGCATCCCCAGAGACAAAGGACAGGAGGGCCATCATCTCCAGCTGGTTTAATTCACCCTAACCTGCTCACAACTTGAGCTTAATTATACCAGCATTATAATACTATGTCTATGCCTGGAAGTTCATGAATCTAATAGCAGATTGAATTCTGGGCAAGAGCATGCACACTAGGCTAAGTGTCATTCAAAGTGAACTTATCTGCCCATCACCTAAGAATGCCTTTGTAACCATCCATCACAGCCCTAATGTAATGCAGACCTCCCCCTCCCCTGGAGTTACAGCTCTCTATCTTCCCTGGCTGTAACCCACTTGGGGTATGTATCCTCATTTCCACATGGTGGTGACCCAGTTCAGGTATGACTTGTCTTCTACCTCAAAACGTGCCTTTAATAAATAATATTTCTCATAATTGTCACTGAGTGAAAATTCATTTCTTATGAGTGATAAGGACCGAGACCTGTGTGTTATTGGAACTCTGATCGCTGCAATGGTAACAATATTATCTCAATTAAAAAAAATATTCCCATCACACCAGAAAATTTCCATATTCTCCTTTGAACTCAATGTCTGTTTTCACTCTCTCCTTATCGGAATGTGTTCTGATTTTTAATTTAACCATAGATTAATTTTGCCTATTCTAGATTAGATAAATAGAATCAAAGAATATGTTCCACATAAAGCTTCTTTCAGTCAGCACAGTATTTTTGAGATTCAGACATGTTGAATCTACTAACAGTTCTTTTTAAAATTCTGAGTACTATTCCATAGTATAAATAGATTGTTTATCCATTCTCTTTTTGGTGGCTACCTGAGCTGTTTCCAATCTTGGCTATTGTGAAAAAAGCTATATGGACATTCTTATACAAGGCTTTTAGTAACGAATATGTATTTTCACTACTCTTAGTTAAATATCTAAGACTGGAATTTCTTGGTCAGGAATTCCAAATGATGCAGGACTAGGCAAATTTCACCAAATTGAGGGAGACCTAATCCTGTGGAGAGTGTAGAAAGAATACAACACACACACCAAAGTTATGGTCAAAAGGAACATTTATTAAAGAAGGGAAAAACAAAGACTAGAGAAAGCAAAGACAAAAACCCAGGACAAGGGTGTGTGTGTGGGATCCAGTTTATATATTATTCTTTAGTTCCTATGATTATAGTTTAAAGACTTTGTTTACCCATTTCCTTTGATTTGGGCATACAGTGAGGAAGGTGAAGAAGAGTGTAGGGCAGCCACTTAAAGACATTGTTTTTGCTGTTTTCCCTTTCACAGTGTGGGAAATGGTTTGTTAGAAATTTCAGCAGAAATCTTCCTTTGTTCTATAGGAGTCCTCTTGGCCCTGCTGCAAGACCAATCAGCATATTGCAATTCTGAATGTAGCTTGATTTAACCTTTTATTTTTCTTGCCTCTTCCCTACATTACAAGGATGAAGAGTAACTTGGAAACAGGCAAAGTATGTAAGGGAGGGCATACTACAATGTTTGAACATAATAGGGGCAAAGGGAAAAGAGGAGTGAATATCATTAAGATATACTTAGGAGATAGAATCAAAGAGACTTGGTAGTGGATAGGATTTGAGGGGAGGCAGTTGGATTAGTCAATTTTCATGCAAGAACAAACGGTCGATGGTGCTATGATTTACCAAGATGTAGAGAACAAACAAGGCACCAGGTTTAGAGGCAAAGGCCTAAGCTCCATTTTGAACATTTGCAGTTTGCTGTGACTGTTTTCTCTCTTGAAATAATGACTAGCTGACTTGTGACAATTGATATATTATCAGAAGTAGAAAAAAAATGAAATGCAGCCCATTTTGGTAAGCACCAAATAGACTTGACTTTCTAAATTCACCATTCTGTTGAACTAAAAACACTTAAGTAGTGTACCGTCATGATTTACACAAAAATGGGAACATAGATTTCTATTATTTCTTAATGTTTAAAGTTACACTAAATATTAATAATATAACCCATTATGTTATATTCATTTAAATACCTTGGAATGTATGACTTTTCTTTGGAAAAAAAAAAAGATCACAGCACTTTTACTGGACAAGGAGATGATTTATTACATAAGACCTAATTAGGATAAATGAGGGATGGGATATGGTACAGTATTTTCACAGATGGTGGAAATCACTTTGGGAAAAGCTTGGATTCAAGTTCATCTATATAAGCTGCTTAGGATAATTTGAAAGAAATATGTTTACTAGCAGTTTAAAGCATTAAACTTACAACACAACATAAACAATAATTATAATTCTTGTTTGAGTTACCACAGAACTAAAACTCTTTAACCATTAAAGTCAAATAAATTCTTTAAAGAGACTTTTAAAGGTCTTTGTAATTTGTGTTTTGTTTAAAAATACTATGGCTGTCTAATGTTAATGAAGATTCTAGTCAAAATACTTTAGGTATAATTTTAGCCAGAACACTTTCTTCTAATTTAACTATCCTTAAAACAGATAATAACATTTTTAATAATTACAGAAGTGCTATGAGTGATAAAAAATTAATAAACAGATAAGCAATATATATAAGAGGGATCGCTATAGCTATAAGTCATTTGATCATTAAACATGCTTTTATTACTTAGGGTTTTATAAATGATGATAAAAACAATTCAAAATCTGCCTTAGCAGTCCCTAATCTCATGTTTTACCACCTAACACAGTTACGTAAAATAAGAGTTGTCATTAAAATGTAATTAAAGATTCACATTTCGTGCCAAGCTGTCAACAAGCCTCATTTTGCTTAATTATCTACATATTTTCAGGACCACCTGTTTTCAGAAGAGCTTTTCATTTCTAGGAGGTCAATGAAAGGAAAATAAAATGAAGATTCTGCCAACTACCTTGTCTAGAATCCATTTGTTCCAGACTGAAAATAGCTTTCCATACTGTTTGGTATTTTATCCTGATCTAGTGGTCACAGGCTTTCAACAGCCAGTTGCAAAGTCTGGCTAGAAGCTAAAAAGAAAAAGGTGACCTATTTCAACAAACTCAATTTAAATATGGCAAAAGCTGGTGTTTAGTAATAGCAATTTGTGTTTTGACCTATCAAAGTCTCCTGCATGTCCTTCTTAAAGTTAAATAAAGGTTTTATTCATTAGTGACTCATTGTTTCCTACTTGCTAATGCTTAGTTTTGGAACATATGAATTTTGATTAGAAAGATTATATTAATTTTCTAATGATCTATATGAATACATGTAAATAATGTTTTAAAATAAAGAATATTAAATGGATTATTATTTATACAAATTGACATTGAGAGAAGATCCCAGGACACTTGGAGTTTATTGGCATTTCGAAAGTAAATATTTACAAACTTGTTAAAATGCACATGATAGTTTTTCTTTAAATTGTAAACTAGTGCATTTCTTATGGAAATGAAATGAAGGACAAAGGTTAAGACCCAGGCTTTAGTGCCAAACTGCTTGGGTTTGAATGCCAGCATTCTCATTTACTAAAAATGACCTTGGGCAAGTTACTTAATCTCTCTGTAATTCCATATTCTCATCTATAATATGATATAGGTCTCTCTTCTCTCCTCTCTCTCTCTCTCTCTCTCTCTCTCCTCTCTTTCTATATATAATATATATATATACGAGTGTGTAGCCCCCTGGTTATAAGAATCCACTTAAAATAGAGCAAAAGATTTGGTCTGGTGTGGTAAGTGAGTATATGGGTCAATAGACTTCACAAAATGAAGATTATTTTAAAGTTAGTCAGCATATACCAAGCACTTTGCTAAGCACAGGTGAAACAATGCAGAATATGCTAAAGAACCAGGAATTATCCTGCAGTAGAGAGGACAGACATATAAACGTAATTATAATACAATTTTGCAAATGCAAGCAGAGAAGGCCTGCAAAAAAATCTTCAGAGGTGCCGTAAGAATTTATACCATGAATCATGCATTTGATTTACATATACTTTCTTTTTCTATCATAAGAAAAATGATGTCTTTAAAGAAAAACAGCTGAAACTTCTGACTATATCCCTGTGGTGTTTAATTTTAGGCATCTAAGCTTACACTGTTTCCTTTCTGACTCTAGCCTTGACTTCTCTTTTTAGAGAATTTACTTTAGAAAATTTGTAATTGTAAATTATTTCTCTCCTCTTTGCAATATATATCTTTTTAAAAAACATCTTGCCAGGTTTACAATCTAGGAATATTCTTCTCAAGGACGTGGGAGCCATCCTTTTGAAATAAAATCAAGGAAGATAATTCCCTTATATTCAAAGTCAGGTGGGAGCCTAACTTCTGTGGGCACCTTGCTCCAGGTTATTAAAACTAAGGCCTCTCATGAAAGGATTGGGTAAAGCTACTGAGTAAATACAGATGGCTTGTGGTCTCACCTCACACCCTAATCCTCCCATCTTTGTCTCAGAGGAAATGAGTGGCCAAACTTGGTCTGTGCTCTCTCCTTCATCACTGGCAATATCAGAATTAAATCAATTTCTGTTTGCTCATCTTGTCCAGTGATATTTTTCTTTAACAGTGTCAATGCATTTTGTTAATGTTTCTTTCAGAATTTTTTAAATTTCACTATATTTAATTTGCTTATCTTTTAGATATTGTTCTATGTGCTCCTTTTTCCTTCTTTTCAATAAAGAAGGTATTCCTCTCTACTAAAAGAGTTCCATCTTTCTATTTGTGATCTGATTCTCATCCCTTCTCATTTTTTTTAGGGACATTGCTTCTTCAGTCATCCATCCTCTTTCCTGAAATATTGATGGCATGAATGACAGGATCTCTGTAACCATAGAAATCTCCCTTGAAGACCTTCCTTAAAGACCTCCCCAAACACCTCCCTTTTAGGTTTATAAATTACCCCAAATCCTAGAGCACAAAGGCCATAAAAGCTGCTGGCTTAATCAGCCACAAATCCTTGTGCAGAAAGTACTACCCCAACCTGCCCACAGCCTCGGCCTAATTAATCATCATTATAATATCTTGACTATGCCTGGAAGTTCATGAATCTAATTATAAGATACTGATTTCTGGGTAAGCACATGTGCAGTAGGCAAAGTATGATATAGCAGCCAACTGTCAGTCAAGGTGACCTCACATATGGATCATCTAGGCCCTCCCATCACCGCCCAAATATAAACAGACCTTCCCACTTCTGAGTTGTTATAGCTCTTTTTGCTGAAAACCCGCTCCTCCTTTTGGGCACACTCTGTCTTATCTCTTCATCTCCTAAATTCCACAGTGCTGCAGCCTTCCTTAGTGTGGCCTGTCTTCTTCTAAAATGTACTTTCAATATATCTTAACTTTTTCTAAATCTCACTGACTTGTAATTCTTTGCTGTGTGGCGAGGAAGAACCGACAACACACAAAAACACAGCACTGTCCTCCCCATGTCACTGGGGCGACTCCGGATTTCACATCTCCCCATCAGTAATAACACTATATATAAGAATTTCACAAATAGCCTATAAATGTGCCTTAGTGTCTTCTATTTTTAAAATAAAATCCTCTCTTGACTGTCACTATTGTCCCTTACCTTGGGACAATACCATTCACCCGACAGACTCCTCAAGAGTTGTCCACACAGTAAATCCATTTATTGACCTCCCTCTCAATCCTCAATCCACATATAACTAGCTTCTTCTGTTTTCGTCCACTAAAATGGCTGTTGTCAAGATCATCACAGAACTTCCTCATGCCAAACCCACAGTCACTAGTAAAAAGCTTTTGACACAGTTAGGTAAATTTTCCCTCCAAAAGTCTATGTTCTTCTCTACTTTAAATTCTACCTTAGTGATCACATTCATTTTCAAGGCTTCAAATATTATTTCATATCTGTAGTCCAACACTCTATTATGAACTCATATATCCTCTGATTAATCAAAGAGTTCTATTTAGATGTGTAACAAATGTCTTAAATATAAGATACTCAGAATCAAACTTTTTATGTCTACCTGAAATACCTTCTACAAACATTTTTCTCCCAAATTGATTTCTTTCCAAGAATGATAATCCAATTTCCATAGCTTTTCAAGCTGGAAGCTTGGGATTTATTCTGAATTATTCTCATATCATACTCATGCTTGTCCCTCAATCTAATCCATGAAACCTGTTAATTAATACCTTCAAAATATGTTTTAAATTATCTCCATATCTATCATTACATTCTAGTGTAAGCCATTATTTCTGACCTATTTTCCCAATTGCTACTTTCTAATCAATTTAATCAATTTCCGCATAGTGATCACATGTTTTTAAATCATAAATTCAATTATTATATTTCTCTGCCTTAAATCTTTCAATTGCTCTCCCTTGTACTTAGAATAAATTAGACACTCCTATTGAGGCCTATTAAGTACATCCTTCCCCCACCTCCAAAAGACTGGGAGTTATTTCTCCAATCCCTTTTTTTTTCTTTTTCTTTTTTTTCATTTCCCTGTGTCAGCCTTACTGTCCTTTTAGTTCCTATACTCACCCTCAGGGCCTTTGCACATGTTCTTACTTAGATCACTCTTCTTCACTCTTGTTTTTACTGTATCATTAGAAGTCATACATCAGCCTAAGAGGTTGTCGTACTGGTTATATCCAGACTAATTCTCCCTATATTTAACACCATAAACACCCATTTATTTTCTTTATACTCTGTATCATGATTTATAATTATCTCTCTCTCTCTTTTTTTTTTTAATTTTAAGCATCTGCTTGTTCCCTGTCTTTCTTATAAATCTGAATTGCCATGAGCCTTGGGACCATGTCTGCCTTCTTAAATAGGGTATCTTTCACACCTATCATTCTGCCCAAAACATTGGAGAGGATCAAAACATAAACTGGCTAAATGGATACTCCTGTCAGAAATCCATTTCTGACTCTGTGTGGATAAATTTTGCATGTATGTATGTAACCTAAATTGACTTATTAAGAGGGCACAAACATTAATTCAGAATGTTTCTGCTAGTTCTTTGATTTTTTAAATCAGAAGTCACTATAGAGTAAGAAAAGCCTTTTTCTAAAGTGCCTTCTGCTTTTTATGTTCTTTAAAAATTGTGCCTAACTGAGTTCTATTGAGTATTTTATAAAACTACCCTGACTGAATGCAAGTGGGCAAAGAATGGGCTGAATTCGGCTGTTGTTCTGAGATCACACAGGATGCACATTCACAGTCACAGCTCTTAGATGCTGCTCTGTGGCACTACTGAGATTATAAACAATGAAGAGACCAGAATTGAAGCCTCCCCAGAAAGAAACAGAAAACTTTAAATCTACTTGATCAGCACAACTCTTGGAAAGTGTTCTTTTGGCAAAAGCAGATGCTCAGGAACACAAATTAGCTACCAGAAACAATTTATTGTAAAATACATGTATAAGTACATAAACCCCCTAAATACCTGTTACATCTAAATATCAATTTTATTATGTACTCAGTATTATGATATTCTATTATTGAGCTACCAGCTTTATAAGAATGATTATTATTATTACTTTTTTTCAGGATGAATTATTCTTTTATCTTGCATGTGGCTGAAATGCAATGAGTTTCTGTGATTTCTCACACACACAAAAAATGAGTTCTAAGCAACAATAGATAACAATCAAGTTAAAAAAAAAATCAAGTGTAATTGTTTTGACCCAAAATTTTATCCCCATTTTTGGTTGTATGTCCTGGTGAATATATATGAGCTAAAGGTAAGAAAGTTGTATGCAGCTGGTTTTATGTTTGCTTCTCAACATGTGTTACCTTCAAATTAGTTTTTCAATACTCATATGGTCTGCAATGAATCCTACCCTCTCAGAATAATTAAATGTCCTAGTCAGCTTAAAGCTTTTCTTAAACTCTAAGTCTGAATTAGGCACTCCTTTCTTTGTGTTCCATAATGATTTGGGTTTATATGCATTATTGTTATGGTTATTCTTTCATTTATTTTATACAATTCAAAAGCAGAAAGAATATCTTTTACTTGTAGGTTTCTACCGCACAAAGCAGATGACAGATTTTTTAAATTTGACGATGGATAAATGATAGTTCTAATGAGAAAATTTTTATTTTAAAAAACTCATATGCAGAGGAGTGACATCAGAGGCATGGCAATGTGAGAAGTCCTCTTGATCTCTCCCCTTGAAGTTACAACAAGTTAAAAAGCTATAATTCAATAAAAAAATTGCCTGCTAAACAGACAAACACTTCTGAGAGATCTGCACATCAAAAAATCTTAGTGTGGGCAAATCAGAACTAATGAGAGGAGGGAAGGGAGAAGAGCAGACAAAGGTGCTGCAGATGAAGCCCAGAGCTCACTGCAGGTCTCAGGAGAGGGGAGGAATCAGGATGCAAGTGAGCTCTTGGTAGCCCTTAGCATTCCTGCCTGAGTGATCAGCACGTAATGTGACTGAACCCAGTGATTGGGACAGAGACTGGATATTGAAGTGGGATAGCTGTGTTTTAGCAGCTGTCATTGCCAGGCAGAAAACAAAGTCACAGATCTTGGCCACCTCCTTCTATTCTCCTAGAGCTTGCTTCCCCTCACTCTCTCAGAGCTAGCAGCAGGTCTTAGAAAAAAAACTGTAGCAGTAAATATCTATCTGATTTCAGAACATCTATAGCTCTGAAAATTGGGGAGATAGTTCCTAAGCAGCAGATGCACACTGCAACTAATCCCAGTGACAGGGGTGGAGATACAAAGGTGAGGCAGCTGAGGTCTGTCAGTTGCCATTATTGGGAAGAGAATAAAGCCACAAATACACCAGAGCCTCTCCCAGCCCACCCTGCCCCACCCATCAAGGCTGATCTCAGAGGGTGTACCTGGAATGCCTCCATTAGTACAACTCTGTATCTGGTTGCTATGGCAACGCTGGAATTTTATGGGCTCGCTCACAAAATTTTCTGATGGGGGTGGTACCCTAAGACAGAGGTAACCACAAAGGAGAGGCTCACCTCCTCAAAGAATACAAGGCATTTTCTACCACCGAGCAGAGATCCAAGAAGCTGGAGCAGTACAAGAGAAAATAAAACACTTGTGCTTCAGTGCCATCTACTGGAAAACAGAAAACCTGTTCCTATCAACCTTCTAAAGAGGTATAACTCTTTAAAAAAAGCAAATTCTCATAAATGTTTAATCAGAGAAATAAACCCTCATATACCATGAACAATCAAGGTAACAGGGCAGCTAGACAGAAAATGAAAAAATTTCCAGAAGATAAACTTAAAGACATGAGAATATGTGGTTTAAATGACAGAGAATTTAAGATTGTAGTTATGAAAAAATTCAATAAGACACAAGAAAACTCGGACAGTTTAATTGGCTCAGAAACAAAAAACAAACAAACAAAAGGAATACTTTACCAAAAAAATTGGAACTTTAAAAAAGAACCAAATAGAAATGCTGGTGCTGAAGAACTCAGTAAAAGTTGAAGAATGAAATAGAAAGTGTAGGAAATAGAGTTAACCAGTTGGAGGAAAGAATCAGTGATATTGAAGATAGAAATCTGGAAATGATTCAGATGGAAGAAGAGAGAGACTCGAGAGTAAATAAAGAAAAGGAAAAAACTCCACAAAAACTATCTCACTCTATCAGAAAGAATAATATAAGAATAATGGGTATATCAGAAAGAGAAGAGAGGGAGAAGGCAACAGAGAGCCTATTCAGAGAAATAGTCAATAAGAATGTCCCAAATCAATGGAAAGAACTGTATTCTCAAATCCAAGAAACAAACAAAACACCTAATTATCTCAATCCAAAAAGCCCCCCCCCCACAAGGTACATTATATTAAAACTGTCAGAAATAAATGACAAAGAAAGAATTTTTAAGGCAGCCCGGGAAAAGGACAAACCTGTAAATAAAATCCCATGAGATTATTGTTGGATTTTTCAGCAGAAACTCTGAAAGCTAGGAGGGAGTAGAGTCAAATATTCAAATTATTGAAAGAGAAATTACCAGCCAAGAATAATATATCTAGCAAAGTTATCCTTTAGATATAAAAAAGAAATAAAAATCTTTTCAGACATACAGAAGCTAAGAGAATTTTCCATACAGACCTGCATTATAGGAAATACTGAAAGGGGTTATTCTATCTGAAACAATGGTAAAAGGGTACAAAATGATGAGTAAGATGACTGACAGACAGAAAGAAGCAGGAAATTGCAACCCTTATCCAGAATAAGTCAATATACACTTAAATATTACATAAAAGTTAAAGAAAGTAAAACATGAAGAAGAAGAAGAAGAAGAAGAGAAGAAGAAGAAGAGAAGAAGAAGAAGAAGAAGAAGAAGAAGAAGAAGAAGAAGAAGAAGAAGAAGAAGAAGAAGGTGACAATAGCTACTAGAACTTGGAAATAAACTCACAGCATAAATTATAGGGATAATTTGCTACGCCACAAACAAAAAAGGGAAGGGGATGAAGGTCTGAATTTGCAAAGCGGAAATGAAATAATATGCATGGGAAAGACAAAGAACTACTGTATATGTAAAACTTTTTTTTACATAAACTTAACAGCACCCAAACAAGAAAAATCTGATTATAATGAAAAACTTAGAACACAATACAAAAAGCAATTATCTTAGGACTCTGAAAAATACACAAAATCGGGCAGATTTGAGAGGGAAATCCAAACTTGGAGAAGCAACCTATGTGAGTGGGAGTACAATTTTTTTTTTTTTTAATTTTCTCATGGCTTTGCCCAAGGTGCCTAGACACAGAGCTTAAAACAATACAAATTTATTATCTCACAGTTCAGTAGATCAGAAATTCAAGAATCACAGGGCTGGATTTTTGCTCTGGTTTTTACTATACTAAAATCAAAGTGTTGGCCAGTCTGGGTTTCTATCTGGAGGCTTTGGAGCAGAATCCACTTTCAGGCTAATTTGAATGGTTTCAGGGCAAGTTCCTGCCTGGTGTTTCACTGGCTGTGGGCTTGGAGATATTCTCAGCTTCTACAGGCTGCCCATCTGCTTGATTCATGAACCCCTTCAGCTTCAAAGCTGGCAACAGCTCATTGAGTCCTTCTAGTGTTTCTATTCAGACTTCCTCTTCTGCTGCTTTTATCTGACTTCCTCTTCTGCTTTCAAGGGCTCATCCGAATAACTCAAAATGGTGTTTCTATTTTAAGGTCAATTAATTAGTAATCTTAATTACACTTCACAGTTTTCAGGGATTAGAGTTTGGGATCTTTGCGGAGCCACCTAATAATTCAGTTTATCAATCACACTTTATAAAACTTTTAGGAGATGATTCATCTTCAAGTCTCAGAAAGAGTTTGTGTAAGGTTGTAATTATTTCTTAAATATTTGGTATAGTTCACCTGTAATGTATTCCTCATCCAGTGCTTTCTTAGTGGGAAGGCTCTAAACTACTGATGAAGTTTTTCTAAAGTTAATGATTTTATTCAAAGTTTCTATTTCTTCTTGAATATTTTTGAGAATTTATATTTTTCTAGAAATGTATGCATTTCCTCTAACTTCTAATTATTTTGTATTAATATATTATTATATTATCTTTTAATCTCTGTTGTTACTTAATGTATTATTTCTATTTATTCATTATTAATATGTTACATAGTTTAACTAATTTGTTTCTTTTCCCAATCCATTTGAAGGTACTGTAATTAATTCTGAAAAGAATATAAAATAAAAATAAGAAAAAAAGCTAATAGGTCATGCTTCAAGATGATTAATAAATGGATTTGCTTTTCCTTCTTTCATTACAATTTCAGAAATACTTCAAAAAGGATTGTTTATCATTTGTTTAGTTTTTTTGTCAATTTTTACTTGGAAATTGTTAAAAATTTGCTAGAAGCAGTAGTCCCAAGAAATCTTCAATTAAAACATTATTTTATAACTTGTTGACTCAAACATTAAATATTTTAAAAATTATGAACCCATTAATATGTTTGAAAAATTGAGTAAAAATAATATTAGAACGATATAAAATGCTGAAAATGTCCAAGAAACAATAGAAAATGTGATTAAATTCATACCACTTAAGAAACAAGTAAAAACAGAATTGTTTACAGATAAAATTTACCAAAATGTTAAGGATAATGAATTCTATATTATACAACTTATTTAATAAAAATATTATTTTTACTATTAAATTATTTTTGTATATTAATTCTTTTCAATTTAAGTCACTACCATATATTTGAAAAAATTTTAAAACAGCAATCAAAGTTTTTGTCCATTATGACAGTAGATAATAATTTTAAAGTTAAAAAAACACATTTGTAAATAGTCTTGCTTTCAGATTTGGAACATATTATTTTTAGAAATTAAGGGTATTTCAGATGTAATGCCCTGGTTTGGAACTCCACGAGCCAAGAAGGAAACTGACACCCATGCAAGCGCAAGAGGGAGTTTACTGACAAACTCGAGTTTGGACTCCACTCGTTCACTGACGCAGCAGTGGTTGAGAGGAGCCCCGACCGAGGAGCTGGGACCTAATTTAAAGGGTAAAACCGCAAGCCTTGGGAAGATGCCTTGGCGTTACCTGATTGGGGGGGTTAGGTTGACCTTTAAAGGGATTGGGTGGTAGGTTGTTGGGTCTGCGTGCAAAAGGGGTCGTGTGCAGTTGGGGCTGTGTATAGAGGGGGCCGTGCGCAGAAAGGGCCGAGTGCAGAAGGTAGGGCCAAGTGCAGAAGATGCCGGGTGCAGTAGTCAGAATATAGGCAGGAGGAAATAAGGGTGGGGGTGCCTTAAGGGCCACCGATTAGCTGGCCTGGCTGGTTTGCCCAGGTGGTAAGGCATTGTTCTTGACCACTGGCCTTTGGGGAACTTTTCGTACAATTCATCTTGGGATCACTCAGAAAAATGGAATCATTCCAGTCTTTCACAGATATTTATCCACTTCTTAATAAATATTCTCTGCTCCATGATCATATTTTATAACTGATAAAATGTAACATGTGTTCAATAAATTTTCTCCACCAGTTAGTTAAGGTAACTATTTATCACCTTGGGTTCGAAACTATGATCTGATTAAATTTATTTACAGAATTATTGAGAATTTTATCGCTTTGGTGAACATTAAGTTCTACTTTGGAATATTTCCAGGTTGACATCTGGGTGCCAGGGCGTGGATGCTGACCTTTGTGGTCTAAATCATCTCCATGCTGAAGTTGATCCAGAACTGGGTTTTGAGGGAAGTCTTAGTTTTTGGTATTGATGTCAAGCTGGCTACATAAAAATAAATCTGGAAAGTTATTTTTTCTCTTTTTAGGGGGGATAGTGTAAAGAATTTTTTAAAAATCTGTTTCCTAAAGGATCAATTTACCTAGCTAGTCCATTTTAATTTTTCAACATGTGTGATTGATTTAATAGCCCTTGGTCTAGGTATTTATTTATTTATTTTTCAATTACTGTTGACATTCAGTCTTATTTCATATAGTTTCAGATGTATGTCTTTGGTCTATTTAAAGTTTCTAACATCAGGGTTTAATTTTAGTTTAATTTTGAAAAAATGTTGTCAAGTTTATTTAGTTTTTTTATTTTTTTAAGTTTTTGTAGAATGACTAAAATATTTTCTTATTTTAAATATTTCACATATATGATTATTTTCTTATTTACAAGTGTCTCTATAGATGATTTCCTTTCCTTTTTTTTTTAATATTAAGCTAGGTAGAGGTTGTTTTTTTGTTTGTTTGTTTTTTGTTTTTTTCTAGTTAAACAATGACTTTATTGCTTGCATATATAGACAAATTTATGCAACCAGCACAGAGGCCGTGGATGACTCATATTTCCAATTAAGGTGGAGGACTTGTTTGGTCTTGTAATATCGAGCCAACCAATGAATACAGCTCTCGATCAAAATCAGATGGAAATTAGCATCCTTATCCTTTCTGTTCCTCTCAATATGCTTTTGAACAGCAACAGTTTTCTTAATTAAATGGTAGAGATCCTCAGGAAGATCGCGAGCAAGTCCTTTGTGCTTAAGAATTCTCAAGATTTTATTGTCTGTCACAAAACGTACTTGTGCAACACCATGAGAGTCTCTCAGGACCACACCGATTTGTGAGGGAGTCAGCCCCTGGGCCAGTTTGTAGATCTGCTCCTTCATTTCGTCAGATATCAATTTCAGTGATGTGGGGACGCTGTAGCGGTAGGGCAAGGCCCACTGGGACAGGCCCTTCCCGGGAGCATGCATACTACCCATGATGGCGGTGGACAGGCTTAATTTAATAAACTGCTTTTTATTGTATTTATTAATTCTACCACTTTTCTGTTTTCTAATTCTTAATTCCTGTGTTTGTCACTATTAAATCCTTCTGAAACCTTTCCTTACAGTAATTTTCTCTCTTTTTATTAAATATTCAAGTCAATTATTTTCATATCAGTAATGCAGCCACATAGTCTATATATTTTGAGTACTTTTTAACTATAGTTGTAAGTTCATATATGTAATGTATTCCTTATAATTAATTATATTTATTATGATATTTGTTTCTATTTTTTAATTTTAATGCCTAGTTTTAGTTCATTTTAGTCACAAATATGATCTAGTATTATTTCAACTTTAGGAAATTAGTTCAAATTTCCTTTGGAACTTAATATGTGGTCAATTTTTGTTACTGTGCCTGCATGCTTGAAGAAAAGGTAAATTATTACCTTCCAACGTATAAAATTTGGCTTTGTAATCTGATTCAATGTGAAAGTCACTTTCATTATCTAATTATTCCTGTATTAAACAGATAATTATACTTGATCTTAAGTCTGTTCTCAAATTTTTATTAGAATTTAATATTGAATGTTTCTTTTTCCTTAATGTTTTTATTCCTAATATTTGCCTTTCTACTTTTTTGGTGTATGGCTGTACTTAAATGCATTACATTCTTATCCAATCAACACCATACTTCCATTTAACGTGATTTTTCCCTTCTTCTCTCTCTTTCTCTATTTTCTAGTTTTGGTTGGAATTCATTTTCAATTATTGTTGCCAAAAGGGTCTATGCTCATAGATGCTGTATTTCCTGAATTGTTCTGCACTTGAAGTTGCCGACATAAGGTAGAAAGGCATGCTTCAATATTGGCTAAATCACAGTTTTTCCATTTATCACACTTAACTTTGTGCCTGGAGATAGCTACAACCATTCCAGGTTTCATATGTCTATAAAATTATAATTTTCAGAGGAAGAGATACGATTCTCTTCTCTTTTACCAGCAATCTCTTAGGAGAAAGATGTTCCCCCAGTCTCTCTATTAAACTTCTCTTTGCATATCATTGATTTCAAATTGTGCCCCTAACCCACTGCTGAACCAATCGAGGTTGCTAGGAGAGGAGCATATATTAATTGCATAGGACAGATTTACTGAACTTATCACTGAGAATGTAGTCAACTTATCGTTGAGTTCCATTGATGTGAGAACTGCATGAGGAAAGATGGCTACTTAGAAAAAAATGCAGGCTGCCGTTTGGAAATAGAGAAATGGATGCTGATTAGGGAACCAACAATAGCCTCATGTTGGTTTCCTTTTGATTATCACTCTTCGAAAGGGTGGCATTCATTCTGCACAAGTTATCAATTGAAGCTTAGTGTTGGAGACAGGCTAGAGGTCTATGCAGAGTCAGCGGGCACCTTGATTCAGATATGGTATTCTGATCATTTTCTTACTAACTCTCCTGGGTACTTTGTCCTTGGGAGAATATCCCTTCTTTTTCTCTTATAGGTCTGTGTTACTTTCCTTTGGGGTAAGCAGGTATACTATAGTTTGGTATGTGATGTGATAGTATGCGTATGTGTATTTTATTTAGCATGGACAGCTGGAGAACTGGTTGCTGTTCAAGAGTTGCTCCTCCATTCTGCCATACTGATGTTCCACAGTTGAAAAGGGGCTGTATCTTTAATATTCTTATTTAGCTTCACATTCTCTGATAGGCTACCATCTTGAATTTGGCTCAGATACACTCATAAACTGCATCTGTATCCTATGACCTTGATGAACTTTAGAGTATGTGATTGCTGGGTTAGCAATTCAGTTAGATTCAGGGTATAGGGTGAGTCTATTATATTGAAATTTTCCTTTTTTTTTTTTAATGTCTGTATTAGTTTCCAGTAAACTCAATAGTGAATACTAAGTCAAATATAAGTTAACCAAATTATGGTTTTCCCACATTTCCTTTAATGGCAAAAAAAAAAAAAAATGCACCTATCTGAAACAAGCACTCTAAATCATGCACAAAGATCCTGTCTGTTGAATGAAATATGGTGTACCTATATGACTGTTCCCAAACTTTCTATTTTATCTAAGATCTTCAAATTGCAGAAACTATTTAGGACATTTTAGATGAGATGAAATATTTGTAAATAATATGTTAAATAAATATATGAGAAGTGTCCATATAAGGAAAGAATAATTTTATCATATTTGGATTAATTTTCCTAAGAAGAAATGTTATTTTACTTAAATCTTTAATTCTGCAATAGTTTTCAAGCATTCGAGAATTTATACGCATTTGAAGGGGTTTAAGCAGTTAGCAGATCATTGCCATGTCATTCTATTTTACTTTTGTCTTTAGTAGCTTCATCCATCTGACCTCTCATATTTTTTTATAAAGAGGCATATATCAAACAAAGATGTATTATTGAACATTATGTGTTAGTTAATTTGGATCAGCATGTCATAAATGGCTACTGAATAGCTAATGTCTAGGTGGTGGTTGAGAACTTCTAAATTTAATAAAATAACAAGTATTTTGGTAAAAGCAAAATAATAATTATTACTAAAGACTCAAGATGGCACATTTATTCTAGATTTTGATATAAGCTACATTTTATTGTTTACTTAGACATGTTTCAGTAATTAACTGACTTCTTCAGGGAACTTCTACCATAGGTACAAAAGTTCCTTACCCATAAAGGCTAAATAATGATTAGTTTAATTCTAACAGTATAAGCACTGTGAGAGACACTTCTAATTGCAATATGTCACACTTTCTTAGCTTATTTAAATAATATTTCATTTGTAATTTTATGAATAGAGTGTGTGTGCACGAATTCAGGCACATTAATTTTTAAAGGAAAATGAATAGAAACAGATTAGGTTCCATAAGCCTGCTATAAAACTTTATAAACTTGAAAGATTATAATCGCAGTTTTGATGATTTTTTTGTTTTGTTATAGCAGATTTTCTCACCAATGAAATAAGAATTATACTCTAATTTTCTAAAATAACTGCTAAATCTATATTGCTACATAAGTGAACACTCAAGTCTGCTGTTAGATTGATGGCCACACGTCTCTGGTTGAATTTTATGGAAACAGAATTTATATAGGAAAAAAAGGAAGAAACTCTTTTGTATTGTAGAGTACAAAAAGGAAATGCTTTCAAAGGAAAATCCAACCTAGACTCTGAATAGTTTTCTACAGTATTACTTCATGGACAAGAATGAAACATGCCTTTTCTCTATTTTTTCTGTCTTTTTTCTAAATGTCATCTTGGAACCTCATGTTTTCTTTCATAACAGGCCTGCAAAACCCTAGGTATTCCTGAACACTAAGGCACAATATTATGTTTTCATTTAAAATACAAATCTATTCCCCTCTATGGCCTACTGCTTTATCTACTTCTAACTGCTTACCTAGAGCTACCCTAGGTGGAGTTGACTGGCCTCGCTTACACCCTTTTCTCCATTACATCAAATTGTGTTAGGTGTCTTCTCTTCTTATCTGCTTTCTATAACATTTAGAGATGTGTTCTCTTGAATTCACTGACTTAACACATTCTATTTCTATTAACTAACCCTGATAAGTTTTTCTTTTAATACAAGAGATTTCTAGTTATATTAATAACCAACATGCATGTAATTCTACCCCATCCCCCAGTTTCTCCTTTATACTTGGTAAATTCCTTTTTCCTGCAAAATCCAGCTCAGATGTTATCACCTGTACTTAGCAAACAAAGATGTTAGTAGTTTTTTCCATATCTCCATAGCATTTATCTATTATTCATGACATCTGTCATAAATTTATGGAGCTTTTCACATTTTAATTTTATTTAATTTAGTTACAAAAAGTGTACAGTTTCACTTTTTAAAAATACCAAACATTACTTAAAAAATCATTCAGTGTTACCTCCTTACTGATGCTATATATTATAGGCTTAAGTCCACGTATAAAAACTATCTCAATGTAAAACCAATTTTTACCGACAAAGACAAAAACAAACTTTACTGAGTCGGTTCATTAAGGTCCTTAAAGCATTCTATGCAATATGTTGTGATATAAGGATACAAACAAATAATCTAATATTTATGTTCTGTAAACACTTTATACTATGCTTAGCAAATAGTAGTTTCTCAATAGTGTAAAAAAATTACCCCAAATCACAGGGTTTTGTAGTTTTAATACAGTGGATATTTTAAAGCTTGGAAAAAAAAAGAGAGAGAAACCTTACTGTATTTAATTGGCTAGTTTCCAGGTGGGGTCAATTACATACATAGAAACATTTAGCATTGCGGCCTAAAAGATGCTATGATATGCTAGGAAACTGAAGATACTATTATCACTAGAGGTAAATGTCATTAAATAACCACAAGTATTTAGAAAAACTGAGTTGGGTTGGTGTTGTAGATAATATGTCAGTAGTCAATATTTGGCCACTGTTTTAAGACTCATCATGATTAAAAATATATAAATAAACACTTAACTACAGTAAGAAATAAACTTAGAGAAAAACAAGATCTGGTACGAAATTTGTTTTGTCATTTAAAAGCTGCCAAGAGGAAGGCAAAATGATTTGTATCCTCCAAACAATGCCAATTACTGCTTTGCAAATAGAAATAGCAAAATACTCAGGAAACAATTGGGGCTGGAGAAATCACTGGACAATTGCCATCTCCGCTTTATAATCTTTATTCTTTCAGCCATTGTGACTGAATGCTTACTCTTCAAATAGTTTCTGATCATTTATCCCTGTGAAAGTGCAATAGGTTACTGAGTTTCAAAGCTTTCATTTTTATGACTCCATTAAGAGTTAGTCTTGCATGAATTTTCACAGAGCACTTGGATATATTTTACCAGGAAGCCTCACTAGAATTGATGGGATTATTATTAAATATCAAACAGGCATAAACTGAAGTGGGCCAATGATGGAAACAGATTAAGATATGGGAGATCAGAAATTGGATTCTATTTATGTAGACTTTACTGAAAAATGTTGGTTCCCAGATCAGCATCTATTTTTCTTCCCAAAATGTTTAATACCTCATCCTTCATCCACGCAGCTCTTGTGTGTCAGGTGAAACTGCCCCCTTTCTGGGTTCTCAAAGTGGACTTGATTGATTTAAGGCTAAGCACCAATCATCCTCATATTCATGACCAGTAACTGGCTAGAGAAAGTAGGCTAAATGAAAGAATATTTGGCATTCTTTGAGGACATATGAGTCAATTTGGGTCAAGGAGATGTACGAAAATAGTTGACAGAGGCTTCTGAGAAATAATTACCAGAAGAGGTCATATCGTCTTTCCTTGTTCTCTGCACTAAACTTAGCAATGTGAGAATGAGGCTGACAGACACAGAAGCTATGATTAAGCTCCCTTTTCAAACCTGCACACGCACGTGTGAGTGGAGAGAGTTCCTTATTGATCATGCCACTTTCAATCAGATTTTCCGGATGCTTTAGGGGAACAGGAATTTTCTTTGAATGATAGGATGCTTTATTTCACTTTCTATATTTGGTTCCTCTTATAAAGCCATTTCAGATGTGTGTGGGATTGCCATCTTTAATTAAAATTCACAAAATTATCCTCTTTTTATTTTAGCCAATAACTACACCTTTTTCACACAATCTTTCTTTTCAAGAACTTTTTCACAATACTGTGCTTCTTTGTGTATTGATGTCATTGGACAAAAAAAATGATTGTAAAAAATGATTGTTAGTTTGTAGTTGTAGTATTTATATCATGTTTTCTTTTTTTCTGTCTTATGACCAGTGGTAACCATATATAGGAATCATCACCCAAAGAACTGTATGCACACATCATTTTTAACTAATTGGAGTTTTTCCTTTTTTAATGCAACATTCCTCATATTTGCAACCAAAGTTTCAGAAAACCTGGGTTTAATAACTGTTCAGTGAAAGTTAGGTTTCTGGCAATTCTAACAAAGAACTAGTTGAAGGCAGGAAAGAATTTTCACTTTAATAAATATTTTAATGAGTAACTACTACGGTCTACACACTGTCTTAAAAGTGAAGAAAGAGATATGAACAAGGCACAAATATTCTTAGCCATCAAGAATAATATGTTCTAATTTATGTATGCATGTATATATATATACTGAAATAAACAATGAACGAACAGATAAATGCAACAAACTCAGATTCTTATAAGTGCTATGCAGAAAAATAAATGGGGTTGTGGGGTAGAAAGGCCTTTGAAGGGAAGAGAGCAGCTATGTGAACAGTCAAAGGAAGAGGAGGTTTCAGTAGAGAAAGTGAAATGAACCATGAAATGGGTAAGAGCTCAGCATAGTCAAGGAACAGTATTTTTATAAAAAGGGAGATGGTATGAAATGAAGAATTAGGGAAAGGTCAGATATTTGTTGTAACTTCAATGATAAGCTATTTGATGTTATAAGTGGGAGAAAATATGATTCATCTTTTAAAATTTATGCTTGCTGCTTTGTGGAGAAGGGTTTGGAGGAAGCAGGAGAAGACACAGAGAGTCACTCAGGAGGCTATTACAAAAGCCCAAACACAAGATGACAACTTAAGGTTTGCATGCTGGAATTAGAGAAGAAAGCAGTGATAGAGTTGAGATATAGCTTGGAATTAAATTTTAGGACTTGCTTATTGACTGGTTTAGAGTATAAGAGAAAGGGAAAATTAAGTTTGGGTATGAGAGAAGTAGGTAAAAATGACATTTGCTCTACTTGAGAGTCTAACTCCAGAAAAGTAAAAAAAAAAAAAAAAAAAAAAACAAAAAAAAACCAAAAACTGGTGGCATTTCTATTGAAATATTAAATTTACATATTGACTAAGGGAGAATTGATATCTTCATGATTTTGAGGGTTCTTCTTCAAGAACATGGTTTTCACCTTGTTCAAGTTTACTTTTGCATTTTTCAGAAATATTTCAAGTTATCCCATTTAGATTTTTATGTTCCATTACATTTAATTATAAGTATTTTTTAAATCTATTGTAAATAAATTTTTCTCTCTCATTATAATTTCTATGACTATTATTCACACATGACAAGGTAATGATTTTGATATGTCAGGTTTATATTCTGCTTGTTTACTAAATAATCTTTTTGTTTTTGTAATATTTCTTTTGGTTTTCTTGGGATTTTACAAGCATCATCACATCATTTGCAAACAGAGTTTTAGTTCTTGCAGGCATTCTTGTCTTGCTTCTAATTTAGACTCCTCCACTGTTTTACTGTTATATAAGATTTGACCTGCCAACTGAGAAATAGTTATTTTATTATGTTCATGATGTGTGTATCAATTTCTAATCTATTGATGGTTTTTCATCAAGAATTGAAAACCATTTTTATCTGTCAAATGCATTTCCAGTATGTCTGGAGATACTTTCAAGATATTTCTCCTTATATCTGCTAACATGAGTAATTACATTAATGAACAATACAATATTGAAGGGCATTTATACTATTATGTATTACTATGTTTCAAATATTGATTTAGAAATTTTTTACTTCAGTATTCACAGGTGAGAATAATTTTTTATTTCTTTTTTGTGCAGTTTTTATCAGGTTTGTTATTTGCTTTAAAAATAATTTTGAAGTTTTCCTTTTATTAATTTATTTTGCTGTGGTCTGGAACAATTTACAATAGTACTGGATTATCTGGTCTTTGAAGGTTTAGGAAATTCCACTCTGAGTCCTCATAACCTCTTGATTCTTGTGCAAATAGATCTTTGATATCTTTATCTTTTTTAGGAAAATTACTTTATTCTATCTTTAGTGAGGGCAGTTCAAGTAAATACTTTTTTCTAGAAATTATCTAAGAAATGTAGACTTTAAAATTAAAATTTATTTGTGGAGAGATCTACAATTCTCTCAGAAATAAAAAAAAAATGATTTTTTTTTACCTTTGTCATCATGTATTTATGCTTTTCACTCCCTAATTTTTCTTAATATGAAATGTCCCTTTGGTGTGTTTTTTAAAAAGAATTACGTTATTTATTTATCACTTTTTTCTAACTCCTTATTTCCTGTTTTCCTCTTTGTGAATTTCTTTCTTCTGTTTTCTTTTGTTTTTCTTCTTCATTTCATCTTACATCTTGGTAGGATATTTATTATTTTCATTCTTTCATTTTTAGTAGTATAAATTTTTTGAGTATGATTTTCCTCTGAGTATTAATTTGAATGTTTCTTAAATTCTAAAATACATTACCTTCATTATTGTTATTTTTTCCTATTTTAAATTGTACTTACATTATTCCAAATAGTTACTTTGTTAAGGCCATTTAATATCCAAGTAAAATATTCTAATTTAATTGTAATTTTTTTGTTATGATTGTATTGTGTTGTGGTCAGAGAATATTGTTTGTTTTTTAACTTCTTATAATTTGTTGAGATTTTCTGTATGGCCAAAATAATTTTTAATTTATAAGATTGTTTCATATATAATTGATAAAAGTTATATTATTTAATATTAGGATATATATCTCAATAAATAATATAGATATAAACATGATCTATATAGATCCTTACATAATACTTTTGCTTTTGACCTGTTTTGGACTAAGACAGTTTTACTGTATCAAAGTTTCCTATTATTACTGTTTCTAAGGCATCTTCTATACATTTTGCTTTGTGAAACTTGTTGGTATATGATGTTTAAAGATTCATAACTCTTTTACGTTTACTGTGAAATATAGCATTATAACTATCATTTTTTCTCATTTAATACTTTTTAACTTCAAATGTACTTTGATATCAAGTTGTGATCCCTGTTTTTTTGTTTTCGCTGTTATTCATTTTCCAGCCTTTGATTTTTAGTCTCTCTGAAACATTTTTTAGGTCGTCCTCTTGTATACAATATAAAGTCATATTTTGCTGTGTTAGTCTATCTAAAAAAAAATGTTTTAGTTGTAGAGGTGGAAAAAAAAAATGGTGTAGATGATAGAGGCTCTGTTTATTCCTCTGGTGACCAAATCAAAGTTGTGAGGGAAACAAGGAGCAAACAGCCAAGAAAAACCACCTGGGATCTAGATGAACAAGCCATACAATTAGGGAGAAATCTAAGAAATCCCCCTGCAATGGTAGGTAGAAGATAGGACAGGGAGAGGTCGTGAGGCTGCCTGGTCCCCAGTGGCGGAGTGGGACAGAGGCTGCGGCAGCTGCAGACACCTCGTAAAGGGGCCCAGTCGGGAACAGACTTTTGCAGTGATGGACCTGCTTGCTCTGACACCAGTGCCAGTCTGGCTGCACAGGGAGCACCAGGGACTTACGGGGGACACTGAATTGTCAGAGTGAGGGCTGAGGCGAGACTTGCTCTGCGCAGAAGTGGCGGTGGTATCCATTGTTCCTCTGTTGAGCCCTCCCCACTCCAAGTGCACGTACTCAGCACTGCCATAGTGGAAGACGTCATCAAACTGGATAACAGAGGTCGCTCCTCCCAGAGGATTCCCTGAAATTCTGCATCTCCCAACTTTCAGTCCCACCCAAGTCACATCTGGTATATCCTCGGCGAGTCAGGTGCTCCTTGCTGAGCAGCGCCTAGACTCACACTGGAGGCAGCCGGCCTCAGTTTCTACTGTGGCCTTTTGAGGCAACTATAAGCACAGAATCTGTGGATTGCTTGCTGAATCTTAACAGGTGGCCCAGAGGTTAAGGATAAATTTGACCTGTAGCTGAACCCCTCTCAGGACTGTACCACTGGACTCCTACTTCACACCACACTAATAAGACTGGGAGATTTAGGATCTTTGCTTGGTACATAGGAACAGACACGGAAAGGCAGCCAAATGGGAAGACAAAGAAACAGGAACCATAAGAGAGAACAGAACAGAGATCCAGAAATAATGGAATCAAACAATCTAACAGATGCAGATTTCAAAACACTGGTTATAAAGATGTTCAATGAACTTTTCGGAAGTGTAGATGAATTCAATGAGAACTTCAACAAAGGAAAAAAAAACATAAAAATGGAAATTATAAAAGGGAACCAGTCTGAAATGTAGAACACATTATCTGAGATAAGAAGCATATTAAATGGATTAAACAAAGTGAATAAAGAAGAAGATCAAATAATCTATAGAGGATGAGAACGCCAAGGACACTCAATCAGAATGGCAAGAAAAAGAAGCCAAGACTACGATAATAATTTAAGGAGCCTATGGGACAGTATTAAAGGTAAAAATATCTGTGTCATAGTGGTACCTGAAGAGGGAGAACAATAAGTTAAATACATATTTGAAGAAATAATGATGGAAAACTTCCCCAACCTGGTGAAGGAAATAAACATAACCCCAGGAAGCTCAGAGAGTCCTCACAACCAGGAACCCAAAGAGGCCCACACCAAGACAAATCATAATTAGAATGTCAAAGTTAAATACAAAAAGAGAACCTTAAAAGCAGCAAGAGAAAAGCAGTTAGTTACCTACAAGGAAGTACCCATAGGACAGACTGGCAGCTGCTTTCTCAAAAGAAACTATGCAGGACAGAAGGGCTTGGCAGAAAATATTCGACATAATGAAGACCCAGGATCTACAACCAACACTACTTTATCTAGCAAAGCTATCATTTAGAGTTGAAGGACAGATAAAGAGCTTCCTAGACAAAAATAAGCTAAAGGAATTTATCATTACCAAGCCAGTATTACAAGAAATGCTGAAGGGACTTCTTTAGGGAGAAAAAAAACATGTATTAAAAAACGGAATAAAGAATGGTAACAACTACATTCCTATCAACAAGTACCTCAAATGGAAAAGAATTAAGTGCTCTAACCAAAAGATAGAGTGGCTGAATGGTAAGAAAACAAGCCCCCTACATATGCTGCCTATAAGAGACTTACTTAAGATTAAAAGACACACGCAGACTAAAAGGAAGAGGATGGAAAAAAATATTGCCTTGATGGACCTAGAGGGTATTGCACTGAATTAAATGGGTCAGACAGAAAAAGTTGTTGCATGATTTTATATACCTGTGGAATCTAAAGAACAAAATCAACAACAACAACAACACAAAAGCAGGAATAAACTCATAGATATGAAGGATATTTAGAGGGATGCTAGATGTTGGGGGGTGGGTTGAGAGAGACAAAAAGAAGTGCAAAGGGATTAAGAGGTACAAATGGATATTTGCAGAAAAGACATGGAGATGCAGAATGTAGCATGGGGAAGATGGTTAATAATGTAATAAATATGTAAGGGGGAAAAGGGTACTAGATTTAGTGGGGTGATCACTTTGCAAGTTATGTGGATCTCTGATCATTATGATATACATCTTAAACTGGTATATTATTGTATATCAACTATAAGTTAATAAGAAAACTCATTGAATTGTACAATGTAAATACAAACAACTGTCTGTTATATTTCAATAAAACAAACAAAAAGAAAGATGTACAGGCTTCTCTTTGAGAAAAATGTTTTTAGTAGGTGAGTTAAGACTATAAATATTTAGAAATTAGAAATTCAATGTCATCTACCTTTTTAAAAAAATATTTCTTTTAGTATTAGAAAACTTGTATTTTGGTTCCATTGTTTACCCTTACATGACTATCTCGTTCTCCATTTTCTTTAGGTGTATCTGAGTCCTATGGGTGTATCCGTTATGAACAAATAGAATATTCACTTGGTAGCTCTTCGTTCTTCTTTTCCTACCTTTCACCATCTAATTTTGGCCAATCATATTATTTGTCTTAATGTTTATATTCTTACTTTTAAACATACATGTGATGGGCAATTTTATGTATCAACTTGACTGAATCACAGGTAGTCCAGATATTTGTCTAAACATTATTTCTGGGTGTATCTGTGAGGATTTTTCTGCATGAAATTAGCATTCAAATTGGAGTCATAAAATAGTTTGGTGTCCTCAATGTGGGTGGGCATCATCCAATCCACTAAGGGCATGCATAGAACAAAAAAGGTGGAAGAATGAGAAATTTGGCTCTTCTTGTCTGATTGCAGTGCTGGGACATTCATCTTCCCCTGCCCTCAGTGCTTCTGGATTTCAGGCTTTCAGAATAAGATTGAAATCTGTATAATCAGCTCCCTATTTCTCAGGCTTCTGAACTCAGTCTGAATTATACCTCAAGCTTTTCCAGATTTCCAGCTCACCATTGGGAGTTCGTGACACTTCTCAGTCTCCATAGTTGTGTGAGCCAATTCCTTGTAATAAATCTCTGTTTCTCTAGAGAACCCTGACTAATACAATATTCAAACTTCTTATATTCGAATGTTAACCTTTGACTCCCAACCACTGCCTATGAGGCAATGATTCATCATATTCTATTTTCCTTTTTCTCTCCTTCTACTCTATTTTTCCTCTTTCCTTTTTGTAATAATTGTATATTTTTTTTTTAGCTGGCATACAATATTATATTAACTTCAGGTGTACAACAGTGATTAGACATTTTTATAACTTATGATGTGATGATCATCCTGATAAATCCAGTACTCATCTGACACCATACATAGTAATTACAATACCACTGACTATATTCTGCATGTTATACTCTGTATCCCCATGATTGCTTGTCTCCAATTTGTTTAGTTCTTTTTGTGGAGCTTTGTTCTTTCATTTGGGACATGTTTCTCTGTCCTCCCATTTTGGCTGCCTACTTGTGTTTGTTTCTATGTATTAGGTAGGGTTGCTATGTCTCCCAGTCTTAGCAGAGTGGACTTTATGTGGAAAATGTCTTGTGTGTTCTAACAGCATAGTCTCCCTTGTCACCTGAGTCAGGTGCTCAAAGTAGGTTACTTGTTTGGGTTGTGTATGCCCTCCTCTTGTAGTTGAGCCTTGGTTGTTTTCTCATCAGTGAGAGGACTTGACACTTGGGCCGATTGGCGGTGATGACTGGTCATGACAAGTGGAGGAGCTGTTGTGTAGGGACTGACCCTATAGAGCAAGATTCACTTTAGCAGGGCTTTAGTGCCTGCCCTGTCTGCCCTTTGGGCATGTCTTCCTCAGATGTGACCCTGGTGGTGCTCTGACTCTGACTGAATGAAGTTGGCCACTGGGCATGCAGGCTGGGGCCTCCTGGGGGAAAAGGCTGCCGTAGGCCAAGTTCAGGTACAGCCTGTGGACTGCTCAAGGCCACCTGGCATGAGCCACAAAGCAATCTGCAGATGGCCATCACCCTTGCTGGGCTTTAAGTGCATCAGGGGCCAAGTTGCAAACTGAGGCCGGCTGCCTTTAATGCCAAGCTTGGAGCTGTTCAGCAAGAGATATGGGGCATGCCAAGCTCAGATGCTGCTTGTTTAGGTTTTGCAAACCTTTGTGAGATTTTAGGAAAGACCACAGCATGAGCTAATTTAGGCTATATTTACGGAAAATCTGCTCGAAGTAGCTTGGAAAGGCCCGCAAGTTGGGAGGGTCGGGGTCTCAGGAAATCACCTGGGTGGAGTGACCAGTATTAGTTATGTTGCCAGAGATTCAGATATGGTGGCTGCCTGGGTCGCAATCTGGGTGGGGGAGTGCTCAACAAAGGAACAATGCCCTCTGCCAGCACTTCTGTCTGGGAGGAAGACACCCCTCCAGCCCTTGCCCTGAAGCTAGACAATTCAGTCCCTTCCCATATGTACCTGGCATGTTTCAAGCTGCTGCCTTAGGGTTGGAATTCAGTGAGTGGGTCCATTACTGAGTAAGTTCATGTGAGGGCTCTTATAGAGGAGCACCTAGAACTCCCCTAGCCCTCCGTCTCGCTCAGCCTCAATCTTTGCTGGTTTTCATGGCCAAAAGTTGTGGGGACTTCTTTTCCTGGTACTGGAACCCTGGGCTGGGGATCCTGATATGGGCTGGGTTCCCTCGCTCCTCCAGGGAGAATTCTGTAGCTGAAATATTTCTCCTGATTCTCAGCTGCCACATGAGGGTGTTGGACCAGCCCATTTTGCGTCTCTGGCCCTCCTACCAATCTCAAAGTGGCCTCTTTATGTCTTCAGTTGCAGGTCTTCTATTCAGCTAGACTCCAGGCGACTCCCAATTATGGTTATTCTGTAGTTTAGTTGTAAACCATAAACCATCATAAACCATCTTTACCAGAACTCTCCCTCTTTCCTTCTTAAAGCATATATGTGAACTATTTAATCTCAGCCCCTCCTTTGGTTCAGTGTTACATATATGGTTTTATGTATTCAATGCTCAATACCAAAATTTTATACAGAATCTCTTAAATATCTCCTAGTTATATAAGCTCATCTTCTAGATGATTTCTCAGGAAGGACCCATGAACTTGAATTCTTGCATGTTTAACACTCACAACTTTTATAGTTGAAAGAAAGCTCAGCTGAATAAAGATTATTGACTCTCATTTTTTTTCATATTTACCTCACTTCATATAGCAGCTCTGTTGATTTGAAACAGTAAATGATGTAAAAATACTCCAGGTTTATTGTCTAATATTTCATTTCTAAAATATGTCTAGATTTTATGAAACTATTTAATTATCTATCCTAATTACCCAAGAGAATTTTCCCAACACTTCTCTAGTAATTCAAAGGTTGTCATTATTGGTTTCTTGCTTTCAAACTGCCTTTGAAGTCATCCAAGATTGGACTCTGAGCTTTTTCCATGGATGGTCTGTTTGCCCAATGTGATACATGCCTTTTTTATAGCTTCATCCTTGACAGTACTTGGAAATATGCATACCTCCTTTTCTCTTCCATATATGTATAGACTGGCCAACCAGATATAAATATTTATCCCATTCTTGAACATGTCTTCCATTATAATTTTGTTTATTTCTCTCACCACTTTTATATTGATTATAAGGAAAAAAATCTGCCTTTAAATCAATCTAGTTCTTCTTTGAGAAATAATAATTCCTAGAAATGAAATATAGGTATGAACTTTTAAATATTTCTTCTTAGCATTGTAATTACTTCCATATATATTTTTTATACCTCAACCAAGATTACCGATCCAATGATGACCAAAAGGCCTTTTAGCTGTTTGTTGATTAAAAATGTATCAGTCATGTGTTTGAATCATAGTCTTTCTTTATGAAATCCACAATGGTCAAGATTTTTGTTGAGTCAATTTGTGATAAAATATGAGGAATATGGAAGGGTGACTAGGGGATTTTAGTACAATTCTTATAATTTAAGAAGTAAATCAAGTCACATTCGCCCCTTGGTCTTGGATACAATTTAAATCAATGTGCAGCTCTTAAAAATGAAAAGGCAATGTAGAAATTTCTTTACTGTGTTAATTCCCTAGTCTTCTGAGGAACCTTAGAAAGCCACTACTAACCTGAGAATCTGTTAAATACTAGAAGTCTCAGAAAAGTGATAATCTTCCTAGATTTCTAACATCAATTTTTGTTTATTTGAACTTCTAAATGCAGTTGCAGTCCCTTACTTGAGAATTCCACAAATCCTTGCTTAATGCTCCAAACGTGGTGGGCCACTCTTGCTAAGTTTTTTTCTCTGAAGCTACTGTTCTTTTGAAGTTCACTCGTATTTAAAACAGCTGATTTGGCTGCATCTAGAGCTCAGTGTCCCCAGGTATAATTTTGGCCTCTAAGTCCCACTTCTTGGATTTACACTCAAGGCTTTCTAACCCACAAAATGTGAGGGATTTTTGTCACTGCCATTTCTCCAACACGCAGAACAGTGATTGGCATGTTTATATATCAATGAATGAATTAAAGGGTCAAACCATTCATTGTCCCTCCAAAATGAGAATCATATGTTGCTTTATGCATTTTAATTGTAATTTAAAAATACCTTTGTATTGTGATTGAAATTAGCTTGATGAAGCTGGGATTATACATGAAGAATGACATTTAAAAATGACTTGATGAATCTCAGTCTGTCATTTTCTCACCAAGAAGGTAAGTTTATTTTCTCATAAGACAAGTTAATGAATGAGGTGGAGAAAACAACCAGAAGATGATTCTATTTCATTATAAGTAATGGAGCAAATGTCTTCAGCACTCTATGAAAAGATAAAGGGACAAAGGTTAACATTTATCCTGTTTTCATCATAAGCTTCCACATGGACCAGGCGCAAGCAGTTGTTTGGAGTTTGAACCATCATAAGAATTAAGGCAATAAAATGATTAATACTGTGATATTTCACCTCTCTGCAGTTCAGCTAAAGTGGAGTAACACACATTTTATTAAAAAGAATTTTTTATAAAAATGTGATAGCACTATTTCCTAAGTTAAGAATCACACTTAAAGCAAGGTTATAAACAGCCCCTGATTAGAGTTTTTATGGTAATGTTTATCATGGTAAATACTGGAACTGCAGAGATTATTAGCCATAAATTTAAATGTTGGCAGAAAGTTCCTTAAAAACAAAAGTAAAGTACAAAACAAACACAAAAAATGAATTTAATTTGCCTCACGATTTCCGCATGATTGAGGACATTTAAGAGAATGTTCCTACTGTGTTGGTGTAACAAATAAATATATAAATTCAAACAGTTTTTTTTTTCCTTAAATGTGAGTAATATTAACTGGCAAAAAAGAATATATATATATATGTATATATATACATTTCATGTATATTTTATATATATACATATGTGTGTGTGAAAGGAAACATATTGAAGCTGCAAATGACTATATATTACATCCACTATTAGTTTTCAAGTGCGGAAACCAAATCAAACATATATTAAATGGTTTGTTCAATATTAAACATCCCGTCAGGGGCAGTACAAGAGTCCAGAGCACTCTCTCCTTTTGCCTTATGTCTCAGGCTCCTCATGCCTTCACCTTCTTTTTGTTTGGGTCATGATCAGTCACTTCAACTAATTTTTTTACAGTTTCTTAACTCGCCCCATGTCTTCTCATCTCAACTTCAAAGTGAAATCTAAATGGTGGATTCTATTGTGTTTCATGCTTAGACTAGTGCCCAAGCTAATGGGGCATGTATCTGAAAATCTTCTCACTCTTTCACTCTTTTTCATTTTCCTCAAACGACCACTGAGTACCCCCTATTAAAACTTTTAACTTTCACTCACGGTTTCCACGTTTTTCTTTTCCTACCACCACCTCAACAAACATGCCATTGTTAAATTTCAAACTTATTATTGCAGAACATTTCAGACATATACAAAAGTGAAGCTCCTCCTCATCAATCTTTAATATTCAATAATTATAATTTAATGGATAATCTTATTTCATCACTATCTTCTATTATGTCAAAGTCAGTCCAGACATTATAGAAACATACCTTGCTTAATTGCACTTTGCCCTTACACTCTACACTGCCTCTCTTATGTCATTTAATCTTAGATTGTTAGGCAAATATAATTTTTTGCTTAATACTATTTCTTACCACTAGTCATGTTGGTTGTTTGAATCATGTTCTCTAGTAAGTTCTTCAGGAAGGGATCATAAAAATATTTTCTCTGAGTGCTTGCTTATTCCCAACTAGTAGTCTGCAGTCTTTATTCTTAAGGCTAAGTTTGGCTAAATATAAAGTTCTTGGTTAGCAATTTTTCTTTGGGCAAATTTCTTAAATATTTCTTTTATTTTTGGCATAATGTATAGCTGAAGTCAGATTTTCTTATCATTATACGTGACTTGGTCTTTTTGCCTGAAGAATTACATTTTTTTGAAATATAATAGGTTTATTATAACATGTTGCTATCTTGGCTATTTTGAGTCTATTTTCCAAGGTGCATGGTGTCTCTTTTAATATCTAGTTTCAAATATTTTTTAAATGAAAGTTTTCATGGATTATAATTTTTATATTTATTTGTGTCTATTCTCTGACTATCTTTGAGAACTATTGTTTTATATCATGTTCTTATCATATTACTCATCTTTTTTTATGTTTAAAAATGCCCATCAAGACCATGATTGTTCAATCTTCAAGAAAACAGCCTGAATTACATTTTTTGTCTTGCTGCATTATTCAGTTTTTCATATAAAAAATTGGATATCATCTCAATATATCTCTTTATATTTCTTATTTAAATGAAGAAATCACTTCTCACTTTACTCTATTCTAGAGATACTGAACCATCTAAGAGAATGCTCTCAGGAATACAAAGGGTAAGATTAATATAAGATTTCTGTCTCACAACTTTTATACTTCTGATGAATATTATTTTATCTTGATATTCTCTACCTACGAATATTTAAAACACTGAACTATGTTATTATAGATAACATTATTAAGATTAGATAATTTATTAGCCAAACATTACTTCAAGTCTTGCTATATTTTTCCTACCATACATATCTGAGGACTTAAAAAAATATAAAAATTAAGGAGTCAGTTTGAATTTTATTAATTTAAAAAACCTTGAAAGCATATTAAAACAACTGTTGATACTTATTATATAAGTCAGATTAGTTTCTCTTCATAAATGAAGTAATATATTGCTCTTTGTAATTTTCTTTCTACACCTGTTTTTGCCCTGGTTTATATTTTTGGGTAGTGGGGAACACAAAAACATGTTCAGTTCCAACTGTGTGGTATAATTAAAACATGGGGAACATTTATGCCAGTTCAGGATTTCCTTCCTTCCCTTCCTTCTTTGTTCTTAAGTTTTATTGATTCAGTCATAAAAGTGGATTACTATGAAAACCTTTCTTACCATCTTTGGTATGAGGCTGGATATTCTAACCTACTTGCAATCTTAAAATGTGGCTCCAGTAAATGCTTTTGCAACTTTTTTCAAATATTAAGTTCAAAGAGAGAATGTTCTTACATTTTGGAACTACTAACGACACTTTTAAAGTTTTGTTAATATTAAAATATTCAGAGGAAAATATTACATCAAAGTAAAAGCAATCATATTGTATAGTATGGAAAGATATGAGTAGTGAATGTACAGGAAATCTTAAAAATGTGGTAAGCCAGTTACATATTAGAAATTAGGCAAAACAAGAATTTAAAAACATCAAAAAGAACTCTCAAATATGTGATGTGTAAATACATCAAAAGTAGAGGATAAGTGTGTGCTCTTATTGATAAACGTATAAAAACGCTTTGGGGTATAAAGGAAATGATATCTTTGCCTAAAAGATTTGAAAGATTACACTTTAAAATTATTAGCACTTAAGAAATGTTAACTAGCATTGATATATTGACATATATAATATGTAATTGTTCCAAAACTATTGCAAAAATGTAATCATCTAGAGATTTGGGGAAAACTTTTGTTTAAAATACATAACTAGATTGAAAAAAATGGCAAAATTGAACAACTTTTTAAAAATATTTGAAATAATAGCAAAGACACAGTTTTAAAAGAATTAAATTAATATGCATAAATTTAGTGGGTATAACCAAGAACCATGTAGCCTGGGTAATCTATGCTTCTGCCATAACTTTCCTACCTTCTACCATGAGATCCACAGTAAGTTACTTGAAAGGGGGTAATTAGTGCTCAGATAGTACTTTCTAAATACCATCTCCTGCTGAAATGAACCATTGTCCTTAGTGAAATGCCTGACTACAGATCTTTATCAAGGAAATAGGAGACTGAGTTGAAATATCTTATTTATCTTATTATTCTAAAAAAAAAAAAAGTTCAAAGACTGGTGGAGTTATGTTAAAAAATACAATTTACTGAATAATAAAATAATATCTAATAAATGCAGACATATGCCATGTTTCTGGAGTAAAGACTCAGACTAATCTATAAATTTTATGTAATTCCTATCACTATATAATTTTTAAAAATAATAAGACTAGATGGTTTATAGTTTATGTGAAATCAAAAATGAGCACTTCAAAATATAGAGCTGTGATAACTTGACGTGAAGGGGGTAGGGGAATACATCCTATAAAACAATAACGATTTAAATAGTTTAGAGCTCACAGAATTGAAAAAGAAAATGAAACAGAATATCCAGAAACTCATACTATAAATGTGGGAATTTAAATAAAAATTCTTGAGAGTTAATTATACTTGGAGGAATATTCCAATCCTACACTATTCAACAAATTCAAGATAGGTTATACGTCTGCAACCCTTTGACGAAAATAGAGAAGAAAATTTGATATATATAGTAAATGAGTATATTGGAATATTTTGTTATTAATTGAGAAATGTAGCAAAATTTAAGAAAAATGGGGTTTTTATAGCAAACATAGGGATTTAAAAATATTTTAGCCCTTTTATGTATAATTCAAAGTATCACATGAATAATAGAATATATTGTTTTCTAAAAAACAGGAATTTCTGTAGAGTTAAACATAATGTTTAAGAAGGTATCACAAAGTTGGAAGAATCAGTAGCCCCTTTTGACATAACCCCCCACTAGGCACTGGAAGGATACACGGGCACGGTACGGGAGTCCTTTGGAAATAACGTTGCTGAAATGGTCTGCAAGCAATCTACCCAATCTCTTCAGCTTTGGCAATTATGTTTCAAATAGTTGTGGGTGTTTTTTGTTTTTTTGTTTGTTTGTTTGTTTTGTTTTGTTTTGTTTTTCATCATTGGCCCTGTTTTGTTCTAATTGTTGATCTACTTACAGCTATTCTTCTGGCATTTGACATAAATTCACTTTCCCAACTTTTCCTTGCTTAATGTTTCCAGCTAGCTGAAGTTAGAGGATCCATCAACTGTTAATTTCATAACATATATCCCTTGAAATAGACCTAGAAACACCCTCTACCAATTCACTACCACAAATGACAATAGCAAATAGATGAGCTCATACTCACAGTGGCCACACGTTTATTACAGTTCAGCTCTGGGTTGGCTAATTTTTCATGGAGAAAAATGTCCCACCTTAATTGCTGCTAATTTTTGTTAGAGGAAGTCACCCAACCTATATGACTGGAATCTCTAAATTCACAACCTCCAATTTCAAAAGGGCACTTGACATGCTACAGCAATCTTGTTATATATCTCTATTGGTTTTCTGTCTTCACCAATATTTAATATTTTCTTCTTTCTCCCCAGTCTCTCCTGCTTTCTTTCCAATTCATGATTTAATTTTATATTTAATTTAGAAACAAATGTAACTAACACTAACTCCTTCATCCTCTTACCATACATATACGTTATATTTATAATTATCTGTCTTCTCTCCTATAACTATAGAAAAATACCTTTATTCCCATTAGAGTCTAAAGACTGCTTATTTTCTGAATTCTATCCTCCTTTCCTTTCTTAGGACTTTACCCTTTCACTTAACTATCCTCTTTCATCATCATTATAATTCCCTCTCTTTTCTCATTCCCATTAATATATAGATATGATCCAGCAATTCTGATCTTACAGGCAATTCCTTCCTTGAGCCCACATCTCCCATTTCTCTGCTCCTCTTCATAGAAAAATACATGGAACAATAAATATATCTTTCTCATTTAAACTATTTCTTGTTTTCAGTGACAAAAGTTCCATGTTTTTTCTTTCATCTTTCTGGTTCCAACGTCACACTTTACTCTGAGAAGGCTTCTCCACCACTTTTTCACTTCTAAATGTTGGAATCTGTTTTGGATCCTCTTCTTTCTCTTCAACACTAAGTAATCCCAGTTGTTTTTGTTTGTTTGTTTGTTTGTTTTGTTTGTTTTTTTTGGTTTGTTTTTGGCTTTAAATATTGAGTAGGCATGGATAATTCTCAAAATTATATCAATATCCTGAACTCTCCCTTGAGCCACAGTACTTATATATTCTACCTACGTGTCATCTTTCCTTATATAAGGAATAGATATCTCAAATATAGAAAATTAAAAACAGAATCATTTGTCTATATCTCTAACATCCTCCTCCTCTAGTCCTAGTCATTATAGTAAATAACATCAAAATTTAATTTTAAAAACTTAGGCTATATGCCTGAGGTTTTCCTTTACTCCACATCAAATTTATCATAAAATTCTACTAAAACAACCTGCAAACAATAACGAAGCTTTTCCAGATTTCACCACATCTATATGATAAATCTAATTTAAGATATCTTTTTTCTCACTTGAATCATATAACATTTTCATAACTGGTATGCCTGCTTCCATTTTGTCCTCTGCACCTTCAGCCTCAATTCATTTGACACAGGAATCCAGGTTGTTCTCTAATAAATAAGTGATCATGTCATGCCTCAGCTTAAAACTCTGATGGCCTTTCTTTTATTCCTAAAGTTCGAAATCTTTATGGTGCCTTACAAATCTCCATGCAATTTGACTTCTGCCTGCACTGCCAATCTCTTCTGTAGAATTCTTGCTAAGTGTGTTCTATTCCTACTGTCCTCTTTACAGTTCTTCGAACATGCCAGGATTGTCCCTGGCTTATGACTTTTCTACAACTTAACACTCTATCAGAGATACTTTCTGCTAGGTTATATGACTGATTTCAACTTGTCATTCAACAGGTCTCAGATTAAATGCTGGCTCTGATTCATGTACATTAGTGTGAACATAAATGTTAAACAACTGGATTTTGAAAGAAAGAGGTGGGGAGAGGGAGGAAGGAAGAAAAAACATGGAGAAAGAAAGAAAGAGAAGAGATAAAAAGAGAAAGAAAGGGAGGATGGGAGGGAGGACGGGAGGGAGTAAGGAAGAGAGAGAAGAGAGGGAGGGAGAGAAAGGAAGGAGAGAAGAGAAAGAAGGAAGGAAGGAGGGACGGAGGAAAGGAAGGAAGCAAAGAAGAAAAGGAGGGAGGAAAAAAAGAAAGGGGTTTTGATTTATAGTATTTGCCAATTTTCATGGCATAAATATTCCCACGATGGCTAATTCGACTACCAACATGACTTCCTTGAATAAAGACTGGGAGGAAATGGACACAATCAGTTTCCGCAGGTCGGTGGAAGCCATCTCCAGCATACCACTGGACTGTCTGTTAAGAATTTTACTCACCTACTACCGTGATTTATGTTTTATCTAATAGCCGTTATGGGTAAGACATAAAGTTTAGGGATCTTTTACCAGGCCCATGGTGAAATAAACATCGAAATGAGAGTATCAGAGGATTTTCTGATATTGCAAAACCATAATATCATTTTGAATTCTATAAATTTGTTTTCTAACTTAAAAACTTCATTTATTTACTGAAACTTTTGTATATAATTGGAAAAAGTTTTAACAAAAACAATAATAGAGAGTCAATCTACAGAAAGCATATTTATAAAATACAAATACCTTTTTTTCCTGGATAAATAAATCTCAAATCTAGAGGAGCATAAAATTTCACCAGTACTAGTCCAAATTTGAGGTAAAATGTTTTTCAAAGATGCACATATTTGCTGATCTGAAATATGATTTCTCCTCATACTGTGAACACAAAGGCTATGCGAATAGAAAAAAAATTAAAATCTCTTTAATTACAAAGGTTTTGTGTTTCATAAATAGAATTTTGGAGTGTTGTAGCTGAAGGTTTTTGTTTGTTTGTTTGTTTGTTTTAGAAATTTTCACTACAACTCTCTCATTTTCCAATTGAGAAAACAGGCTTCTGGAGAGAAATGCTGGTCTAAAATCCACTGCTTGATTAAGGCAGAACTAGCACTTAAATTCAGGAACCCTAACTTACAACTCAAACCCTGTTGATGACATCAAGGGATGAAACGGCTCCTAGGTTATGGCTCTTCCTTATGCAGCTCCCTGAAAGCGCTCATAGCATCTTGTGTTAGATTCAAAGAAACCCTTTCACTTTCTAAGGACAAGTCATTAACTCTTTGCCAAATATTTAACTGTCTTCCCTATTTCCCATATGGCATCAAAATGAGTTTCTTTTTCAGATATAAAGGAAAAAACTCCCTAATTTAACACTTGTCTTTAAGCAAAAACAGGCTTTTGAAGATGATGTTGACCATTTATTAGCTATAAACTGTAATATTTCAACATGGAAAAATATGCTTAAATTAAATAAGAAGAAAATCTAGCTAACCACCAGGGAAAACTTAACAATCAAGGTAATAAAACATTGAAATCAGATGATTTAGATCATCTCTAATTTATTTAAACAAAAACTATTCAGTTAGTACCATCTGTGTGTATAGTGCTGAAGTTACATCATGATCTGTAATGATGCTTCCCTGTATTTACATCCTTGTGTAGTTTTGTCTTCTCGAACTTGAACCTCTTACCTAAGCAACAGAATGTGGCAGAAGTGACAGGGCACTGCTGGTTTGGGAGCTCTGGGCTTAAGCTTTAAGAAGCATTGGCAGCATCTCAACTACTCTGAGACCTCAGTGCTGTGAAAAGCCCAACCTAGCCACACATACAGATCTCATGGATGAGAACTAAGGCTCATACAACAGCTTTAGTTGAATATCCGGCCAATAGTATGTACCAACTTGGCCATTTTGCAAGTGAGGCCATTTAGCAGTAGAGCCTGGGATCAGTAAAGTCAGCCCAATTGATGCCATGCTAAGGAGAGGTGAACTGTCCCCACTGAGCCCTGCTCAGGTTATAGAATTGTGAGCATATAAATGAAATGATTGTTGCCTTAACCAATTAAATTTTGAGATATTTTGTTACACAGCAATCGATGATACTAGAAGTTTAAGACCTGGTACTTGATCTCCAAAACCCTCCTACCTAAAGGTAATAAAGAAGAAAATAGACCTGTAAAGATGTGCAGACATTCACCTACTTGAAGGTAGGCAGACAGAGCTACATGACGACCTACTTTTTATGTCTAGGAGATTATAGTGTTTTAGACTGTGGAACACAAGAGAACACTTCTTACTTGATAGGAAAAGTGAAACTATTACTTTGTTTTTGTGATATATTATATTCATATTCATTTTGCTAAAAAAGGAAAGATATTTGGTTCATGGCATTCAATTTATTTTCTCATTTAAAATGGAAAACAATGCTAATACTTCACTATTGTCCTCAGAGGAACCATAGTCCCTAACCTTTTAAATGCAGTTTGTGTTACATCTGGTATGCAATTCAAGGTATTTCATTTAAAAAGTATTACCAAAGCTGACAAGGTCAATTTCTTCTGCATGGTTTTACTATGCAACATTATAGATTTACTTTGGTTTAAAATCCAGTAATACTGATTAATTTATTGTTTAATATATTTGCTACTGTCATGATATAAGGTAATAGACTTCATCTTCATCAGGGTCATAATTTCTGCCATACTCCCTCATAGCATATTTAAATGTAACATTTGACTATATTTTCCATCTGCTTCACAGATGAGTTTGCTTCTGGAAAAGGATATGCATTCAATTTAGTTTTTAGTAATCCATGCCCCCATGAATTTTAATCAAATCCAGTTAACAACAACAACAACAACAACAACAACAACAACAACAAAAGGTCCCTGTAAAGCACGAGGCTGTTAATTTCCATATATCACAACATGCATTTATGCTACAGAGTTTGGGGTAGAATTATTATTATTTTTATTCTGGTATTTTGACCCGAGGTTTTATTGGAATATGTATTTACAGAAAGATTTTACCTAGCCCAACCAAGAAATGTATTTGATAAATGGGGCACTGGGTATGCTTCTTTATTTTAAATAATTTCTCAAAAAGCTCAGACTTCCCAATACTGTTTATTTGAAAAATGAAATTGCTGTTGTCACTCTCCTTGAGATATGGAAAATCTATCAAGCAGCTTATATATGGGCAATTTTAATCTTCTCAATTTACATTTCCTTTCCCCTGAAGATATGTAAGATAAAAAAATATATTTTTTACTAAACTTTAATATGAGTTTTGGTCTTCAGTCTATTTTTTGGCCTTTGTTCTCTTGCAAGGAACTCAATTTTACAGATCACACTCAAATTTAAACAATATTTTCCATTAACATTTTCTCCCAAAATTTATATTGAAAATCACAACATGGAATGGTAAATCTATAACGAAGCACTGATATTGAAATAGATCTTTGGTATAAGTTGTAAAATAAAATCAATACTAAAGATGGCATGTACCCACAACAGGAATATCTGGACCATTCTAGAGAATAACGTGGTAGTTTGATAAGCTAAAATCTGTCTACATTTCCCGTTGGGATGCAATTGTGCTATGATTCTGTGAAAATCCACATATCTGAAGTAGGTCTAGAAAAAAATGTTAAATAGTAAGCCTCAATAAGTCTCTTTGTTTTTAGGGTTGGAGTATTATCTACAAAATAGACAATCCACAGATAGGTTCTTAGTCTCATCATTGGTAAGCTGGACAAAAGTGCCAGGCAGAAACTTGGGGGAAAGAGTATGCATCATTGAGACCCAAAGATTAAAACCTTACTTCTTATTAAGTTTTATAAAATTAAGGTTTAGAGTTCATTCTGAGATTAAACATTCATTATTACAGTCATTAAAAAATATAAAGGGATGATGGAAAATATGAAAGATGAAAAGAATATAAATGTTCTTAAGAGATATTTTATAATTTTTTTCTTTTTAATACCATTAGAATCAATGATTTTTCTAGAGAAGAAAAAAGTAGAGCATAACTGGTTCATACTCAGTTCATGATAGAAAATGTTTTCTAATGGCAAATATGCTAATTCTTTCATCTGTATTTCTTAACAATTTCTGGTATCTTTTTGTCCTCTACATTTCTGTTGTCATGCATAAAAATGACAATTGTATATAAAGTGGATGTAATATGCCTATTTTTTCAATCAGATATGATTATCTTCCTAGCTAATAGATTTAGAAGCAAATATTTATTTAGTTTTGTTAATTGACAACTCTTAAAATCATCTTAATTTTACAAATAAGATTTGAAAATTTATAATTTTTCCTGTACTTCATAAATACAGAATTTAAATAGTCATGTACAGATTAAGCATTTCTATTATATTGGGAAAGTTGATACACTAAATGACCTCCTGATTAAAAAAAATGTTTAATAAAATATTTTAAAAAGTCTTTTAAAAGACAATGTTGAACTACAAAGGTATTAAAGAACTAACTCATTCTAAAGTCATCCGCTAAAACCGATCTCAAATTTTACTTTTGCTGCCAAAATATAAGGGAAAAAAGAGATAATCCAGGTAATACCCTTTCCAGAGTGGAGAATCTGAAAGAAGAGATCTTACTCCTAAACTGGAACACTAAAAGACTACACATCGCTTTACATAAAAAGGGCTTAGAAATAAGCCTGCTTCTTTAAGACTCTAAGTGCTAAATGCAGATTTAAAGCAAAATAAAACTCCTCTGGTAATTTAGAATAAGCCAGTCCTCAAATGGAATATCATTATCTGAGTGGTCTAAAGACAAAAGCAACCAAACAAACAAAAAGCAAAAGCACAATTAACTCAAGAGTATTTCCAATTTGTGTTGCAGAAGCCTGTCTTCAAGCCAGGCTTGAAAGAGTCTTTGGAGAAAGAAATTCCAAAGAATATAAACCTCCAATGAAACTCATGAACCAAAAGAGAAACAAGGCATTAATTTTTATAGCCAAAAGGGGAAACAAAAACCAAGCAGCTTAGTCAAAATGTAAAAGTTATTCAGATATTTGAATATCAAACATAGTTTAAGTTAGTAAAGAAGAGGAAAAGACACTAAACACTCATTATACTCAGATGATATAATTTTCCATCTAAGAAACATAGGAAACACTGCAGATTAATTATTAGAACTACTAAAAGAATTTACCATTATTGTCAACAATAAAATTATTTAAAAAGCAATTGCATTTTTTACAAAATGAAGTTTAAAAGTATTATTTACAGAAGTATCAAAATACAAAACAGAAATAAATATAATAAAAGTCTAAGATCTCAATGAAAAAGACTAAATGTTCAAATACAATGAAAAGACATACATAATTGGACAATTTTATCATGTTCATGGACTGGAAGATGTAATATTTTGAAGATACCAATGCCCTCAACTTGATCTATAGATGTAATACCATTAAAATTTTAAAGATTTTGTTTGTTTGCCTTGGATTTTGACAAACTAAACTGTCAAATTTAAAACTAATATAAAATAATAAAGGGCCACAGATAGCTAAGACATTTCTGAGGAAGAGTGAGTTAAGGGTACAGCATAAAGTGTCAAGAAACAACTCATGTTCTTATGAAAGAAGTGGCTTTGAGGATAGTGGGGAAAGATGGAGTTTCAATAGTGATAGGATAATTGCTTTTCCATGAGATTGAGTTCTTACCTAAAATCATATGCAAATAAATTCTAGGTCATTGCAGCCAAATAAAAAGGCAATTGAATGGGAGAAAATATTTACAAATTACATATCTGATGTAGGGTTAATATCCAAAATACATAAAGAATTAATACAACTTAATAGTAAAAAACCCAAACAATCTGATTGGAAATGGGCATATCCGAATAGACATTTTTGCAAAGACAACTGGTACAGCCACCATAGAGAACAGTATGGAGGTTCTGCAATAAATTAAAAATAGACTACTATATGATTCAGCAATTTCACTTCAGGGTGCGATCTGAAGAAAACATAAACACCAACTAGAAAAGATATATGCACGCCCATGTTCACTGCAGTATTATTTTTAATAGCCACAAAATGAACTGTTATTCAGCCATAAAAAAGTGAAATTTAGCCTTTTGCAACATTGTAGATGGACCTTGAGGGCATTATGAAATAGTCTGCCAGAGAAAAACAAATAACTGTATGATCTTGCTTAAATGTGGAATCCAAATAAATAAATAAATCGATAGATAGATAAATGAATAACACAAAAAATGAAGCTCATAGATAGAAAAGAGATTAGTGGTTGCTAGAGGTGAGGGTGGTAAGAGAAATGAGTGTAGAGGGTCAAAAAGTACAAACTTCCATTAATAAAATAAATGTCATGGGATATAATATAAAGCATGGTAACTATAGTTAATACTGTATTGCATATTGAAAGTTGCTAAGAGAATGTATCTTAAAAGTTCTCATCATAAGAAAAATATTTTTTTGTAACTATGTAAGGTGACAGTTGTTACTTAGATTTTTGGTGGTCATAATTTGACAATGTATACTAAAGAATCATTGTTATACACCTGAAACTAATATAAAGTTATGTGTCAAGTATATGGCAATTAAAAAAATAAATTTTAAAAGCATCAAAAATATAAAAGTTTAGAGACAATAGAAAATGACAATTATGAACATGAGATACTGAAAAATTGTTTATGGTATGCAAAATAAGCTCAAACAATAAAAAAGTCATTTACAAATATAACCACCATAAAAACTTCAATTTGTTAAAAGACAAAAAAATAGGAAAATAAATCCTACAAGATAGTGCAATTTCTAAAGATTATTATCAAGATATATAAAGAACACATACAAATCTATAAGAAAAGCCAAGCAATATTTGGTAGATGCTCTTTATTGGCTCATTCAACCCCCATTACTCTATTTGTGTTCCTTCCTGTAACTCAGTGAGTATCAAACTAAGAGCTATGTTTACTAGATGCTAAGTTTTCTGAATGTCAATTAGGTCTTGCATATTACAGGAATTCACATGGAATTTCGTCAGCAGAGGCTTTTTAATGTTCTTTTTGGCTGTTTTCCTCTGGCAAATCAAATAGGTGAAGTGTTTTTTTTTTTTTTTCCTCCTTTGGATAGCCCCGTATTAGCCTATTGTAAATTCATTTTTGCCTGTCAGATAAACATTTTAGTACCCTATGTCGCTTGAAGAGTAATGCCAACTAGGAGTTTCATCCCCAAAAGCATTTATTTATTTAGGAAGAAGAAAAGTTATAGTCTTTTGTGTTTGACCTCTTTCACTAACCACAGTGTTTTTGAAATTCCCTCATGTTACTATGTGTATCAAAAGTTTCTTTTTGACCTTGCAGCTCTACCATCACTAATCTAGCTTTCTGAGCTCTCAGCAGCTTGCCACCAGTGTCCCTGCTGCCAGCAACCTCCAAAGCGGTAACATCATCAAGGTGGTGACATAAGTAGTTCCCAACTTCAAAAGATCAACCTGCAACTAGCTACAGGCAAAACACCACTGAGAAAATCCTAGAACCTAGGGGTGTGGCTGAAGCAGTCCCCTGGACCACAGAGGCTGAGGACCCCATTAACGAGTGAAAGGAGGGCCTATACTCTGACCACATTGCCCGCCCCCCACATGCCCGACCCCACATGACCCGCCCCCTACATGCCTACGCAGCACCGCCTCAGAGTTCTGCGCCTACAGTTTCTCAGGAGGAAAAGAACCGAAGGTGGACATACGTCTAGCTTTCCCAGCCATGTAGGACCGCTTCCTGGGAGGTCTACTCAGGTCTTGGTGCCCGTCTCTCCCTTACTCGCTTCCCACACCCTCTCCCACCCCCTATCAATAGGAGAATTTATGTGCTCAACCACTAGGGAGCAGATAGATACACATGGAAGGGATGCCAGGCTTGCAGCCGTCATACCTCCACAGTCTGTATGGCTACTTACAGTGGTGGAGCAGAGATCCAGGCCAGTGGATCTGCTGGTTTTCCTGTCTGGTGGGGGAGCTCCTTTGGCTGGTCTGCATGATTTGGGTCTTCAGACAAAGGTTTATAGCAGCCTGTTTACCGCCCCAGCTCCAGGGAAGCAAATTCTCAGCCTCCAATCCTACTCATACAGGAAGTCTGGCCAGAGAAGCTGGACAGTCACAGAGCAAGTCCCATAGTGGTGCTCTGCAGGGAGTCAAGCCAGCAGCTCTGTCCAACAGTTGCTCATAGTCATCGGCCCACATAACCAGGGAGCCTGCATATTGACCCTGGACACCCTCAGAACACAGCTCACAGTACCACCCAACCTGCAGCCCAGTCTACAATCCCACCTAGGGGCTATATTCACAGCCATTCTATTATTAAATATTTATCAAAGAAAAATGGAAGTATAAGCTTCACAAATACTTGTACATTAATGTTCATAACAGCTTTTTTCTCCTTATAAGTGCTCCAAACTAGAAACAGCTCAATTATCCAGCTTACAAATTGAGGTGTTTTCATATAGTAGATTAAGTCAATAATGAAAAAAGAATAAACGGTCAAGAGCTGTGAGAGTTTACTCTATTTGCCAGCTAACAAGTTAGTTTGGCACAATTTTATGGAAGCAAACAGAAGACATGAGTCTCCTGGGTCAGAGACAAAGTCATGTACAACAACAGCAGTAGCCAGAGTAGCATGGGTTCCCTGAGTCCAGTTCCAACAGGGCAGTGTGAAGAGGGCACACGTAATACACTGTGTTACAGGAAAAGGAATTCACGCTTAAGAACTCAAATATTTTATACTAGGCAATAAACTCACTTAACCTTTGTTCTGTAGGAAACAACATCTTTATCATACCTGTCCTTTGCTCTGGAGGGAGACACTCTTCTAAGTCTTTTCTCTGTACAAATATTCCTGCAAAAATAATTCAGAACAAAGGCAGTCAGTTATTCTCTTCATAAGACATGAAGAAACCATGCAAGAAACATGACAGAGCCATGAAGGATTGTCTGCCAATACTAAAAACATGGATAAATCTTGAAATAAGTGTGCTGAGTGAATAAAGGCAGACAAAAAAATACATAGTGTATCTTTACATTTGTTTAAAATTATAGAAAATGAAAATTAATATACAGAACCAGAATGTAGGTCAATGGTTGCCTGGGAATAAAGAAGGAGGGTAGGAAGAGATTACAAACAGGCTTTTGGGGGTGAAAAATATGAAGATTATACCTTAATTTGGTGAGGAATTCACAGGTATATACATATGTCAAAACATAAAATTATACTATATAAATTAGTATTTTATTGCATGTAAATTTTACCTCAATAAAACTGTAAAAATAGAACTCATTCACCCTCTCTAATTCTTTTTTGATACTTATAAAAAAAGGAAATTCCTCTCAGCTCTAAAATTTTTTTGAATCTATTAGCAAATTCCATATTGAATTGACAAATGGTATGAATCTGCTCTTTGCTTGCTCATTCAGTAAATTATCTCTTTACTCAGTTAATACATAGATTTTCACAAAATTTGAATTTTTAGTGAGCACAGTGGCTGAGAATTTAGTGAAATTAGAGTTCATAATTCATAATGGAATTTCTGAATTATAATCTGCATTTACCTCAAGCAAGTGTCTTATATCCCTTTGCCCCGATGTTAACATCTGTAAGCTAATTTTGAGAAATTCAAAAAAAAATCTGGTCTCGAGGTAAGTAATGGAAGCATAGTTGAGGAAGCACACTTAATTACATTAAAGTAGGTAAAAATAATTTTAGAATTTAACAGTATCTTAAAAATTAAGTCTAAAGCCCTCATTTTACAGTTTAGAAAAGCAAGACTTAAAGAACTGATATTTGCTGAAGGGAAAGTAACTTTGGCAGTGACAGAGTGAGAGTTACAGCTCAAAAGTCCTGATTCCTAGGTCAATATTTTTTTCCATTATATAAACTTTCTACTTCTAGTAATCATATAATTTATTTCTTTGGTTTTAGGAATGCGTTCTTCCAGATTTCTCCCTAAATTGAAAACAAAGCAATTATATAGTTTGAGTAAAATACCCCTATATATTATTTTGTAAAATCAATTCAGGCAGTATAAAGAATTACTTATTTTTCTACCTAAATAGTAATTGAGATCGATGTCTTCTCACAGTAGCTTGTTTATTTTTCAGACACTAATTGTGAGCAAAGTGAGCAAGATTAAAGTGGACCTAAAAAGCAGTTAGTTATTAAGAAGTTAACTTGTCTTCCAATCTTTTTTTCTTTTTCTTTTTTGAATGTTTTCTTAACAATTTAAGAAGCATCATTGACAAGCCACACAATTTTTCTTGCAGGATACATTGCCTAACAATATATGTACACACACACACACACACACACACACACACATATAAAAATTGAAAAACATTTGGATTTTGATAGCTCTACAAATTACTTTACATTTTAAGCAGAAAGATTACTTATTGGAAGGCTTTAGTTTGGCATGCTTTTTCTTAAAACAACAAGCACTACAGTGTTAAGTGGACCTTAACAGATGGAGCAGATGGAGCAGTGACAGAAGCAATAAGAGAAAACAGGAGGGAAAGCCAAAGGGTCTTGGAGGCAGGAAAGAAACACTGATGATTATTTTGGGTTTGGTATTCTTTATTGCAATTTTATCAACTTTAATTTAAACACCTAACTTACAACTCTACTCAGGGTTTTGTCAGAAAGTACCAACACAGATTAAGAATTCACCTTTACCTTATTAAGGGGGCCTAATTGTTTTACAGTCTAATGTTAGAAGAGCCAGAAGCAAGAGAATTCACCTTGTTAAGGGTTTTAAGACCAGGTTTTGGGGACTTATAGTAAAATAGCATGTTCCTTATTATTTAGAGAATTCTGAAGTACACCATCTGCTCCTCTCTGCAGTATTTGCAGTATAGGTATTTTATGTCTGGAACTCATTCCTTTATATACTGTCTGATCCTCCTAGCCATTTATTTGTTCTAAGACTGGGGAGCACACTTTGCATATTGGACTGGGGAGCACACTTTGGAATAAAAGTCTAGACACGCTAATATTTGCTGTTATTTAATCTCTATGGAGACTATCAGAGACAAACATATGAATCTCAGATATAAATAAAATCCATAGGGAGAGAATTGTTCCGATGTAAAAATGTACAAATTAGTTTGAATTAAATTATTAGATAACAAAAAATAACTGCAAAAATCATAAATCAGTGTATAGAACTTTTGGTTTTGGTTTATTTATGTTTTGTTTATTTTTGCTTTATATTCTGGTGGCAAAATGAACTAATTGAAAAGATATATTTTAGAAACATAGTCCATCCAGTCTGTCCTTCACCGTTCAAAAATTATTACCATGCTTAATTTTTTCAAACTAGTCAAATTGTCACTACCAGGATATACCAGGAATCAGAAATTTCAGATTTTGTTCCATTGTTGGCAATGATGCTGTGAGTCTGAGCTGTGCATTTTCATCTATACTCAAAAAAAAAAAAAAGTTAATTGTCTTTTTCCCCCCATTTTTACATAGAAATATATTTTGGTTTGATGACACACTGCCTATAAAGTACCTTGAGTAGATGAAAAATGCAGGATGAGAATGACAAAGTAACCTCTGACAATGATAACTAAAAATGAGAATGGGGGAATTCTAATAGTTCAAGGGGGATTCATTAACTCAAACTATTCCGAAGAAGGAAGACCTTCTTTAAATATGCAGAGCAATCTAAAAATTGTAAAGCCAATGGTGACCAAAGCAGCCTATCACACTACTACTAACAGTTTTAATGTAAGCATGATTTATTGTTCTGAATCAAGTTTTACATGGAGTATTAGCTCTTTAAAAGCAGTTAATTTACCAGATTGTCCATTAGGCTCATTGTCACATTGCAAAGAGCAGAAGAAAGTGAAGGAATGGAGCAGAGACTGAGTAAGGTTTGAACTAGCATCTGCACGGAGCTGTCTCTGCATCAAGAATGGTGATTTGGTAAATGAATGCACACAAATACAGTCCAATGATCTTTGGCACGAGAACAAAGATGATACCGTGGAGAAAGAACAGTCATTTCAACAATGGTGCTGAAACAATTGGACATTTATATGGAAAAATAAATAAATAAGAAAAACATCTTATACTTCACAAAAATTAACTGAAAATGGATCAATGTAATATTCAAAATTATAAATATAAAAATGATGATTTGGAGGGAAGCAGAAGCAAGGCAAAGGAACACATAAAAATAGGTGTAGGGACACGAAGGACCAAGTTTATTGGCATAAGCAATATAGTAGAGTATGAAGGGAAGGAATTTGGATTCAAGAGACTTGAGAGAATGTAGCTCTAACACTTTTCAAATGACATTGAGGAGCTTTGTATTTATGTAAATCCATAGATATTATCATTATTTGCCTTGAGGCTCTGGCTTTTAGTTAATGTAAAATATTTATTCTGGATTAAAAGAATAGAATAATGCTGACATGAAATTAATTTGTAAGTCAAAATCTGGTTTCTGTTTCTAATGTACTGATATTAGGTGGATCAAAATTGAACATAGCTAACAAAGACTGCATGAAATATCAGAATGCCTTGATCATTTCATTTCATTAAACAAAACGCAACTCTTTTTTCAACACCAATATGTACTTGCCATCATTACAGAGAAAGGACAATTGTATTTCTATATCTTATTTCTATCGGAAATAATCATTGCAAATAAAGATGTTTCTTTACATGCAGATGAGACATTTCTTTAAAACCTTGTCGATTAAACATGTCATTTATAGAATTATTTCTTCTAATAAAGCTTTTCTTTAAATGAAAGAAGGCTGTGAAATCTTTTGATTATATTCAGTTTATTAATTGTGGCTAATTTTCCATCCTGACTACTTCTACTTTCTGGAAACAAAAATAAATGTTTCTCTATATCAATTTACAGCACAGAAGAAAAACTTAGTTGGCAATGTTGATTCTTCCAAAATTTTCCCCAGAAGCATACTTTAGACATTCTAATATTAAATTTTCCAGGCCAAGTTACACAATGATGCTACTAAATACAAAAAAGATTACACTAAGTGCTCTAATAATATTTCAGGGAGTTCATAAATCATTGTCATGCCTGGTTTATTACATACGTTAATTCAAGATTATGTTATCCACATGGTAAACTGTCACTTTTAACCTATGTTCTTGATTCAGCTGTAAGGCCACACTGACCAAGCCCTTCATTGATACTTTTATCCCAAATATCAAAGGTAAGTTGAACAAAGTAGTAAAAATTAATAATGTTAACACCAAGAGTTACTTTTTTTTTTTATTAGGTAAGGATGTAATACTTACTTTGTGTCAGCACTTTTTAAGTGCTGGGAGATGAGTATTTGAGATATAAAGAATAATTAAACACTGATCTTACACTTAAAGTTTTAAGTTATTTTGTTTGTTGGTTAGCTTTTAGAGGCTAATGGGTAGAAAGCACATCTTCACTATATATATAAAGAGCAACAGGCATGCTTTGCACAAGGGCACACTATTGGAGTAGCAGATGCTGCCTCATTGGATAAGTGTTGAGAAGCAGGCTTAAAGCATACTTAAAAAAGGTAAGGTTTGTCATGCAACCACCATTCTACTCTTTGCTTTTATGAGTTTAACTTTTTTAGATTCCACAGTTAGGCTAGAGTGAGGGGGAAATGAGAAGATGTTGGACAAAGTTTCAGTTATGTATGATAAGTATTCAAAAAGTAATATACAGCAGGGTGAATATAGTTAATAATCCTATTTGTATACTTGAAATTTGCTAACAGAGTTGATCTTACGTGTTGTTAAACCAAAAATAACAACAAAATAAAACACATAACTATGTGAGGTGATGGAGATTGTAATTAGCTTGATTGTGGTAATCACTTCACATATAATTTTTGGTTGTCAATTATTCTTTAGTGAAGCTGAAAAATTTTTTAAATTTTAAATGGAAACAAAAAAATACTTAAAAAATATCTCACTTTGCAGATGAAAACAACTGAGCGAGAGAAAGTAAGAAACTTTCTTAAGTGTAGATAACTAGTAAAGAGTAAATCTCGTGCGTGCGAACCCATTCTGCAAAACCATCTGCAAACGCATTTTTCTATTGAATACTCAGCAGTGCCTTTGACAAACCAAAGATCCCAATATTTCTCACATCAAATGAGATTAGAGCAGTGGAGGAGTAGTGAAAAGCTTCTTATTTGTGCATTCCTCCTCTCCTGGTCTTGCAATTAACACACTGGTTTCTCATCACTTGAAGAATGTAGCAAATGTGCTGAGTAGAAAAAAAATAGGGGTATTACAAGGAAAGGCTGAACTTTTTGTTGGCTTATTTGCTTTTGTGTATGCTGCTTCTGCTCTTTTTTGATGTTTGTTGATGAAAGAAAAGTGCATTTATGGTCTACGGAGAAATTATAAGCATCAATAAAAAACAACTCTAAGACAGACATAGGTCTTATTTCTACTCTGTTAAGGTAAATAACAATTATTTTGAACTGTTCTAAAAGAATTGTGATACAAATATATTTTTCATCCAGCACACTCAAAAGGCAACAGACTCATAAAAAACAAAAGTGTGGGTTGATACATTTTATACTAATATATGATTTATTAAATGCCATGGGCACTAATGTTATTAAGTGAAATAAAAAGTACTGAAATGAAACCTTTTTGTAAAAGCAGAGAAAATAAAGAGTTCTTTAAAGTACAATTTAGAATCTTTATTTATTACATCAATAAAATAAATGGAAAACAAACAGTGGCATATATTCATTAATTCCATAGAACAAACTAGACATTGAGATTTATATTTAAATCTAATTTAATGATAAATATTTTATTTTTACCATCAACATGATAGGTTTATTTTAAACTACAAATTACTCTTTCATGATATTTGATATTTTTACAGTGAGGGTTTTGATACTTTTAAAAATACTAATTTTAAAAAAAGTCATTGAAAACCCACACAAAACTCTGTTTTTATAATTAGATGACACAGCACAGTGCATGAGGAATATTCACATTTTCATGTACTGATACAGCATGTTGGAATGCATATTCTTGCTCAAAGGTATGACATCCTTGTTTTCTTCTGTGCTATCTTGTTTCGGAATGACATATCAAATGGCCTATCTTAAGATAGGGCTTGAAATCTTCACTCTCTTTTGTATATAAAGCACTTTGTGTTCCACAATAACATAAAAGTATCATAAATCTGCAAGGTCACAATGTGGGTTATTTTTTAAATTGTTATCATAAAATTTAAAATTTACTCCCAAGATTAGACCTCATTTAATCTAATACTCTCAGTTTATAGAAGAAGGAACTGAGACCCAAGGGGAACAAATCATTTTCCCTAAGTCATAAATCTAAATATTGGTAATGTTAGGATTAGATTGAAAGCTCTGAGCTTTTTCTTCAAAGATAACTTTTCTGAATTAATTTTTAAAATTTTACTTGTTATTTATTTTCTGAATATAAAAATGTGACATAAAAATAAATTATCTAAATAATATAGTGTAGAAATTAGTACGTAATAAATTCAAAACACATTTGTACATTTTCATATTTCTATCTCACCTGCTCACTAGTTAAATAACATATTTATGAGGAACAAAGTATGTAATCCTCTGGAAAATATTTAAAAATAGGACTGTTTTTATTGTTACTGAGTTTAAGAATTAAATAATATTTGAGAAAGTTTAAAATGCTAAAATGTATATACTACATTAAGATGGTTAAATGCTGAGAGCTCTTAGAACATACTGATCAAAGTCTGTTTTTTTAGGGAAAGTTTCCTTAAATAAGGAGGTTCTCATAATGTGGTCCCTGAACCAACAACGTTAGTATCACCTGCAACTTGTTAGGGAAACAAGTCTGGGTTCCACCTGAGACCTATGGAATCAGGAACTTAGGTGCGGCGCTCAACAAGCTGCTTGAACAAGCCCCTAAGGGATTCTGAAGTAAACTGAAGTCTGAGAATGACTGATCATTTGATGAGTTGGAGTCACACTTTTGAAAAGAACATGAATTATGAAGCCCCTGGTAGATGCTGGAAGGCAAAGAAAAACTACCTTTTTTTTAAAAGAATAAGTACATTTCGCTCATTCACTACTGAGACTGTTTAAAGAGAAAACCACAAGCCCCAAACTTATGCTAAAGCTCATGATACTGAACCTAGATTTAATACCTGACCTAACTGCTACTTGAACTCCCAGAGATAAAATCTTATTCAACCAATATGGGATTTTCTGGTCAATACTGTTGAGGTACTCCATCACTAGAGCTCTCCCCATTTCCAACCCCGCCCCACATAGAAAAAAGAGGCAATCTACATGATAAAAACCCCTGCTGTTCCCTCCCACCCCCAACAGCAACAAAAAAATGTTGCTCTAAGATTAATCCCTTCTTTTCTTTTGTTAATAGCTCCCTTGCCCCACTCTTCTTCCTAAAATACTTTCCATTTGTATAACACCTCTGAGAGTCCTTTTATTTGTTAGATGGGATACCGCCCAATTCCTTAATTGCCTAATAAAGTCAATTAGATCTTCAATTTACTTGGTTGAATTCTGTTCTTTAACAGATTAGTAGCAGGGACATATGTATTTAGAATTACCAGGAATGACACTTCAGTAGCTATCAATAGAAAATGAAGTATTTAGTTTGGGGGGAAAATTAAATAATGAAAATTCTGCTTTGAAAGAATTATTTCAAATTTGAAATAGTTTGTGTTGAATAGAGATTATATAGTAGGGTATATTTCATTCAAAACTCAATTAGGTATCTGCCCTTCCTTATACTCTAAAATATACATAAAAGAAAAAGAAATTCAAAAAAATTTTCAAAAACACACAAAATAGTACATTTATGGTAATTGTTAGGTCAGCAGGGCCTGCCTGCTTGATATCAGAATCCGGATAAGCGCCCACCCTAATGACCTGGCGCCAGGGCTCTAATCCGCCACCACTCTAATCCAGATGCTCAACTGACATTTCCATTCTATACCCTATCCCCCACATAACCCTATAAAAACAATGCCCTCTCATCCCAGGGCGCAACTTGTCTGACACCTGTCCTCTCGGGTCCAGTGAACTTCGCCGGGGAGCACTCTCCCAATAAAACTTCTCTCGGTGCGTCACGTGTTTACCTTACATTTGGGAGGAGACTGTGTCCCTTGGCCTCGGGGAGGCCTTGAGGGGCCTCTCCTCTCTTTTCTTCAGGGACCTTCGCTGCACACCTTCTATTGTCGGATAGAGTAAGTTCCCTTTCGGTCTTGTCACTCTCTGGGCCAGGCCCGCTGCCGAGTACCCTGTCTTTTCTGTCTGTCTGTAACCGTAAGCAAAATCACGGCCGCATCAGGGGCACTCTTTGTCATATCTGACTCCTGACCTGGTAAAGTTACGAGAGACGTCTCTAACTTTCCACGGTCCTTTCTGCCGTTGGGTTAAATTGCAGTCTCGGGGACGCCTGATCTCTGGTTTTGCCTGGGTGCTGAGACCATGAGAGCTTCTAATTCGAAACCAGACCCCAAAACTCCACTTGGGTGTCTCTTAACCAATTTTAGCCGTCTAGGCCTCAATCAAGATTTAAGATGTAAAAGACCAATCATTTACTCCACCGTCGCCTGGCCTAGTTATCCATTAGACAATCTAAGTGGCCTACTGAAGACACTTTGAACTTCCAAACGCTGACAGATCTAGACACTTACTGTCATAGGACGGGAAAGTGGGCTGAAATCCCATATGTGCAAGCCTTTTGGGATCTACGCTCCCGTCCCTCCCTCTGCTCTCAATGCTCCACTGCTCAGGTCCTCTTAGCTCGGGAGGCTGGGTCCTACGCCTCCTACCTCACCGACCCCTGACACAGAAGGCGAAGCTGCAACCGACTCATCTGCCTCTCCTCTCAACGATCCTCCAGAAATCCTTTCTCCCCCTCCACTCCAGCCTACCCCGCCACCTCCCTACCCTTCCCTTGGCTCCTCCTCTGCCTCCTGTCTCGCAGGACTCCATCATACGCCCGATATACCCTTCTCTTCCTCCTCCGCCTCCACCTGCTCCACCCCTCAACTCAGCCCATACCCGCTCTCACTCTGCCCCTGCCCCCGGCTCTGATCTCCTCTGCCCTCTTCGAGAGGTCGCCAGGACTGAAGTCCAAATCCATGTTCCTTTTTCTTTACAAGATCTCTCTCAAATAGGAAAGCACTTAGGGTCTTTTTCTGAGGCGGGCCCTCAAACCCCTATACAGGAATTGGTGAAAATGGCCTTTAAAGTTTTCAATGCCCGAGAGGAGATGGCTGAAACTTGCCACCAGGCCGATCTCCACCAGCAGGTGACACTCCCAACCCGGGCCTTGGTATGTGCCTTGAGGCTGGCGGGCCCCAGGGACTGAGGAGCTGGGGTCAACCCAAAATCAACCCCCTCAGTGCCCTAACCTGCAGGCTCCCACGAAGCCCTGCCCGATCTTCAGGCAGACGGGCCACTGAAAATCAGATTGCCCAATGACCGGATCCTTGTCGGCGCCTCCACACAGGGGATCATCCAGTCAGGCAACACTGTCACTGGAACTTCTCGGGTTAGCGGATGACTGATGAGGCCCAGACTCGGGGACCCCTCTCACTCTCGCCCTCTCACCGAGCCCAGGGTAATGCTCCAGGTAGTGGGTAAGTCCATCTCCTTCCTGGTGGACACGGGGCTACCTTCTCTCTTTTGCCTTCTCACTGGGTCCTACAGTCCCCTCACCTATCTCTGTTATGGGGATTGACGGCAACCTCATGCCCACCTAAAACCCTTCCTCTCTCATGTTCCCTGGATGGCTTCCCCTTCTCACACTCCTTCTTAGTCATTTCCACATGCCCAGCTCCCTTCTTAGGTAGAGATCTCCTACACAAGTTAGGTGCCTCTTTATATATGAGGCCACAAATACAGGTCTCTCCACTCCTGCTACCTCTCCTAGGCCAGATTCTACTCCTCCTCTCCCTACCCTTTCTGACCCTGTCGATCCCTCTGTCTGGGACACATCTACCCTGTTATTGCTACTCATCACACTCCTATCCGTATTTGCCTCAAAGACCCTTCTGCTATCCAGCTCACCCGCAATTTCCTATTTCTGAGACCCATCGTAGGGGCCTTAAACCTATTTACCAGACTTCTCGGTCAGGGGATCCTCATCCCTACTAGTTCACCCTGTAATACTCCAATCCTACCTGTCCGTAAGCCCTCTGGAGCCTACGGTTGGTCCAAGACCTCTGCCTTATTAACGAGGCGGTTGTCCCACTCCACCCAGTAGTCCCAATCCACAATCTCTCCTTTCCCATATCCCCCTTCCATGACTCACTTCACAGTATTAGATCTAAAAGATGCATTCTTCACCATCCCTCTCCACCCTGACTCATACTTCCTCTTTGCCTTTACCTGGGAAGACCCAGACACCCATGCCTCCGGACAGTTAACCTGGACAGTCCTCCCTCAGGGGTTTAGGGATAGCCCACATCTGTTTGGCCAGGCTTTAGCCACTGACCTGACTTCCTGTCCCTTGCCGAGCGCGCTCCTACAATATGTAGCGACCTGCTCCTTTGTAGCCCTTCATTTAAACAGTCCCAACACAATACAGCATCCTCCTAAACTTCCTAGGGTCTAAGGGATATTGGGTTTCACCTTCTAAGGCTCAGCTCTGTACCTCCTCTGTCACCTACCTCAGAGTAGCCTTAACTCCTACCACCAAATCTCTTACAACGGACAGAATCCAGCTTCTAAGAGATTTGCAACCCGCCCCTCCCCACCAAGATGCTGAACAGATTCCTTCTTGGGCCTCGTAAGGTTTTTCCGACATTGGGTTCCTGATTTTGCCCTATTAGCTAAGCCACTATATCAGGGGCCAAAGAAACCCCTGCAGGCCCTCTTACTGCTCCTGCTCTCGTTAAACAGTCTTTTTCTAAGCTCCGAGATGCCCTGGCCTCATCACCCTCTCTCATCCTACCTAACCCCACTTGACCCTTCCACTTAATTCACTGATGAACCTTACCGTAATTCCCCAACCACTGATCTCTTATCTACCTTATCTCTCTCTCCTCCGGAGCTCACTCAGGCAGCACACCGACTCGTGCCTCCCAGCACCTACAACAGACCCAGCTACTGGACCAGCTTCCTCAAATAGTGATCCACTGTCTCCGGGGGACCAGATCCTTCTTAAGGAGCTACAGCCTCGGTCACTGGAACCTTCCTTGGTGGTCAGGTCCACACACCATCATACTGACCACACCGACAGCTGCCAAACTCCTGGGTGCTGGTACCACCTCACTCGCCTGAAGTGCGCTCCACCCCGCGATGCATGGAACGCATCCGCGAAGTCTCCCGGATCACGGTCAGCCAGCTACTTTCACATCCATATGCTCACCTCCCCACCAAAGTTTGGGCCTCAGACCCCCAATCTCTTCGCCCCTGGTCAGGAGGAAGTAGCCAGATTTGACTCGGCACCCCTATACCAAAGAGGTTGGGATGTTAGGTCAGCGGGGTCCTTCCTGGAGGCTTCCCAGCTTGACATCAGAATCCGGACAAAGGCCCACCCTAAAGCCCTGGCCACCGCCTTAATCTGCCACCACCCTAATCCAGATGCTCAACTAACACTCCCCATTCTATACCCTACCCCCGCATAACCCTACAAAAACTACACCTCCCGTCCCAGGGCACGACTTCTCTGGCCCTTCTCCTCTCCGGACCAGTGAACCTCACCCGAGAGCGCTCTCCCAATAAAGGCTTGCTTTTGAAACTTCTCTTGGCGTGTCACGTGTTTACCTTACAGCAATGTCTGGAGAATCATAGAGATTCATGATTTTTCTGCACATTTTACATCAACTTTTATAGAATTAAACTATAAATATTTTTTTAACCACTGATATTTATGAAACATTAAAAGATTGTCTTTGGCATGTATCATATTTGTCATAGTATTTTAAAGACAAAATAGAGAGTAATCTACATTAGAAAGATTAAAATAACATTTCCAATTAACCAGAAAATTTAATATACTGGAACACTACGTTTGGAAGGAAAGGATTTTTATTATATAAGATGTAGTATGCATTATGAATTTTAATGTTCTCTAATATTTTTTCTATTTATGTTCACATGAGTAACCACATCAGAGTACTTTTAACAGTTGGAGCACACAAAAAGCAATTAGCTCTTCCCAGAATGAGATGAACCATATGTTTGGTTTAATTAGTTATCTTTGTTCCTGAAATGCTTTTCCTAACTCCTTTGTCATAGTTCTGTCACACTCCAGTACTTCTGCCACTCCTTCATAGCCCTTCACACAGCTGAATAAATATATTTTAATAAAATCCAGCTTAAATACCACCTTTAATATGTTTCCTCTGAAAACATAATTAAACCTAGTTATTTACAAATTTGCTGTGTAATTTTTGGTTAAATATAAACATTGAAGAATATTTACAGAGTTCCAATTTGATTGGGCAACAGTATATTTTCCAAATTACTTGTTTGCACATATATAAATTGAAAAGTTTTCAAATTTAAAAAGGAAAAGACTTAAACCAAATCATTTTCTTAATGATAAACAATATTAACTGGCAATCTAAAATTTTAATTAGATTCACTACATATTTTAAAATCATGGGGACAAACTCATGAATGAATCTAGGTTTGGAGAGTCTTCTGTGAAGAAATGTTTGGAGGGGTCCCAGACTTCCAGATCATCCAGTTCTCTCCACTCCCTGGCTTTGAGACTTTGGGGAAAATGAGTTAATATCTAAACTGTGGTTTTTTTTATCTGTAAAATGAGAGAATGATAGTATCCTCATTGCATGGCTGAGACAGGAACAACTTCCTGCTATTGAGTTAATCAGAAAGGTCAGCTGCTGGATGGAGCCTCATAAATTTTGCAAGAATATTCACCCCAGAATACCGCCAGGCCACATCAAGGAGCCATGGAGGCAAACCACAAAGATCCCCATACAGGAAAGAAGAGAATTTTCTTATCACCACCTAAGAGTGTTCCTAAGGTGACTTTTCCCTAATTTTAATATACATATTAGGTTGACTGGTACAATGTATTTTCTATAAATGTCAGCTACTTTTTAAATAATCTAATCAATATAAGTTAATTTAGCATAATTTTAAGAAAAGATTCTAGAGATCAGGGAATACTTGGTTGTCACAACTGGATGGAGAGTAGCTACTGTTACCTGGTGGGTAGAGGTCAAGAATGATGCTTAGCTTCCTACAACAAAGAATGACTTGACTTCAAATGTCAATAGGGCTGAAATTGAGTAACCCTGTAGTATAACATTGCTGTGACCTGCAGGGCTAGAGGGTTAATATATCTGAGGCGGACAATAGAAGGATTGAGAAAAACACAGAGACAGTATATACAAAAGCTGGGGCTAGGTAGGACACTGTACTTTGCTGAGCTACAGTGACCCCGAGGCAAGCTCAATGCATTTTACTTTTGAAGGTCAAGGAGAGAGTGGGAGTCTTCTTCTCAGGACTTGAATCTTGCTGGCAACAATAATTTCCCAAGGCCTGTCTATACCCTATTATCTATGCTAAACTAGAAGCAGCTGTTCTGTTAACTGTTTTGCTTCTCCGCTCTTGGCAGATTGCTACACAGCCAAGCATGGCTTTGCCAATGCTTCGATCAGGTCCTGCTCAGATCTGGCTCTCTACATGACTTGATACTAAGCCCTACACTGTGTGTTTTTGAAAGCTCTTCTTGAGTTTAGTAATATATTGTTTGATAACTGGTAACTGAATTCCAATAACTGTAATTCTGTTGAACAAATTATATGTCATCTTTTTTGATACTTTCTCTAAATAACCTGCTGAAGAAAAATCAGTCTACCTAACGCCTCAAAATGGTACGATCATCATTAAAAATTTAAATTTTGATTCTACTGTTTGGAACAGGTTTGAGTTCTAATCTGTATATTTCTAAAAATAAATTCTCAATTTCCCTCCCTAGAAGGACAGAATATTATAGCTGAAATATATATTTATTATAAAAATAATTCTGAGTATATACATTTTTCTAATGATAATTTAATATAATGGAGGGGAAATGTCACTAAAAGAATCCTCAAAACCTCTCTTCCTCTCATAGGACACAATCTTTTAGCAAATTCTGTAGTCTCTATCTCTAGAATCTGACCACTTTTTATAACTACCACAGTCACCACCTTGGTCCAAGTCACCATCATTCTTACCACCAGCCTCTACTCTTTCTCCCTGTACAACCTCCCACAGGGAGATTTATTTACAATCTTTCTTTTTACATCATAATATAAAAGAAAGTAAGTTTGACCTCCGCTAAAATTCTTGATTTGTATCTTATCTCACCTAGAGCAGAGCAGAGAAGTGGAAAGTGTTAACAATAAACTCCTCTATCCCATCTTTTACCACTTTCTTTCTCCCTCACTCTGCTCCAGTCACACTGCCTCCTAGCTGTTATTGGAATACTCATCCAAGGTAGGCATCAGGAATTTTGGACTTTGCCCATCACACTCTTTCTCCTGACATTCTCATTATTCTCTCCCTCTCTCCTTTGCCTGTGTGTTACCTTCTCTGTGAGGTCCTCCAAAGCCATCTATGAAAATTGCAATTCCAAATGCATGATCTATTCTGCTTTTCCCCACTAGCAACCTCATTCCTGATTTACTGCCCTATTTTTCCATAGCAATTATTATCACCTGGCATATTATAATCTTATTAATTTATGATTTTCTCTTTTAATTAAAAGGTAAACTGCTTTAGGCAAGAATTCTTTTTTTTCTACTTTGTTTATTGCTTTTATTTTTCTCTCTGGTGCCTAAAACAATGTTCAGTGCACAGTGGGAGAAAAATCAGTGAATTAAGAGAATCATAATAGAATTTAAAGAATGATATCTTTAATGTAGTAATTTTACTGTAAAGAGAACTGCATTATTGAACACTGTTTCCTTCTCAAGCAGCACTATTAATAGAAATTCAATCCGATGCACATAGTTTTTAATATTCTAATAGCATTTTAAAAAAGGTAAAAAGTAATACATGTAAAATTGATTATTATATATATATATATAAACATGTATTTTGTTCAACCCAATATGTGAATAGTATGATCTTCTGTGTCTTTACACCTACAAACATCTCAATTTAGATTAGCCACGTTCAAGTGCTCAATAGACACATGCAGCTGATGGCTTCACACTGGACTCTAGAATATGAGAAAAACATTATTCAGGGGCCCTAAGCTTATGTCTACAAGTAGAGAAAATAAATCATTACTTTCTGATAAAGTGTATATATATATTTTTATAAATATGTTAGATTATTTTTTAATTAATGGGATTTTTATGAGTATAATTTTTTATTAATTAGAAAGCTACATATGCCGGAGTTTACCTATTTTAACAGTTTTGAATTGATAATCAGACTTTACCTTAAAATTATTTGCTATAGCCTTATATCTGAAAAATAGATTCTTTTATTAAATTAATATTAATATCATTGAACATCTAGTTGACAATTCCATGGCAATTGTGGGCAGTTCTATAAGTAAACAAATTCTTATATATATTAAGTTTCAATCTAATTAATATAACTTTATCAAATAGATCCCAGTAGTTTCCACTGAAGCCACACAGGAAAGTTTAATATTTTTCCATGTGAAATTTGTTAGTGTAATTTTGTATTCCTTCTCTTCTGTTTAAATAGACTTAGGCTTGTGCATAATTCTTCTTATAGCTATATTGTCCCCACATTTCACTTTTCTCATCTCTGTCCTCTAGATATCCTTCAGTTTGTTGATGCTCCTTTTAAAACTGTAGGAACTAGATAGAGTAAGGCAAATAATTCAAGATCTCATGTCAATACATTATGGTTTTCTGGTTTTATTGTCAAATTCAGTCCAGACTCCATTCATTATTTCAGCAATTCTCTTGCCTGCACCCTCAATACACTGTCCCTTTGTTCTTTCACCCTAACCTGCTTAACACAGTCTTCGCTCCTCATCAGATCTTTTGAACCATTGATCCACTTTCTAGAGTCTGGCTGCCAAATACTACTAGTTGCACGATGACATCCCTCCATGATGCAGATGAACACTGCAGTGTCAGAATCTCAGATCTCAGATGCGTATTCAGTGTTGCCTTATAATCCTCACTTCTTTAGTAATCTTTCTTTCCATTTCCCTCCGTTCTTGATTCCAATCTGCAAAAATATTTTCAAGGTATAGAGCAAAACTCTAAACACTCTTCTACCAGATTACGTAAATTCCTAATTCTTAAAAAATATAAAGGCAGCCATGCACACACTTCTTTTCCCTTTACAGTATACCTTTTGCTCAGCTGCAATTGTGTAGATAAAGGAAAAGTACTCATTAGCATTCCTGAAAGCCACATTCCATTGCTGACATGTTGAATGTAACTCTGGTTTTTCATATAGGTAATTATTAAATATACAAATTTATTTTTTAAAACTCCATTTAGTTCTAATAAATTTTATTATATTTAACCTATTATTTATGCCTTTAAGTTATTTTCAAATTCTAATTTTTCAATTCAATGTCGTTGCTCTTTTTACCTTCTTGTAATCTGTAAATAAAATGATCATGCCTCAATGCCTTTCTTAAATTATGAACAATATGGGTTGCTGTTAAAATGTCACTTAAAGCTCTTTTCATGGTCAATAAAGAGGCAGCTTGGAGTAAAATGAGTAGTCTTTTAGGAGTCAGGTGAACTAGGAAGATTACTTCTCTGTCACTAACCAGCGGGCTCTATAAACTGGCTCAATATCACCTGTCATATTTCTCATCTGCTAGTTGCCTGATCTCAGAAAGTAGGCTCTGATAAGACAACCTCCATAGGCTCATCCTCTCAGGTCTAAAATCTAATAATTAGTATTTTGAATCTCCAATTAATAAAAAGCTATATAATGACTAGCTACTGACCCAAATTTTGTGGGGTTTTTTTTTGTTTGTTTATGATGATTTTACCAACAAATCTAAGCCTTAAAAAATAGGTCTTTCTCATGATTCTCATATAAAATACAGGTATTTTATAATTATAGTTTTATTGTGACTATTTCAACATAGATAATTTTTAATTTAAATAATGGTGGAATGATGTTCATTACGATGGGGTCATTTTGTACAGTAATTACATTTCAAATTAGCATCTTCACAAAGAAGTGTCTTACTTGAATTATATTGATATTGATTGCAAGAGGCAGCCTTTTGTTTATATTGAAGGAATTGGCTCTTTAAGAGTTAATGAAAGTGGGATGGTTGCAGATTGCACGGAATTGAAGAATTCTCTGACCAATAGATTTCTCTAATGAAGACAGTGTTAAAATTATTTTAAAAGAAGAATAGAGTTTTCCAAGCACATTTTCTCAATAAAGAAAGTATATTTGTGGTAGTTATACTTATTCGAAAACACTCAGTTTCTATTTCTCAAAATATTCTAACATAAAATCAATTAAGAAAGTTGGAAATAATTGTGTACCATCATTTTAAAAATCAGAGTTATAAATCGTTATTGAAAACCATCTATCCAGAAATTTTAGAATTTTGGATAATATACATAGTATATAGGGTATCTAGGGTAGAACATTAAATAAATTACTCTTAATATTTAACTCACTTTCATTAGGCATCTATTATTTTCCAAACACTGTTGATGATGGATTAGAAATTATAAAAAAGTCCTCAAGCTCAGTTTAAACTTAGAATTTAATAGGTGAAATAATTTGTAAGTACACATAACTATAATACCAGCAAATCAAACATAATATAACAGTCACACTCACAAAAGACTATGGACTGTGATAACTATTCAACCAGCCTGGAAGAGATTGGGAAGCATTTTATAAAGAAAATGTTTTTTTAAACAGGACTTAAATGGGTTAGAAAAGTCAGAAGCTATAGTGGATAAAAAGGGAGTTTCTTAGTATAAGGAACAATGAAAGCAAAGACAGCAAGTGACAAGGAGGAGCACATATAGAACTAGCAGATAGTACTTTATGAATGAAATAAAAGGTTCTTAGAGGGAGTAGCAATTGATAAAGATTAACTGTTAAAGAGGACTATAATATCCAGATAAGTTGTTTTAGGTTTAGCTCAAAATCTGATTTATTTTAGTAAGGTAGTAAGAGACTGACCTAAGGAATATCTTATTTTTATACACACTTTGTTATGAAAAAACTCATGTGTTTACACAGGAATAAATATACCATGTGCCAACCCATTACTCTGCTTCAACAATGACCAATTTATGGTGAATCTTTTAATTTTTACCCTCCCATTCCAGATTATTTCGAAGGAAATTAAAGACATTATATCATTTCATCTGTAACTATTTTAGTATGCATTTCTAAAAAGTAAGGATAAAGACACAGCAACACTGCCATTATCATTTTAATAAATAATGATTCCTTAATATCAAATAGCCAATTAGTATTCAAATTACTGAATTGCTTCCTAGATTTTATTTTCTTAAAAATTTTTAAGTTTTCTTAAGTTTGTTTGACTTAGGATCCAACCAAGGTCCATATATTTCCATTAGTTGGTAGCCATACCTTCCTTCCTTCTCTTCTACTTTTTGGCAATTTATCTGTTAAGGGAATCTGGTTATTTGTAAATGTCATAGATTTTTTTTTCAGTTTTATTTTGCTGATTCAATCTGCAATCATTTAACATTTTCTTCTATTGTTCCTTCCCCCACACCTTTTTATTTTATTTGCATTGCAAAAACATTCCGGAAATCTTTCTTCAAACTTCCTGTAACAATGTGGTTTAGCTTTGCTGGAGAAAATTATACAGTGGAGTCATTTTATGTTCATGATCACAAATACCAAATGAGCATTCTGCATTGCTTAATAGTGTTAGTATATTTCATTAGTAGACCTACTTTCCATGATGTGCTGCATCTTTTCACACCTTTTATTCGTCTCCTCAATTTTTCTAAAAACAAATTTTCATATTGTAATCCTGCTCCATACCTTTTTTTTTTTTTTTTTTTTAAATAGAAGCTCCCAGGCTGGGGATACCTCATCTTCCTATAACCAATTCTTCAATACCAGTATTTGAGCCATTCTCTTTTCTAACATTGACAGAAGTTGTGAGTGCACAGTTGTCTTCATTGATAAAAAACAAAAAAAAACAAAAAAAACCAAAAAAAACCCCACTTATAATTAGATCTAGTACATCTGTACTTTTAGAACTTGTCATCATTTACAATTATACTTATTTCTCGATTACTTATTTTATGTTGATCTTTCCAACAGGAGACTCTGTGAGGGCAAAAATCTGCACTTGCAGGTTTCACTCCATATCTCACCTAAACTATCATGTGACTTCTGTATTATAGTCACTAGTAACTAGTTGTTTAATGAGAGTATATACTAATGGCAGGGAAGATAGATGCATAAATGCACCAACTGAGTGATTAATGAACAGGAAACTAAATGTTCGAGTAGAAAAAACAAAACAAAACTATACGTGATACATTCATCATTGCTTGTGACTTCTTTTAATGTCTTGAATTGATCCACATGTACAAATTACCTGCCTCCCTTAAAATTTCTGTCAGCAACTATTATTCTTTTTGACATCTTAAATTTTAGAAAGTTGAATTTTATATTGAGAAATAAAAATTAAAAGTAGAAAATGCATTAATTCAAGGCATCATATGCTTTGCTCCAAAGTTTTAAATGTCAGGAAAGAACAGTATTTGCTGATATATTTTATTAAAAAATAGTGAAATACTTCAAGATACAGCTAAAGTTTTAAGTGTTTCCTTTATTGAAAGAACGACAAGTGTAGAAATGTTCTGATCAAATTTACTTTTTCATAGATTTGCTTACACTACTGTTTTCTGCTTTTGAAAGTGCACATGCACTGTCATAATTTTGCAATAGAAATGGCAATGGTAATTTTTAGAAGTTTATTGTTAGAGAAAGTAATGGCTCACCAGGAGTATAATTTATACAGACACAAATATTTTAAACCAGTATAATGTAACCATAAAATGAATGCCTCCAGTTATAAAAAGGTGAAAAATTATACATTTCAATGATTTATGTACTTGTGGATAAATATAATGATATATGTATTTATGAATACACATTTAGTGATTTATGGATTTGGTATTTTTCTTCATTCTCATGATAAGTGCCTTTTGACAAATGTATTCATCTGGCTTTAATTAATGAGCTTATCATTAGATAAGAGGCCATCTCATTTTCTAGAACATATATTCTTACTGAATTACTCCAAGAAGAAAAAAAAATGGAAATACTTGGTTTGTGATCAATACTATACCACAAGTGTAATTTTGAGGTTGATACTTAAGTGGATTGAGTAAGTAGATTGATTAAGTACTTATAAAATATTCCAAGATTGACAAAAAAAACCTTCAGGGGGAATATTAAAACAATGTTTTCAAGGGAGTGGATCCAACCACATCAGGTCTATTGTCCCAATTATGTTTATGTGTTGAAGAACAGCAAATGACTTCAATAACTGTGTTTAGACAAAGGGATTCTGAAGAGTTTGTGCCCAGTACATTGGTGACTTTTAGTATTTGACTGCTTGCCATGTATGTCCTTATTCATGCATGTTCACCTCAAAATCAGCATGCAACCTTTGATATTACATATTGATCTGATAAGGGCGGATAAAACAGACTGAATCCTTATCCCATTACAAATAAAATGTTGATTTATTTTTCATTTTAAAAATTACAGATTTTGATTTTCTTTTAAAATTACATAAAATTATTTATGTATGTACAAATGTATTAATTCTAAAATTTCTAAATAGCTTATCATGCAACTACCTCCCTAATGAAGAATTATGTATCTCAAGACCGAACATGGAATATACATATATATTATAGTCAATAGTTTATACTACATGCTGGTGAAATTAAAGTGCTTCATAAAACACAAATTTTTGTAAATCTGTCATTTTTTATTATCTATTTCTTTTTAATATTATCTGTTACTGTAGACTATAAAGACCTATTTCAACTTTCAGAGGTTGTAATGTTAAAGATTTCAGAAAAGTACAGTTAGTATTACACTTGTAATTAGTCATTTATTTTTTATTCATAAAATAAAGACACTTTTTTTTATTTTCAATTTTTAGAAAATTAAAATCACAACAAATGAACAAAAGAAAAATTCTATTGATGCTTTACTAACATCCTTAGCTTTCACATGAAAATTAGAAAGTAGATGTTTATTGATTAAAGAATTAGATTGGGATTCAGATAAAGTATGGAGGCTAAAGGAACAGATTATCTTCCTCTTGTTAGGTTGATAACACAATTGGTAGAGCATACAGCATCTAAATACTATTGTGAATGAGGAAGCTGCCTGTGTATCCAGACTGTGTGTAAATGCCAGCTTCGAGGATCTTCTAAGGAAGGGATATACACATCAAATTAATTTAAACAAGGCATTGAACTAATTTATTTATTTTGCATTCTAGTGTGTGTATGACTATGCACAGAATTCCTTTGACTGGAAATAGACCTGTGTTGTTATTTCTCTAAACACTTACTTATGCAAGTTAAAATGTCAAAATCTGTTACATGTTAAGTGACAATTTTGCTTCAACAATCATTTTGCTATTAGGATAAATACTGTTGTATTTTATTGTTTTTTCTTATGTATTCTAAAATAATTTTAAAGTTCTTAAAGCATATGAATTGATACATACAGCTATGCATTTTACTCTTTTAGAGTTAAAATTTTATTATTAAATATAGTAGAAATCTTTTTGAAAGGCAGTAATTCAGTCTACATAGGTGTTTAAGAATGTTAGTTTATTGATAACTTTTATGACCCAAATTTTTATATTGTAAAAATAGTATATTTTCACAGAGAATCAAAGATTCAGTCAATTGAGAGAGACTTTAGAGATCATGTGGCCTAACTTCAAGCCTCCCTCAGCAAAAGGAAATTGGCAATTAGAACTTGTAGGTGTATAAATGAGAGTTGGAGTAGCCCAACTGCTTTCTAAGCAGTCCTTCATTCCATTTGATTCTTCATCACAAGAAATCTTAACTATAACTGAATTGAACTATTATACGCACCACTAGACTTCTCAAGATTGCAGCTTAAAACTTTTTTCCCCACCTTTAATTATGTGATGTGGTTTCTATATTCCTTTTCCATTTGCGTTTGAAATCCAGTTTCACATGCCAAATGTATGCCTGCTTGGTTCACTACTGTGGGCTAAAACATAAATAGTATTGTTACCATTACCCATCGATTAGATAAAAAAAGAAAATTTAAAGATAAATCCTTACCTTTTATCCTCCAAAATAAATTCCAAATGAGTTAAAGATCAAAATGTAAAAAGTAAAATAAAAATATAAATCTTCTAAAATTTCAAAAGGAAATATAGCAGAATACATGAATGACCTTAGAGTAGTGAAGAACCGGTTAAACCAGTTTAAAAATAAATGACTCATAATGGAACAAACTGGTTAATAACTTAAAATTCTCTTGTCCCTCTTTTATTTTAAAATAAATATTTCTGGATTGTCTATTTTATTATTCTTTTTCCCAAAAACCTTAAAAAAATGTTTGTTAATCATCTTTTATTTCCTTGTTCAATATGTTAACAGTGTTCCAAGATACCCAGTTGGATACCTGAAATCACGAATGGTACTGAATCCTTTATGTATTATGTTTTTCCTATACATACATACGTATGATAAAGTTTAATTTAAAATCAGGCACAGTAAGAGATTAACAAAAATAATAATAAAATAGAACTGCTATAACAGTCTACAATAATAATAGTTTTGTAAATGTGGTCTTTCTTATTGACAACTTTTACCTTTTCACTTAAAGAAAGCACTTTCTTACTTCTCTTTGGCATATTGAATTGCCAGCATTACACTACTCTTGAGATTTGAGGCCATTATTAAGTAAAACAAGGGTTACTTGAAGATAAGCATTACGATACCAGAACAGTGGATCTAATAATAAAGACAGCTAGTAAGTGACCAACCGGTGGGAATACATACAGGTCTGGGGTGCAATGGAGCAAAAACAGTGTGAGATTTCAACATGCTACTCAGAACAGCTCACAAGTTAAAACTTATGAATTATTTATTTCTGGAATTTTCTAATCAATATTTTTAAACAGTGATTGATAATGTCTAATTAAAACCATAGAAAGTAAAACTGTAGACAAGGGAGGACTACTATATATTTTTAACCTTCAATATCTTTTAGAATAATTTTATTATAGCTATTTATTCAATATTAATTTATCCTTTTATTAAACATTCCAATCTCTGCCCCTTTCCAGATCCATTTCTCTTGTTATTTTACTGTTTATTTTTTAAAGAATATAATTTTTCCATTAAAAACAAAAAATTAAGAACTAGTGTAATGGGTACTTACTGAATAATTATTGAAAACAATCTAATTAAATTGATCTAAATTGTAGAAGCCTATAGATTCTTATTTCTGAGGTGTTATAATACTTCATTTATTGAATAATGTCATGAAAGAGTTTTTATTGTATTTGTTCTCATGTTTTCAATACATTATGTAAAGCAGGCAACTTGATAAAAAAGTAATGCAAAAAAGGTAATGCAAAATAGATAATATCATCCATCCGTTAATGTCTTAATTATTGCCATTTCTTTATAATCAAAAAAAGCAAAGCTAGCAAAAGGCAAGAAACCAAGCTATTTCAAAGTTATTTTCCCCCTAATAATTCCAGTCAGAGATAAGGGCTGCATGCAGTTCTGATAAGTTTTAAAGTAAAGCAATTCCTTTAGCACCTGATATTAGAGAGCTATTCAGTTAGGGTGACATGCTTCTTATGTCAGAATATTTTATTTTAGCGATGTTGGTATGTATTTAAAACAGGGATGAATGCAAATAACTTTCAATACTTTGAACTAGCAAAATTTTCAATAACAATATCACTATTCTATGGGGGAAATGATGCACGTTTATGTTACAAGAATATGAATGAATAATTTTACAGCTTACTATATAAACAAACATGTTAACTCATTTTAAAGCTTATGGCATTTATACTTTTAAGGTATTTGGAGTATTTACTCATTATATTCACTATAGTTATAATTTTAGTGCTATATTTTCAATATAAAAATAAATTGTAAGAATAATCAAATTTTAACTTTTAGATATGATAGAATAGGGAAAACTTTGGACCCTCAAATTTCAAATTGAAATTCAAAGTTAAAAGTATGATTCTGGCTGTCATTATAGTTATTAATAAAAATGTAAAATGTTAGTGGTTTATAGGCAGTATTATGATTTAACAATATAATGCTTCCTTCATTTAATGTTTCACACTGTAAACTCTAAAATATAGTAAATTATATTAATTTATATGAATATTTCTAACACTTTTAAAAATAATATGTTATATGTTGCCTATTATATAACCTATATTGTATACTCTATAAAATCTGACTCAGAAGTAAAACATTTTAAGTATATTTAATTAAAAATATGTTTACTACTTCTTGCAAACAATTTCCTTCAGGTTATGTGATACCTTTGCATGGAGCATTTATGGCAACCCACAGGCTATTTTTGAAGTTTAAAGGTAGCAGTGGCTACCATAGAATACTCATTTTAAATAAAATTTACTCACCTTGAGTCTGTAAACTATTATTAAATTGTTAATTTTCAGATAATTATTTGAAGCAAAGCATTTCACCTCCAAATCCCAATTTAAAAAATCACATTGTAAAGAACGAATTCTAACATTTTTTCAGTCCAAGACAGTAAACTTATAGAAAGAGCATTTTAATATGGCCATGAAGATGTAAGCACCTAAAGCAGAGTAAGCTTTCCACACCCAGAATAAGAAAAAAGTCAAGAATTTGGTAGCCCTGTCTGTTAATCAAGAAGTAGTAATTCTCTCTGTCTGAAGGCGACCTAGAAAATTCTATTTTTATTACTTCTATTACTTTAATACTATAACCACATTTGAACATGTGCCTATGATGTTGCTAGATGAATATTTAAAAAAAGAGAGCCACTTAGTAAATCTGTTAGTCCTCAGCATACCAGAAAAACAGCCATTATTATTTACTATTTGAGCCAAAGCATTCTTTTTATTTATATTTTTATGTCATTTTACAAAAATTTATCTTCTTGGGCATATTTGAACTATAGTTGAGAGTAGGTCTTTTCTATTTTACATAAAGTTTAAAAATTACTTTGCCAACTTCTTGTAAGCCCCAAGAAGTCAGGATTATTTGTTTTACTCACTGATGTATTCCAAGTGCCCAGAATAATTTGTCATTCAGTAATCATTTGTTTAAGTTATGTATATATAATAATACTTTGGGGTAGATATATTATTGAATGAAAAGAAAGATACTTGTTTTCTGAAAGAATTTTGAATTTCTGATTTATTTGTTAGTCTTTATCAGAAATCAGGTATTGTTCTTATTTATTTTTATTTATTTTTATTTATTTATTTATTTTTACATTTTGCCAAAATTAGGAGATACTATGTATTTTCAATGTTGCTTAATGGACTGGGTAAACTTATCTCCTCAGGTATCACCTTGATGTCATATATGATTTTTCAATTACTTAGAAACATGGCATTTTCACAAGCATTTTTGTTTTGTCATATAAATCGTACCAACCTAAAGGAAAAAAAAAAAATAAGGTGTTTGGAAACTTTCACAATAGCCTGTATAGACAGAACCATATGTCTTTAGTTAGTATGTAAATTCTTAAGATTATTTTATCTCCTTTTATTCTGGAAGCATCGAATACTTGTGAAATTTCACTACGTGGCCAACAATTACATTATATTTAATTTCTACTTTTCTTTTCAGTAAGAAAATCCGTGAATGTTAATAGCCAAGACATGCATCTGCTGTTTGGCCTTTATAAAGTTCATTAGAAGCGCTTGTATTTTATGTGTCAGTTGGACCTTACCTCATTAGTACTGATTTACAAGTATCATTTGTCAAAATTTACACCTGCTCTAACAAAGACAGCAGACAAGGTCACTTTTTCTTTTAATATCTCTCCTTTATATTTATTTGTTTTTTAAAGTTTCTTATTAGTATTTTTACTATTTTTACTGTCAGTACTCAATCAGCTGAATATGAGTTCATATCTTCATTATGTTTAAAGAGCCAAAGATATATTTTTTATGGTCTTTCTAACTTTGGATATGTATACTTAGTATGTCTATCCATATATTGTACAAGATTTATAACACAACAATTTTTGAATGCAAGTGCTGAGGATTGGCTAACATCAACCACTGAATGCTATTATATGGGCTAGAATACTGAATTTTTTGTAGTACGATTTCATACTATATATAAACATTAGCATGCCAAATTTTACTTTATGGCAATAATATGTGGATGTTTAGAGTCTTCAGGATAAAATTTTAAAATGATTTTAATAAATTTTCCCTAGTTGATGGAGGGGGGGAATACCTCTCCTTGAGAAATAGTGCTACAGCATAACTCAGAGGTTTAGTATTACATGGACTGGGAGTTTGATGATAGAGATGTGGCTACCTTAATAGTATGACCACTCTGTAACATTTGTTGCAGTAACTGGAAAAAACCCAAGAGTTGATCCTGCTTGCAAACTAAGAAGTTAGGCTATTACCTATTCGTAGAAGACTGTAGAAAACAAAAGACTCTGGATGAGAATAAAAGAAATTTAATATTTATGGTATAGTGGGGAAAAAAACTTCATTTTTAGGTCAATATTGCTTGTCCCTTTAGTCCCAAGGGTGATGCTTAGTGGTTCAGATGGATACTGCACATGCAGTAGAAATCTTGGACTTAAAATTTTTTTATATGGGCAATAATCCTGCCTGAACTTTGCCCCAGAGGCAGACACTATCTCTGTCTCCCCAGACAGTTTGTTATACAACGTGTTTTACAACATAGTCTGTGCCTCTGCTTGCAAGACAGGTAGAAACGGTAAAGACTCAAGAATTGTCTCAACATCATTACCGTAAAGATTTTATTTCTCTCAGGAATCTTTCCCTGTTGATATATAACTTTCAGACCATTACCAGGAAGTGTTTTTTTTTTCTTTTTTTTTTTTCTTTTTCCCTATAAAAGGAACATTGAGTCTCAGAGAGATTCTACTTGTGAGAGTTATCTTTTCAGGTTAATAAACGATCTCATTAAAGGAATAAAAGATGCATTTATTGCATTTAAATACTGATACATAATAAGAAAGATGTAAGAAAAGTGGAAACCTAGACCTCAGTTGAGGGTACCTCTCTGATATTTCAGATGTTCTCTGACTTGTGATTGTCTCTTCTAATGTCTCCCACTCTATGTATCTGAGCCCATCACTGACCCTGATACCATGGCATTCAAAACAAGGACTGGAAATAGCTAGAGAAAATATAAAATAACTCTAAAACATAACAGTGATTTAATGCTTGCTTACTACATCAGTTATTGTGGGAGACATAAGGAAAAATAAGACATGATTATGTTCTTAAAATTTGATAGTATAATTGAGGAGATAAGATTTTTAAATGTGAAAAATTGAATACAAATATAAAGGATTAGATTGAAATAGCAATGTGAATAATAGTTAAAGCTTGTATTAACAAAAAAACTTGATACAAGAAATTCATGTAGGATTTCAGTGGTAAGTAAATATACTGTTGCAATAAAGTGTTAGGTCCCAGCATAGCTTCTAGTACATAATAGATACCCAGTGTAAATTAATTGGTTAAATGAGAAAAAAAAAAAAAAAAAAAGAGAGAGATTGCATATATTATCTGAAAAAGCAATCAAAACTACATTCTTTTCTCAACTGCTTTAGAGGCTCTCTAGCAGAATTTCCTAGCAGTTAACTATGTACGTACGTACTTCTTTCACAGATCTAGAGTGACAGAGCTCATTCTCCATCTTTCCTCAAAAACTCTTGCCCATCTGCCTCCTATGCTTCCTGGTTGTTATGAAAGGTGCATCGAGGGTTAGTTTAAAAAGAGCAGTAGATTTCTCTCTTTCCTTCCTCCCTCAGGAAAAAAAAATCTCTAATTATAATTAATAAAAGTATTTGTTTTAAAAAATGAAACCAAACAGCATTGAAGTCATATTATAATGATCACCGTATTCCACTACTCTGGTTTCTATTTCTACTTCTATTTCTACTAGTGAGAAAGAGTGGGAAGAAAGTGAGAACTAATCAGAGCTTTTGTGAGTATATATGTTAAAAAATAATAAAATCATATTTTAAAAAGTTCTAAAATTTACATTATTCACCTAATATCATATCTTGGAAATAGTTCCATGGGATTATTCACTTTTAATACACACAGTATTTAGGAGTAGAATTGTATAAAGTTTATATTTTTCTTCTTCACAAATTTTTTAACATTTACAATTTCTAATGCAAAATAAATATCTATAAGAAACTAAAGGATGAGATACTACTTTGTGAAAAGTAATTCTCTAACCAATAGGCTTTTATTAACACATCTTCTCTGTTGTTTTTATATATAGTTCCTATTTACCAGTGAAATTGAATAGTAATATCAAATGTCTGTTGCAAATTATTTCTGGTATTGCTGAATTGTTTGCATCTTTTTCTTAATAAATCTTACAAATATTTTGTTCTAGTGAATAGTTTTACTTCTCACTTTCTATAATGTGCTTTTAATTTTCAAATAAAATTTTAAATATTTATATATTTAAATGAATTAATCTTTTCATTTATAATCTACAACTGTCATTTAGCAAAATTTTCCTTCCTTAAATTGTAAGAGCATTTGTATTTTTAATAATGAAATATGTTTATAAATGTAAAAATTATATTTTTACAAATGTAAAAAAATAAATATTAAAATAGTCTTTAAGATTTGTTTTAATAGTCAAACATCCAGAATCTAGATTTTGCATATAGTGTGAGTTGTTACTATTTTTTTCCAATCAATAACCAATATTCAAATAATATATTATATACAATTTTTAATTACATACAATTTTTCTTACCTATTTGAAGTCAACTTATGTTTTAAAAATAGTTGTATGTGTATACTCCCACTGCCTAAATGATTTGTCTATTCTCATAAAATATCACATTGTTCAATTGCAGAATGTAATATTTTGTTATGAAGTAGAGTAACTTTCTCTTTATTATTTCCTTTTCCAAAATATCATTGGCTAGTCTCACAAATTGCTTTTACACATAAACTTTAGAATAAACAACTTGATATCTATTTTTAAACCATATATACACATGCACATACACACAAATACACACACGTCTCATTAGAATATTGAATGAATTACATGAGTTTTACAGTTTAATACAAGGAAAATTAACCTCTTTATTTTATATCGAGTCTTTCCATTTTAGAACATGATTATTCTCTCCAGTCATTCCTTTTGACCTTCAATAAAGTATTTAATATCTCTTGCTATGACTTTTGCAAGAGTTTTGTAGTTTTCAATGCAATTTTCATTGGAATATTCTGGCGTATTTTCTGGTTCATTGCTGCTGATACCCACAGGAAGGACACTAATTTGGATTTCCTTCCATTTCCTCACTCATCTATTCATTACTTCCACCACTATTTACTGAGTTCCTATAAGTATCTGTCATTATTCTAAATGTGGAAGGTACTTAACATAAAGCAAAAATAATATATATGAAGGTCATATGGTAATAAATGATAAATCAAAAAGAAGTATAGAAAGGAATGGATATTTGGGATTGGGAAGCCTTCCTATTTTAAATAAAATGATCAAAAAAGTCTGGCTCCAGTCAGGTGTCATTTGAGCAGCGACCTAAAGAACTTACTGTTCTTGGCATTTGTTCTTGATTCAATGTTAAAGTCTATATTAGATTCAAGCGTATTTTTTGTTTTAGGCATTTTGCTAGGGTTTTGAGTCACAGAGAAGAAGAAGCCTTTTGTTCCATCCTCAGGAAGGTCTAAGGAAGTTTAGGGAAGAAAATAAGTCAATAATCCATTACCATGCTATCTGCAAAGAGACATATTTGAAATATGTGCATGTACTAATGTTTTCGTATCAATTAGGTTATATATATTTCCCCCCCAAAATATATTTTCTTTAACAGTATTTAAAATGATAATACATTTCTTTATTCAAAATTAATTTTTAACAAAATAACTAATATTAAGTAAAGAATTTAAAAAATCTATTAGCTAAAGTTGGTCTCATTCTGGACAATATAGAGCTTTTTAACCACTTTCATTTTTTGAAGTTAATCATCTTCCCTTTCAGTGAGTTGAAGTAGCATTTGATAAAGCTAGTGAACAGAGAATATAAAGTGTAATAAATGAACAAATAAAATTTTGGTGTCATCTTTTTTGTCAAATATATCCTGCTTAAATGTGATAAAATATGGACACTTTTTTTTAGTGAATCCTAACAACTATTTTAGAAAAAAATGTAAATTAATTATAATTTTCTTATTATTTTCTGATTTTTATTAAGTCCAAAAATACAGTATAATACTAAGAAATTGATATTTTTGAGTTTTAGTTCTTTTAAAATGTATACTAAAAATCCATAAATTAAGACAGATAATTTTTCATGTGCTTCATGATGGATGACTTAGAACGATTTACATGGAAAGAGACAAACACATTGGTTAGTTGTCTCTAATTAACCATGAAACAAATAAAATACAGATGTATAATTGATTGTTCAAAAGCTGATAATATAAGAGAAAACAAATATGTTCATAGAATATAATCTGAGAACGTGATTTTGTTGGTATCAATTGATTACAGAGCAGTTGAAATTAATATGACTTTTTAGGAGGACACGAATGTAAGGAATTTCGAAGATAGCAATAATTTGAAGTTAAACCATTTCAATCATTTTTTAAAATGAGACTATAAAAGAATGCCTTACTTATAATGGATGAAGTTATAAACAAAAAATATATTTATTTAAAGCTTGTGTTTTAATTAAGCAAAGCTTTTGATGTCAATTAATTCACTCTAGATTTTAGTCATCTGTAACATTATACAATTTTACTGTTATTTCTACAGCTCATTAGTTGAGAATTGATTCAATTATGCTAACAGTTGAGTGATTAAATAATTTAGGAGGAAATTATAATGATCACTGTGGCTGTTTTCTATACATAAATTTAAAAAATCTTACCCACAGGTTGAATTTAAAAAAGCTTTTTAGAAAAGTCAGAATCCATAGTGGGACCAAAAAATATTTCTGTTCTATTTAACATTTTTATGTTTGGTTCTCCTATTTCTAAATTATATGTCAGTGTTGGAACAAGGAAAGGGACTTGAGGTATCATCTACTTATACCTATCATTTTGTGGACGGCTTTCCCATAGGGTCTCTGCAAATACTATTCTCTCATGGTACAGTACCTTTCTCTGAATATTAGTGTGTTTTGGTCTTTCACTTCCTTTTATATCCTTGTTAAAATGCCATTTTAAAAGAGAGAACTTTTCTGACCACTTCTAGTCCCTTACCCTGCTTTATTTTTCTTTATAACATTTATTAATGAAACAATAGTCTATGTTTATTTCTGTGAGATTCTGTCTCCCTCTGACTTTGCCCTCAGTAGCATGTAATATTAATGAGAGTAGGGTTTCTATTTTGTTTAAAATATGTATCCAGGGCCTGGAAGAGGGCCACACAATATAGATGTGTGTCAAATACCTGGGAATGCATTTGTGATTAAATGATTAGCTTGATATTTAACTAACTCATACATTCAGATGTTTTGCTATAGGCACAACTGACTTGATTAAAATCCTTTTAAAAACAAATGACAATTACAAGCTAAAGCAACTGACTAATAAACTCCAACTCTTTCTGTAGCTTCAAGAAATAAAATATTAAATTTAGTTGTATTTTGTTCATATCAATCAGTTGATTTAGGATTGTTCACAAATCTAGATATTCTTCATGACATCCAGATATGTAAGTTTTCAACAAGTGTTTTTTGGTTTCCTCTTGATTTTCTTTATCCAAGTTTCCACATTTTTCTAGGTCTTTCAAAATACACTTAAATATATTGATAGTTTCTACATTTACTTGTACTTTGATGATTTTTGTTTGCCAAAGCAAATATTTTTCTCTCACAAACTATTGCCAAATTTTAATGTGTAGATGATTTTGAATTGAAGAGCTACTTTCCATGACATAATCAAGTATTTACCTGCCATAAGATGAGCATGCTTTACACAAAATCATTTTGTGTAAAGATGAATAGATGAGTGAGCAATGATGTGCTCAAAATTTAAACTTTTTAAAAAGTATTGATTACTTCATGTTCAAAATGTTGGAGGTATGTTAGAGTGAAAAAAATATTACTTATTAAAACAAACTGCTAAAATCTCGGCTTTTCTACTTTCTTTGAGACTTAGTGTCTACATCTATATGTAGTGGAAGAAAAACTGACCACATAGCAGGCTATTATGAGACACACACACAGAGTCAATATATAAATTTCTCTAAACAGTTCCTGCTACAAAAAAGAACACTTGATACATTCAATTCTTGTATTTCTCTTATCTCCTGTTCTCTAAAAGAACCCATGAAGTAGTGTTTTCTTCTTGTGGATTTATAAAGTCAATTGAAAATAATTCTAGATTTCAAATTAATTAATGACAGGTGATGACTTTTAACATCTATTGCCTTTATTTTAGATCTTAGTCTTAGAATAAAGTTATTATATTAAATTGCTTATCAAAAGCATTTGTTTCCTATACTAGGAATTATGGCTATTCAACTCAGTACAAGGCATAGTACTATCACTTTAGAAATGAATCAAAACTATAGAAAATGAAAAAGAAAAGAGAAGTTGGGGAGAGACAGAAAATTAAATGGAAGGACATTGTAAAATATGATATACCATATACATCTTAAAAATAATAAAAGAAAATAGAGAATAAATACATGGATGGATAGTTTTGTGTGCCATATGAACAGAACTGATGGGAAAGGCAATAAAGGTTTTTTTGTGGTAATGTTTCATAGAGGAATTGAAATTGGACATGCTTAGAAGAAAAGTAAGATTCAAATGGATGAAAAGGAGACAGAAGATCATTCTAAAGTAGAAATAAAATAAGAAGATAAGCATTTCAAAGCTACCCCCCAATTTTTTTTTCAGGCATTTTCTATAATCTGTATGAATTCCCCAAACTAATTAGAATGTCAAGTGAGCTGTGTCCTTAATGAAGCAACACCAATAATCAGCTGAATTTCCTACAAATGGATGTAGTAGAGAATACACAAATAATTGGACTTGTACAAAGTGTTCTCTTGACTTTGTTTTTTAAAAATACATTTTAAATTAAATGTAGTTAGTAAAATAAATAATTTATTTTGGGAAATACACAAATTCACCGACATTAAATTACCACTTCACTATTAACCAGGGCAAGATAGATATCCATAAATATGGAGCTTACTTTCTGCCAGTACTGTTATAGATTGGAGTAACATCTTGTGCAATTCAAAAGGTACTGTTATTGAGAAAAGGCTTTATTATTCAGGGTGTGCCTCTCTAGTGCTCCTGCTCAGCCCTAGGCAGGAGTTCTGGCCCCAGCATAACCCCAGCTGCCCCCTCCCCACGCTGTGGTTTTATCCTTTTTCTTTCCCCTTCTGTATGGATTTTCTTGAGTGCCATACAGGCAGAATTGTTTATTGCCCATATCCCCACAATTTAGGCTTTTATTTCATAGAAAACCAATCTCATTTGGTTTGCGTAACAGAGTAAATCTTAGCTCTTATTTTCTGGAAACTTTGCATAAAATTAGCATCATACCTTTCTGTAGTTTCCTTAATAGTTGTATAGACTATTGAGGTTACCTATTTCTTTTTGATTGAACTTTGCTAGTTTGTGGTTTTCAGAGAATATATCCATTTCATTTACGTTGTTGAATTTTATTGCCTTTCAGAGAATATGATACTTCGTTTTCATTTTATATAGTTCTTTTCCTCAGATCTAGAAATAGTTATTTTTCAAAAAAGCCTTGTTTCTTTTAGTGAACGATGATCATTTAGAAACTAAAATATTTGTTGTAGAGCATGACAGCTTCTATGTTGTCATTGATTTTACTTTTTCAATGAAAAGAGCTAGGAAAAGTGCATTTTTTAAAAAAGGAAAATTAATTGTAAGTGTACATTGAAATTTTAAAATTAAAATAAATATTCCTGGATTTTATTTATTTTATTTTATATTTGCTTTTTTTCTTATTCTGAAAATACTGATAACATTGTTGCTTTGTTTGTTATCTAATTGCCTACTATGATACATATTTGTTCAATATCAATATTTTTAATAATAATTTCAACTTAATTCAGTTTCATATTTATTTGGTACTATCTTTAATCCTTAAAGGATATCCCAATAATAATGTCCATTAAAATACTGTGTTTTAAAATCATGTTAAATAACATGTCTGAGTGGTTATGTCATTTATTTGATAAGTGATTTTTGGACATTTTTCTTTTCTTTTCTTTCTTTCTTTCTTTCTTTCTTTCTTTCTTTCTTTCTTTCTTTTTCTATAGTTTATGTAAGACATTACATATGTTTCCAAATGTAAATCTATAAATAAGATACATTATTTTTATTATGATTATTTATGTCTACAAGACCTCATTTCCTAAGTGGTCTCCCATCCAAGTACTAACGAGGCCCAACCGTGCTTAGCTTCCAAGGTCAGACATTGGGCTTGCTCAGAGTGCCATGATCATAGACTATGTACTATGGCTCCACTGGGGTGTGAACCCAGGACCTTCTGTGTGTAAAGCAAATGTGCTAACTGCTACACTATGGATTCAAATCCTAGATAAGATAGTTTTTAAAAGTTGTAGCTTCTTTATCACTTAACATGTTTCAATTTTTTTTAGCCTCCCAAAGGTAACATTTTAAAACCAAAGATAACATTAGTAGTACAGTATTAAAACTAGTTTCACTATATTTAATGACATATCAACACGTAAAAATAACTCTTTAATATGGAATAACTAGCTATCTTGATGTCTCTGATCTCATTATAATTACAGCAACTTTTTTCCTGTCTCTCTTACATATTTAAGTACGCTATGCTAGTTCACATAAAATGGTTGCTTTCAGGTGTTCATTTTGGTAAGCTAATTTCAGAGAAGTTTCTAGTTTTTTGGATTCCAGTCCTTAAAATTTAGATTATTTCATTCATTTTTTGAACAATGGCTGAGTTCATTTACAATTTCTTATTTTTGTTATGTCTTATTTTGACCCTATCGATTGTGTACAGATTTATAGAAAGCAGAAACTACCAGATGTATGACTCTTCTGAGAAAGTGGGTGAATGCTAGAAATGCTGGAAATGCCACTTTCAAAGTTCTTTTATACAAAGGGTCATGTGCTCTAAAAATAATGGCTCCCAAGAAATCCTCATCCTGAAAAGTTCTGCTGCATAATTCAAAGTGGATACAAATGTCTGTAGTGGAACTCTGGAAGAACGGGGAAGTATCTGTCCCTTTGGCACAGTTTAACTTAGTGGCTGAAACTTCACTCTGTAATGTAAATTTTTTTTCAGTTCCTTTTAGATGACAACAGAGAAAATAACACATCTCTAAAATAGTTATGTTGTATTCATTAATATCCAGAAATATAATATTCTGGAAAAGATAGGAAATTTTAGTTTAAGAAATACTGTAGTAAACTTTAAATTTTGTTTAACCATTAATATTCAACATTTGACCTCAGAATTTTTTGCTTTCCTATATCACATGTTAATATGCAGAAGAATTATTGTTCTACAGAACACATTTAAGTTTTGTAAAGGCTATGCTAAATAAAGCTCAACGGGCACATTTGTGGTAAACTTTTTCAAGGTACATTTGCTACTGTGAGACAGGCATCTTCAATTGGAGTATAGTATATACACTATCTCCCAAGCTTCTTTATGTAAGAACCACTTTTCTATATGATACTAACTGTGAAATATTGTTTGGAAGTTGTAATCATTCTTAATTTTCACAATTTATTTTCCTTTTTCCTATACAGAGAAGGTTATATAATTTTTGTTATAAAATGCAAAGAAATATGATTTTTCACTATTATTACTATTAATACATTTAACTTTTTACCTTAGGCATAACTACAGAGTTCTGCATATGCCATACACATAAAGGTCAATGACTTTTAACAAACTGAACCTGCCTGTGTAACCAACATCTAGCTGAAGAAATAAAATATTACACCTGCCTGATAAAGAAAGGGAAAACATACAATTCCTTAGATCTTCCAAGACCACATTATTTTGTTTAAAAGAATGGTCAGGAGAAATAACTATAGAAATACTGCCAGGTTGCACTAAATAAACTTATTCTAGATGGCAGAAATTGGAGTAGAAGTTATGTTAAATGTACTGCACTGACAGCCACACTGAAGACCCATACCTTTTCCCAAAGTTTTAGATCTAAGAAATTGACTAGCAAAAATGTAGAGTGAACACTAGTTGAAATCTATTTAAACTGTCTTTCAGCAAAAATGTTCCATGCATTAAGGCTATTTCCCTTTGTTCCCTGATCTTTTGCACATTGGAGGTGAGTTTGTCCCTAGAAGTATTAATTGATGGGAGAAAGAAGAATGTTGATTGGCAGTTACAATATTCATGGGCAACAGTGGAAGTGGCAGACAGGGATGGTTCTCTGGAGCACGTCTGAATAATTCGAAGACACAGCTCTGTAGTTTCTTGTGCTATCTATAATTCTCTTTTCTGTCTGTTAGCATGGCCATTTAAAAGTGATTTAAAAGCTATGGTACTGCCAATTGTCACTATCTTAACCTGCTGCTTATGTAAACAATTGATGCCTATTATGTTCCCACCACTATGCTTAGGTTTCAAACTACACAATCCCTGACTCTCACCTCCACACTGTGAAGTAGGTATTATTAGCTCCATTTTATTAATGAGTAAAACCAAAAGAGAGACTAAGTACTGTGCCCTACATTATATCAATGCTAATTTGAGAAAATAAGTTTTAACTCTAGGTACATTTTGCTCAAAAAAGCAGGATCTTTAATATGCATCCTATGATTTCTTTATGTTCTGTGTTCCTGAGAGCAGCCCTCTGAGATAGGAATTGTTTTCGTTTCACGAAGGTGCAATCACTGAGAGCCGGCCTTTGAACCCAGGTCAGAAGATCATGGATGCACTGCTCTTTGATCTAACCCAAAAGCAAATATAAGTATATAGTTTTTCTTTTTAAATTCAACTTTACAAAACTTTTTCTACTAAGTTCAAAGACTTACCATATCAAAGAAGAGGAAACATGCTGCTGACTTTTAATAAAAAATGAAAACTCATGGTTTGAAATGGGAATATGGAACTAACATGTCTCTGATTTTTAAGGTACAGATTAAGAAGTGGTTTCTTAGACATGAAGAAGTATAATGCTGGATTTTCATCATCCATCTTTGTTTATATGACTGATGACATTAATATTTCTATGTTACAGTTAAGGGATGATGATTTTTTGTTATTAATATGTATTGAGGTTAAGATAAAATATAAGTACAAGAAATACACAAAAATAATTAAATGTAAAATTACATCATTTAGCAGTATGTACCCCAAAATAGATATATTTACATAAATTTAAAACATCTTTTTAGTGCAATGAGAAGGAGATGTTATAAAATATTTCACTTTGGGTTTAACTGTTTTATCTTTAATTTTTTCAAACTTCTCTGGGAAATTGGCCTTTTATTTTCTTAATTGATTTTATACTTAGCAAAGTTCACATGCCATAAAAAGTGCAAAAAGCCAAAAATGTTAGTGATTTTGGACATTCTAAAGTAATATATAATTTATATATATGTATACTTACAATAAAAATATTTCTTTAAGATGATTATAGTATTTATTGAGACTATCTTAAAAGGAAATTAAAATGGTGTAAATTATAGTTTTATTGACAATTTTTTTTTTAACTGTGGTGTTAGTTTTCACAATTTTATATTTACATTTAAAAAACTGTATCCATCTACGGTATATAATTTTTTAAAATTGTGATAGATATATTACTAAAACCACTGACTAAATTAAAATACATAACATTTCCATCACCTCCAAAAGATTTCTTAAACCCCTTTACAGTCCTTCTTTCCTTCTGCATCTGCCCTGGGTAATTACAGATACATTTTTGGTCACCATAGATAAGTTTGCATTTTCTAGATATTTTTACAAATAGGATAAAATGATATGAACTCTTTTGTAACAGTCTCCTCTCAGCACAATGACTTAAAAATTTATACATATTATTGTGCATATCAACAGCTTTATTCATTTTTATTGTTGAGCAGTATCCAATTGTAAAGATACATCAAATTTTGTTTATTCATACATTTGTTGAGGGACATTGGAGTTTCTGAAGTTTTGTTTATCTTGCATAAATGTTCTCTGAATATTTGCATTTAAGTTCTTTGGATATATTATCAATATTATAAGTTATCTTGAGTAAATACCTAGAGTAGAATAGCTGGATTATTTGGTATATGTATTTTTTTTTTTTTAAAGCCTTTAGTATCTGGTATTCCTAGGTGGTCTCTCATCCAAGTACTAACCAGGCCCAACCCTGCTTAGTTTCCGAGATCAGACGAGATCAGGCATGTTCAGGGTGGCATGGCTGTATACTTGGTATATGTATTTTTAATGTTTTAAAAAACCGACAAACAGTTTTTCCAAAGTGGTTGTACTATTTTACCTTCCACTAGCAGTGACTGAAAGTTCCGGTTGCTCCACATCTTCACAAACACATGAATTTTTCAGCCTTTACTTTTAGCTCTCTTAATGGGTATGCAGTGGTAACTTTTTTGTTTCGATTGTAATTTCCCTGACAACTAAAGTGTGTATGTATTTAGAAGATAAGCACATTAAAATAAGTTTATATATATCTTTTTGGTGAAGTGTATTTTGAAATATTTGTACAGTCTTTATTAAATTTAATTTAAACATTGTTCAGTTTTATCTTCTATCATTGGGTGGTAGGAATTCTTACACATTCTGCATATAAGTCCTTTGTCAGCTACATGTAGTGTGAATATTTTCTCCCACTCTACAGCTTGACTTTTTGTTTTTAATGGTGTCTTTTGAAGAACAAAATAAATAATTTTGATGAACTCAAATTGATTATCTTGTTTCATTTTTCATATTCTATTTAAAATAATCTTTGCCTACGCACTCCAAGTTCACACAAACAATATGTTTTCTTCTAGTAGTGTTATAGTTTTGAATTTGCATATAGAACTATGTCCCATTTTAAGTTAATTTTGGTATATGACATGAAGTAAAGATGGACGTTCCTTTTCATTCCATATAAATATCTAGTTGCTCCAGCACCATTTGTTAAAGATATTTTCTTTTTCTTCCACTAAATGGTGTTGAAAACTTTATCAAAAATCAAGTGATCATATATCAATTGGTCAATTGCTGACTCTCCATTCTGTTCCATTTATCTATGTCTAGTTTTTCAATTGTATAACAGTATCTTAATTGCTTCAGCCCTTTAGTAGGTCTTTAAATAAAGTAGTATGAGTCTTCACATTTTGTTCCTTTTAAAAAATGTTTTTGGCTATTTTAGATCATTTGTATTTCCATATAAATTTTAGAATTAGCTTGTAAATTTCTTAAATGACTGCTGATTTGCTTGGTATTATATTAAAATATATATTTAAAAATTCTTAGCAATATCACATCTTCCAATCCATGTATATGACATATATCTCTACTTAAGTCTTTATTTCTCTCCGAGTTGTATAACTGTCAGTGTAGAAATATTGCACATATTTTATTAGTTTTATAAATTACATTAGGTAACAAATTAATGTGTTTTGATACTATTATAAACGGAATTCTAAAATATCATGCTTCAATTAATGATGGTCAGTATATAAAATCATATTGATTTTTATATATATTGATGATGTACTGACCTTCTAAATTTACTTAATTATAGTCCTTGCTTGGTGTACTTCCTAGGGTTTTCTACATAAACAATCATGCCATCAGTAGATAGAGACAACTTTATTGCTATTTCTTCAATCCCTGTGACTTTTGTTTTTTTTATACTTTATTCCAATTTCTAGGTCCTCCATTGCAATTTTAAATAGAAGTGTTAGGAGTAGCCATCTATTCCTTCTTTCTTATTTTATTTTATTTTTTTAAAATTTACATTTTTATTTATTTACATAATTGAAGAAATGATTTAAAATTTTTTCTCTCCATCTACCTCTTCCCTACCCATTTCCCCTACCTTCTGGTAACCACTAGTTCATTGTCCATGTCCATGAGCCTCTGTTTGTTTGTTCTGTTCATTTGTTGCTTTTAGGTTTATATCTCACATATAAGTGATATCATGTGACTTTCAACTTTTTCTGTCTGGCTTATTTTGCTTAGTATGATTATTTCAAGATCTATCTATGTTCTTTCTTATTTTAGAGGGATCATATTAAATATTTTTATCATATGTAAAATTAGCTAAAGGGTTTTTTATGTATAGATGCTTTTCAATCAGACTGAAAAAGTTCCTTTATACTAACCCTTTATTAAACATTTATGGATATTTGTATCCTAAATAGTTGTTGAATTTTGTCAAATGCTTTTTCTGTATCTATTGTTATAATCTTGTGATTTTTGTCCTATTTTATTTTAATAAAAGCATTTTGTCATCATCATGGTAGTATCTTTTGTTTTGAGGAATTTTTTTTCCTCTGATTTTATTATATTTACTATGTTTACTCTTGAAATTATATATCTTTTCCATCTATTTACTTTCAACTTATCTATGCTTGTATATTGACAGTGATTCTTTTTATAGCATATTTTAGGTGTTTGTTTTTTAAACTTTTTCTGATGATCTGTGCCATATACATGGAGTACTTAGCCCATTAATATTTAATGTGATACTGATATGTTTGATTTTACTATGTGTTTTCTTTTTGTCCATTTTATTTTTGTGTTGCTCTGTTCTTTCTTTCATTATGATCATTTGAATAGTTTATATACTTGATTTATACATATAACTGAGCATTTTTTATGGTTTCTCTAAAGATATACTATATATTCTTAAGTTTTCATACTCTAATTAGAATTAATACTGTAAACATTTATGTAAAATATAGAGGCCTTGTAATCATCTAGATTCATTTAATTTCCTTGACATCCTTTATGCTAGAATTATTATGTGTATTATATCAGTATAAATTATAAAACCTACAAGAAATATAATTTTTGCCTGAAATATTCATGTATTTTAATTTTAATGAAGAATACATCTATATATCTATATCTATACATATATATGTTTATATATACAACTTTCTCATGTATGCATTACTTCCTGATTCTCTGAATTTCCTTCTGCTACTGTTGACTTTCACCCTGAATATTTCACCCTAAAGTATCTCCTTTATTGTTTCTTTTAGTGCATATCTTCCTGTGACCAATTTTCTTTCTCCTAGTTTTCTTTCATCTGAAAATATCTCATTTTGCTTTCTTTCTTGAAGAGTATTACTTCTGTATAGGGAATTCTGTTAGTTATTTACTTTAACGATGTTATTCCACTTATTTCTGCCTTCATAGTTTCTGATGAGAAGATCAATATCATTTGAATCATTGTTCCCTGTATAAAATGTGCTATTTTTTTTTACTTCTTTCAATATTTTCTTTGAACCTTTGAATTTCCACAGTTGGATATGATATGCCTAAGCAGAGAATATTCATTGTATTTATTCTGTTTTAATTTTACTGCACATCTTCCATAATTAAGTTAATGTATTTCACCAAATTTGGAAAGTATTTGGCCATTATTTCTTCAAATATATTTCCACCTTCTTTCCTCTACTTCTGGGATTCCAATTACATACATGTTAGACTTTCTGCTATTACTTTGTACTCTTTGGGGGCTCTTCTTGCTTTTTCTTTTAATATAATATTCTCTCTATACTTCAGCTTAGATAATTTCCATTGAACAATTTTAAAGTCCAGTTTCTCTTTCCTCTGTCAGTTCCGTTTTACTATTAATCCCACCCTGTCTACTTTTTATTTCAAATATTTTGTTTCTAATTTTTATAGTTTTCATTTTCTTTTTGTATTTTATTTATCATTTTCTATTACTATCCTATGTTATTTATTTCTCTGATGAGATTTTCTATTTTATCCTTTTGTTCTAAGTGTATTTTCCTCTGTCTTATTGATTATCATGATAAGAACTGTCCTTGTCTGACAACCTAACATCAAGGACATCTTGAAACTGATCTTTGTTTATTTTTATTTAAAAATAATGAATCACATTTTCCTGGTTCTTTCTATTTAAGTAATGTTGGATTTTTAAAGAAATTTACAAGCTAATTCTGTTAGAGTTGTATTGTTTGTTGAGGCTCTTCATTCTGTTATAGTCTCATAAATGATGTTTTTCTTTTTAAAGCAAAAAATTACCCTACTTATAATCAAATTGCAAACTTTTCTTGCCTGTTTTGGGGCAGCACCTCAAATCTCAGTTTCCTCTTTTTTGTCTTAGCTGAAACATGGTTTAAGTATTCCCTAAGCTTTCATGATTCAATGGTCAGCCAGCGACGTAAGCATAGTTTATATATAGAAATTAGGGTTCTCTTCTGTGGCTCTCTCCTTTTCAGAATATGTTCCTCACTTTCTAGACATGTGATTGCCTGGTTTTATCTTGATTCTTTAGGCCAGAAAGAATGTGAGTTTCTATCAGAGTCTTAACTACCCTGGTTCACCTGGGACTGTGGCCTGCCTTCAAATAATGTCATAAAAATGGGAATTACTCCATGCTATAACCATCGTCCAAATTTTATATCCTCTGCAAAAAAATTACAGGCTTTTCTCAATTTCATGTTTCTTTAAAGTTTATTCGGATTTTACGATTGTTATCTTTGAGATGATAATTTTTTATATGCTTATTTTGTCATACTTGAAGAGGAACTCCTCAGGGTAGAACCGCTTAATCTTTTTCTCATACGGCAGCAACATTTCTCTTGGATAGATTCCAAAACATATGTTACTGTGTGAAAAGATTATCTGAGAGATTAAGCACTTATCAAAAACAAAATTTCCACAAAGTATGCATCCAAAATACAAGGAATTACACCAATGAATCAAAAGAGCAGTATTAGGCAAAATTTTTAAAATGCCTAAAGCAGCACTAATATTTTTTTTTCCCAACTAGATATATAGCTTGTAGAGTTTTGAACTGGATTTTGTTTTGGTTATTGCCTGTACCCCTTCCAGATGGCACACTCTATAAATTGTCTGTCTTTGAGGTGGGCAAAGAGAGAGGCAGTCTGTCTGAACACATGGCTTCAAGAATCTAATTTCTCATCACATATAAGGTAGCTGATCAAGAATTCCATAACTGAGCAGCATGCAATACAATAAAATTGGTTTCCATTTGAAATATTATAACTGTGAAAAGTTACCTTATGTTTCTATTCTTTCATTTACCTCACTTACTAAAATGGTTATAATTATTAGTTCATCTTAAGATTAATTTTTTGAGGCTTAGTGCTCAGATAAAATTTTAACTTCAGACTATTTCATTTAGATAATAAATCCAGATTCCTACACAAACTTTCATCAAATGAGAGAAAATCCATTTCTAACACTTATGGTAATAAAATATATTTCCATGATTATTATTCAAAATTATAGAAGTTATTTGTAATATTTTATGTATGTATAGTAAATATACCTATTATTAAATTTACTGCTTAATTTTCATTGATGATACATGGCTACATGAGTATATCAAAGCATATAGTTACATTTTCCAATTCAAATTTTATTACGTAGTAATGAAAGAAATATTGTTGTATATTAGACTTACAGTTCATTTTACTTCTGACAGTTTGAAATATTTTTATGGGAGAGCATAATGAAAACTTCTGTTATGAAATCTTTTGAGGTAATTATTATTTCAAACATTACCATTATCCTATTTCATTACTCTGTGTTTAGGTTCTAGATTTAATTTGCTTTTAATACTTGAGAAAAATATTTAAAATAGTTCCAAAAATAATTTTCATTACATTATACCAACAATAATTTGTTAAAAAGAGTTCCATATCTAAAAATAATTTTTACTTTTATAAAATATTTGATCTTCATCAAATCTTTTCAAAGCACCAACAGCCTAAATAATATTTTAAATGTGATGGAGGAAAAGAGTAGAGACTTAGGTATTGTTAGATAAACACAGAATTTATTTTAATTTGTTCAATTAATTAAACAAGAAGGCCATAAGACTGATGTGGCTCTGTTGCCATGGTGGCTTATGTAAGCAAACCAATAAATGCATCAAAGTTATGAAATTAAAATGCTAAGGATAACCAAGCACCAACAGCCAACAAGGCTTTACACTATTCTCTTGCTAGAAAAGCATTCCCCTGATGATACTCTTGCAGTCTAATTTGCTTTTGGGTTTGCAGCACCCAATGCTCGCTAGCCTAATGAGAAATACAGGGACCACACCAGAGAGAAGCACCTGGCCTCAGGCCAGGACACTGCTTTTGCCAACCAGCTCTTCAGAAGGCCAGGGAAGTTCACCTCTGAGACTGGGAATATGCTTAGAAACTGCCGGAATCAGCTGAATGGTAAAATATTTCAAACATGTTGGAGAAAACCAAACCATCAAGATAAACAAGACATCATTAGGGTGCTTGATGGGCATTTCTTGAATAAGAATATTTTGAGCTGTGATTATTATGTATTTACTTTGCCCACAGAATATAAATGAATTCTGGAATTTGGTAATAAAGTAGAATATTGCCTTACTCCCCAGCTGGTTTCCTGGGGGAAATTAATATTATTTCAAAGGGGAAATATTTTGTCAGACATATTTCTTTACCAGCAACACAGCACAGTTTTCAGCATTTAAACTCATACATTGTTATTTTATTCTAACATCTTGAGGCTAGTGTTTGGGAAAAGGTGTTAATAAAATCAGGCTTTCCCTTCATTCTTTTGAATAATAAACCTTTAGTTGGTACACCTTTTCCCATAAGCCCACTATGCTATAGCAAATGTTTGGAGACCCATGAAAATTGAACATGCTAATCTAGTTTCCTTGACATACACTGTTTTGATTTCCAGTGAATTAATGATGACCATAGTATATATTAGAAATAATAAGTAAATATTTTAAAAATACATTTTAAATGCTTATTTATTATCAAAAAGAAAAAAGAGAGAAGAGAAGAGAGAGAGAGAGAGAGAGAGAGTGAGAGAGAGAGAGAGAGAGAGAGAGAGAGAAACATTGCACAACTATGTATTGTCACAGAAGAGGTTGTATCAGTATCCCAGAGACAAGAAAGGATTGTGGAGGGTTACAGCAAAAATCCAGGTCTATGGCCACACCCCGGAATAGGTCCGATCCTATCTGATCTCAAAAGCTAAGCAGCGTTGGGCCTGGTTAGTACTTGGATGGGAGACCACCTAGGAAGACCAGGTGCTGTAGGCGTAAAGAATAAATAAAAAATAAGGGATTGTAAGGACAAGGTCCTTGCAATCTGTGAGGTCAACCAAGGGTTGGGTTGTCTCATCTGAAAAACAAACAAACAAAAAATCCACCTGAGAGGGTGCTATGAAAGCAGTTCTTACCTTGCAACTTTAAAAATAGCATTCAAAAGTTAAACAGAGAAAAAAAATAGTCTAAAAATTCTTTGCAAAGTTGTGGAATTTCAAAGTTAAAAATGAGTGGATCCTAAAAATTTTTGTATACTAACTTCTCATGCTTCATATTCATATATAGATGAAAAAATATCTGAGAAGTTAAGGAGTGAGGACACAGAAACATATTTGGTAGAATAATCATATTCTCAATCTTCTGATTTTCCACATATCAAAATTTATAATGAGAAAAAAATTAGATTTTCTTTCTTTCCTTTGTAGAGATTAACACATGAATTTTGTATAATAATTTTAAATAAATTAATTAAACTATGAAGAACATTATAGTTCGCAGAACTCCCTCACTCATTCCCTCTGAAAAGCAAGTATTTAAGTAAGGTTGAAACCAATGCCGCTCTCAGCATTAGGTGTTTTTTAATTTCTCAGTGTATCATGAGACAGAAATTTAATCTTAAAAATAATTTTACTAGTACAATTTTTCAGTTTAATATTAAGTACTTTAATCAAAATAATGATGTTTATTTATATAGTACAGTGGACATCATGAAAAATACTAATACTTACACCCTTACCACCATTTAATCCCTATTCCAGTGTCAAGAGATATAATCTTTTAATCATTTCTCATTTTGTTATCTTCATACATATTCTCCAATTTCTTGGTTTCTGGAATGTAAATGTTACCTATTAACCCTCCACCATGGTGCTAAAGACTTAGAAAACATCTCATCTTTTCCTTCTCTCAATATTTTGAAAACGTAATAATTACTTAAATTATTTTATCGTTAAACCCTGTACTTTTATATAACGTATTTACATATTTTTCATACTCCATCAATTATCATTTATTCCCCCTCTAGATCAAATGAGGATATCATGCTCCTAATCTTTTCACTTTTTCTCTTTTCTTATTATACCTATCACTTCTGTCTTTAGCACTTTATTTTGATATGGTCAAAAATAAGCAATTTATATTCTGTGATCCAAAAGTAGAAAACTCATAAACTTTATTTGTATCATGGTTTTATAAAGCATTAACCACAATCAGAGCTCTCTTTCTTAATGTTTCAATATCGTGACCTCTGGATCACTCAAAGAATAATATAGTCAATGTTAAGACCATATTAACTGTTAGTTTTTTTGTGTCAGTCTATCAGTTGTCTTAAATTATGCTTGTATTTGAATCATGTTTGCACACTTCACATTTGAATCATAAAATTTTTGTAGCGTGCTAAGCTTTTCCTAGAATTTTTTGTTTCTCTCCCTTTTGTTTTTTGATAAGATAATATAGCCTCAAGTCTATTCATTTTCTAAATTTATTGAAAATCTTCCCAATGTCCCATGCACAGCATATGTGACAAATAGATTATTGGTGTACAGAGATTACCTCATCCCTGTGAGCAGTATCCCCTGGCTATCTTACCAGGTTCTACAAATATTTCCTACATTTAATGTAACATGAAGAAGGTTAAAAAATACTTATTTCATGTCTATAGACCTATTTTTCTCCAGCAATAAGACTCCTGGAGCCCTTTTTTCGCTGCAGATCTTTCCACTCCTACTAAAGAGATACTTTCCTATAAAGTTCTGTCTCTGTCTTCCTGCGTTGGCATCTAATTTCTTGGATTTGAGATCTTTGTTTTTTTCTCCCCCTTAATTTTCTCTTTGTTTTATAGCGCTCATCTCCCAGTAATGTCTACTAATAGTTGTGAGATGAGTTAAATGTCTGAGCCAGTTAATTCAATAAAATGTCCATATTCCACCTTCGCATTTGCTTATCATTTGCCTAAAGACAGCATCCTGCATTCAAAGTCATTTTCCCTAGTAACTCTGAGCCCACTGTTCCATGGTTATCTGGCACCTAAAGTTATTCATGAAAAATCTGATACCAGGGTAATTGTAACACAACTGTAGTTATGAGGATTTGTCTCCAGAAGTTTACATTTATTTGTGTATTTTGTTTTTAACCTTTACTTATTTCATTTAGCTCAACTAGCATTTCCATAACTTTCAAAGTAACAGAAATTGTGCTTGTTCATGCAATTAATTATGCATATTTAGTTCTGATTTCTACTTTTAATCTTATGAATGAGGAACTATAGTTCTTAGTGTAAATCACTGTTCAGACTTACTTTCATGTTTAGTATTTTCTTTGATCATGATTTCATCTTGCACCTCACATTTTTCCTTCAGTAATCATTTTTCTATCCTCTTGAAATGTGTGTTTTGAAGTTACTTTAGATAGTTTCTAATAATGCTAAATCCTGCAAATTTCTTACTGAAACAATGCCTCAATTTATTCTTCTTTTTATAATAATAGTTATGCTGGGATATGTTTTTGCTTCCTATATTTGTGGATTTATATGTTTTCTAATTTCTGGGAAATTCTTATCTATTACTTCTTGATATATTATCTCTTCTTGATTTTTCTCTTTAAAATGAGAGCTGCAGAATACCCCAGGAGAAGGCATTCTTGTGCGTGGACTAATAATAGAAAAAAAGGAAGATGTAAAAGCAAAAGAAAAAAGGCTAGTTACCAGGGAATGCAAAAGTTGGATAGACAGTGCAGTATTTGTCCCCAGTCAGGAGGAGTTAGGAAAGAAGTTGGTTAGATAGAATGGTAGCAACACACACCCTGAGCAGATAATGACCTTCCAATATTTTGCAAGCAGTGGTGATGGAAGTTATTACTGTTCTTTGTTCTCAAACGGCTAACAAAAAAACATTTTCACAATTTTAGTAATCATGTTCTATTTTTCTTGTCAGTCATATTACATTTACTTTTCAAAATTCTTCTTAGTTTAAAATAAATATCATTTTTCTTATTTGGTTAATTAGACTATCAAAGCACCAAGATCTGAGGAAAGGCAATGTGCGAAAGTGAAAGTTCACCTTGACTGAATATCATCTCATAACTTGGTTTATTGAATTCTGTATAGATCCTTATGTCATGCTTTCTTTCCTTCTATACAAAATTCTGTGTTCTCTCTTCTTCTTCTTATGTCATTATCTACATTTCTATATCTGTCTCCATACGGTGTCTTTCTCTCTTAATATATCTATTTTTTCTAAGGACATCTTTTTTTTTTTTTGTTCCTCTCTACATATTTCTGACCTCTCTATCTTATTTTGTCCACTTTTGATCTCTTTTCCTTATCTTCCTTCAAATCATCTCCAACCTAAACCAAAAAAGGGAAGAACATTTAAGTTAAAGACTTAAATATCATTGAGTATTTAATTACAAATTTAAAATATTAGTTGATTGTTTATATGTCTTCTATAAAAATTTGTATGTGTTAAAAGTGTTTATCAATCTCACCTGTGCCACAATCATGCTCTGATGTGATAAAGAGGTTTTATGTCAGCAAAAAACTTTCCATCACTAATGTATTTTGAATATATTTTGCCTGTCTATTCATTTGTTCATATAGTTCTTTTCTTTAAATGAGTTTACATTTTATCAAAGTATTTAAAACCTATGTATAACAACCCCAATACCAAGAAGAATACTGGAAGTTTCCTGCCTTTTTTATGAGCAAGTGAGTTACATAATCAGACAGGAATATTATTTTGGTTGCACTGTGTTGAATGTACTGTGTGGGGAAACATTAGGTCATAATCAGATATGGCAGTAGCCCAGATGGCAACCGGAACTGAACTGGTGGCTTATAAGCATGGAATTGAACTCTATACCAGTCTCTGGATACACTTTCAGCTTCCTTAGAACTATTTCTTTGTTCACGCTCTTTCTTAGGTCTCAACGCCTCTGTCTTTCTGTTGAAATTTTACCCAATTTCAAGGCCTATATTTAGTTATCTCACCTCTTTGACACTTTTTCTATTTTTCTCTCTCAGGAATCTTAGCAGAAAATTGGATGGTTCCTTGCCTTCTTAGATTTCTCACAGAAAGAAATTGGTAGAATAGGTTTAGAAACTGATTGGGATTGGGGGTTGGTGGGAGTGGTTCTTATTGGAATGCTCTTTTCAGTGAATCTTAAATATGTTAAAAGCCTATTTACTATTTTTTCTCTAATGTTTCTTCTTATTGGCTTCTTCTTTTATTGGACATAATTTAACATTAGTTTTTGATGTTGCATGCTTGTTAATGCCAGCTACATTTTTCTGATTCAGCAGTGTTCATTTTCACATTTTCAAGATATCGCAAAATGCTTAAAAGATAATATTTGATGCATTAGCTGACTGAGTCAATGCCTGACTTCTTTTCTTAAACTTGAACGTACCTCATATCTCTCATTAAAATAAATTATTCATTTGATTTATATATATAATTAGTAAGATTACTCAGCTTACTCATGACTATCAAAGAATACTATCAAAGAAAACTACGCTAGTTTGGTTGTAGAAATAAGAACATTTTAATTTTTATTTTTAAAAATCACCTATTATTAGTTTTTTTTTTTGATCTGTTATCATAAGAAATATATAAGGCAAAATGTTCTCAGAATATAAGAACATGAATAAAAGAATTGCCAACTTAGTATCCTTATACAAATATTTATATAACTATATTTATTAAAGATTTCTATGATGTCTTGTAGTGGGTGAAGAGTGGCCTTAAAAAGATATCGATTTTATTCTTAAATTCAAAAGGAAATAGCAAGCAATTAACATTATTGTGAAAAACCATTTAGAAACCATTTTCAGTCTTTTCATGGTCTATGCTCAAAATTCACAAGCACTCAAAGTTCTCACATGGTGTAGATCCCACCCATTATTGCCTCCTCTCAGCCTTATGTGGCCTATATATTAGTTAATGGTTAGTTTCAATTCTGCAAATGTGGATGCATTCTATGCTCTTTCTTTAACTATTCTCTATTGTATTTTCTTTTCTATGGATGGCTTTCATCCCATATTCATCTGAAAGTAAAAAATTTTTTTATTAAAGTTTAGGCCAAATGTCAACTTTTTCATGAAACCTTGCTTAGTCACCCAGCAGCAACGATGCTTCTTTACTTCGTGGTTGGCAACCACTATGAATCTTAATCTAAAATAAAACTTATCATGTTGTCCTATAGTTTTGTTCTTTGTGCTTCTGTTTTACCCTCTCTAAGAGAAAGAAATTTCCTTTACAGATGTATCGTGACTTGGGCATGGAATATCCACCCTGACATTAGCCCCATCATACCTCAATGCCTAGGAACTAAAGAACATACTCAGAGGATTTGACTGGTAGTGATCTTTAGGGAGGAAAGGAAAGTTCAGAAAGGTTGAATACAGACTCATGATCTAAATTCCAGGACCAGTTATAGAACTGATAGGTCTAACTTAGTCTTTCATGGATTGCATGGTCAACTCTTCAATCATTTCTAGATGTTGCACCATTGGAAGTCTCATCACCAGCCATATTTTCAAACTAAAACTGTGGCCATATTCTTCTGCATGTCTGAACAAAGTCACCTCTTATGAACAACAGGTAAATTAGTGTGAAATACCCTTATTCAAGTAAAATAGCATGACAAAAAAGAGCAACAGCATGCTTAAAATGGAATTTGTAACAAAGTAAATTCTAAGTTGCATTAAACAAAAAGGGATTCTAGGACTTGAGCATTCCAAAGCAAAGGTTTTATAAACTATAAGAGATATACAATTGTTTATTACTTTTATAGTTCTTATTATCCCTTAAAACTTAGAATTAATATTTAAAATAGGAAAGCATCAAACATAGAAAGTATCAAAAAGATACTTTGCATATATATTTATTTTGAAAATAACTATAGAAACTATAGATCACATGATATTTGGCTAAATAAGTATTTGAAAAAAACATTAAAAACTATTACAATGAAAAATCTTTTTGTGAGAAAGAAGTATATTGTTTTGCTGTTTCCTTTTGATTTTTAAAATGAGGATAAATTTTGTTTTTTATAGGAGTACTTAGTTTCAAATATTAAGGAAGTTTTTGTTTAAAATACTAATTAATTTACTTGTGACTAATACAAATTGTTGAACCACTATGGTTAATAACATATGTTAATTAACAGGAACATTAATTATAAAGCTTAATTTCTACTAAACATCTTAACTGTTAATGTAGATGTATTTCTTTGTATCTTTATTAAGAATATTATTTCCCTTTGAAATGTTACAATATATTTAAACACCTATTGTATTATACAACATTATTTTAAATATAGAAAGTAAAAATGCTACAAATACCCATATAATTAGGTCCTTGACTATTTAAATGTTTTGACATTTATATTGTTATTGTTTTCTTACATGGATAAAAAAACAACATTGAGTTATAGTTAAACAAATTTTTGAGTATTAACTTGTAGAATTTGTGCAATTTTGTTGTTCAAGTAATGCTATAAATTAGAAACAAATCACTTATGTTTAAGCACATCTAGAAAGACTTATTTTTAGAAATCATCTGGTCCCAGTGGTGTGCAAGATCTTTTCTAGATGCCAAGATCAAGCTTTAATAGATTTTCCATCTAATTGGAAACATGGGATATAAATTTAAAATAATTATAAATAATACAAAAAACCTTTTATAGACCCTATTAATAAAATTATTTTTATCATTATATGTATACTAGGTACTAATAAAATATGTTTTAAAAAGTTGAATCTTGAATTGGTTCTTCAAAACAGATTAGCTTTGTATAAACAAACAAGTGAATTGGGGGCATTTTTAACAAGTAAACCACATGAGCCAAACACAGGGATTGGGATGTACTTAGTGGTTCAAGAGTTAGTGAGAGAACCAAGTACTATATAGGATTTGTATAGGTGATTAGTGAGAATTATATTTTGAGAGGGAGAATGTAATACTTTTAAATTTAATTTATTCTACTTTCAATAATTTTTTGAAGGCTCTGTGAGTAGAGAAACAACATGATTATGCCCAACAGAGCTTCTCAAATGTTAGTGTGCACACCAATCACTTGTGGATCCTTCTAAAATGCGAATTTGAATTCAGAAGTTGCCAAGTACGGCCTAAAATTTTGCTTTTCCAATGAGTTTCCAGATGATGATAGTACTACCATTTCCCAGATTATACATTGAATAACATCATAGAACAGAAAGTTAGCTGCAGAACCTGGAAATAAAGAAGCTAACTTGAAGTCTAATGCAGGAATATTGATGCAAAGCAAGGAAGGTTGACAGTGAGGAAGGCCATAAAGAATATTTGTCAGAAATGTTACAGAAGAAGAATTAATATGTAATTTGTTAAGTAATTTGTCTAGATTTGGGAAGATCATTGAAAAAGAAGAAGTGAATCCATTTGTTTTTCTCTTTGTGGGATTAAAAACACAATGCTAATTTGAAAGAAATTTTAAATTTTGGAATATGATACAGATTGGAGAGATAAACTTGTGTGCTTTTAGAGTTACACTTATATTTTTGGTGAAACTGGGAGAAACGTGCACAGACAGTAAAAAATGAGGCTATGAAGCTCCGGAGAAACCTTTACATTTCTGTCTTGTGGTGGTAGTTTCAGCCATGGAGGTGGTGGAAATTATCCAGAAAAAAATAGGCCTGAAAAACAGAGGAGAAGCTAAAGCATAATGCTTAACTTTAAGAGGAAAAGAAATGAAAATAGACAAAGTGATAGGGAAAGAGCAATCACAAGTATGAAAGAATCAACACATAGCATGAAGTCAAAGGAGGAGAAGCAGTCTAAGATGTAGATAGGAAGTAATGAAAGTTTGGAGGCTTTTGAACTTAGGAAGCAGAATGCCATTAATGGACTGAGATCTGTAGGGCTAATACATTGCTTTAGTAAGGATGAAACTATGAGCAACTTTGAAATATCAACGTTTAATTGAATTCTTCTGAATTACATCTGATTTTCTTTTACCTAGAATATTTTTATTATGTAAAAAACTTTTTTGCTGAGTATAACAATGTTTCTCTATTTAACTTTTCTTGCCCCTAGAGCTATTCTCTCTGTCTGCTTATCTGTAACAAAATTTGCAACTTGCACACTTTTGTCTTATGATAAACAGCTGAGGCTAGTCAAGGGCTAAGTCTTCAATATTGTGTGTTTGTTCATCTCTTCAGAACCAAAAACTCTGGGAATTCTTTCAAAGTTTGACAATCTTCATTCGTATATGAATTTGAAATAAAACCAAGTTCAGTTTAGGTATGTTTTGTCTTATTCAATGATTTAAAACAGCAGAGATATTAAATTATTTCTTTAATAATATCACTTCATACACTTAAGAGATATTATAAATACTTTAACTTTAGGGTTTTTTTTTACGAAATCAAACTTTATTGCTCTCTAACATTTCATTTTCCAACCAGCCTTCACCATCATATTAATTTTAATCGTGTGTTTAAATATTATAGACATCTATATTTTAATATGAAGACTGTGTAGGTTTAAACCTATTATAGTTGTGTCAGTAAATAAAATCATACCCTAATTCAGAATGCAGTAGGGAAATTAAACCCAATTTGTATAATTTTTCCTATTTCTACTTTTTTTACCTGGCTCGAATGATTTAAAAACTTTTTTGGATGATAAAATCTACCTGAGAATGCTTAAATACTCAAGCACTAGAAACACTTATGACCAAAAACATGCATATCACTTTTAGAAATTATTCACAGATTAGTATGACAAGACTTAGTATAATATTGCCTTAAAAATGACCAACTGTATACTACCTAATTAGATACTGATGAGGGGAATTAAAGGTTTTGGCGATCTTTCAATATCCTTCTCTTCTGAGCCAAATCAGTGATGCCTAGTGGATATAAACCAGGATGGTGTTTTGGGAGCTGAGCTATGAGAATAAAGCAGACCTGGTTCATGTTCATGAAGCAAAGAATTAAATATCTCAAAGGCCACATTCAGAAGAAAAGGGCCAAAGAGAAAAGAGTTAGTCCAAATTATCAGTGAAAAGAAACTGAAGAGAAATAAAATCAGGTAGCAGGCTATGGAACTGAAGCCCAGGTAACAATATCAAGCAAGTAGGATCACATGAACAGGTTGATCGCAGAGATATACATATTTCTAATACCTTGGCACTGATAATCTAGGGGCTATTATTCAGCATTGATTATTAAAAATGTTGGAGACATTAGGGTGCTAGGTTGACTCAAACCTGACACTGTTTGTTCTCAGATAAAAGAACAAGTTTAATGTAAAACCTTAAAGTCAAAATTTTGGTGGGTGTTATGTGATAAAATTATTACAAATTCAATTAAGAAAATAAATGGTGGTTATTGTAATGGCCTGGTTTAGAACTCCAGGAGCCAAGAAGGAAACTGACACCGATGCAAGCGCAAGAGGGAGTTTACTGACAAACTCGAGTTTGGACTCCACTGGTTCACTGACACAGCAGTGGTTGAGAGGAGCCCCGACCGAGGGCCTGGGACCTAATTTAAAGGGTAAACCACAAGCCTTGGGGAGATGCCTTGGCGTTACCTGATTGGGGGGTTAGGTTGACCTTTAAAGGGATTGGGTGGTAGGTTGTTGGGTCTGTGTGCAAAGGGGGTCGTGTGCAGTTGGGGCTGGGTACAGAGGGGGCCGTGCGCAGTGGGGCAATATGCCAAGAAGGGCTGCGTGCAGAAAGGGCCGAGTGCAGAAGGTGCCGGGTGCAGTAATCAGGATATGTGCTGGAGGAAATAAGGGTGAGGGTGGTTTAAGGGCCCACCGATTAGCTGGCTTGGCTTGTTTGGCCATTGTTCTTGACCACTGGCCTTTGGGGAACTTTTCGTACAATTCATCTTGGGATCACTCAGAAAAATGGAATCATTCCAGTCTTTCATTTATTGCCATAAAAATTGAAATAAGAGTAAATAGTGAAGCCATATAATGTTGGGGCTAATAACCCACACAGTTGAGCCCAAAGAACTTGAGTTGATTTCTGGCTCTACCACTTGTTAACTTCTAGCAATGGCACTAAACTCTCAGGGACAATGCAAGAATTTAGTAATATAATGAATGAACTGTAGTGGCCTATAGATAGTCAATTTTATGTGTCAACTTGGCTGATTCACGATATATGGCCCAGATATATGGCCAAACATTATTCTGGATATTTCTTATGAGGGTGTTTTTGAATGAGATTAACATTTAAATCAATAGACTTTGATTAAAGCTGATTGCTCTTAACACTTGATTGGGCCTCATCCAATAGGTTGAAGGTCTGAAGACAAGAAAAGTTTGACCTCCCTGAAGCAAAAGGGGATTCTGCAGCAGACAGCCTTTGGACTCTAATTGCAACATCAGCTCTGTCATGAGTTTTCAGTCTGATGACCATCAAACTTAAACTACAGCATGAGATCTTTCCTACATCTCCAGTCTATGGCCCACCCTGCAGACTTTGTACTTTTCAGCCTCCTAACTTCATGAGCCAATTACTCTAAATTAACGAATGAGTGAATGTACGTGCACGTGCTCGCACGCATACACAGACACACACACATCCTCTTGGTTCTGCTCTCTCTCAGAGAACCCCGGTAATACAGATTTTACTTGGTAAGCATTAATTGATATCAAAATGTCAGTATTAAAATACAAACTACTCTAACAATATTGTTATATTTTAAATTATTTTCTATTATGGGTATGTATTATTCTAACAACAGATTAATTAGATAAATCTTTATAAATTTGCATGTACTCTGAATCAGATTATTATATCTACTTCATTTCATTTATTTTATTACATGAGAATTTGATTTATAGTCAGATGTAATGGCATTTATTTACTTTTTCAAAAAATTATTTTTGAGTAAACATAGAATTTTAATAAGACCTTTAAAAAGTTTGTTCCTTGAAGAGATGGTAACTCAGTAAGGATATCAGACCTATGGTATATAAAAGAGATGATGCGACATAAATTAGAGTCTCTGTTTTCATGGAGCTTTTGGAGAAGAACATGAGTGAATAAGTGCAGTTCTACTACCAAGACTAGAAAAATATAAGTAAAAAAAATATGACAATAAAAAAATTTTCGTATTTGATAAGTTTAGAGTGCCAGATCTAGAAGCTATCTCATCTTTATTACTCCAACTTCTCATTTTACAATAAAGAAACAAAGTCACAATGCTGGTTAGTGACAGAAATTAGTGCTCATAACTTCTGTTCTAGAATCTATACAATTACTACTAAAAAAAAATTGATAAGCCATATTTCAATATTATATAACATCAATACATCTGTACCATGAATAAACCTTTTAAATTCACTAATACCTTAATAAAATTTGTGAATTTTTACTTCACTGAGATTTGAATGGAATATACACACCTCTTTTCCTATGGTGAAAGAGAAACTATATAAGGATACTAAAAATATAATTCTATGAGATCATCCACTTCACTTTTTTAACATGGTATTTTATAGTACTGGTATTGTTCAAATCAAGGACACCATCTAAATTTTTTCATTTGATTATAATGCAAATTCCTTAACATCAAAGACCTTATTTGTTCACTACTCTATTTCTAGTTCTAGGAATAACCTGGGACTAATAAATCTTCAATATTGGTTAAATGTATGAATTAATTTATAGTCATACTTCCAATTCATGAGAAGATAATGGCAATGAATAAACCATGTTATGACTTAGATATGTGAAACTATCACTTAATAGCAAACAATAGTTTTGTGTTTCAAAATCAGTTAAAAGTTATTTTCATCAACTTGTAAACAGTTGATTTTAGACAAACTCTTAATGAAAATCTAGAAAGAAGCCCTCTTCTAGGCAAACTAAAATGAAAGAAAAATTTAATCCATGTAAGTTATTTTAGAAAAGCAGTAGGTGCACTGGACAAGGGATTGCAAAAGAGAGCATTATATTTCATGGAATTCTAGGAACAGGAAACATAATAAAAATGAATCTCATTGTCATTAGAGCTTGAGACTAATTCTATATCCAAGAAAAGAAACTTCATAGATTTTAGCAACAGGGATTTATGAAACTTTTTTTTTACTGTTCCAATACAAATGTCTTCTTGTGAACTTTTCCTTCCATATTATCAGATGATTAACTCTAATCTCTCATAATGTATCTATAACGTATTTTTCCAAAATTTTAGTATGCACACTACTTTAATTTATTGTGACTCTCCTCAGTGTAATTCCTTATTAAACCTTTTTAGTTACTAAATCACCAGCTAACTAACTGGGTCAACCACTTGTTAATTTTTGGTTCAAATTTCAGTGAGAATATCTCTGTTCCAGCTCCAAGCCGAAGGTCATTGGCTGGGTTAGAATTGGCTAATTTTAGGTAGTTTGCCCAGACATTCAAACAGCTGTTGGAGAATGAAGGTTAATTGACTCATGTGACACCCACCTCCCCATTCCCAATTAAATTCTTCTCCTTTCTCAGATGAGGATTTTGCGGTGGTAGTTCTCTTTAGGTTGGGATGTAGGGACAGAAGGTACAGTGACCCTTCTAAGAAATTTTTTCCCAATTTACAAACAAGAGGATTGAGGTGAGAAAAGGTAAATATCTTGCCTTGGTCACACACAATCTTTGTAAATTTTTGAGGGCTTAAAGAATTGCCTTTCTGTATTCTCACACTATTTTAATCCTCACACTAAATCCAAGCTCTTTTTCCCTTTTTACTTATAACTAAAATCTATTTTTGGATGATTGCAAAATGTATACTTATAAGGAGAGGAGAAAGATAAAAAAGAGAGAGAAAAATGGTTAAAGGAAGAATAGGAAAGAAAAGAAGTGCAGTTGTAACTGTAATAAAAAAAAATTACTCCTAGATTCATAGGTGAGTCAATATTTCTGTTAGAGCTCTCCTAGTTTTCGAGTGCATATATTTCCTAATTCTCCCTATAATCTCTTCTGATTGTGTACTGCTGAAAGCCTGCTGCTTAATATTTGGTTGAATTCCTCATAATAGTCAAGATTCCTAAATTTAACAAGCAGAGTTAACCACTTCTGTAAACCATCATACTTATAATTTAGAAACATTAAGAACTTAAAAATTATGTACTTTAAAAAGGAACATAGTGATGTATAACTACACATAAACCTTATTCAAAGGTATTATCCAAATAAAAATTTATTTACAAATACATAAACCAAGTTTGTTGACAAATTCTTAATAATGAACAAGTCCACATAGGAGAATAAGAGAGAAGATCTACTAAAACTAGTTTAGAATTTAGCTGAAATATCAGGACTAAGAGCTGATTCCTTATGCACAGTTGATTTCAGGTATTATAATTATTGAATTTATCTCTTTTAATATTTTAAGAGAGTACAATGGCTAGTAAAATAATGGTTACCAAATGACATTAGGTAGTTTTTTCCTGATTCAGTTTTCAATATTTTATGTTCAAGCATGTACTAATAAAATATGGTTCAGATGCAAAACCCTAGCATTTTATAATTTTATTAAATGTTCTCAATGAATATTCTTCCTAAATTTACCTATTGCTGTCTGAGAAATCAAGAAAGAAACAGGAAAATCTCTCATTCAGCCAGTGATAAAAAATTACATTTAAAGTCATTTGAAAGTATTTTATTATCTGTATGAAATTGGAAGGAGGGGAGACAAAGTGAGGGTATGGATGAGTTCGGCACTCAATTTAGTTAATTTCTAAAGTTTACTTGGTAGTGTCTTTACATTTTGTGTGAATTAATTTAGCCAAACTTAAAATTAAATCTGAGTGTGCTGGTTTACCACAAGAGTGATAAACTAACAAACTGAGAAGTCTGGCTATCACTATTATAGGAACTTAGAATTCCAATAAAGTTTATATAAAAAGGTAAATCCAGTCTACAAGGTCTATACTAAAAAAAAAAAAAAAAAAGCAGTGCAATGTATAAAATGGTATCCAGCTTTGTTTTACTTTAGTAAATAAGATTTTTGATAAAGTTTTTTATGCTTCTTCAGTGATTAAATGTTGAATAAAACAAAAAACTTTCAGCTAAAACATTAATAAATGATACCTGCTAAGCATTCTTCTATCCCCTCAAAAAGCAATGTCATTGGCCTAATTTTGATTTCTAAAACCTCAAGACCAGAAAAAATAAGAGACAGTTCATTTTCCCAAAACAACCGAACAATTGGAAACATAGCGTAGTACAATTGCCTGACCTACAAAATACTAAAAGAATCAAAGAAATTGAGACTATTGAAGTGAAGAGTATTATTGACAATAAAGATGTTGTTTCTTATGGGGTTTAATCCCTGATTTGGAGTTTAAATCTGGTTAATGCCCTTTTATATAAAATTTTATATAAAATGACTTAAATGTTTTTAGAATCTGATCGTTGGAGTCAGCCCTGAGATTTTAAAGACTTGTGGTAAGTCAAGACATTTTAAGTATCACATGTTCCTTTTCAATCATGTTATATCATTTCAAAGTTCTGTAACAAACTACCAAAAAAAAAAAAATCCGTACATTTCAATAACAAATGTACCAAATGTTTTTCATTAAGGCAAAAACAGCATTAAGTCAAAATAATTTTTCTGCAATCTCAGATAAATTATTTAAATTACATTTTAATCATTTACAGAAAAGTTGGTATACCAGCTGGGAATAAACTAGGTAAAACAGAGCCATGAAAAATGAATGCAATACTATCACAATTCATGGCAAATGACATCTCATTTTATGCTCACAAGTTAATCAATATGTTATTTATCATGTACTGAAGCTCAGGACAGAATATCTATCATTTTAACCATAGAAACACTGCAAGATGTTGTTAGGTGTTAAAAGTTCCCTAGAAGACTGGTAATTGTTTGCCTCTGAATTCTTAAGCATAGCTGGCAAAGTGAATGTACCTAACTACATTTAATATATTTGTTGAATGCTGAGAAGTAAAAATAGACAATTTTGTTCAGAACAAATTGAGATCCCTGTGGAAAATATAAGAGGAATAGTCAGAAAATAATTAAAAATAATTTAGAAAAATTAAGGTAGCAGATTTCAAAGAAAATGAGACTCAAATATAGATATATTTAGTTCTAGGAGAAATAAAAAAAAAGCAAAGAGAATATAATGTAAAGAATGATGAAAAAAATGTAAGAAAAACAAGAGGTTGAAAGAGGTTTATCAAAGAAGAAGCTCAAGACATATTGAAAGATAAATTTTGATCTCATTCATTTATTCATTCATTTATTCATATATATTGATGCCTACCATGTACCAATCATTTCCCAGGTACTAGCAGTAAAGCAGTAAACAAACACAAATCTCTTCCTCTTATCAAGTTATCAGGCTTACATTCTAATGAGGAGATACATAAAAAACTTACATTTCTTAGAAGAAAAAATAGTGGGGTGATTAGACTATAGGGTAATTCATAAATTCTTATGAAGACAGTGAGAGAAGTGTTACTCTTCTAGAAATTTTGATCAAGAGGGCCTTCCTTGTTCTAGTACAATTTAAGCAGCCTCCTCCATTCGGGTATGTGGAGTAAGTCAAAGGAATAGTGGGGTGAAAGGGAGAGTGCCTGGAATGTCCCACAGTTCCAGCGCTGCTGGGAACAGAGCAAGGGCTGGAGAGCAGAAGGCAATGAGCTAAGAAAAGTAACAGGACTCAGATCATATTGGTCCTAATAGTCCACATAAGGATCTATTATGAAATGAGAAGTCACTGAAAGTCATTGATTAGAGAGCAACTTCATTTGACTTGCAAATAAAATTACTTCAGTTGCAGTGTTGAGTACAAAGTATAAGAGCTCAGAGACAAGTATGAGACTTTAATAATGATACAAGTAAAATACCTTTTTATTTCACTCATTAAAAAAGAATATTTAATATGATTAATATAAGAAAGATGGTTAGGAATGAAGGCTAAATACTCAGAGGAAAAAAGAAAAACTAGCTAAATTTTAGTACAAAAAAACCTTAGGTAATTCTAAGGCAAGAAAGTTATTTTACATAAAAAAACTAAACAGAGTTTCTAACTGATTGGGCAAGAGAAAAAATATTAAGATTAAATTTTTTAATATAAGAATTATAACATAAATATTTGTAAAGAATTCAATGTCTATCTTTGAAGATGTGTAATCATAAATGTTCACCAATAGGCGAAAATATAAATACCAGGAGTTGCAAAATGTTCCTTCAGGACTAATGTGGAAGAGAAAGTTATCAGGAGCTGTGGGAACATTATTTATTTATTTATTTGTTTGTTTGTCTGTCTGTTGTTTGTTTATTTCAGGCAAGGCAACCCTTGGTTGACCTCACAGATTGCAAGGACCTTGTCCGTTTACAATCCCTTATTTTTTTATTTTTTATGCCTACAGCACCTGGTCTTCCTTGGTGGTCTCCCCTCCAAGTAGTAACCAGTCTTGACCCAGCTCAGCTTCTGAAATCAGATGGGATCCGGCTTGACCAGGGTAGCATGGCCATAAACCATTAAGTTTGTTAATCATTTTATTTCCCCATGCTATCAATTCCCTCCATACCTCTATAGTTCATACTCAATTAGCCTGGGTTCATGGCAGGCTCTCTCACAGCTAGTTTCACAGGTACCCTTGATTTCCATTCACTCCTGCCTGGCAGGCATCGTCTCCTTTATTCCTAATCCTGACCCACTCCAGACACACCTGCAACCTATCAACTTTATATCTTCCTGTTTTAAGCCAACCTATTTATAAATTCTCTTGTTTCCACCCTTCTCTTGCCAGTCATCCTGTCACTCATAATTTTTTCTTCTCTTTCTGAGTTATTATACTGGCTCAAATGTCTCCCATAGGACTAACCAGGACAATGCTACTTTGAGCTTATGTATTGTTTAATTACCAACTTTTCTTTCTCCATTCTCATGTAAACTTGAGTTGTCTTCATTTGTTTGTCTCCTCATTCACACCTCCAACTTATTTCTCAATGAACTAGAATCTGGTTCCATCTTTAACATTCTCTTGAGTTATCAGTAACATCCCCTTGGACATTGTGTTAGTCTGTTATTGAAAATTCTGCTGATTTGACCCTGATGACACTACTCAAAAACTTGTAATAATTGTCTTAGGTAATATTGTACTCTCAGTGTTATTCTCTTATCTCATCAAAACTTTCTCTTTCTCTTGTTGCATCCTCTTGCTTTACTCATCACTTACAAGTTGTTTTCTCTCATAGTACTTGTTCTCTGCTATTGTCACTCTAAAATCTTCCATCATTGATCTTAACCACCCTCATGTTTCTGATGAAACCAATTTACTTATTTTCTATAGATACATATCTATATTAGATATTAATTCAAACATTTAGCCACTTGTTTACAACTTCTGGGGCATTCCCACCCCAGGCTTCAGTTTTCTTCCTCTTTGTTCCCATAATATTCTGTAGGTATTGCTCTCAATTCACTGTCATATTTTTTTCTAATCCTGAATACGTTAAAGTGTATATCCTTTGCAAAATTGGTGAACCATTTGAAAACAGGAGGTGCTTCTGTCATCTTTATATTTGTAATATCTTATAGAGAATTTGTAATATAGGTACTATTCAAACATATGAATTCATGTTGAAATGATAATTTTTACATGAATTTTCAAACCAGATATAGCATAGAACTTAAGTTGTTTTTTTTTTTAATTATTATGAAAGCACAATACTTTAACTAGATTCAAATCTAACAATTATAGCTTAAGCTGCAAGGAAAAGAATTTCCAATCCCTTTTCTCTCCAGAGAAGTCTCCTTATCCTGGAATTCTGGTGAGCAGCATGGAAATCTTTGTTACAGATATTTGTTTCACTAATTTCTATTAGTTTTGGTGTTTTTAGAGAATCTTTTTAATGCAAAAATATTTATCTTTTCATTAGAGACATAAAAACCAATTTGGATGATCAAAGTGAGAATTTAGGATAATTTTAATAACTATTAATGTACTTACAGTAGATTGAACCATTCAATTCATTTTCACATTTGTTATGCTATTTAATACCTACAAAATTTATTACAACATATGTTTGAATATTTAAACTATATCAAAAGATAAATTTATAAAACAAAATCATTAAAATGATTGATTATATCAGTGGTTTCTAACCAACATGATAAGCTAAGTATTTACATTTTAAAACATTTTTTTCTTTTCCATGATACACAGCATATTTAACACATTTAAGATCTTGTTCTCCTCCAGTGTCTAGTACATTATTTTATTATTTCTTCACCTGTGTTTGCTCTATGATCCCTACTAATAATGTATGGTGACAATATCTTTTTTGCTTCATAAAAAAAGAAGTCTTTAATTTAATTTTAATTTTAGTTCTTTATTTTCTGGTTACAAAAAAATTGTGTATTATAGTCTATTAAAAGGGAAAAAATCAAAAATAAGGGGCTAGACAAAAGCTTTATGTAAAGTAATCTCTATTACTATTCTGAGGTGTATATTTACACTCATTTTTATGCACAAAAATACAAACTTTATTTAATCTTTATAAATAAATATGCTTTATTTTTACAAAGTGTAATGATGGTATGTCTCTTGTTTTATAATCTTAAATGTATCAGTATATTAAGATCAAATTTTAGTAAATATTTTTATGGAACATAATGACAACAAATGACTGCAAATATGTTGCTTTTATAATAATAAACAATGCTTTATAAATGTTTTAATGCATATGTCTTTGTGTGTACCTCATTTTTCATTCTTCATATCCATTACTAGATGATATATTATTAAGTAGATAGTAATAAGCATTGTAAAACTGTTAATACTGTCCCAGTCAGGGTCTCACTAGGAAAATAGGGAAAAGAATAAAATGAGTTAAGGGTAAACTTCCAGTGAATATACATATGTCATTTTGTACATATGCACTTAAAGTGTATGTTTTCGGGTGTGCGAATGTTTTCTCTAAATTCTTGAATCTCACTTTTCGAATAGTATTTATAACTTTGAGTTACATTAGCATTTGCTAATATGAGCCCCTTGTAGGAAGGGGTTGTGTTTTTAGTTTGGGATTCATTGCCTAACAGTGCTTGGCACATCATAAGCATTAATAATGAAAAGAATGTCTGAATTAATAGAGGTAATGTAAACCAAATACTAAAATGATTGTAATAATAATAGCAACAATAATAGCTTTGCCACGTATTTTTGGCATATATTTTTGTAGCATAGAGACTTCTAAAATTCTGTAACAAATTATAGCTGTATATATAAAGTGGTTCCAGTCCTCCCTAGTAGTTAAGTATACTTAAGTTGTTAAAATATACTTAACCTTAATGATATATTTTTCTAACTTTAGATTCTCATCAGGAATTTAAATAGAAACTTTATTTTTCTTTCTAAGAGATGATATTTTTTTTCTATGTGTAGTCTATATTTGACACTTTGTTTAAAAAGTATAATATACCATTATAATTTTTATTTGTCATCCGGTGTATACTTACTCCAATTGTTTTAGATAGATTATACTTCTAAACAGTACTTTCCTCCACTTTGGAAGAATGTCACTACTCTCTGAGTCATTCTAATTTAGATTTCATCTCATTTGTGACTGATGTGAGACAAGTCCTTTCTCTCTATAGAAATATTTTCATTTCTAATTCTCATTATAGAATTAGTGTGATTTTACTTCAAAAGTGATTTTTGGTATTGCAGCGAATAATATGGAGTATAGCTTTTGTTCTTCTACCTATTTTTCTCTTTCAATGTTCAAATCAAATTCCAGGTCCTGCACTAAAAATGCCCACGATCATATTTATATCTCTCTTATTTGTATACATTTGGAAGTAGTAATTTGTGCATGAGTAGAAATTTAGGATATGTTGTTATGCATATTATTTGTTTTATGAATAAACTTCTTGTGGTCAAAAGTTTAATTTGATTGCCTGTACAGAAATGATTAACCTAGCAGGTCAGAGTCAGCTGTCTTTAGAAGAACTTGCTTGTGAGTTTGGCCCCTGGCTAGCTCAGGGAATTTGGCACTTGACCCATCATTCCTTACTGATAAAAAGTGTCTCATTGTGCATAGATGGTTTGTATAAACATCATGATTTATGGTGCATACCTGCTTTCATTCTAAGAGTCTAGAATTTAAGTTCATAGTAGGCAGGGGTTGCCAATGTTATCAGTCCCCATACAAAACTTAGGTACTGATTTGCTACTGGACTTTCTTGGCAAGAACCATTGCATATGCTGCTGCATTTTTATTGCTGATAAAGAAACATGCTCAAATGTGCTTCTTCACAGGAGAGAATAAGGAAGCACGTGCATAGATTTCTCCAGACTGTTTCTCTTTCCCTTGCTGCTCATATTGTGTATTCTTTCATGTAATAAGCCTTAACCATGAGTACAATTGTATGCTGAGTCCTGTAAGTCATCCTGACAAATCTCCAAGTTATGGGGACCCCCAATATACCTAATTATAAGCTACTAGGTCAGTCTGTTACTTATAAATACTATAAGAAAACATGAGATTCCTGGGTCAAAGACAAAAGATATTCTTACTAATACCATAGAAGACAGCATGAGTATCATGCTTTTGTCAGTTCCTCTTGACCTTCAGGTTTAACGGGCTGATGCAGAGATCTTGGGTGGCTGCTGCATGCAGTGGGTTGCACCTGAGGATTGCTCTATCTTGGAGAATCCACCTCTTTTATAGCCTTCCTTCTTTTGGTGTTGGAGAAACAAATGACCTCATCTTTCAAGGTTGCTCACTGAAAATACACCTTGAGAAATGGCCTGGGTAAAAAGTGGCAAGGACCTTGAGTTCTTGGAATATATAGCAAGAATACCTGAGATGCTCAGAACCCATGAAATATCACTTCATCCAATAGTATCCCTGTGTATCTTAACTAAAAACAGTAAATATGTTTTTGGATTTCTTTTATGTTATCAGTAAATGTATAGTGTTGAATACTAAATAAAAAATCAACAGCCCTTGTATTAGTTTCCTGTGGCTGCTGTAGTAACAAATTATCATGAATTTGGTGGCTTGAAACAACAAATATGTATTATCTCTTTCTTCTGGAAGCCTGAAGTCCTATATCAGTATCACTGGACCAAAATGAAGATGTAGACACTTTTGAACTCCCTCTGGAAGCTCTAGGGGATAATTCATCCCTTACCTCTCCAGCTTCTAGTGACTGCCATCATCTCTTGGTTGTGCTCATATCATCAAATCTTCGCACCTATGGTGACATTGCTTTTTCCTCTTGTACCTGTATAGTGAAATCTCCTTCTTTTCCTCTCTTATAAAAGATACATTTAGGGATTGCAGTTAGGACACATCCTGATAATCCAGGAAATCACCTCACCTCAAATTCCTTTAATTTAAATCACCAAAATCCTGTTTTTTTTTTTTTTTTTTTTTTTTTTTAATGTAAGAAAATGTCACAGGTTTCAGGGATTAGGACATGAATATCTTTCAGGGGCTATAGTTATATTATATTATAAAGTTATATTATAAAGATAATTATAATTGGATCATTAGATAATAGAGAAAAAAATCATTCAGTACAGGCTGTAAATAGGAAGTAAATGTTTTTTCTACCTCATTAATATGTTGTCAGATGTACTTAACCACAAATACATATTTTTTAAAAAAGAGATATATATATATAAATTTGCTAGAAAGCAAAAGTACTTTTTTGTACTTATAATAAAATTAGTAGTTTACTTTTATAGGGACTTGAAAATAAAATTTCTGAAAACAAATATTTTTGTGGACTTACATAGAATTTGGAATGCTGCTTAATGTTGTGACCAGAATAACCAGACTCAACCTGAGTGATTTGCTATTAGAGGCAGTTTAATAGCCGGCGGCTGTTCTTCCAAAGGAGTAGCCTCGACCCATTTCAGGTCCACAGTTTTATACCCAAAAATCCATTAATTACTATATCCCAATCACAATGGATCTATACATCATCTACTCATTACCCGTCACCAAATGGTCTGATATGATGCGTAAGCGGGGGCACAGAAGCAGAAAGCGGAACGTTAAAAGGTCAGATTCTCATACCATGTTTCCATAAATTCCTCCTACTCTTGCTTGTGGGAACAGAGTTAACAATAGCCTACCGATGTAATCGCCAGGTATTCAATCAGGAAATGTGGCTGCTGTGGCGGTTGGCATAGAGGCTTCTAGTCCTAACCCTTTCTTTCATCTTTCTAGGGGCACATCATCACAGTTAAGATAATCAATATTATTCTTTTTTTCTTATTATATGTCAAAAAACAATAAATAGCACATTTTTTTCTAACATGTAGTCTGGGAAAATGTTGCTTTGATAGAATGTACTGGAAGGAAAAGAAAGAATACTTTATAGACTTTTGGTGGTTTACAACATTGCGATTTAGAGAATTTAATAAGTACTAGTCTTCTGAATACCTGTGTGTAGAATCTAGTAAGTTTTACTGCTACTGTGTAAAAGGTAAGGAATAAATGAGCACCAAAAAACACGTTTACACTCTAAGGGAAGATCTGTTCCCTTCCCTTTCTAGAGAACATGTCACACACATACAAGTGTTTTTAAGTCCAACAGACAGTTCTCAACACAAATTAGAGTTAGCAGTTTAGTTGAATTGAACCTCATAATTCTGATTTTCAGTTTCCTACATGGTTTTTCATACATCAATTGAAAACAACTCTTTTAAGCTATTTCTGACTGACTTACATTTCCAAATTGGCAAGAAATAAACTTTCTGTTTGTTGCTTCCTTTTTGGGAACTCATAATTTAATTTCCTTTAATGCAAACAAAAATTTAAATAAACCAGGTGTGGCTAGATCTTTGCACTTTAAGTGCTACACATTGGAGTCTGCTGATATACCTCCTTCCTTAGACAGAACTTTCCATAGGGTCAATATGGTGGGAGAGGGGCTCAAAAACAGATCTCAGTGAACTATGACCCTGGGGCCAAATTTGGCTCCACCTGTTTTTGTAAATAAGATTTGATTGTAATACTGACATGCTCACATTCATATATGGTGTGCAGTTGCTTTGATCTACAATGGCTGATTGGAGAAGTTACAGTAGAGACTATATGGCCTGCAGAACCTGTCTCTCTACTTAAGATAAATTGGCTGATCTCTGCACTAGAAGAATGAGAAGATACATAATCTATTTGTTAAATGTGAAGCAGATAAAGAAATGTGGAACTAGCTGAAATAAAGAATCAAACTGAAAAGACATTAAAGGACTAGAATACTAGGTTAAAATAATGTTAAATTAAAAAGAAATAATACAGTCATGAATTCATAATCTCAAATGTAACTAAACAAATAAAATAAAAGTTTGCTTGTTCCTTAACTTTATATAGATAACTGTAAATATAATGAGTCAATATGATATGGTTAACAAAATATATAAGATGACTTTATGAATCAATAGAAATTTCTAGATTAATAGAAATTAATGTTTTTATAGTAATAAATATAACTACCAATTATTTAATATGCACTATGTCATAAGCTTTTTAATATATATGTATACATTTGCATGTGTGTATATATGTATATTTGAATGTATGAATATGTATATTTGAATGTGTGAATGTCCATTAAATTAATTCCATGACAACCCATTTAGGTAGATATTATATCCACATCTTATATACAAGAAAATTGAAGTTCATAGAGTTTCTTGCTCAAGACCAAACAACTTATAAGCTTTAGAGGCAGAATTCATACCCAGGTTGTCTATCACCAATACCTTTATCCCATAACCTAGTATATTAGTCAGTTTGAGTTGTTATAAAAAAATATCAGACTAAGTGGCTTATATAGCAGACATTTATTTCTCACAGTTCTGGAGTCTGGGAAGTCCAAGATAAAAGCAGATTCAATGTCTGGTGAGAACCTTTTTCCTGGCTTGTAGACAGCCACCATCTTGCTGTATCCTCACGTAGCTGGCCAAGAGATTGATCTCTGGTCTTTTTCTTTTCTTATAAAGACACTAATCTCACCATGAGAACTACATCCTCATGACTGTATCTAACCCTAGTTATTACCCAAGGCCCCATCTCCTAATACCAGGCGATTAGAGGTTGGGATTTCAGCACATGAATTGGGGGTGGGGCACAAACATGCAGTTTATAAAACACAGAGAACAAAATATTTAGAGGGTCATAATAAATATATAAATATCTGACAAGCTTTAATATGTAAGAGAACATATATTTATTAGGAAGTGTTTCAGAAGTTAAATAATAAGAACAAATAAATATTTTTTTAAAACATGTTACTAATTGAAAGAACTATCATAAATGGAATAAGTTGAATCATTTGATTTCTAAACTCATAGTGAGTGAATTTCTCCAGGAATTTCTATATGATAAATTTTTAAAGAATGCTCTGATAAAGACTTTTGTATGAGGCAAAAATCTCAGACATGCTCTAACTAAACCTATGCAGTCAATGTTAGAAAAAAAGAGAAGTTAGGGAAATGTGGATCTGCTTTGGTATCTTGTTCTGATATCACTTTGCCATGTAGGAAGATGACTTGTCTAGGGCAGGATAGAGTCCAAGATTAGTTTAAGAGCACATTGTAAAGCACTCTACATCCCCCAGGAGTTTTAGCTAGCACCCTAGAGCACAGTTAGTGAATTATATTTTTGATCCCTCTGAATTTTTTTTTTTTCAATTAGGATTAAACTTGACAGCTATGGAAAGTTAAAAAATTTGATTCTGTAAAAGTTCAAAGTGGCAAGGAAGCATTAGCAGTGCAAGTTTCCCCATGATATTCTATCAATGTTACTTAAATTTCTTAAAGGATGATTCTTATTCTGTGGCCAATCTTGAGTCTCACTGCAAGACTTTCTATGCTCCAGCACAGAGAAAGCTATTTTTAAATGACTTATAAACCTTTGGCTATTTAACACACCAAGGGAATTACTAGGCCAAAGCACGAAATAAGAAAATATAAAGAGAGATGTTCACTGTAAATTTAACTAAACAAAAGTGTAAAATTCTGCCTTAAAATGATTAACTTTCACCTCCAAACAGCATAGTAGCTACAGAGATGCATATTTAAAAAATAGCAACATGCTTATGTATAGGCATACAAACTGTAATTTAATATTAATAATCTCAGTGGTTTATTTTAGTTAATTTGTAAAAGAACACATTTTCAGTCTTAACCTCCTGCTTAGATAAAAGTTATAGCTACTTAGTAAGTATAGCTCCATACTTATTTTTAATTAACAGAAAGATCTATTCTAAGGGTATTTGGTCTCTTAGAAATCAGTCTACATTTCTAGTATCTCAATGATAATGGTGGCAAATCTTGGTTCTGAAGCAAATACATTCATATAAGGCAAGTTTCTTCACCAGAGATCTTTAAATTCCATGTGTAAAGGATATGCCTTTAAGTATAAGAAACTTTTGGTGATACATAAGAAAGGTAAGATTAAAAATGCAAAACTCCAGTCCAGCTAAAAACAAAATAAGTAAACACTGAAATGCAAACATTACAAAAAAGATGGCTTTATTCACCTTATTCCCCAGTGTATTCTTGGTTCTTATGAGAGTAGAATGCGTATAAAAGGCATTTGGTAACTGCTGAAGTGAACAAATAAATGAATAACCAAAGGTTATAGAAAATACCCTTTGATTTCCTTCACAGAATTGTTTATTTAGAGAAACGAAGCAGACCTCAGAAATAATAACACTGTATAATTGTCATTTTACAGGGCAATGATATTGAAAATGATAGTAAAAATGATATATAGGACATTTTCTCAAAAGAAAAAATAAAAAAGGTCCATCTAAATTGAAATGCTATTAATTTATTGGCCCTAATTCAGGTTAAGTAGAATAATTTGATATTAGCTACATATCTGAAGAAGTTTCTGTCAGATTTTAGAAGATAATTTTAGAGACTGTTTTATACTAGTATTCCCAAATTCGCCTATAGTAAAATAAAATGAAAAAAAATAAAAGTAAAAGAAAAATTATTTTTCCTCGGAAATCTTTGAACTTTTGCTTTGTTACCTATTCTTTATAAAGCCAGCATTATTAAATTATGATTTGTTATAGAAATGGTGGATTTAAGATGCACCTAAATAATATTGCTAGGGAGGGGAAAAATAGCATAGATGATAGAGGCTCTATTCATTCCTCTGGTGCCCAAATCAAAGTTGTGAGGGAAACAAGGAGCAAACAGCAAAGAAAATCACCTGGGATCTAGATGAACAAGCCATACACCTAGGAAGAAATCCAAGAAAGCACTCAACAATAGCAGAAGATAGATAGGATGGGGCAAGGACATGGGTCTTCCTGGCCTCAAGCAACTGAATGAGACTGAGGCTGTGGCAGTGGCAGAAGCCTCTTAAAGGGGCCGCGTCTGAGCAGATTTTCACAGTGATGGACCAGCTCGCTCTGAGCACCAGTGCCAGTTCAGCTGCATGCAGGTGGCACCATGGACTTACAGAAGTGCCAGTGGTAGCCATTGTTTCCTGTTGAGCTCTCCCCTGTCCCAGTGTGTGGACACAGCACCACCATAGCAAACGTCATCAAACTGGATAATAGAGGTTGCTCTGCCCAGAGGATTCCCTGAAACCCTGCCTCTCCCAACTCGCGGCTCCGCCCAAGCCACATCCTGGTATAACCTCAGTGAGTCAGGTGCTTCTTGCTGAGCAGCACCAGACCCACACTGGAGGCAGCTGGCCTCAGTTTCTGGTGTGGCCTTTTGAGGCAACTATAAGCACAGCATCTGTGGATTGCTTGCTACTGAATCTTAACAGGTGGCCCCAGAGGGCAGAGGCTTGGCTAAGTTTGGCCTGCAGCTGAACCCCTCTCAGGACTGTGCCACTGGACACCTACTTCACAAATCCACACTAATAAGACCGGAGACTTAGGAGCTTTGCTTAGTACATAGAAACAGACACGGAAGGCAGCCAAAATGGGAAGACAAAGAAGCAGAAACCATATGAGAGAACAGAACAGAGATCCAGATATAATGGAGTCAAGTAATCTAACAGATGCAGAGTTCAAAAACTGGTTATAAAGATGCTCAATGAACTTTTGGGAAGTGTAATAATTCAGTGAGAATTCAACAAAGAGATAAAAAACATAAAAATGGAAATGGAAATTATAAAAGGGAACCAGTCTGAAATGAAGAACACATTATCTGAGATGAGAAGTATATTAAATGGAATAAACAAAGGAATAAACAAAGTGAATAAAGAAGAGGATCAAATGCCATCTAGAGGATAGGAAAGCCAAGGACACTCAATCAGAATGGCAAGAAAAAGATGCCAAGACTATAAAAATAATTTAAGGAGTATATGGACACTATTAAGGTCAATATCCATCTGATCGGTATACCTGAAGAAAACAAGATGTTGAACAGCTATTTGAAGAAATAATGATGGAAAACTTCCCTAACCTGGTGAAGGAAATGGACATAAAACCAGGAAGCTCAGAGAACCCAAAAACCAGGGATCAAAGAGGCAACCAAACACATCATAATTAAAATGCCAAAGATTAAATACAAAAGAAAACTCAAAACAGCAAGAAAAAGCAGATAGTTACCTACAAGGGAACACCCATAAGATTGGCAGTTGATTTCTCAAAAGAAACTATTCAGGACAGAAGGCTTGGCACAAAATATTCAATGTGATGAAGACCCAGGATTTACAACCAAGACTACTTTATCCCAAAGCTATCATTTAGAGTGAAGGACAGATAAAGAACTTCCCAGACAAAAATAAGCTAAAGGAATTTATCACCACCAGCCAGGATTACAGGAATGTTGGAGGGACTTCTTTAAGAAGAAAAAAACATGTATCATAAACAGGAATAAAGAATGGTAACAATACGTTCCTATCAATAAGTACCTCATATGGAAAAGAATTAAGTGCTCCAACCAAAAGATAGATGAATGGATAAGAAAACAAGACCCCTGCAGATGATACCTACAAGAGACTAACTTCAGATTAAAAGACACACACAGCCTAAAAGTAAGGGGACAGAAAAAGATATTGCCCTGATGAACCTAGAAGGTATTAAAGTCAGAAAGAGAAAGAGAAAGACTATATGATTTCACTTATATGAAGAACCTAAGGAATAAAAAGAACAAACCAATCAAAAAAAACTCAGAAATATAGTGAACAATTTGGTGACAGAAAAATGGTGGGTGTTGGGGGATTGGGAGAATGGAGAAAAGGGTTAAAAAAGTACAAATTAGTAGTTAACAGTTGGGCACGGGGATGAACGGGGCATAGGGAATGCAGTTAGCATTAATATGTTGGGTAGGAGGAAGGTCAGGGGAGGGAGGGAACGATTGAGGGGATCATTTTATGAACCAATGTACTGTATACTTGAAACTAAAATTAATAATAATAATAAAATAATAATAAATACTGTTAAATTTTGGAGGTTCTGAGTCTCCATAAAGGAGATCTTATTGAGAAGTAAAATTTTGAAATAACACAATATAGAATGCTAAAAACTAGTTTACTCCTAGCTGAGAATAACATTATGTGTTCAAAACAAAATACAGTATATTAATGGAATTTTCATTAATTCTAGATGAATTTTGTTTAGTGGCTATAAGAAAGATGTAAACTGAAGGTTGGGAGTACCTCCAATCCAACCATGAAAGTATATTGCTTTTCCAGGAATCAGAATGAGTTGAAGTAAATAGTCAAAAATTGGATCTTAAAAGTGAATGCCTAGTAGCAACAACAAAAATGTACCAGTTGATTTGGCCTAGTCTTGGAGCTGTTTTCTGAATAGGCAAAAAAAGTGGAAATAATTAGTAATAAAATAATTGTACCAGAAGAAGCACAGGTACTTAAGACTGTAATTCCAGACTGTCTGCTAGAGTTCAATTTGCTTAAGTATACCCTAGTCAAGACAATGTGAGCAGTGTTGCCCTGATAATTCATTAACTCATTTTACATATTTTTCTTTTTCTTTTAAAATGGATTAAATTTCACAAGAAGCTGTAAAAATAGTAGTGTTCCCACCAAGATATATTTAGAAAAAAATATTTATACAACCATAATACCTTGTCATGAATAGAAAATTGACACTAGTAAAATACTATTAACTAAAATACAGAAGTTATTCTGATTTCACCAGGTTTTACATGCAATCCTTTGTGTGCGTGTATGTGTGTAGTTCTATAAAAGTTTATCACAACTAGAGATTAAACATCACCACAATCAGGACCAGAACTGTTCCAACACCACAAAGAAATTGCCTTGTGTTACTCCTTAATACTCACACTGTTCCTCATCCCTATGAGGAAAACCACTTATTTTTTCTCTATCCTTATTATTTTGTCACTTGAATATTATATGAATGGAATCTTATAGTATGTGACTGAAATAGTTTTGTTCTTTTTTTTCAATCAGCACAATGTCCTTGAGATCCATTCAAGTTGTTGCATGTATAAAAAGTTCACTTCTTTTTGTTGTGAGTAGTATTATCCTACATTAATATATTACAGTTTATATATCTACCAAGTAGAAAAACATTTGGGTTATTTCAAGATTGTAGCTATTATGAACATTCACTTATTACAGTTATTCATTTTCAACCCTAAAAGAAACTGCCTACTAGCAATGTATGAAGAGTTATAGCTGCTCTGCATGCTTCGCAGTCAATACTTATCTATTGAGAACTAACTATATGAAAGACACAATACTGGTATCCAAAATATTGAACAATTGCATATAGCTTGCCTTTACAGCTTTGTAAGAGACACAGACTTTATCAAATAGAACAGCTTGTTAAGTGGGTAATGTATAAATATCCCTCTTTTTCAAGGTCATAAAAATTATTGTTCCAACATGTAATACAATTAATAGCAGACTATTGAGTACAATTGATACAAAATTAATAATGATTAGAAAGCACTGATTAAGTATAATTTCCACATTTCACAAATGACAAAACAGAACCTCAGATTAGAATCCTAGGTCTCTTGTTACTTTTATAATTTCCCACTATATTACAAGGCCTAATGAATAATTTTGTCATTTCATAAGTGTTATACTTAAAAATATTTCCAAGCTTTAAGAAAATCTGGTATTATATAAATGCCACTTTCCATTGACAAGAAAGGGTTAGAATGAGTTAAAATTAAAATTAACATTCACTAAATGAAATCAATTAAGAAAATATATGGCATTTTGAACATCTTCTTTGAAATACAAACATTATTAAAATATTAAGTGTGAGTAGCAATTTGAAAAATCAAATTATAGGCTTAACACAAGCTTTCCTTTTCTTAGTTGTGAAAAATAAATAAGAATTAAATATGGTCTATTAGTTGGCAGTTTATGAAAACTGTTTCAGGGAGACTATGGTCCCTAGATTCACATTTATCTTTCATACACTTTATATTCCAGTTTTAAATGAGGTATTTCACTATTTTATTGGTATTTGGTTTTAATATTTTAATGATTAGTGGGCAAGTGAAAGAATTTCCTCCAATTGAAATTAGTCTGTGTTCTCAATAATTAATGCAAATAGAAATGAGACAGCTACCTTTCTTAGACAGAAGTAGTTGATTGTAACTGGGTCATTGTTTGAAAACACTTGTATTGGATCCTGACAATGGAAACACTATTAACTTTATTTTTTTCTAAAGCTAGACATGTTGATACCACACATTTTATGGAAAAAAAATATAGATGGCAAGAATGACTAGACCTAGACTAAATTATAGCATACACTAAAAAATATCTATATCGAAATAATGTGGTGCTAGTACATGAAGAGACAGAGAGAACAATCAAATTTAATAGAAAATACAGAAATAAAACCAAATATATGAAGACGTTTAGTATACTAAATGTTGTTATACAAATACTTTAGGCAAAAAGGATCTGTTTAAATGGTCCTGGTGGAGCTTGTTTGCCATTTAGGAAAATATAACATTAATTTTATTTCTTACACATATGCAAGAATTAACTATAAAAATCAGAAATCTAAATGTAAAACAAAAAACCTATCCAAGTAGCAGGAAAAAAAATTAAGTGAAAATTTCTATAACCTGGATGTGAAGAAAGCTTTATAATCAGAACTTGGAATCTGATGCAATAAAAAATAATTGAGAAACTGGCCCACATAGAAATTTTAAAATACTTTGCATGGCAAACTAAACCAAACAAAAACAAAAATAAAATAACCATAAACCAAGCCAAAATATATACATAAAAAGAAGGGCCTTTTTTAAATTAAGAAATTTCCAAAAATTTCTTTCAAAATAGGCAAAAGATTAGAAAATGTGTTGCATAAAGGATATTAAGACAGCTTTAAATATGAGAATATAGTTATATTTAACTTTATATATAGGTTAGAGTTACATAAATTAAAATATTTAGATACAATTTCTCACATGATAACTTAGCAAAAATTTAGAAACTTGACAATTGACCATATTGATGAAGCTGTGAAAACACTTTTACATATTGTGTGTGGGAAATTCAAAATGGCACAACTCATCTGGAAGGGAATTTGGCAATTTTTAGTAGAATTACCTGTGCATTTGTTCGTTGGCCCAGCCATCTCACATCTATGAATTTACCATGAAGACACAGTTTTGATACTACAAAAATATATATTCACAAGATTATTTGTTGTAATATTATTTGTAACTGCAAAAAAATAAATTATGTAAATACCCAGGCATAAGAAATTGATTGAATTAACTATGACATATAAGCACACTGGAATTCTATACAGGTATGTAAAAAGATACAGGTGTACATAAGTTGATATGGAGTAATTTCCAGACTATAATGCAAAGTTTAAAAAAAGCAAATAACAAAAGAGTCCAGAATATATATAGCATTTTCTTTCCATAGACGACTGAAGGGGGAAATCAGAAAATATCCAAATATTTGCTATTACAATAAGAAACATAACAAAGATATATAAAAGAACAATTATATTGATTATCCACAGTGTGAAGAGAAAAGAGTGAAAATGTAAAAAAGTAACATCTCATTGGGCACAGTATTTCTATAGTTTGAAATTTTTAAATTATATTAATGTTTTATATATTCAAAATAAAATTTTTAAAAGGATAGAAAAATAAAATTCTTACTGAATGCAATCATAAATAAACCAACTGTATATCTAGGAATAAAAACTCCACTAAAGGAAAAAAATGTAACAAAAACAATAACCCAGTTAAATTTATAATGCAGATTCTTGACCAAGTATCATCAAACTAAAAAAGAAAAAAAAGAAAGGGAACTCCAAACATATCTCGGGATTTTCTTTAATAGGTGTTTTTTATTTTTAATGGGTTTAACAATTGTGATTATTTGTGTATGTTATAATATTGAGCAAAAGAATAAATATGTTGATATTGTTGGGATCCATTTTTCTCTCTGTGAAAGAAAGAAATACATATGTGGATTGGGAAAGGAAAATAAATACCTTTTGAGAATATCTATCTATCTATCTATCTATCTATCTATCTATCTATCTATCTATCCATCTCCCACCCCACCCTTACCAGTTCAGTCCTTTAAAGGGCCTTAAAATAATGACATTCCATTAGCAATGAAAAGACAGATATCGAGAAAAGCAGATCTTTTTTTCTAAATACCGTTCCCTACTCAAAGACATCAGGGATCTTGGAGAAATAGCTAATTCCAGGGCTCACACAAATAAGATTAAGAAGAACCTAGAATTTTTTGTGTGTATGTGCCAAATCTGGAAAATTTTAATCTCAAATTAAATAAGGACAGTAATAAATTATAATATAGTCAATAAAATAAGAACCCATGAGTGCATACTATCAAAAATATGTAAACAGATAAATTAAGAATAGAAAAAAGTCTTCCTTACAATTGACTATAAATATAGGACAATAAATATAGATATAGAAAGACAATAGAGACAATTGAGTTAGAAATTTACTATCTTGCACCATCACAGTAAAGAGTAATGCAGGCAAAAATAAGTAATTGCTTCATTTAGAGGTGAAAAATTTAATGAATAATAAGACATTTACATAGCCTCAAATTATCACCCTCAAAACAAAATATTAATTACAAAAGAGAAAATAGTAACTTTATAGTAAAAGCCAACACCTTAATGAAGTGATCAAATTATCATTTTTAATAAACATCTTGTGTGTCTAGACATCCTACCCTGAGAAGGACATAGCATAACCATAGTTATCCAGGACATAGTTATCAGTTGCAAAATGCATAACCTGAATCTAGCATGAAAAACCAGCAAAACCAATATAAAGATGACATATTTTACTAACAAACAAACAATCAAACAAACAAATAATAAAGCAGTGTCCTGGAAGACAAAATAATGATTTAAAAATTTTAGATTTATTCTTTCAACATTAAAGGAAATTTAAGATATGTATCAAATAAATGCATACACAATATGGATATGATCCTATAGTGATAAAAATAACTAGAAAGGATATCATTGGAACAGTTGAAGAAAATAGAACGTGAAATGTAAATAAAAAATGTAATAATGTTGAATTTCACAAATTTGATCATTTTATCATGGTTATACAAGAGAAGTTCTTTGTTCATATTGAAATAATATTAAAGTATTTAGTGGTAAATGGGAAAAGATGTATACAACCTAATTACAAATTGTTAAGAAAGATATGATATACTAAACATAAGGCAAATGCAACAAAATGTTAAAAATTGGTGAATCTGGTAAATAAAAGTATTTGACATGCTTGGTTATTTTTGATTGAGTTGAACATTTTTGGATAAAATAACTATACCTACACGATTCTTGAAAATTTTACTTTATATTAGAGGGTTAGATTTTCTTTGACAGCACATATCAGCAGTGACTCAAGCCTTCTCAGTGTCGATTGTGTTGCATGCTGATTTTAAGCTCGTAGGGAATTCTGTATCATCTGTAGTTACTTTTACATTGCAGTCCTTACTCTTAAAGTATGTTCCTTCTACCTAAGAAGTGGCATTACTTCTATGGTATGGTCTTTCTGGATTCAACAGAAAATTTGAAGTGTTTAAGATGCTTCCAACTTTCTAGGGCTTAACCTTCAACTTCTGTCTTCCCAAAACTAAGTTACCATGAAATTTCTGCTTATTTCTTTTGCTTTTAGTTACCTATTATGGTTGGGCCTTAGTTTTAGTTTTACTTTTTGTTTATTTCATTTTTTTTGTGGAGTCTCATCTTTCACATGCAAGAACTAGGAACTGACCAACAATTTGAGGGAGAATTTGTCTGCAGATTTTTAAATTCACTCTTGTAGTTCTCTCATTTCAAGGATTTTGCTTCTAAAGTCTCATCCAATTTGGCAGCTTTGACTCCTGCCATTGTCTTTCAGTCCAGCGAGACTGTTACTTTCTGTTTGGGTTCTGCTCCACTGTACAGTGAATTGGAAAATGTCTTAAAAGAAAAGACTTGGTGAATGTAGAACTCATTTTGCTTTCATTTTCTCTAAGGTTATAGATTCTTAAATTCTGCCTGAATTGGTTTCTCTCCAATGCTTTCAAAGAATTGTTTTACATATTTTGTTGAGAATTTATAATTTTTTATGAGAGGATTTATTTGAGACAAGTTATATTGTTTTCAGAACTAAAATTATGAAAATTATTATTTGAGTACACATTTATTATCATTTTTTGATAGAGATTTATTCATTGTACAGAAGTAATAACTAGCAGAAGTATCATTTAAATGTGGATCTTTTAATAAGTCCATTCAGCTTTTAGTTGTAACTCAAGTGCTATAGATATTTTTCATGCAAAGTTCTTACAATATATAGAATCAACTATATAGAAATGCATTAGAATCTATGTTGTGTTAGGCTTGTTAATCTTCATGTATACTACATAGATTGTGTTGTTTATATATTTTTTCTTCCAAATACAGTAGAGCTCAGTGTACATAAAATACATTTTCAAGTATTCTATTTTAAGGCGTTACTATGTTTGTGAAGATGTCTTTATTAGACATGACTGATGCTCTCACTCATGAGAAGATCTAGGGCAGAAGAGAATTTAATTGTTAACTCAATATAGAAATTGCTAAGATGAATCATTAACTTTAATGAATAACATTTTTTTCTTTCCTTTTTAAATATTTTATCCACTCATGTAATAAGTAATAGTCATAATAAAACTATAAAAGTGATAATAATGATTTGGATGCTTGTATAATTTTACACTTTCAGAAGGGCTAAAGCATATTCCATTTATGATCAGTTGTTTAAATTATATTTCTTAAAGTACCATTTGGTGTTTTAAAAAAGAAAATGTATTTTGGGAAAATTTCATCCTAAAAATAAATCTGCCTCAATTAGAAAGCTTGAGTCCTCATTCTCCTGCTCATTTAGCTTAATGAATGCCATTAGCATGGGCTGTTGATCATAATGGATAAGAAATGAGTTGCTTTTTCTCTCCCTTATGTTTTCTACCCCAGGAAAAAAAATCCTCCATACAGGTTGGGTTTTTATAAGCTTAGTTCTTTCTCATCAGAAGATAAGAATGGGGAAACAAAAATTTTATTTGAAGTTAACTTTGATAAGAACATGGCCAAATTTAAATTTTTGCTTTACATCTTATTAGCTATAGAAATTGAAGCACATTGAAGAGAGTATATGATGATGCTTTATATAAGAATTTGGAATTAAAAATGTTTATATGATGTATTAAATAATATTTATAATATGACTATAGCAATATATAGCTCATTATTTGCTCTGCCAAAGTTATATATATACATATCCATATACATATATATGTATGATATGCATATGTGAGTATGTGAGAGTATGTTATGTATGTTATGTATGTATATACAGCTACAAAGATACTTTAACTTCAAAGCTTAACTCCTCTTATTTTAAATAGGAATAAGTTCCCTTTAGGAAATAAAATAGTCTCTTTAGAGACAAGCTCTCTAATTCACCAATAATAAATGTTAAGGGAAATCAATCATTAATCCATGGCAATATGCTAATGGAAGAAGGCTGGAGAACACTGGCTCAATAGCCAAAGTTAAAATTTATGAACTTTTAAATGTTTTCCTTTTTACATCAGTTTGTTATAATAGTCTATTCTAAAGGAAACACTTGCTGATAGAAATTTAAGGCCTGGAAACTGGTATTACAGTAACACAGGAATGGAACATTTTTGTCTTGAAAAAGACTATCAAATCATAATGTATCTTTTATATAAAGAAAGAGTGGTCCAGAATTTTGATATTCAATTTTTCTAATGCAGAGGAATACTTTAAAAGATGATTCAGAAGTATCCTAGGTAGAGAACTGGAGAAATTGTCAACATGTAAACAATGTGAAGAAACCATAAGGGGTTTATAAATAATTTCTATCATGTAGAACCAAAACTGGAAAAGCAAACAAAAGAATATCATAAAAATGACGACAAGAAGACTTAAAAACAAAAATCTTGAGTAAATGTGAAGTCTGATTGTGGAAGAGTGAATGAGCAGAAGGGAGAGAGTATAGGAAGATGAAATAACAAAAATAGTAGAACATAACACAGGATAGAATTTACAAAGAGGAGGAATAAGTTGTAAGAAATAAAAAGGGGGAAAGGAGTAAAACGTAACATAAATAAAAAATTAGGGAAACAAGGAATCTTAGACTTTTATTTAGGCCCACCAAAGCTTTTTTTGAGTTTGGCAATAGCAAGATGCTGAGACATTTGCTGTCCCCTGAGTAACAGCTACAACCAGGACAGCTATTTTTCTCAAGTTATGAAACAAATATTCCAGCTGGAGAGATTATAAAAGTCTTGCTGACTGTCATTTTGAATCGTTTTGATCCTTAAGTAAGCACAGTTGAGATACTCTGCCTAAATCAAAAAGACGCATTCTCCTTAGGAATCTCCATTATAATCTATCTCTATAGCCCCTAGAGCCAATTTTTAGGATATTATGAACAATGGCATACAATTCTAGAACCATAGTGTATAGGTTCATAAACTAGCCTTTCTATTTACACCCTGTGTGATCTTTGATAAATACTCTAGACTGAATGTTTGTGTCCCCCTACAATTTATGTGTTAAGATTTTATCCTCAGTGTGATGGTAGCTGAAGGTGGGGCTTTTAGAAGGTGATTAGGTCATGAGGGTGAGTCTTTATAAAAGAGATTAATGTCCTTATTAAAGAGACCCCAGATTGCTCTTTTGCTCCTTCTGCCATGTAAAGACACAGCAAGAAGCAGGTCATCTTTGAACCAGAAAATAAGCTCCCGCCAGACACCAAATCTACTAGTGACTTAATCTTGGATTTCCCAGTCTCCAGAAATGTGAGAAATAAATTTCTATTGTTTACAAGCCACTCAGTCTGTGGTATTCTGTTATAGCATCCTAAACTGACTACCTAAACAATAGGTAATGACAACCCTTTGTGCCTTAGTGTCCTCACCCACAAAAAGGGTGTTTATAAATAAGTCTATGCCATAAGATTGAGATTTAAATGTGTTGAGTAACATAAAATGTTTAGAACAATGCATGCCATATATTAAGCACTATATGCTTATTAACGAAGAAATAAAAATTATGTGTGTTTATTAGAGATATTCTCTCATTCATTCAATAAATATGTATCAAGTATCTGCTATTTGCCAGATATGGTTCAGGCACCTCAGAATTTTTAGTTTAAAAAAATAGAGAAAAATTCTTACTTTCTTGAAAATGATATTCTCTGAGATGTATTCTAGTGAAAATATTCCACGTATAATAATAATGATATATCTTGTTTGACTTTATTCTAAACTCTGGTTACATTATCAACCCTGACAAGTAGATCCTATTCTTATCCCCACTTCACAGATAAAGAAGCTGAGTTACAGAAATGTTACCTAAGATTTCCAATATCTATATGTTTCTGAACCCACCTTTTTTCCAATTTACTTACTTTTATTAATTGTTTCTTTATTCACCTACTCATTCCTTCACTTATGTATTCAATATATAGCTTTTACTATATTCTGGCAGACTCTGAATTCAAAGCCAGAGAGTCTGTCTCTAGAAACCCTTTATCAATTTGTTTGCTGCCTCAATAAACAATTTGGTAAAGCTAAAAACAATTTCATCCGTGTCAAGCTTATTATAGACTTTTAATTTCCATTTGACTTCCATTTAAGGGCATTTCTTATCTAATGATAGATTTTTAAATACTTTAATAAGTTGATATCACCTAAGCAGTTTTCTTCATTGTCTAACACGATATCAAAGCAGTGACAATACACTGTCAACTCTAGTTTCCAAATATTTCTTGAACACATCATTTCTTCCCAATTTCCCGCCCTATTGCCTTAGTTTATAAGGCTCTTAGTTAAGAGAGTATGTTTAAATTATATCAATTTTTTAACTAGTTTCACTCTCTCCATACTTCCTTATAGCAAAAGTATGTGTTCTATCATGTTAACTCATTTTTATAACCCTTGATGAACTTTCAGCATGTATCGAAACCAAGACTCCTTATATGAGTACGAAAATCCTTTTATTATTTTGCTCTCGCCTAGTTCTTTAAATGGCTCCTGGCTTGGAATGATATTGGCGTGATATTGGTTAATGATATTAATGCTATTGGTTCTTAGATATTTCTGGTATCAGTCATTCTTCAGAAAAAAAGAGGAATATATATATATGTATATATATATATATATACACACACACACATATATATGTTTAATAATACATATGTGTATATATTCTATTGGTTCTGTTCTGTTTCTAATAATGTTTCTAAGTACAGTCTTTCCTTCCATTTATCTACTTTTATTTATTATTTATTTGAGCCAATGAAATAGATCCCAGTCCCATTCTGAAGGTCAAAGAACCAGGAACACTGAGTGCAGGTGAAATTCAGTGTTCCAGCTCCACAGTGGGACAGCAAGGCAGAGAACCCTGACTTCCTCCACCCTTTTTTTTTCTATTCAGGCCTTCAAGGGATTAGATAATACCCACCCACACTTGAAAGGGCCATCTGCTTTGCTCAGTTTACCAATTCAAAGGCTAATCTCTTCCAGAAACACTTCACAGACACACCCAGAAATAATGTTCAGGACATCCTGTGATCCAGTCAAATTGATACATAAAATTAACTATCGCCTTACTTCTATAGAAAACCTTTCCAGATATATATCTCTATAAATCCCTCATCAAGAGTCAGTATTACCTTTTCTGGTCTATATCCACAACTTGCATTTTTTCCTATTTTGTCCTAATTACTAATTATTTAATATTTATTTGCTTAAACATATATCTCCTTTACTAGAATGAAGTCCTGTTAGGGCAAGTTTTGTATCTTACTCATTATTCTATTCTTAAGCACAATACTGCTAAAGACTACAGGGATATTGCGCCTTGCTTTATTGTGCTTCGCAGATATTGCATTTTCAGCAATGGCAGAAAGATTACAATTTACTGAAAGCTCAGATGATGGTTAGCATATTTTAGCAATAAAATATTTTTAATTAAGGTACATACATTTTTTTTAGACATACCCGCTATTGCACACTTAATAGGATAAACATAACTTTTATATGCACTGGGAAACCAAAAAAAATGTGTGTCTTGCTTTATTGTGATATTTACTTTATTGCAGTAGTCTAGAACTGAACACCAAATATCTTTGGAGGTATAGAATAAATAGCTACTTAGGAAAGTATGTGCAATACTATGTATTTTCATTTCTAGACCTTCACATCCTATGAGGAACCTGATCAGGAAAACCACTATGAGATTATAATTCGAGGGTTACACAGGTAATGAAAGAACTGAGACACGGAACAGAAAATCTGTGAGGTGACTCATAGATTAAGAAGCATAAAACCGTTACCACCCCAAGGCTTGTGTGATGAAAGGAAAAGGTAGTATCACCATAGTTCAGGGATCGGAGTCAGCTATGGAAAGCTGGAAGCATAGAGTGCCTTTCTGGAGGGAGATGGAGGCTTGGAAGAAAGTTTTGCAGAAGAGACCACTTAAGACAGACAGAGATGGAAGCACATATCATGGATTCTCCCTTGCACTCACTACCCTCCTGCCAGTGCCTGCCATTGACCAAACCCCACTGGAAACCAACTGATGTGGAGCCTAAGAAACATGATCTGCAGTAACTATCTTTCCTGTGATACACAGCAGGCACAGAAATTTTTAGAAATAGATTTGAGGACAGAGCTGTCCAGGAATGGAATTGTCTGAAGAATATGATTCCATTTGAATCTTAAAATTTAAAACTCATACAATAGGGTGTTTCTTTTGGGGTAACTATTTATGTTTAGAGTATGCTAGTGAAGAGGAGATATGACTTGAAAATTCTGTATGATTTGAAACATCGCAATCCTTTACGATAGTGTTATGAATGGATCTGACCAATGAAAATTTGAGAGAGCAGTAGCTAGTATTTATTTATATGACAAATTGACTGACACTTTAGGAACTGATTCTATATAGCAAAGGTTATTTCATTAGGAAAAAGTTTGGCAACCACATGTCTAAGTGGTGGAAAAGAGGGTGGATGAAGGAAAGATTATAACAATAGCAACAAGAAAGAAAGGACTAGGAAAGATGGCAGCATCTTGGACAGAAACTTGGGAGGCAGCAGTACTAAAAATTAGGGAGATGAAGACGAAAAAGGCAAAGAGGACCACTGAGAGCAATCTCATTTTTTTAAAGTGTGGTCCAGAGCAGTTCCTGAGTGATTCTCAAGCATGTTTTCTGTCTGGGTGGTGGCAAGTTCTGTTTTCTCTTTAGGAAAGAAAATATAGCAACAAAGTGTTTTGAGTGAAAATTAGACTGCTTACATTGGAGTTGTCTGCATATTAAAAAGTAGATTCTGTATATTTTGATTTAGGGCAGAGGGTATTGGTGGAGGCTGAATAAGGTCAAAAGTGTTCTCCAAGCAAACTCTGCACCCTGCTGTTATTTTTACCTTTTATGTTGTTGCATATATAATGACATCTACACTGAAATTTTTTTCTCATTTGAATCAACAGGCTTTTTAAAAAATTCTATTCTCTCATGTTATCTTGTATATGTTGCTATTTTCCAAAATGAAAGTGAATTCAACATTGTCAAACGTCTTCATTAATCATTAATGCCCTGATGTAATAGAGTGCAGAAAGCAAGGCTTTCTTTTTAAGAGAATAGTAAAATGACATTTAAGAAAGTTTCTTAACGAAATTTTATGGACTTCCTTTGATTTATACCCTCATCTGAGTAAATTTAATTTAAAATTTAGACATGGTAAAATGGAAAATTTTTTCTTTTTTTTATAATATGTAGCTTCTTGATCTTGAAGATGGAGTTTAAGGAGTGCATGTTCATGCTTGGATTGATGGAACTACACGGAGATGTATAAAAAACCAACGAAGCTCTAAAAAACATAATATCATATTGTTTTGGTTGGTGAGTAGCATTGTGAAGAGGATTTCTGTCAAGTTTGTTGCTATTCTAAAGGATATGAGAAGCAGGGGTCTGGACTAATGTGTCGTTCTATTTTCAAAATATTTTATAAATATTCCTTAGTCATACACATCTTGGTATTAATAAGATTCTTTTTATACAGTTTGCAGAGCCAATGTTCTTTTTAATAAGAATAGCATTCTTTTTCTTTTGTTCAGTAACTGCTAAAACCATATACCCTCACCAAAAAAATAGAAACCCATTTTTTTCACATAACCTTATTAGATGCTTCTTTTGACAAGGCGATTTATGACGAATCACTAGCTAAAAATTCAACTGTAGTATGGGTACAGTGGGTAATTTTGAAGAAAGTGTAGCACATTTCATCCTCATGCTTACATGAATCTGACTAGTCACATAACATATGCTCAATAAAGACTCACTGTATTATTTGAATATTGCAAATTAGGGCCAGGAATCTTAAATCCTTGACACAACACACTTTGGGCTTTCTCCTGTTGGCATCCGTCATACTACTCTAACCATGAGGTCAAGTACTCAGAGAATTCACTACTCCATTGCCCATTGAGGGGTGGGTGGGTGAGAGAATTCTCTTTTACAATGTAAATACCATATGATAATAGAACACCTTTTTGTCATTTATACATTATGCAATGATTCTTTTAAAATAAAGTCTTAGGGTTGGAAGACTGTAACTTTATTTAGAAGCCTCAAGTAATACAAGATTTATTCTGAGTATCCACAAAGAGAATCTCAGAAAATGCAGAACTGCTACACAGGAAGAGGAGCTCAGAGAAGGAGCCCAGTAGGGGTGCATGAGTGTTTATTCTGCACACTTTCTTACCTTTATTCTTTTTCTACTCTCCATTACTAGAAATCGTTTGCCTTACAATGCACTTTCTACTTTTCTCTATACCTCATAGGTTTATCTATCAGAGTTGCTGCTTCATAATTTTATTCCTGTTTGGGGTTTCTTGATAAATTTGGGCCCAATCACCTCATTATCCTTCTCACATACTTTCAGCTTCAGTATTTTCTAATTATGCTACTCTCTTGCTATGTCCTTAGAAAAAACTTCAATCCAAATAGCTTATCTTTTCTCTCCAGGACACTTGGGTCACTGCCTGGGCTGTGGATTGTCTGCTTTTGGCTTAGCTATCCATCCATGATCCACTCAGGTATGGTCAGAAACTGAATGTCCCAAAGTGAGAGGAAATTACTCATATAAACAAATTTTATAACAACTTTGGTGGTGGTTAGAGAGGTGGGGTGGTAGTAGTGGTTAAATAACAGTGTAGTTCCTCAACAAAGACAAGCCCCAGTTTATTTCAAATTCAGTCAAAGAAGAAAGAAAAATGGCTTTCTGCTTCTAAAATTTCAATTTGGTACACTTTAGTCAAGAAGAAAATCTGTAATTTTGCAAAAGAGTAAATTGAGAGCCCGAGAAGTTAGGGACTTGTGTGCCCTATTGTATAATTAGTTCCTACCATAGCTGTGACTAATACCTAGCAGTTCTTTCTCTTGTAGCATACTAAACTATTTTCAATTCTCTATTTATTGGGAACTGAACAAGAACAGATTTTTTTTTTTTTTTTTTTTTTTGCTTGTGAATGCACAATCCCTGCACTAAGTTTATTGTAACTCTACAGATAGTGGCTGACCAGAGCTTTAGGAAAGACATTGATGATAGGTTTAAAGCTTATAAACAGCTTATAACCAGTTTGGCTTCAAGGTCCTGACACCCACGAAACAGGATTCTTGCTTAAAGCTTTGTTTTCTTTCTAGACATAGAATATGAAAACAAACCCATTTCCTTTCCCTAATACATACTGTACAACCCAGGTTCTATTTTTGGGTTATAGTCATACTAAAGATATTACTACTTAGAAAGTAATTCAAATATTTCAAGGAGCAAAATAATTACATATAGATAGGAAAATCTTTTTTTCTGAAAATAAAGTCTTTGGATTTCAGAAAGTGATTAAATATGGTGCTTGATCAATGTCATTGTTGGTAAACTGAAGAGTAGTGAAAAAATCAGACCAGTACCTTGTCTTTCTCTACCCCTTCATATAGTACCTAAAAGACTATATGTTAAAACATACAGAAACAATATATTTGTCACATATGGATTCAAGTGACTCCTGAAAGATAACATTTAGTGAGAAAGAGAGCAAGACTCTAATGATTTTTTAGCATAGGAAGAAATAAATGATAGGAAAACATTTAATGGAAGAAATAAAAGAAGGAAGGGAAGATGAGAGAGAAGAGAAAGGGAAAGAAGATAGGCAAGATTTTGTTTAAGAGTTTCAAGAAATAGGTAATAGTGATGTTGGGTAAGTGTAACTTGGTCACTGTGGTACAGCAGCTTTCAAACACTTTTTTTGTGTATATGAAACTTTTCCAAAGCAATTATAATTAAAACAAATGTATACAAAATGTGTATATTATTTGGCATTTAACAGCCAACTTCTTATTTAAATGTGTGATAATTAGAAATAGTTGTTATTGGTTTTCTTTGAGAATGAGGAAAAAGTATATATACAAAGGAGAGAATGTTAATAATACTTTTCAAAAGAAAATAGTAACTACATAGCTCAGTTATGTTCCTATTGATTACTATTTATAATGTCATGTTAAAAGGTCATGTAATAGATATTTCCCATGGAGAAAAAAAAAAAGGAAGAAAAATCATGTTATAATGCTAACTACCAGCTCTCTATGATAAGGCCCAACTTTTTTCTACATGAGTATGAAACAAGTTAAGCATTACAAAGGTCCTGTAATCATCCTTCTTGTGTTAGAAGTGGGATGATGCTCTGCCGCCAGAGAACTCAAACGATAACTTCTGTGGATTTAGGAATTCTGAATGTGAGGTTCTAAGAAAAATGCCACACAAATTCTCAAAAACAGACCCAAGAGTATTGCATCTCTGAGCTAAGCTTAGAACTCAACCCAGATATTTAAACAAGAGGAGTTAATTGTTCACCACTGAAAATGGATCATCTATTCCACCACGGCTGACAATTGAACAAAACAAAAGAACACTGGTCATTCCTTCAAATACTGACACTCTTGTTTAGAATAATGTTTCAAATACACTTAAGTTTGCCATTTAAATGTTACAAAAGTTACTTTTTGTTATTTTTTTATTAATAAAATTACAACAACTTTGAAAGATTGGTAATTGTACAAAATATTTATGTATTTAACAGGTGACTCTTTTGTTGTGCTATAACTCTACTAAGTTTAAAGAAACTGGTCAGTTAACTGAATGCTTTTTCTGTTGTGTTATGTGAATATATCTGAACAGTAAATGATGTTTGTATTCCTGTAGTTTATGAAGTATGAGGAAGTGCCATTTCTTTTTGTCTGATGGGAGTGGTTTTGCTAATTGCATGGATACTCTGCTTCGTAATATGAATGAGAATGACCCGGTTTCTCAACAATGGCTTGAAGGCTAGCTTTTTCAGTGATGGTGGAGGAAAAAAATGTGCCTTTTAGTCCCAAAGGATATAGGTGCCCAACTAGGAAAAATAAAGACACATAATGACTTAAAAAAAGAGAGACTGGTAATTGAGTTAATTTAATTAATAATGCTGAAATTCTTTGTTGTTCATTACAACTACATTCTTTTGAAAATTTAAACATAGTTCATAATTATTTTTATAAATGAATAAATCAATAGCATAGGAATTTACTTGTATTCAAGTCAGTTGTATTTCCTTCCCAAATTTGACTATATATTTTCTGTCCTCATTTGGCTGTCAGCTGTTATTCTCTTCCTCCTCCTTTTCCTCTTATTTCTTCTCCTCTTTTCCTTTTTCCTCCTCTTTTAACTTTGTTTTAGATTCCAATGGTTTTGTGCATGTAAATTTTCTTATTGCAAATAATTATCAATGACATTATTCTATTCGATGGTAGATCTTGAAACTTTTAATAGGATTAAGAGCAAACTAATGTTATTTTTAAATGATATTATTAATAAATTAACTTTCTTGATTATTTTGACTGATGTAGGCTACTTAGAAGCATTTTTGAATCAGAAAGTAAAATTTTACTCATCTATACATAATTTTAAAATACGTAAACAGTTGATATTGCAAATGCAGAATGTCTCAGTCATTTATAATTATTTAGCATTTTAAAAATAAAGATGACTTTCAAAATTTTGAAAGTTTATTTGGAAATAACATAAAATTCTGTATTTTTATTGTTTTAGATTGAGGAAATGAATGAGATATTTTTGTGATTAAAAAGGTTAAGAATTCTGCATAAGCCTTGAATAGACTTCAAGTTTTTATGTTTTTTTTTTTTAACTCTCCTTTTCAAATGGATCATGGTGTTTGCCCTTTTAAATTTATGATAGATGTTATACCATTAACATTTTCATAACAACTACAATGTGAAAGCAATGGGCTTACAAAAAGTAATTGCAATAAAATAATCCTGGTATTATTTCTAAAGTGCAGGAATGGAAAGTATTCTATCTCAGCATGTAATCTTTTTTTTTTTTACCTTCAGTTAACACGTTTGTTTTTACTACTAAACAAATTTTATTTTTATTCAAGGCCCACACAGCTATATTATTCCAGATATTTTTGGATCCCTTTCTCTGTGAGAACAAGTTAGAATAACTTCATAAACAATAAATTCAGCAAATATTAGTTTACTTATTCTACTTCTATTATTCACCTTAATTCATAATTATTGTTACTTTTAAAAGTCAATGTTTTATTGGACTACCAAAAAGAATAAATAGTTAAGTGTCAGCATTAGCATCTTTCACTTTCATTCTACTTGCTTTTGGAGAGTCTCCCAAATAAGTTTTATTAAATGTTCTCTGTTTATGAGTGTAAATTATTACTATTTTGTTTAATGCCTTTATCTGATAGAGCATACTGGGATTTTGCAATTCAGCTTTATTTTCCCTAAATAATTATTGGCATTTTATATCTTTCCCTTTAAAATCTAAAAGTTATTCATACTGCCAGTTAAAATTTGAAGTAAAAGAATTAAATAATCAAATATATTTTCTTTTTTATTTTCACTTTTTAATATCAGCAGTAATAATTATATTATAGGTTTTAGGAGTTTATGTATATTTATGTTGCCGGACTAAGATTGTTAGACAGATTCTCATTTCATCAAAGTTTTCATCATTTCATTTCTCTGATTAGATGTGATGATATAATCTCTAGTCTATATTCACTAAATTTATATAATATACTGTGAGTGGAGAAGGAATATGAAGTATGTCTTTGAAGTGATAGTGAAGTCAGCATGGAAAAAACTCTAAGTTTGGAGTTATGCCCTCAAGATTACAACCTCAGCTCTGTTATACATATTATTTAGCTGGTAAACTTGGTCCATTTATAAAGCTAATTTGCATACAAATTCTAATCCTGTATATTTTATACAATTGCTATGATGATGATTTTAAATAATCTCTAAAATATGATTTATTCAATCAAAATAACTATGCAACTATGACATTATATTATTATAATCTATATCATGAAACCAAAAAAAAAAAAAACAAAAAAGTCAAGGTAAGGGAAAAATATGAATAGCAAAATATGTTCAATAAAGTAAACTGGCATAGAGTGCATGCAAGGAAAAAAATGAGTCATTTTTTTTGTGAGGACTAAAAGGTATCCTTGACAGTATTAGGATACAAACCAAAATAATGATGAAAAATATGGGCTATTTTTAAAGCAAATATAGTTGAAAGTTTATAATACCTTTTTTTTTTTTCTGTGAAATAAATAGTCCTGGTAAGCTGACCTTTAAAAAAACCAAAACTATTATATAATGAGAATTTTGCCGCATAGGCAGGCAAAGCTTTCCATGACTAAAGTAAAGGCATATTTCCAAAAATTTCAGTGATTCCAGAAAGTTAAAATGAACTTCATCTTTCCATATCTGTCGATGATAACTATAATGTGTAAGCCCTCTCGGTAAAGTTTAGCCATCATTTCAAACTTGTGAAAAGTACAACGTATTATTTGTGATTTCTACAATTAATTTCAAAAATAGAATTCATGGAGTTTTCTATCCTTTTTAATGTAGACAAATGTACAAATTTCAAGCAATGTTAAAAAAAATAATAATCTGTTAATTACTTTGTAGCAGTTCTCAGGCTCATAAACATTTTCCAGACCGTAAGCCTTGGGATGTGCCGTTTTAGGAGTGTCTAATGACACCGTGTTATATATACCTTATACCTTAGCATGTGTTTTTAAGTTTAACAAAGAGGGACCTAAACTTCCAAGGGATGGGGGTGGGGGCCGAGGGGGAACACATGGGATTAATAGATAAAACAGAACTTTTGAGAGTATCCAACTGGCAGCAACAGTGTAACACACTAGTGGGCTGTATTAAGGCAATTTTTCCACAATAATGAGTAACTACCATTTTATGAGTGGAATGTCTGTTATAAGCTTTGGGACCTATTGGTGGGTAGTAACACTGATTAATTTACCAATTTCCTCTGCATGTTACTAAGAAATGCTTTTTTTGTTCCCCATTCCAGCAAACACTTAATATTAAGACTTATAATGTTTCATTGTCGAAATAAGAGGAAGCTGGCCTTGGGCCACATTTGTAAATTTACATTCAAGTACACATCAATCATCTTTTACCCAAATGCCAGTGTGCAGCTGGGTATTACAGATGTTCAGTAGAGTCACTCGTCTTCTTTCCACAAAAACAAATCCAGGGAAGAAATTTAAAACAAAACAAAAAGACCCCAAAGAGATGATTTTTCTATTAGGACTTCACTTTCTTTTTCTACCAACTAACGTTTTTGTTGTGACTGATATATGAGCTGTGTTATTTACAAATTGACCATTATTTTGGACACATTTAAGCCTAGTCAGAGTTCTGTTTCTCTACATGTTTCCATTTCATTACTTTTTCATTTATTCAACCACTGGATAGTTGTTACTTTGAAACTACTCTATAGTACAACTACATTGCCTTTTACTTTAGTGAATGTTTTTTGCTTAAATGGGCTAGAATATTTACAGCACTGGTTTTAATGCTTTCGCTTGACATAAATTGACACTAAAATGATATTCCTGAGTCCTTATGTTCATTCAACAAATTAAAGTTCTATTCTTAAAGTGAAGAAAATATAAATATATAATATAGTCTCTGAAGCTTACATGGAACCATTTAACTTTTTTAGATAACACCTACATTCTTTTAACTTTATTCTATGTTTTTCTGTTAATAACATATATTTTGATGTTACATTTATATTCAGGAAAGAATGGTAAATATTTTAAAATAATTTTTAGTCAAGTATTGCATTTGGACATTAAGTAAACTATGGTTTATATTTGCCTAACAGTCTCACACAAATATTATATAGGATATAACAGAATTGACTGAGTACATATATTTATCATCTTGCATGCATAAATACTGAAATGAACATGTATGCGAAAATATTTATAAATAGCTGAACTAGATAACTAACAAAGTGTATATAGTCACATTTATTTTAAAGGAAATTATTAATTTCCCAGATTAAAAGTTTAAAAAGAGACCATACTAACAAAGAACCATTTTTGGTCATTAACTATCTCTCCACCTGCACAATTCATAAGATGGCAAGGAGTACAGGACTCCCTACAATAGTTTGACAAATTGTGCATATATGTTTTACAAACTGGTGACACGAACTGAGAAAAATTAGAAAACATTATTCTTAGTAGTATTTCAAAGGTTAATGCCCTTCGTTGTGAATATTTTTTAAACTTAGAGACCAGAGAATTTATTATAGAGAATCTAAATATAATAAATGCATATCTATGTGCTTAAAATAAGTTACTATTCAGATAAGGTCTTCTACCCACTTGAGCCTACCCAAATTTTCACATACTTTTTATTGTCATATTTTATTTAAATTAAGCAACACTGCTGGCAAGTCCTGTGTTTAATTTCATAATTGTGTACAAAAGCTGCCATTTGAATAGCAAATTTACAAGCCAGAAACTGACTCCAAACATGTCAGATATATTGGCACTAGCAAGGCTCAGGTGCAATCAGACATCCCTGCCAGTGGATCATAAGCCAGCTTAGAAATGGAGTCAGGGCAAGGAATCACTTTGGAGTCATTAAGCACTGTGAGCAATCATTGCATCAGGAACAGGTTTTAGACATGGAGTCACAGCCAATGGCATGGCACAGGTGTGCAGGAGTGGTAGATGTGGATGTGTAGTGGGTGATCAGAACTTAAAGCAAGTGGTCAGTGGTTAATCAGTGTTGATCTTTGTGCTTTCTGTATCTTTTCTGTGAACACCAATCACAAAAGATGCAATGCAGAATCATAAGCAACTGCCCACAATTGATCAGTTGATACATGATAACAAAAATTCCTTCCAGATTAAGAAAAACCAGAGATATTTTTATGATACCACAGGTTACTTTTGATTTTCTGTGCACTCTGATTTTACACTTTAAACTGCTGTATTTAAATTTTGATTTCTTTGCTTTCTTGGTATTTTTGTAATTTTTTTGATAGCTATTCTGTTATTACAGTAAATGCATTCTGCAGATAGATTAAAAATGACCATTTTAATGGTGTAGTTTGGCTCTTTTCCTTATAGATTTTGACTAGAATATTCTAACATATGCATTCATTTTAAAAGATGTTTTATTTTAAATTTAAAGTATTTAAACTACATTAAAGAGTTAAAAGATAATTCCAGACCTCCAAGGCAACTTATAATTGTATTCATACATTAATATCTGCAGTTTTTACATTTTACCTTATCAGATGTTTCTCTTTTAAAGTCTCCATTGTGTTAAAAATATACTAGAAGGTCATCACAGCAACAATGTGAAGTGAATTTTATGGGACAATGTCAGAAACTAAATTGTCTTCCAAAGAAAGCCTTTCTCCATGTAGCAACCATATTATAAAATTCTGCAAGCAATAATTTAGTTTTTAAATTTGAACTTCTTAGTATGCAATGATTCTTGGTGGTTTTTCACATCATTCTCTATAGTGATTATTAAATAGCTTTGTGCAACACATAGCAGAAAGCTCTAAGAATCTGAAAACAAATTTAATTAGTGAGAATAGGAATTTATCTCATAGAAAAAATGTGTATTTAAAAAATTAGCTATTTTCTTACATATCCCATTTTCATAGTAAAAGGTAAATATTTTTTCAGTGAAAAAATGTATAAAATTATATTTAAGTGTATGTTATGATTTTATAATAAAATCCAAGTAAAATTAACAATAATAGTTTTAAAAGATACCTGGGTTTACTTGAATGTTTGCTCAAAAGTGTTCAAAAAGGGAAATAAGTACTATTAATTGAAAAAAAGTATTAAAAAATCTGCCTTTTTAAAAAATTCCGATTATTCTTTGTAACTTTGTGAAAACTACAGATTTTTCTTTTCTTTTCGAAAGGAAGTGAAAAGGAGATTTAAACCCACAAGCTGAAATTGAGAATAGAGATTCAAGATGTGATCATAGCAAACAAATTGAAGCTGGGAAAGAAAAAAACACATACATGTATTCACGCATTTTTCCGGACACTCTACTAAGAATTATTCAAATGTTCGTACCTCTTTTTAATCCTCACAGCAGACTTACATGATAAGCATTTTTATTTCCATTTTACAAGTGAATTGAGACTTTGAGGATAAACCATTTGAGGTCCGAGTATTAGCAACATATAAAACTACAATTTAATTCTAAATTGAATTGATTTCAAAAACCTTGCCTTTTTGTTTCATACCTCAAAATATTCTAGAAAAGCAAATTTTAGCATATCAATCTTGATCGATTAATAGTATATATTAACACCTCTAGTTTCTTATAAGGCGACTGAAGTCACTCCTTATCAGCAGTCCGTGATGCTGTTCTTGCAATTCCTAATCTCGCTGTGCACAGATACTAATGAACCAAAGTGGAAAAGGAGATTTTTGCTGGCAAAGTTCTCACTCAACTAAGATTAATGGCCTATTGTACCAATTCTAACATGCTAATCAGAAGCTGATGATAGGTACTAAACTCTTTTGCCTTTACATTCCTCTAAGACTCCCAGGTCAAATTATCAGTGAAAACAATGAGGATCCTTCTTTCTCACAATTGTAGCAGCACTAAACGTTCAGATTTCTATTAACTGTGGTGTTCCTGTTGATGAGCAGAGCAAATCTGTACTATAAAATTTGGGAAACACTGACCATGAAACAGCACACTATCTAACTTATTTTATCTGCAAAACTCCTTTTTGTATTTACTAATTATTCTCAGTGTCCCTAAAGTTTTGCCTGTGGAACTATATCGCAATCACGTGGGGTACATATTAAAATACCCCTGGGTCTGGAGCCTAATGTATTACAGACCTAATGTATTACAGACACTCTTTAGGCATGGTGCCTAGGTATCTGTCTGGGTTTATTTTACATATTTTCTTGAGAATTTTAATGCACATTAATATTAGATACAGTGTAAATTGACTTACATTTACTAGTATTAATATTCAGACAAACCAACAAAATTATAGACAAGCCAATTACATTGGCCAGTAGGTCACAGGATCTAAAATTAAGATGGGAAATGATGATGACTGGGATGTGTAGTTAACTAGTGCCGTTAGCCGGCAAAGAAACCCTTAGGGGATGTTTTTCAGGAATATAATAGTCAGAAAGGATTCAATGTAATCATTATTTTCAGGAAGACTGCACAAGTATTTAGTGGATAGTTTTATCTCCTTTATGTTCTGAGTTTTCGATTTTCCTTATTTTTAGATTCCATATAAATATTATTTTGAATATATAAAATTTTATATAAATATTATGAACATTTATATGAATATAAATATGAGACAGTGAAACAAGTATCTATCTACATGGGCCTATTTTGCAACACTGTGCAACCTAAGTAAAATTTTTAAATGACTAAATGTTTATGGAAGTGTTAGAATTTAATCAAATCTCTTGTTATCCATACTAGGAAGTCTTCTCAAATTAGAATTAATTTTTCTTCTTCATCATCGGTCACTTGTTAATTGAGGCAAGCTGAACACTCTAGGTATGGATTCTAAAGTGAGGCCGCTGCAAGTTTACTTAAAGCTTAATGGGTACTTCAAAACGAAATTATAAAATTGTTTATTTAATTTCCAGCATTTTCTCGTAGTCGCTAACAGAGGGATTTGAAGAAATTCATTAAATAAGAATGGTATCAATTTTAACTAATGATGTGAGCCAGGAAAATCTGTAACATAGAAAAATTGTTTTGCTTTTTTTCCCCCTTTTATCTGCTATCTATAAAAATGCTGATTTTAATAGGATTTTTTGGTGATACAGTTACTATAGTTAATGAACTCATTGTATATTTTCTCTAATATTACTTAAAACCGTGGATAGAGAAAATAAAAATGCAGAATTTAAAATCAACTAAATAATTTCTTGTGCCTCAGGCATACTGTAATATTGCCTTTATTATCAGAATATCTAAATTTGCTTTCTCTATGTCTTCAAAATAATTCTGTTACCTTTTATTTTATTTAGCAATCAAAAACTCTCAAGACTAAGCTGTTTTTTTTTATTCTCCCATATTTTTATTGCATATTAGGTAAACAGTGAAGGTGACTTCCCTTAAATGCTTTATTTATGCATTATAAATCTCACAGGATACGCTATTTTTTATAGAATCTAATTAAATACATTTCCTGAAGAAGATCCACGCCCCGCCCGCCCCACTGGTCTTCTGCATGTTCTGCACAGACATTTTATAGGGCTTCATTTACTGATGCCTAAATCTTTAACTTGAGAGACAATTACAAAGATAATTCAGAATCCATCAGAATTTAAAAATAATTTACATCCCTTCATTTATTGTGGATTATTTAATTGAGCACCAATGGGTTGCCCATTGAATTTATCAGGAAAAATGTGTGTGCTTTTGAAATTTTTGCTACAAATGTGTGGACTCAAAAACAAAATTTGTGCTGTAAGTATATACTTTCCACTAGTTAGAAAACTTCTTTTTTAAGTTTCAATTTTCTTTACCTTTTGAAGAAGATATGGAACATTTTCTCTAAATGAGATTACATTTGTTCATAAAGTCCAATTAGATTAGCTGAACCAGTAAAATTAATCGAATAATTAAAATCGATATCTGCATATAGGCACAATCTAAGTGGGTTTATATATACTGTTGACATAGAAATCTGCATTTGTCTATGTGACCCCAGTTTTGAGAAAATATAACAGCTTCAAGAGGTTGAAGGAAACTAGTAAAAATTGGTGAGGGGGGGAGAATGGGAAAGAAAATCAGAGTTAAAATCTCTAACACTTCATCAAATGACTCCCACTCTGGATCAAATGAGTAGAGCCTCGTAATAAAGCTATTGGGAGCAGAACGTCTCATCCACCAGATGTCAGTATGGAAAATCAAACTGACAGAAGCAGAAAGGCTGAGAAGAATTGGAAATGGAACCAGGGAACTCAGCAAACTGGATCAAAGTCCTGGGCTAGTCCTGAACTAATGGAAAATGAAGAACTTGACTGAAAGACTGAGCAGAATGGCTACAATGAGTGAGTGGTAAATAAAGTCTGAAATCTAATTCTTCATTGTGTGACCCAAAGGTTAAAGTTACCGTAGAAAATTTTTAACAGACCCGACTTACAAGTGGCAGAACAAACTTTTAGTGGAGTCTCTAGTGGCTCAAGATCAGGTCTTTCTAAAACACAAGAGCCACAGAGATTGACAACTGCTTGTACTTTACCAAGACTTTATAGCATTTAAAGGATGATGTTTTCCTGCAACAGAAGTTCATTTTCTCAAAATTCAAAAATAATATAATGTTCATTCCCCTTGTTGTTTCATTCAAATCTTAGGGAATAACCTAATCCCAGTTCCATTACAATGTGTTTGCCAGAAAATTACTATTTGTTAATTTAGTTCAGATGTTCAGTCTTTTACTCACTCAGTATTTATTAAATACTTGTTTGGTTCCTGTCACTAAACTAGTATATTCCTTTATAACTAAAAACATGTACATAAGTTGGTACACATTGCATATAAATATGCAATGGTAAATCCCAGTGCCCAAAGACTGCCAGGAATACACTGATGGTTAAAAACATTTAAATATATATCTTTTGCTATAGTAAGAGAAATCATGCATCATAGGAATTATGGAATGTCTAAGTAAGAGGAATGTAGGATAGGATTATTACAAAGTTGATCATATATTGAATCATATGGGGCAGAGTTTAAGGAAGGATGGGTGTGTATAGAATTGGGTGTTGTCAGATTGTAAGGCTAATTTGTGATTTATGTATCTTAATTTTTATCTAAGAAGTGTGAGAATTCAAATTGGACCAGAGTCATCACTGCAAAAAAAGTGGTAGCCGTTCATCTTCCCCAAGAGAGCAAGATGTTTGGTCATTATGTTGTTCATATTTGTGGTGTTTTTGTCTTGTTCTATTACGATCACAGAATCATCTCATCTCATGTTAATATTCTCTGAAGTAGTAATGTCCAGCAGAGCACACCACAACTCAGTGGTGAGCTGCCAGGCTGGCTACAAGCTATCAGCAGCTGTACAAATTTTCTTTCTCAGTAGCTGTATTTTTACATAAGCACTAACTAATTAACTGTTAAGTCATAGTAGCTTAATTGATACCTGCTTTATATAAAATGGACAAATTTGAGATGAGTCTTATAAACATATAGAGATTTTAAAATCATTCAACAGATTAATGCCTCTATACTTAGTAAAATTTAAAAAAATGTTATAAACTGTAGTAAAGGAGTTTATAGCTACGCTTTATCAGATATTTTGAGAAGTACTGAAGTATATTTTTTTCTAAAAAGACAGTTTCAAAAGAAAAATAATCACTTCATATATATTACATAAATATATAATCATTATACTGCATACTTAAAACTAATATAAAAATAACAAAGTAATAAAATAAATAAATAAAAAGAAATATAAACACAATGTGAATTTTTTAGAAATTTAGAATCGAATAAAATTTATTGAAATTATAATTGGTCATTGACGCAGAGTATAAAGTTTTGATAATTGTTGATAGTTCGACAAATTTTAGCAAATCTCACTTATCAAAAGTTCGTTATCTTGAAACTGAAAATATTTGTAATCTAGTCAAGAGGTCAGAAGAAAACATCCCACTTCACCAAAACAAAAACAAAAACATTTTAAGAAGTCAAACATGATAGAAACATAGCACTGAAAGTCTATGCTTAACTTTCCTAGTTTAAGGATAAGTAAGATTCAGTTGCTTAAACATTTTCTTATATGGTAAGAAATACAAATTGGTAGTTACAAAATAGTTATGGAGATGTAAAGTACAGCGTAGAGAATATAGTCAATAATATTGTAAAAACTACGTATAATGTCAGATGGGTATGGATTTATTGGGGCAATCACTTTGTAAGTTACATCAATGTCTAACCACTGTGATGTATACCTGAAATTAATATAATATTGTCAACCGTAATTGAAAAAGAAAGAAAAAAAGAAAAAATAGATAAGAATGTTCTTATATGAGTTTGCTGAACTCCTAATGGTAAATGAACAAAATATAACTATATTTATAGATCAAATAAATTGAAAAATTTTTGAATTCTTCAGATTGCACATGATATAAATCACTATGATATAATAAACTTGATGATATATAAAATGTAGATTTTATTGAATAATATATAAATAGTAAGAAAATTAAACATGCACTTAAAATAAACCAGACATAGCACACTTTCATTAAATTATCAGTCCTGAATTTTTATAGGAACTATAGTATAGAGAACAACTAGTCTTTTAATTCATTTTCAATGTAAATAAAGCAACTAAAGAAATAATTGGCCTCATTTGTATACTCATAGGTACAAATTTTCTGAAACATGTAAAGATGGAGTAAAAGATATGATCAAGGATAATTCAAATGTGAAAGTTGTTCAAAACATGGAAAACATACATTAATCAAATTATAGAAGAATGAAAGAACAAGTCATAAGACAAATAAAGAGGATCCACAATTTTACCTGATGACATACACTGAAAGATACAGTATACACTGAAAACACAAATGTTTTTGAGTCATAGTCTTGACGCCTTTTTAGGCATGAGTGTCTAATAGAGATGTGCCTCAAAGACTTATAATTTGAGTTTTGTTCTGTTTGTTTTTGGTAATTGAGAGGCTTACAAACTAAAATGCCTTTTCAGGCCATACAAAGATTATGTTTTACTAGTGTTAAATTCAATTTAATTTTATTCTTATTCTGCGAAACTTTTTAAAATCCTATTAAAAATGTTTCCTTTAGTAAGTGTAGCATCGATGAATATTTTTCTGAATATATAAACCATGCAATTTTCTTCACAAAGTTCAAAAGAAAGTTACAAAAAAAGCCATGGACCATCTACACTCTTAACATGAATTTCATCAAAATACTTTTCTTTGCAGATAAAATTTTGAGCTGAAGGACAGCAAGCTTGATTCAGCAGGGTGTTTTCTATGTTTAACATACTCCTCTTTGAAATAGTTACGATGAGGATTTGGAGCAAGCTAGAGATTGTTAAGTGAATTATGGCATCTGGTTCTGAGGATTCTCTTTCAAGATAATAATATGTAGACACCAAAAAGGACAAGGGATAATTTTAGAGAGATATCTGAATAATAAAGAGTATATAGTCTATACCAGATGCTTTATCTTATTTTATCTTTTCAATCATGACTATGTTAAAACATTCATATATTCTTACAGTTCCCTGAAAGTTCCTATATGTGCATGCATGTTTGTGTGTATATATGAAATATATCTATGTGATTGTATAATATGGGAAAATAAAAAGCAATTTGAATTATTTCTTTTTAAAAAGAATCTTTTTTCCCTTAAATCCAATGATAAAATGATTACATATCAACGTATGTGACTATATTATACATTATTCATTCCAAAGGCATTGTTATAGAATGCATGAAAATGACTTTTCTCTCTAAACAAATCCAAATTTTTATGGATACACTGAAGTGCAGCATAAACCTACAAACAGCTCATTTATGACATTTACATGCATCCTTCCTAGGAACATAGGAATCACAAATGCACAGGTTTTTACCACAGGTATCATTAATCAAGGGAAAAAAAAAACAAGGCAAGCTTTACTACTATCCACTATACCACATTATTGATTTATCTCATTTATCTCATTCAAATCATACAATAATGCTGTGAAGTAAATTCTTACTTCATTCTACAGATTAAGAAATCTAGATTAAGAGGAAATAAGCAATACATTAAATGTTAAAATAATAGAAAATAAAAATAATTGATATTGAAATCCAAGTTTAAATCCAAAGATCTCATTCTGAAAATAATATATTACTTTATACAGTTATGGTCCTTTTAAGCCACTACTATGTCCTAAACACAATACTAGGCATTTTTTATAATTTCAAACTTGTCTTTTTGCCAAATCTTTGTTTTGATGACACTTCCATAAACACGCACACACACACACACACACACACACACACACAACTCTGACATGGACAAAAAAACATATAACTAGCACAAAATCTGAACTTTTCTTCATATTCAGCTTATGTGAAAATAAAACAAATTCATTATAATGTTCAGATTAAAAGAATGATATTAGCTGTCTTATAGTTGTATTGAATTATGAAAAAATATCCTCTATTCAGAGTAATAATTCATGAAAAATGATTTAAGGGATGTTATGCATGAAGAGAATAATATTACCTGTTCATAACAAGATTCTATTTTAAAATGTTTTAGTTTAGCCCTAGGTAAGAAACTTGCAATCCATTCTAAATATAGATATATATGAATTCATAGACATATAAAGCTTTACAAATAATTGAATTTATTGAAATGCTGAAGCTGAAATAGTTGCTCTGGTCATTTATTGTGAATGATTCAGATATCCACAGATGTTAAGGCAAGCAAGATATTTTCCTACAACTTCATTTTAAAAATCTCCATAGACCCTCACATTATCCTAAATGTTCTGTATTTATTATTAGACCCTCAATTTCACCAATATTATATCCACCTACAAAATATAAAAAATTAAATTACGAGCTTCAGAAAAATAGCACAGAATAGTTATATGCAATTGGCAAATGGAAACTACTAAGAATACCATCAAGCTCTTTCTGGATGTTATGATGATTTCTCTTTTGTCCTCCCACAAGAGAAAACTGTTATCAACGTGCCTTTGGTTTACCATCTAAACTGTAGAAATGAAAATCCTCAGAGAAACCATTTACTATTAAGTAATTCAAATAATTGAACCATAACAATTGAGCATTGGAAATTGTTTTGTATCAAACTTCAACTTAGTTTGTGAAAAAAATATGCCTTAATAGGTATATGTATTTTCAGATTATAGTTTCAGCTAATGCTGAGGAGGTTATCTTTCTCTTATGAGGACACTTATTTTCCTTATAAAGAACAAGATATATTATAACTTTACATGCAAAGACCCAATATTTGTGGGAGGGCACAATGTCATGTAGCCTATCTTGTATTTGGGTTCATTTTATGTCCTTTCTTTGCCTTTCTGAGTCAACCATAGTGATTAAAAGGAAGAATAAATATATCTGAATTAATTTTCTTATTTTTTATAATATTAAAATAGATCTATAAATCATCACAGTCACAAACTGAAAACTTCACAAGTATTTACTTTAGGTAATTAAACTCATAGATTACTCCAAACACTATTTACCTTAATATACAATGAAAATTAGTTATATTTTCCCTTTTAATGTGATATTTTCCAGATTTTAAAAGTAATATGTGGAATTATTCTTTTGATAACAAATACATACTCTCCCACAGATAACAATTATAAATTTCATACAAAATATGTAAAAACAATTACTTGAAGCACCGGTGAATGATCAAAAACAGGCAGAAATTGTAGATGTGTAGACCTTTGAAATAGATAAAACCTCTATTAGTGAGGTTTGCGTTTATGTGGAATTTTTTCCCAATGATACTAGTCCACAAGGCAAAGATAGCTGAAAGTCAAATGAACCCTATTGTTTTACTGGCTTGGGGAACCAGGGGATAGAGTCATGGGCTGCCAGAGCAGTTGAAAGGTAAGTAAATAAATATTGGGAAGGAAGGAGCTACAGGGAAATGAGTCCCAATATTTGTGTTTAAACCCTATCAAAAATCTGGAACAAGACTAGCATGCTTGTTCTTACCACTTGCATTCAAATTTATAACAGAGGTTGTAATAAGGTAATAACAAAGAAAAAAAAATGCATACTCTTCTCAGACTAAAGTAGAGAGGATAAAGATGATAATGAAAAATTTTGAAAAGTTTATGACAGCACATTTGAAGAAGACAACATGGACAAATTCCTTGAAAATTATAGACTAGTAAAGCTCAGTCAGGAAGAAATAGATCTGAATAGTAATACATCTGTTAAAGAATATAAATTTGTAATTACAAACCTTTATGTCTTGGAAAGGAAGAGGAAGGCAGGAGAAGGTTATCTTGGATTCTGTTTAAAGTCACTTGGAGATACAATTTAATTCATACAGGCAGATGAACAACTGGGATCCCAAAAACAGCCAGAGCAGATGCAAGTATCTACATGGAGAGGACAATGGGCAAGATATCCAGAACAATGATTAAATCTCTGTCCTATGAAGAAAAGGGTAAGCTTTAAACCAGCCCAATCCAGAGACGGTTCTACCCTCAGATAATAGTGCTAGTCAAGTCAAATCTTTGCTATTTTTTTTTCTTCCTCCACCACCTCTGATGCAGTAAAGGGATGAAACTTGGTTACTAAGACAGAGGGTAAGGAGAGGAAAGAGAAGAAGATGGGGAAAACGAAGGAGCCGTGCACACATTCTGTTCTACTGGTCGTCCTGCAGTTGTCCACACTTGGGAAAGACAGGTTGAGAAAAGGATGACATTTAAAAATGTTGTTATTACACTGACCTGAAAAGTCATGAGACTTTCCCTAAATTTCATCTGGCAGAAAGAAAAGACCGAACACAATAGAATAAACATAAAGAGACAGCTTAATGAGAAACTATTTGTATGTTTAGAGGTAGGCACATTTATTTTTTTTGTTCACCAGTTTTCTGATGCAAAATAACAGACTTTATTTAGTTGTAGTATATTAACTTTGCAATCCACTATGATTTCACAAATTATAAGTCCAAGGTTGTCTAAATATGTGCTTCTTAATTTTAACCCTTTTACATTATTTACTTGTTGGGCTATAATTAGAAAATATAGTTGGTAAGGCCTCTATTTTTTGTTGATCTATCAAGATATTATTTGTGAACAATTATATGAAAAGAATATATGCTTAATAAAATATGTATAAAACTATTTTCCTCTTTGTATAATACAACTTTTCTCTTATGTGTGAATTTATACCTGTTGATGGAATTATGTTATCCCTGTAAATCATTCTTTTCTGCTTGCTTACTAAATATGTTTGGTTGTGAAAAAGGAATATTAGATACTACCTCATATTTTTACTTTACCCTTACTCTCCTTTCAATTTTAAATATTTTTTAATGTTTTAATATTGTATTTTCAATTTCCAGTTGGTTCACACAGATTATGATTGATGTAGCCTCTTTCTAAATTTACCTGTTTATTATTATGTAATTACATTGAAACTGGCCAGGGTTAATTTGTTTAGTTCTTTGAATTTTAAATTACCAATGTCAAACATTTTTTATTTTTGTTTTCATTTGCTTGATGTGGATTTAGGAATGTCAATTCCTTTATTCTTATACTCCCACTCTGATTTTGATGTATTTCTTATTAAGAGCCTGCAGTTGCATTATTTTCTTAACCTAATCTAATAGTGTCTTTTTATGACAGAACTCGGACTATTGTCATTTAGGGAATTGACTAATATACATGGTTTACATTCTTTGATTTATATTCTATTTGTTATATGTTTTCTGTCATATTTTATATTGCTTATATCTACATTGTTGATTCATATTTCCTTTTCAACATTTTTTCTTGTTTGATCAAATTTTCTCTAGTTATATTAGGAATTTAACTTTTTCTAACACGAGTAGATCTATTTTACCACTTTTTCTCTTGATATCCCAATGATTTAAAAGAACTTTTCAATTATCACATTCTTTCACCACTTTATTCTCACATAAAAAATTGGCAATGATTTTAATCACCTTGTTGTACCATTACCCTCCACACCACTCCACAAAGGGTGGAGAATGTTTTCTGTCCTACTGCGTAAGTCTCAATTATAGACAGGTAGGATGTACCTGGGTCTTGGTGGAATTCATAAAGAAAAAACTTCCAGAGTGTGCAGATTTTAGCGGTCATTAGAGACCTTACACTATCTCTCCAGCCCACACTTTGCTTCTATCAATTTATCAATTGTTCCAGCAGTACTTTTGTGCTTGTATCCACTAGGGTCTACCCCAAGAAAGGAGTGCTTGTATGTCTTTTTGGCAAATATCTGGATCTCCTCATATATCTGCTAGTCAGTTACTCTACAAACTTAGCTCTCCAGTGGGTTTGAAAAAAAATTAAGAATACGATGTTTATTTTACTTTTTTGAAGGAACACCTCTTCCAGCTGTGCATTCCAGAGCAAAAAAAATATCTTCTTACCTTTTTGAAGTTTCTTAGAAAATTCCCCTGAGAAAATGTTTTTCCTTTAAAATTATTATACCTAGAGTGGTGTACTGGAGTTGCTACTACCTGCTCAAAATAATTGTTTTTTAAATTTTCAGAAATTTTACAAGCTGATGGCAGCATTAATGGTGGGAATATTCCACCATTGAAATCAGCAAATGCTACATATGAGAGTGTTTCTTGTCTTTTCTTCTTTTTTTTTCCTGGAGAGTCAGTTTGAAAACATTGACCAGTTGACCAGTACACTATAAATGCTAAATCAGAAATACAGGTAAGATTCTTAGGTGAGAGAAGGAAATTATACTTTAAAACTTCGATAGTTAGGAATTAATTTTTTTGTGTATGTGTGTGAAAAGTTGTATTCAAACACCAATTATGAGAACAGAAAAATTTCCAAAAAGTATATATATATACATATATATGTATATATTTATATATACTGAAGCATATATATATATATACTTCAAAAGTATATATATATTTATACATATATATACATATATATACTTCAAAAGTATATATATATATATTATATATATACTGAAAGAGGAAAACAATGTCCTTATAAAACTTATATTCTTGGGAAAGATCACACGAAGAGATGAATAGATGAATGAATAAATGAATGAATGAATGAATGAATGAGTGAATGAAGAATAAATACTAAGATTACGGTTGAGGAGAAGAGTGCAGTTAAAAGGCAATGTTAGATTTAGAGTATTTTCAATTTTAATAATTTTGTAATAAAATGGTCCTAAAATTTATCTAAGGTAGTGCAGTCTCATTTTCACTTTATGGCATGAAGTAAAGCATAGAATTGAGAATATTTCATTTAAGATTATATGCCAAATCTAAACTTTAAAAATCTACTTGCAGATATTAAGAACAGATTTTCTGGCTACCTATTATACTTCACTTGAGATTAGAGGTAAATTTCAAACTCTTTTTACTTGTCATGATACATCTGCCTTTAGCAATAGTATTTTCAAAATTATTATTAATCAATAGTTTTTATTTTCAAAAAATACTGCTCTAATCTTGCATAGTTATAATAATCAGCATTCATCACTTTTAGATTTATCTTCCCATAATTCAAACCAGAAATAAAGGTTCTTGAATTTGTTCACTGAACTATTTACTCTTCTTCAAAATGATTTTTGCTCTTTACAGGAAAGTTAATATGGAAAAGTACCAAATTAAATGTGGTACCAAATTAAATTTGAAAGAATGTATAAAGTTAAACCATATAATTTCTCCTGTATCAGCGAAGATTTAATTTGGTTCCACTGAATAAAAACCAAGGTTTCCAATTTAAATAACTGTCAATTTTGATACTAACCAATGATTATAAAGACCTCTTAGAGAAATTGTGTGGGTAACCCTTTTTATCTCCCCTTCTCCATGAATGGTCTGTCTACAGAAGAACCAAGTAAATATATTCAAACATCAACTAATTGTTGAAGTTTAAAGTGTTTCCAATTAATTGGATTTTTCATCCATGTTAATGTTAATGCTTATAAAGTAAAACAGGGAAAATATAAATGTTAGAAAAATGATGAGGTATTAATAGTTGTCTAAAAAGAAAAGTACATTTTTTTTGCCCTTTCATGTCAAAGCAGCCTTACATAGACTGTTATGAATCCTTTAGAACAGATTTATCTAGAGGCCAAAAACTTGGAATGGTACTCCTTTATATTTTTCTGCCATTTCTACAATTATAAATGCAATTTCCCAGTAGATAGGTAATCATGTAATCAGATGATCTCCTTATACCATTGCCATGTAAGGCATAAAAGCACAATTTGTATATATATTTTTTCATGTATTTTTCTTACCAAAAACATACTCTTTTTCACACTTCTACAAAAATAATTCTCTTTTAGCACCTTTGGCACAATTTAAATGGAGAAATTTATTTTATTAAAAACTATCCATTTAGTTGTTGCTACGTTCCTCTGCTGATGCTGTCGCTATTGAACTAATGTCTACATGTATCCCTTCATGTAACAGAATAAATTTAAACAACTATTTTATTTTTCCTGAAGTATTTGCTATAAAACACTTACTAGTAGTTATGATAGCAGTTATATTTTTGTTTAGTTATCTTCTTTTTGCCCAACTTTCAAAAATTAAACATTTAAAAACAGCTCTTCATTACCTTATAATTACAAGTTTAGGCATATTTCTATATCAGCTTTAATATTCTGATCTGATTTTAGTAGCTAAAAACCTCAAAGTACATTAAGGATAGTTTCCAAAGACTATATAAATAAGAATTATCAACATTTTCCCCCATTTAAATCACTCCCATTAATTTTCCCCTAGAATTGATGACTTTCTTCTATCATTATAAAATATTTGTCCTGCTTACATCCTTCCAACAAAGTCATCAGGCTCACTAAAAAGTAGCTGGATATAAAGCATATTCAGGACAACATAACACAACAGATGCAATTTATAAAAATGTTTGTAATTGACTTGAGCTGTGCCTCATTTCTCCAAAATAACTTTAAAAATCAGATACTTAAATAAGTTAAGGACTCACTTCTTCATTTCACTTCTTCATTTCTCCATATTTATTTTTATTTTCTTTTAATTAAATTGACATTTTTTTAATTTCTCTCTCCTGTGTGTGTGTGTGTGTGTGTGTGTAGTATCACTAATTGATTTGTTCTCAAAGGAAGACACAATATTCCTTAAGGGTTTTCTTCAAATGTTTAAGGCTTACGTGAATATTCATTCACTTTAATGAGTCTTCCCTCCTGGCATTTTGTCAACAAAATTGCCCTCCCTCACCAAAAAAATAATTTTTCATTGCTATTCATGATTTTAAAATATTCATGGAAAATTTTACTCAAATAAACATTTAAAAGATAACTGACCTCTAGGAACTCTCCCTCCTGGCATTAGGGGCCACCAATTGGTGTCCTAAAGGAATAAGAAAAGGAAGTGAAACTAGATTGCACAGCGACTAATTTTATTTTCTTAACTTTACAGTTGTATCTCACAGTAATTTATGGTATTCTTAAAAGCCCTATTTACAGAAAGAATCCTTGGTTCACACAATATCCAACATAATCTTATTATCCTTTTGGAAAAGAAATAGAAGTTTCTTGGTGATAAAGAATAACTTGTCTCTCTCACTAAGGAAAATGCATAATACATTCTTGGACATGAAGTAGATTATGGTGTTCTTTTACTAGAGTCTCAATTTTTTATAATGGATCTATTTTTAGTTTTAAAGTACTTTATGTTCCCAGAGTTCAGTAGTCATAAGCCCTATTCTGCTCAAACTTTCATTTTCTTTAGTAAGACTATTGTATCCCATGTGTTAATATTTCTTAGACGATCAGTTTGGTTATTTCTTACCTTATCAGTAACAGGGGAGACTGACATACAGTAACCTGATTTGAATATAATTTTAAAAAATCAGACTTGTATACCTGCCAAGTCACCAAGTTCTCAGAAGGAAAAATGAAAAAGACTGCTTTTCTGAATATCTTCTATATACAAGAAGAGACAGCTACTCACACATATTGTCAGTCTGAATAAATTCAGTAGCATCTGTCACACAGTTTTAGCCAATTTCCTGTGGTTACACAGAAAAACAATGTTACCACAATATTAAGAAATATCACTAATTGCTGCTAGTATTTACATATGCTACTTATAATATTTTCATTAAAATCTGCTATTCTTCCAAGACTATTATTTAAAATAAAATAGATTGACAGTTTGGGATGTTGGTAAGAAAGCTTTCTTTAGACAAAAGCATCAAAAGCAAAACATATGTTTTCCTCAGATAAGCCATTGTGTCTCATGTTTAACAAAAAATTAATTTGTGTTTTGAAATGATGTATGGCGATTTCAACATTAATGATATTTATTTTGGATGACCAATGCAAATCTTTTCATATTACTTTGGTACTGACATTTTTGAATGAACAGAAATTACTTTGCATTGACTTAAACAAAACAAACAAATAAGCAACAAGCAAAAATTTATTTCTATGTGAGACTCTGGCCTGTCTCACAGAATCCGAGAGAGAAAAAAAATGTTTTAGAAAGTTTTCTCCCAAGAAGAGCTCCTGAGATTTCGATGGCAGAGGGTAGCCACCCCTCCTTAAAAGCTCAACTGCTGTAAGACTAACCCCCCAATACCACTCAATATTTGCATATCACAGATCAACATTCCAAAGCTGAAGAAAAATAACTAAGAACACATAGCATAAACATAGCTACAGAATGCTACAGACTGGGGGTGGCTCCATAGTGTAGTGGGTAGCATGTCTGCTTTACATGCAGAAAGTCCTGGATTCATGCCCCAAGTGGAGCCATGGACAATACTCCAGGTGCGCTGGATTCCCTGGCACCCGCCTACCCCCGCCTCCCGGGGACCCCCCATTCCCACCCACCCGGGCACCGCAAGTGCATGGGAGGATACTCCCTACCTTTGGAAATCCAGTTCTCAAGGGGAGGTGGCAACATCTGTAGGTCAGGGGAGGAAGTGAGGGGGCAGGAATTAAAGTGGCAGTTGCGGGGGGAGGGGGAGGTGTGGGGGAGTGGGGGTTGAGGGGGTGGGAAAGAATGTTACAGACTGAATTTTGTCCCAACCCCAATTCATATGTTGAAACCTAATACCCAACTGAGGGCATTTGGAGGGGAGACTTTTGGAAGGTGATTAGGTCATGAGAGTGGAACCCTTATGAATGGGATTAGTACTCTTATAAAAGGGACCCCAGAGAGCTCCATTGCCCCTTCTGCCATATGAAGACACAATGAGAAGATGCCTGTGAGCCAGAAAGTGGGCTCTCACCAGGCAATGAATCTGCTGACTCCTTGATCTTGGACTTCCCAGCCCCTAGAACAATGACGGGGGAAAAAATCGGTTGTGTATACACCACCTATTCTATGGTGTCCTGTTTAGCAGCTCAAAAAGTCTATGACAGAAGTTGGTTCCAGTAATGGGGTGTTGCTGCAACAAATAGGTGAAAATGTAAAAGCAGCTTTTGAACTAGATAATGAATAGAGGCTGAAGGAATTTTGAGAAGAATGTTGGAAATAGGTTACATTATCATGAATGGACCTTTAAAGTTAATCCTGGTGAGAGCTACAACAGAAAAGAGTAGAGCTGTAGAGAAACCTTCAGCCTTCTTAGGGGACCCGTAAGTTTTCCTCAACAGAATGTTGGTAAAAATATGCTCAGTAGGACCCATTCTGATGAGGTCTCAGAAAGAAACGAGGAAGATATTATTGAACAATGGAGAAAAGGCAATCCTTGTTCTAAATTTGCACAAACCTTGGTTGAATTGTTTCATTTTCAGTGTTTCGTGGGAAGTAGAACTTTGCAAGTGAGGACAGTGACTATTTTGCTGAAATCATTTCCAAGCAGTGTTGAAGATTTGGCTTGGCTTATCCTGCCTGCTTATGGTAAAATGAGAGAAGAGAGGAATGACTTAAAGATAGAATTAAACAAAAAAGGAAGAACTTAAAGATCTGAAAATTCTCAGCCTATCTCTATTGCAGAACACTGAAGAACACTAAAGGTGTGGCCAAGCAACTTTTTGATAAAATTAGTATGAATTGGCCATCTTAAGGGAAGCCTGAGCAATTCTTTAAACCAATTGAAGAACAACATAAAGGTGATTCTGGAGATCTTCAGAGCTGCTGCTCCCATCACAGGTACAGAGTGCAAAATATGGGGTACAGGTGGAGGTGTGGAGTGGTTTCAAAGGAGAAGCCACTGGTAGGTACCTGCAGGATCTGGATGCTCATATGTTGACAGTCTTCAGTGTGACCATATTTGGAGATGGGGCTTATAATAATTGAATAGGTGATGAGGGTGGAGCTCCCATGAATTAGATCAGTGTCCTTATAAAGGAGATCCCAAAGAAATCCTTTGTCCCTTGTGCCATGAGAGGATGTAGAGAGAAAACAGATATCTATATCTATATCAGCCCAAATGGATTAAGACACAGGGGTCTCCTCTTTGTGAGCATGAAGGTAAGGCCTAGCAAAGAGATGTTGAATTCTATACTACACTATTCAGTTTTCTAGAAATATCAGAAAAATTTTAGCAAAGGAAAAAAAAATGAAGTCTGAAACTAAAATGCTACTCAAATATCAAGCTTGCTTATACAAAAAAATAGCTGTTTTAGAAGAAACCTTCAGTTATTGGGCACCCCGTAACACTGCACAATGTTGACTAAGTTTAGCACAGGTGAAAAAGACATTGGATCTTCCTTTTTGGAAAAATCACCCCATTGCAATTGCCTCCTTGCCTAAACTGTGGTATACTTAAGCATAGGCTCTCAAAGAAGGAATTTTATTTTTTTCAGACAAAGCAACCCTTGGTTGACCTCACAGATTGCAAGGACCTTGTCAGCTTACGATCTCTTATTTTTTATTTTTTATTTTTTAATTTTTCATGCCTACAGCACCTAAGTGGTCTTCCTAAGTGGTCTCTCATCCAAGTACTAACCAGGCCCAACCCTGCTTAGCTTCCAAGATCAAATAGAATCAAGCTTGTTCAGGGTGGCGTGGCTATAGACTCAAAGAAGAAACTTTTGAGCTCAGAAACAAATCAAAATTCTATAAGCTCAGTAGACAAGAACATAGGAAATATGAAATTTATTAAATGTACTTTGAATAGGTTATCCTCCAAGTATAGGCTAACCTACCTTAATACTATAGCCCAGACTCATAAACCAATTTAGCTTGTTTTTTTTTTTTTCCAGAGAAAATCTACTTTGCAATAGCAGCTTATTTTTAAATGAATTCAGTAAATATATTGTCAATAAACTGTTCTTTAATTCATCATTTGGGCAATCATAAATTTGTTAATTATGTCAAAATTAATTTGTTTGCTAAATTCAAATATTTTGCAACAACACCCTTGAAGACCATATTTTGTCTTGAACTTTATAATTAACATATGTTCTTGACTTTAGATTTCCATAGATCATAAGACATTAAATAATAAGCTTCTTCTTTGGCTGATATTTAGAAACATCAAAACATTCTATCTTGAAGTCACAAAAAGCTGTGAGAACAAGTTTATTCAGGGCATAAATTCTCCCTATGGTTTAATTAAAGGTTAGTAATTAGAATTATTATGTGTTGTGGCTTATCCTGAATTCCAATCACCGGGCTTTGTTCCCAGTTGGCCCTTTTGATCTTTTCTTTCATGCTCCAAATAGTTTTACCAATTTAAGTCTGAAAAAAAAAATCCTTTGTGCCTCAATTTATAGAGTAACAGTTCAGGGAGAATATTAACAAAGATATAATAGAAATTTTATAATAAAATTATTTCTTTCGAAGTGTGTTCTGTCCAAATTTATTTCCCTTATCTACTTTTGTTTTAAAATGTAATTACTATAAACTTATTTTTTAAATTATCAATCATTATATGTAGATTGCACATATTTGTGTGTATATATGTATACGCATGTATAAATTTTCCTCTTTCTGCAATTTTTAAAATATAATTTAAGGTTTTTAATAATTTCTAAATGGAAAACACAATATAATCATTTTTTGAAAAAAAACAAGGAAATAGATATATGAAATACTTCCTCGAAACTTAAACTTTAAAATGTCAGCATTTAAAGTTTTTTCCTATTGTCAACTCTCACTATTTCCATTGATCCAAGAGAGTCTAGAAACTTAGTTGAAATTAAAAGACTGGAATGATTCCATTTTTCTGAGTGACCTCAAGATGAATTGTACGAAAAGTTCCCCAAAGGCCAGTGGTCAAGAACAATGCCTTACCACCTGGCCATACCAGCCAAGCCAGCTAATCGGTGGGCCCTTAAGGAACCCCACCCTTATTTCCTCCTGCACATATTCTGATTACTGCACCCGGCACCTTCTGCACTCGGTCCTTTCTGCATGCAGCCCCTTTTGGCATATTGCCCCACTGCACACGGCCCCCTCTATACACAGCCCCAACTGCACACGACCCCCTTTGCACACAGACCCAACAACCTACCACCCAATCCCTTTAAAGGTCAACCTAACCACCCAATCAGGTAACGCCAAGGCATCTCCCCAAGGCTTGCGGTTTTACCCTTTAAATTAGGTCCCAACCCCTCGGTCGGGGCTCCTCTCAACCACTGCTGCATCAGTGAACGAGTGGAGTCCAAACTCGAGTTTGTCAATAAACTCCGTCTTGCCCTTGCATTGGTGTCAGTTTCCTTCTTGGCTCGTGGAGTTCCAAACCAGGGCATTACAGAAATGATAATGTATGAATCTGGAATGTAAATAATTGGGAAATTTGCTAGATTCACAAATAATGCTTTAGCTGTTTGGAGGAAATAAGTTTATATGCTGGAGAAATTTGGTCTAACTGCATTCAAATATTCAGTGACACGATGGGGAAATCTTTCACACTATCTCTATTTCAACCTCATGGAAAATTAATGGCCGCTATAAAAAGCCCAAGCTTGTGAACTTTATTAACCCAATCCTGACACCAGCAAACTCAGGAGGGGGAAAAATTCTAAGCATTTTTTCTTTTCTTTTGAAAACAGAAATTCCATCTAATTCAAACGTCGACTTTTAAAACCCATTTTCTTTGTGTTATATCTCAAAAGGAACAAACACGTTGTGGACTGCATCATTGTTAAAATAATGGGCTACAGGTCAGTCAATTTGCTGTTTTACTGTACTACAAATGTTAATGGTGAAAAATGAAAATATTATAGAATTATTACAAGAAGGGGTTTTTAAACCTGAGTTAAAAATAAACAGCTAATAATTTAAAGTATATTATAACAGATCTTTATTCTTGATGTTAATCTAATTTAAATTATATTTTTCCTACCGGTGACTACAATTCTTTGCAAACTGTCTTAATTCTATTATGATCTGCCACTTTAAAATATGTTGATTGAGAGTGTTAGTGAGAATGTAAATGCTTTTTCAGTTATTAAAATTTTAGCTCCATTTAAGACTGCAGTCATAAAATCCATTGAGGAATTCCATTCTATACCTATCATGTTCATGCTCTACAAGTAGTTTAAGAAGCTGGGTAAACATAATGGTAATAAATAGTTCCAATTCTCAATGGCTTAAAGCATTAAAGATTTATTTTTCTCTCATACAATTTCTGCTGGGTTTAGGCAGCTTTCCAGGCAGCCATTTCCAAGGCAGTTGACCTACGTGGTTTGGTTCAGCATCCCAGGTTACAACTTTACATCATCTGCTCTTTAATAACTACATCAGCAGAATGAGGAGAGCGTGGAAATACACACATTTTCCCTTTAAAACTTCAACCAGAAAGTGATTTATGACCCTTTTGTTCACATTTTTCTGCCAAAGGCAATTCCTATGGCCTTGCCTAAATTCAAGGGGTCAAACTATTTCTGAATGTCTCATTGGAAAAGAGAACAAGAAATATTGGTGGGCAGTAGTAATATCTATTGCATTAAGGGTCCTCAACTCCCGGGCCATGGATCAGTACTGCCTGTGGCCTCGTACCGGTTCATGGCATGTTATGAACCAGGCTGTACAGCAGGAGATGAATGTCAGGACAGCGAGTGAAACTTCATCTGTATTTGCAGCTGCTCCCCAGGGCTAGCATCAATGCCTCAGCTCCACTTCAGATCATCAGGCATTAGATCATCAGGCATTCTCATAGGAATCCCCGGTGCCTGGTGTCAAAGAGATCGGGGACCACTGTGTTGATATACCCTTGGAGATTTTTATTCAATTGTTTTGTTGTTGTTGTTGTTGTTGATGATTTGTTTTCATGATTGGAGTATACTTTGGGCAGGGGTTGGCAAACCTTTTCTGTCGAGAGTATACCCTCACAAATATTCAGCTCATTTGTTGGATCATAAAAGAGCAATAGACAGAGATAAACAAATGAGTGTTCTGTATTACAATAAAACGTGTTTTTTTGTTTGTTTGTTTGTTTGTTTTTCATGTAATGTGGTAGGATAAGTTGGCCTATGGGTCAAGGTTTACTGAATCCTAACACAAAGTAACACCTATCCCTTCTAAATCGAGGCCAAACGTGGATATTGAGAGATACCTTAGATGCTCCTTTCTTATCATTTCTTAGTCTCACAGCAAGCCTTATTCATATAGCCATGCAGGTTGTGCACTGTACAAACTCAAGGGGCATTTTCTACATTGACCACAAAATTAACGGTGCCTTTTGGATTTCTGGTTAGTGGAGAGCCCATGTACTAAGCTTTGTACACAAGTTAAAGCAGTCACTTATGATTCTGTTTGATAGACATCAGTGTGTTTGATTCTCTATTACATTAGGTGTCTAACATAACAATACCCAATGGGATGGGCTAGGTCTTAGGAGAACTATATACACAATAAACTTTATTGTTATGACTCTTTTTGATATAAGAAAAAGTTAGAAAATGTTGAAAAATACAGAAACATAACCAAAAAATATAAGCATTATTAATTTTTTTGAATGTTCTAGAGGCTTTGGTCAATATGGCAGAGTAAGCAAACACTGTGTTTGCCTTCTCTCATGACCACCTCAAAATTATAAATAAACTACAAAACAACCATCATTGAGAATAATCTGAAGTCCAGATGAACAGAAGTCTTGTAACTAAGGTCATACAGAAGAAGCCACAACAAGACTGGTAGGAAGGGCAGAGATGCAGCAGCTGGCCCCACACTAACATATGGCAGTTAAAAATCAGGAAGAATATCTTGGCTGTGGAGGTCTCCTCTGAGGAGTGAAGAGTCCCAGGCCCATTCCAGGCTCCCCAGCCTAGTGTTCCAGTACTAGAAAGAGAAGTTCCCACAATCTCTGGCTGTGAAAACCAGCTAAGATTGTGGCTGAGTGAGACAGAGAGTAGCTAAAGTCCCAGGCATCCATGAATGGAGTTGCTCGCTGATGGAGTCACTTGCTTTTAGCTCCAATGCTGGGGCAGCAGCTTGAACGGCACTGGGGATGTTTGGAAAGAAATTGAATTGTCTGGCTTCAGAGAGAGGGCTTAGAGGGGCAGCTTTCTTAGAGACAGAGGTACTGGGGGGAGCATTGTTCTTTTGTTGAGCTCCTCTTCTCCACCCCCCAGTGTACAGATACAGGTCACCACCATATCCGAGTCTCCACCAACATGGCTAGAACAGTTCTCCCTGCCCTAGTGATTTACTGAGACACCACCCCACACAACTTGCAGGCCCACCTAAACTGCTTCCAGTGGCTTTGCCATACAAATGACTTGTTTTAACTCATGCTGCAGAATTTCCTAAAATCTTTCAAGGTTCACAAAACCTAAACAAGCAGCATCTGGCCTCCGCAGACCTATATACCTCTTGCTAAGCAGTCCCAAAACTGTCACTAGCAGCAGACAGCCATAGTTCACAGCTTAGCCTCTCCCAGGCACTTCTGAGGCCAGCACAAGTGGCAACCATCTGCAGATCACTTTGTATCTCATACCAAGTGACTCCAGGCAGAGCATAGGCAATGGCTGATGTTGGCCTGCACCAGAGCCCCTCTCAAGAGGCCCCAGAACCAACATACCTAGTAGCCAGCCTCAAATCACACCAGACCACCACTCAATCACTTTCACAAAAGATACAGAAAGGGCAGACTAGACGGGCACCAGAGCCCATGAAAGCAAATCTTGCTCTGTAGAGTCTGTTCCTATACAACAGCTCCTCCGCTATTATTAGTTTTCACAACCAATCAACCCATGTCAGTCCCTCCCATTGATGTGCAAACAGCAACCAAGGTTCAACTACAATGGGAGGGCAAACACAACCCATACAAGAAATACACCTGGAGCAGCCGGCTCAGGTGTCCAGGAAGACTGTGCCACTAAATCACACAGGACACCTACTACATAAGGTCACTCCATCAAGACATAGCAGCTCTACCTAATACATAAAAGCAAACACAAAGAGGCAGCCAAGATGGGGATAAAAAGAACTAAACAAATGGAGACAAGTAATCTACCAGATGCAGTGTTCAAAACACTGGTCATAAGATGCTCAATGAATTTAGGGGAGGAGTGGAAGAATTTGTTGAGAATTTAATGAAGAGATAGAAAACGTAAAAATGGAGATTGAAAACATAAAAAGAAACCAGACAGAAATGAAGAATGCAATTACTGAAATAAAGAACACATTAGAAGGAATCAATAATAGATTAGTTAAAGCAGAGGTCGAATCAGAGACTTGGAAGATAAGGGAGCAGAAAAAAATCCAATCAGAACAGCAACAAGAAAATAAAATCCAAAAAATAAGGATAGTTTAAGGGGCCTCTGAAACATCAAGGGTACCAACATTCACATCATAGGGATGCCAGAAGGAAAAGCATGAGACAAAGGAACTGAAAACCTACTTGAAGAAATAATGACTAAAAATTTCCATAACCTGGAGAAGGAAATAGACATACAAGTCCAGGAAGCAACAAAGTCCCAAACAAGATGAACCTAAAGAGGTCCACACCAAGACACATCATAACTATAAGGCCAAAGATTAAGACAAAAGGAGAATCTTAAAAGCAGCAAGAGAAAGCAGTTAGTTACCAATAGGGGAGCTCCCACAAAACTGTCAACTGATCTCTCAACAGAAACTTTGCAGGCCAGAAAGGTTTGGCAAAAAACATTAAAAGTGATGAAAAGTAAGGACCTACAACCAAAATTACTCATTCTACCCAGCTAAGTTATCATTTAGAATCAACAGAAAGATAAAGAGCTCCCAAGTCAAGAAAAAGATGGAGTTCATCACCACCAAACCAGTATTACAGTAAATATTAAAGTGACTCTTAAGAAGAGGAGAAAAATGTGAATAATAAAATGGCAATAACTACATATCTATGAACAAGTACTTTCAATGTGAATTAATTAAATGTTCCAATCAAAAGATAGGGTGGCTGAATAGATTTAAAAAGCAAGACTGCTACATATGTTGCCTACAAAAGACTCACTGCAGATCAAAAACAGAATGTAAAGAGATGGAAAGAGATATTTCATGAAAATGGAAACAAACAAAAAAGCTAGTGTGGTAATACTAATCCCAGACAAAATAACTTTTAAAACAAAGGTTATAATAAGAAACAAAGAAGGACCCAGTAATCTTACCTCTGGGTATTTATTTGAGAAGACCCAAAACATGACTTTGAAGACATATGTGAATCTACATGTTTATTGCAGTATTATTTACAATAGTTAATTTATGGAAGCAACTTGCTGTCCATCAATAGATAAATGGATAAAGAAGAGGTGGTACTTATATATGATGAACTATTAACTCAGCCAAAAAAAATGAATTCCTACCATTTGCAATGATATGGATGTACCTAGAGGGTATTACACAAGGTGAAATAAGTCAGACAGAGAAAGACAAATGCCATATGATTTCACTTATATGTTGAATTTAAGGAACAAAATAAACAAACAAAATAGAAACAGACTCATAGTTACAGAGAACAAACTGATGATTGCTAGAAGGGATAGGGTTAAGGGGCTGGTGAAAAGGTAAAAGAATTAAGAAGTACAAATTGGAAGTTACAAAATAGTCACAGGGACGTGAAGTACAGCATAGGAAATATAGTCAATTATATTGTAATAGCCTTGTGTAGTGCCAGGTGGACACTAGACTAATCAGGGAATGACTTCGTAAATTATATAAATGTCTAACCATTATGCTGTACACCCAAATCTAATATAAAATAATGTTGAATGTCAACTCTAAGTGAAGAAAGGTTCTGTATTATTTAGACATATAGGATGCAATTTTCAGAGATCATTATTAATATTAGTAAATTTTCATTTTCTATAGCATGTTTCTGTACAGCTCAATTTTATTTACCTTGAAGACTTATTTTTATTATAAGAAAAAATAGATATAAATAAATAAGTACACATGAGGTGGGACTGTATACTAATAAGCCACTTTCTCAATTTCCCCCAGAAAGATCAATCTTATTAATGTGCAGCTACATTATTACTTTATAGGTTTATATTTTGTTGTCTGAGTAGTCTTAATCTTATTCTTTCATGCTGAATTATAGAGAGAGGTGTAATAATCTCTTCTAGATAGTCAGAGAAATGTAGTGATGATAGAGAAATGGTTTTGGAGGGGAGGTTTTGAGGATTGTTTATATAAGAAGAAAGATGTGATGGGGAAATGAGTTACAATCATTCTATTCCATTGGGGGTGGGAGATAGGAGGTCTTATCTTCTGCTATACCTGTTTTTATTTTTTCACATTTTCGAGTTTTCTTAAACTGTTTTTTCTTGTCTTTTGTGTACTCCCCCCCCAAATTTTTCCTTGTCTACTAATAGATTGGAGAAAAAATTTATGTGAGTTATTTTTTCCAGAAAACATATGAAAGGTGACAGTTGATTATAATGAATATAATAATAATTGTTAACTGGTATGTTTTCCATAGGATTTTTTAAAAGTCGTCTACAACTTATGTTGATCTTTTATGTATGAGACATCTTTTTAAAATATAGTAATAAAGATGTAGTAGGATCAATACAGAAAAAAAACAGAAATAAGGATGAGGAGAAAGACTTGAATTTTAGGTAACACTGGTATTAATGGTCTATTTTATAATGAAACTGTATTATATTGTTGTTATTCTACACAAGTCAATGAAAAATTAGTACTGCATATGAATAATTATTGTGTTCTCTTCCTCTGATAGGGAAACGAATCAGACATTTCATTTTTTATAGCTTACTGTTTGACATCAAATGGTAACAAAATGAGAATAAACCCAACTGCCTTAGGCTCTACTAGTATCTCACATCCTTTTCCATGTCAAGTTTAATGCATAAATGACAGCTGAAAATGTTATTTCCCAGCCTCCCCTGCATCTAGACACCAGTCATGTGACTAAGTTCTAGTGAATGGAGCTTGAGATGACTTTCAGGCCATGCTCTGAAAGTGAGAGGGCATGCCCCACATTTTTGCCTGTCTCAGTCTTGCTAGCTGAAATGCAAATATCAGATACAAGTAACTACCTCAGAAGCTGCACAATGAGTATAGTGGACTAACAAGATAGAAGGAGGCCGGGCCTTTGGCATTGTACAGTCATCATATCACACCTGGAACGTTTTTGCTCAGACTTATGTAAGAGAGAATTAAACTCCCTTGTGGATTAATCCATTGTAATTTTGTTCTCCATTATTGTAGCTGAAACTTTACTCAATTCATCAACCAATTAACACAAGCAGAACAAAAATAAAGAGGCTGGAATAAGTAAAAATAATGAATTAATATTTTTTTACAGTTTATAAGATTGAACAACAAGATTGAACACTGTTAATATATTAAAGTCACAGTTATATAGCAAAATATTTGTTTCTAAATTTTAAATAGATAAATGAGCCTGTTTTGGAACAAAATCAAAAGCTTCTGTGCATGTGTATATATTTTCATATATATATAGATATATAGATATAACTTTGAATAAAATATGCAATACAATCCAATAGCTTTTACATAATTATTGTAAGCACTGTAGTTGGGGAAGCAAAAGCAAGCATAACTGTAATAGATCATGTCAAGTGTAATATTCATGTGAGCAAAATACTTTAGGATCAAATAGGAGTAAGTTTATACAGCAATGCTTATAAAATATATTATAAAATTTATTGTACTATATTGCCTAGTTTGATCAAATTTTCTCACGTAAAGCTATTAATATAAAAGTCTTTGAGTTGTTTAGATTATAAAATTTAATCTATCTTCAACAAAAACTTATCGATTGCCTCCTAATTGTTCCTCTGCAAGGCACTAGAAAGCAAAAGTTAGTACACAGTTAATGCCCATCTATAAGAAACTCAAAAATCAGGTTTATGAACAAAAGTAGGCAAAACTAACTGCAATGGATTGTAATAAGTGCCATAATAGTATGAGCAAGGTGCTTTGGGAGCACATATGGGTAAGTGATTACTTTTCTTCTGGAAGTCAGATGAGGTTTCATAGAAATGATATATGAGCTAGACAAAGAATGAACTGTATTTTCCCCGACTTGTCTTTTCAGGGGTTTCCAAAAGTCAAATATATCATAATGTGAAATGAGTTGCTTCAAGAAGTGGTAAATTTTCTATCACTGAAGTTGATTGACTACAAGTTGTACAAAGCTCATATGGTAGGGAATAAAACTTTTGTGTTGGAGTGTTTGGCAGATATTCCTTGGTTCTCTAAGTTTCTTCTTCCCTGAGAAGGTAAACTTCTAAATTCTGAGTTGGAATGGGTATTGAGGTAGAGAGAGGGTTTGTGGGGTAAATGCATTGCAGGCCAATGAACAGCATGTATAAAACTATAAAAGTAACTTGTACTTTTGAAAAATGTCAGGTAGGATTGTGTAACCAGAGTGAATAATGGCAAGTGTACATTGGAGGGGAAAGTAAATCAAATAGGCAAGAAATGAGATGGAAAGTAACAATTAAATTCAGATTAATGAAATAATCAAATATAATGTTGAGAAGTTTAGATTTATTCTAGAAACTACTGAAATACACAAAAATTTTAGAATAAAAAAAGATGTGAGAGTTATGAAAGAATGAAGTGAAGATATCATTACTGACAAATTGCATAAGATCCTATAAGATGTCTAATAAGCTTCTAATAGTTTTGTCCACAAAGAATTTTTCCTTACTTTGCTAAAAGTGCTTCCTTTTTCTTTTAGAACCACCTCTTCTCAATTATAAGCAATTTGGGAATGACTGTCAAGTAAGGTGGGCAAATAACCTAAGTCAGGAAATGAAGAAGTTCTACTTTAATTTAAATCTTGTATAGAACACTACGATTGAAGCTGATGTCCTCTCCCACCCCGAGAACTGTACCTTGAAAGATTATTTATTAGTTCATAAACCTAGATCTACAGGGCTGCCTTCTACTTGTTCTTCCTAAAGTATCCTTATTCATATTTTCATTCAATACCTTTTGTTAATCCGCATTCTTCCACAAATTCTATGTTGGTGATTAATCATAGTTTACTTTTGGTTGCAAATAGAGATCTCCAAAGAAAATGTTTCACATATTACAGGGCACTTAGTGAGATCATTGGTATTATTCAAAAAATAGTTGGTTCTGGACATAGGCAAGATGGCAGAACAGGAAATCCCAAACTTTCCTCCCAGCAATGGATACACAAATTTAACAACAATACACAGACTATTTCCCTTTGTGAGAAATTCAGAGACCAGTCGAGAGACTCCTGTAACCTTCCTTACCCAGATGTCTCATAGCTGGTAGGAAAATTCATGGCACCCTCTTGCCATAGTCCTTTCTCCTAGCATAGAACCACCTGATCAAGAGAAAAACCCACAACTCTCAGCTTCTGCATAGTCAGAGAAGGATAAGATTGTATCATACAACCCAAGTTCTGACATTTCATGGGGCTGTCCAAGGAGCTGATAATCTGTTTTGTTTGAAGCTGAGTGCTGACAAGAAAGAGTCCCAGGTTGGGAGACACTGAGAACAAACATGGCAGTTTGGACTAGTATGGACTCACTTGCCATACTCCTCCCAAAGGCTCGGTGCAGAAAGTGGATGAAAATTTCCAAATCCCAGCTTCCCTCTGGAGAGGGTCCAACATAGCTTTTCAGAGGGACTGGCTTCTGTCCTACCTGTCTCTGGGAGCTAATGAGAACAAAGGTAAAGGTTTAAATATTACACAGTCACCCCAAATTTATAAATATGAATCTGTTGATAAAGGCAATCAATTGTATTTCGTTAGGCCTGTTGCTGCCACAAACAAAATCAAGGAGAAAGAAATAGTGAAGATTAAGCTAACAGCTAACTAAGGCTGCCACAGAAATGCAAAAGAATATCTTCAAATGTATACAAGATATGTCCCCATTACAGAACATTATAATGATATGTGATTTTAGAGCTTTTCTATGGAGGTCTGAAACCATGACATTTGTATCAATTCTTGGCTAAACATCATGAGAAAAGTGATTTATTTGTGAGGATAAATGAGTTATAGTAATATGGCAGCAAGACAGAAACCAGTAAGGAAAGTTCTACTTATGAATAGAGGTGGCCAAAGAATGCTGGAATCAGAAATATATAATATTTATCTACATTAATTTTTGGCATCAGGCTTCATGTTAAACCATAGAAAACTTTGTTAAATGGAAGCCAGGAGATGTAGATTAGAAGCAGAGGCAAGGGACCTCCTACCAGGAATCATTTGTGAAACATATAACTGTGTCTTAGAGATTGGAGAAGAAACTGGATTCCCTCACTTATGATGAGTGAAGATACTATTATTTGAATGTTAGAAAGTAAAGATGATTTTTATTTGTCACTTGTGTTCCACATAGATACACAAGTAATCAGGTTTGGGAAAGGCTAATAGAATAAACTTCCAGAATCTTTGTTCTACCTATGGCTCTTAGAAAAGTGGAATCTGGGAACTAGCAGTATGTCCCTTCTACTGGAAATCTACTAATAAAGAATGAATGGTCTCTCCAAACTAAGGGTTTTGTAATCTTTAGTCTAATTTTTTTTATAGCTAGTAATAATCGTCTCTCATTCTCCAGTGCCTCTTAGGGACATGGCAGGCGGACAGCTAAGTGTTATTGTTTCTTGCTCATTTGCTACGAAGTTGAACTAATCCTAAGCATCCACAAGCCAGTCATATTCATGCTATGACAGGAGCTACTAAGTCCACAGGGCGTTAAGGACACAGAGGGGACAATAATGATGGAATCATGTTAAGAGTCAGGAAAGAGATACCCTGGTGCATGGTCACATCTGGAAGCTTTATTACTTCTATGCATGGAATTTTTTATAATTGCTCTAGTAAACTTCATTTGAATTTTTAATACCCATGTTTATTTTCAACATTTCATTCTTTTTAGTTATGAAATCTATATTTCATGACCAATTATAACATTGTTATTATACTGATGATTGAGTCAGATTGTATTTATTTCACTAATTTGTTCACTCGTTCAATAGCTGTTTATCAGGTTCCTTTAACTAGGTACTTGGCTAGGCACTGGGTATAGAGTAGCGCAAATGACAAATAAAATCTTGCCTCATTGAGCTGGAATTTTAGAAAGGGAGGCTTAGTACCAAGCTCTGTGTATGTATATATATATTTATGATAGTATTGCTCATGCCTCAATTTATTATATTCTCTGTTCAGTTGTCACTTATTCGAGAAAGGCATCCCCAGGCCTCTTTAGATTTTTATGCAAGAGTGATAATACAACTTGCTTTACATTTAATCTTCTAACAGAAATTATATATGTATGTATGTTATATATTTATGAAATATATATTACATATATTATATCCATATTACATATATTGTTATAAATATGTATGATATATTTAAACTGTAATATAATCTATAATACAAGCTGGTGAATATTTATTCGTTACTTTAACACATATGTGTATATTGAAGTACAGAACACATAATATACAATAGGAAGTACAGAACACATAATATACAATAGGAAGATGAGGATCAGTGTAATGGAAAATACTTTTCTTCTGATAACATTGAATACAGGAAGACAAAGAGGGAGAAGATAGCCACGCAACTGGAAAGATGCATCTACAAGCGAAGGAATGCCAGAAGCTACATGAGGTAAGGACAGATTCTCCTTTGGAGCCATCAGACACACCAGCATGGCCCTGCCAACACCTTGATTTTGGATTTCTAGCCTCCAGAACTGTGAGACAATAACTTTCTGTGTTTTAAGCCACCCTGTTTTTGGCACTTTGTTACAGCAATCCTAGAAAACTAATTCATGAAATTTATGTTATCTCTACACCATTATCTTAAATTTCTTGGCTTCACATATTCTATTTTTCTAACTCATCCTGAACATTAGAATTCCAAAGCACTTGCTTCATCTGTTACAATAAGGACACTTGTGATCATTCCTCCTATAATGCATGTTAAAAAACACTGTGGATGTATCTGGTCTGTCAAAATGATTCTGTTCAATGTTATATTTCACAATTCACAATGAAGTTATTAGTCACGCACAGAAGCAACTGATGCTTGGCTTTTGTCAGGCTCCTGTCTCTTTCACAATGAAGGAGACCGTCTACCCAAAGCAGCCCAGACAGGAGGAATGCTCTAAAATACTGAAGTAACTCAATGCTATCATAGAAATAAATGGTGTGTAAAATATTTCACTAAGAAGTTTTCCTAGTTAGTCCTGTGGATTTGTGTCATTATTTAATATCTCTAATGTTTTATATTATCATTATTCTAATCATTGTTGTTGAGAAACAATAAGGAATGGAAATAGAAAGCAATTTGTCTAAAACCTGTTATCCATAAACCAGCCAGTAACCAGAGATAAAGTTAAAAAGTTCTAAGCAAAAATCTAGACTTAAAATACATTATCTTAAATGCATACACTCAGATAAGATTAATATTCCTTTGTCTCATATTTAAAGCCTATGACTCTTAATTTATAGATAATTCTACAAGCAAATTCCATTCATTTTCAGATCAACTACAAAGAAATGTAAAAAAGTTCCTAAAATTTAGTATATTTTATTTTTGAAGCAATATAAATACATTAAAGAAAATTCTAAATATATAGAAAAACAAGCACCAATAGATTAAATTGCCTTTCAAATTTCTATTAGCCTTTTAAAATTATTTCTGTATTTTTATCTATGTATACATCTTTCATAATAAATGCTATACAATTGTGTGTGTATTCTTTCTCCTTTATCACTGTATAGTAAAGGTATTTTCCATCTATCACTTTTGACTACAAACATTCTAACGTCTGCATAATATCCCATTAAAGTCTTTTATTTCATTAAACCTGTCAATTAAAATAAGTGTGGGTGCTGCATCAGATATCTAAAATACATAGCGGCAAGTAGTGGCAGATTGAACTGTGATTTAGAGTGATAAGATGAATGTTTATTAAAAGTTAATGTATGAATTCTCACATAACCATGTAACATTCCTCAGTAGGTACTGAAAGTTTTATTGTAATATTGTGTGGTTAGAGTCATTCAAACATGCTAATTCTATATCTCTGAATCCACTGTTTAAGAAATTAGAAAAGCACGTTAATATGCAAAACTCTTTAGCTACATTTGTAAAATGTTTAAAAGTCAAGTGAGCTTCAGCTCAGGGGAGATTTTCAGATATGAAAATTGGACTGATAAAACCACACAGGCGATGCTTGATTGGGGAAGACTAATTATATACTACACCTGGTCAGCCCAATTTCCAGCACCATAATGGGCAAAACCACAATGGGTCAATCCATACATGGGGCAAAGAACCATGTACTGCTCAGGTGAAAGAAGTCCCTGCTGGTAAAGAAAAGTTAATACAACCCAATCCACAGGATTCATGGGGTCTGTCCAGTTGTATAAACTGCTCCATTTTGTAACAAAACTTGACTTTAAGAGTCATCTGGTGAAACTTTCTCATAAAACAATAAGAAAAAATCAACAACAAAAATCGATCAATGATACAGTTGACTTCTTAAGATATATAAACATATTCTCTTCTCATGACAGCAATTACAAATGACTAGGCCTCTTTATATTTAATTCCTCAAGCTAACTATTGGGTTTGCATTCGTGGTAAAGAAAGGGGAAATAATGTTTAGTTTTTCAGGAATATGAAATAAATTGATAATTGACACATACCACTCAGTTCAATAATTATAACATCACTACAGAGTAATGATGTCTCAGTTTTACGAACAAGGAAACTATTTTATGATGAAGACACATCATAAAATTCTTATCTTACTCTAAAATCTGTGTTCTTAAGCAGCATGTTATAATGATTCCTTTTTATATTCAATTAACTGAAATGGTCTTTCTAGAGTCCAGAAAACCACAAAGATTCTTTTTAAATAACTGAGACATCTTAGCTTTTTTTCCTTATTTAAACTTAGCATAAAGTGAAAACTCAAGCTTAAACTATTTCAGCTGTGCTTGCATATTCTTTCAAACTCATCAAAATACAGTTCTCAACATCTGCATTCTAAAGTGCAGAGGCAAAGGGAAAAAAGGTAAGAAAAAGATTTTTTAAAAAAGTAGAAAATATAGTACAGTTGAAAAAGGAAAAAGAATACAGAGAAGAGAAAATGGATGAGAAGAGAGAAATACTTTGCTACTTTTCGACTACTGTGTTGGAAAAATGCACTTATACAACCATAGCCTGTAAATCACTGATGGGAAAAAGGTGTGTGCGTCCCCTTGTATTTCATCTGTGACATTTTTTAGTGTCTTAGGCTAAGTCATGAGGTCTTTGAGATTTCTGAATGCTGACAAAATGAACAGAAAGAGTAATTCTAGAATTTAGAGAAAGACAGATGAATTGCAGATTGCGTATCTTCAGGCCAAATCTTCTAGAAGTCAGCCATATTTTGACTTTATGATTCCCACAGTATTTGATATCTTTAAAATAATTTTTAAAAAGAAGCAGAGGAAAAAGTCAGTACATACTATAAACTTGTGTGTTAAATTTGCCTTTATTGCCTTTTCAATCCTATTACTTCTCAGTACTTGCAAAGTCCATAGATAACCAAAATTCTAATTAGCCCCATAAGTGACGTATTTTGTATTTAATAGATTTAGAAATAATCAAAGCCTTAATAATACTTTTAAACCATGACAACTTAACTTAAAAAAAAAATGCCAAGGCTATTAGTCAGTGTACTCTAGTATTTGGGGTTCTGCACCCAATTCTAATGTGGAGGAGGCAGTTTCCTCCATAAAACCAAGTAGTGCTCCAGACATCAGCTGAGTGTCCTGCAATTCAACTCAATTCTGACACTATCTACCCAAAGATAGCATCAGATTCCACAGATAAAGGGCTCAGTTCCATAAGACCACCCTTCACCTCAGACACTAATTGCAAGCCCAGGTTATAACTAGTGCTTCTGATAAACCAGATACAAATTGAAGGTTCCAATGACCCACTCCAACTAGGATGCCAATCACAAGTCCAGGTTGTTACCTATACTTCTGACTAACTGGCTATAAATCAGATTCGCATGTCCCCTTCCTTGAGTTCAATTAATTCGCTACAGTCATTCACAGAACTCAGGAAAATCATTTACCCACTAGATCACTGGTTTATTATAAAAGGATATAATGCACAAATAGTCCAATGGAAGAGATTCATAGTGCAAGGTATAGACAAAGGACAGGCAGCTTCCGTGTCCTCTGCAGGTGTGTCACTCTCCCCAAATCTCCATGTGCTCACTGATGAGAAGCTCTTGGAACCTTGTCCTTTTGTGTTTTTATGGAGGCTTCTTTACATAGGCATAAATGATTAAAGTATTGGCCATTTCAGCCTTCAGTCCTACACCCCTCCCCAGAGATGGAGAAGTAAGACTGAAAGTTACAACCCTCCAATCATAGGTTGGTTTCCCTGGAAACCAGCACCCATCTTTAGGTGACTTAAGGAGCACTTCTAAAGGTACCTTATTAACATAATGAAAGAAACCTATGTATCTCCCACACTAAGTAGGAAGTTCCAGTGGTTATAGAAGCACTGTGCTAGAAACAAGAAGACCAATATGTGTTTCTTATTACAAATCACAATATCACATCCAGCAAAGACACAAGATTCACAGTCTATCCATAATACTTCCTTATTCTAGGTGACATAAGAAAATTCACTTGAGCTTTTTGTTTTTCAGTTTTCTACATGTAAAATAGAGATAATAGTATCCATCCCCTAGGATTGCTATGGTGATTAAGAAAGAGGATTCTTAAAAAATATATAGTATTTACTATCTTATGAAGAATACACTTAATAAAATAGTATGACTTATATGTTTATTATATTTATTGGTACCATCAATGTAAAATACCTGAAATCTAGAAGTATACCACCTCTATGCTATTTACTATAGAATTTTGATTACTCCAATAGATAATAGCCAATTTAATTCAGAAATACATATACATACAAGTTAAGTGAGGTAAAATTAAATTATTTGTAAAAAATTAAAGTAAAACGTATTTTATGTGGTTTCTGTGCAATTGAAAGGAGATTCTAAATGTATGCTGTCAAATATCTGCCTGAAGGAGCATTTGGGGATAGGATATCTCAACAAATTTAAACCAGAGAGGCTGAGCACAACCAGTATGCTTAGAACCACTGGGCAAGAGCTTGTCTCCTTCATAGAATGTTTGTGGTCTCCATATCTCTGGAAACATTAGTAAATACCTAGAATTGCTGCACTTCTCTGTTATTCGCAAATTGTGTTGATGCGAGAAAAAGTGATACACCTGTAAAACTACCTTAAAGAATAAGAGCTTTCATTCAAGAATAAAACACAATTTACTAATTCAAGATGTCTTTTGAACACCTCAATATGAGGCTTTTATTATGAAAATATCTTGAAGGCAAGCCTTCTAGTTCAGATCAGCATTGTATGGAAAAAATCAGTACACTAATAATCAGAAATCAAGTGATATCTGCATTGTTAGGCAGCTAGTCAGACATGAGTGACAGGGAGAACAAAGGAACAGGGGCCCAGCCTAGAGACCACCCAAAGAACACCCTATTGGTAGTTAGAGAATCCCTCCTGAATCCCAGAGACAAAGAAAAGGAGGGTCATAGTCTTAGCTGTCCTAATCAGGCTACAGACATATGTGCAGGAGGTACTACCCTAATTTACATGCAATTTAAGCTTCATTTTAATACTATGTGTATGCCTGTAAGTTCATGAATCTAATTATAACAGACCAAATTCTGGGTATGGCATGTGCACTAGGCAAACAGTTAAATAGCAGCCAAGTGTCAATCAAAATGACCTCATGTGCCAATCACCCAGGAATGCCTTTGGAACCATCCACCATGGCCCAAATATAATGCAGACATTCCCACTTCTGGGGGACTTTGTGGTTGTTGGTTATTGTTGTTACAGCGCTCTGTTATAGCTCTTCACTAAAACCATGTGCCTTCCTGAGGCATGCTTTGTCTTTCTAAAAGATACTGATAATAAATCTTTTCTAAATCTCACTGACCTGTGATTCTTCACTGCATCAATGAGGAAGAACCTAGGAAAAATGCTGACTACGCTTCTGCACCATTATCCCCTACCCCCATCCCGTTGGGGCGAAACCAAGGTTCAAACTGGCCCCAGTGGTAGTAACAACATGACCATGTAACCACTAAAAATTCATGTTATTACTCTATGTCTAATGCCAACCAATTAAAATATAGTTTAATGTATTAAATAAAAATGTATTCTAAGTTTCCTATCTGTGGCTTGTTAAAATACAACCATGGTACATATCTGTGATAACATAGTTCATCATAGAAATGCTGAGATCGACAAAAGAGAAGATGATAAAAGGCACTGTCATGAGAATCAAATTGTGGTGCATCCTTCTACAATTAGGAATACTAAGGAAAGTCATTATGAGGTCATTTGAGAAAGTTCTCAAAAGTGAGTGAAAATTTAGTGTGGGTATTATCCCTCGCTGAGCTTTTCAGAAGAATCAGATTGAAGTTTCTTTGAGTAAGGTAAAAATCCACTAGGCATAATATTACAACAAAGAGAACAATAAAATTCTTCAACCAGTAATAGCCATACATTACATATGTTAAAGGGAAAAAAATCTAGCACTTGAATCACTTGCCATGAGTTTGGGCATCGTAAAGTAAGAAAGAAAAAAAAAAACCTACTTGAATGAAAAGGGAGTGCGTCTTTCATTTCAAACCCCCTATTTAAATCATCCATTTTGTCAGATTTAAACTTCTACTTTTTCGATTGCCTTAGGTATTTTAAGTTGAAAACATGTTCTCTTACTTTTAAGATGCAATTATCTTTCCAATTTCTTTTAACTTCTGAGTGGTCTATTTTTTCCACTTGAAAGAAGTTCAAATTGAAGTCAAATACCACTTTTCTCAAGAATATTTTTATAATGAAATAGTTTAGTTTGCTAATTTACTATAAATGAAAGAAATTTCTTATGTATTACTCTGTAATGATCCAGTTTAGACAGTGAAAATTAATGAATTGGATATCTCTTTCATAAAATTATTTTTATTATTTTACTTTAATTTAAGCCTAAAATACTTCTATATTTAAAAATGTCAGGGTTAATCTTTATTATTACACTTTAAAAAGTTTAAAAATTGCAAGTGTAAACTATTATTAACAACATTTACCAAAAAGGAAGGAAAATCAACTGCTACAATTGCTTTTATATTTAAATGTCCTCTGCCTATGATGTGAATCATTGTATCATGATTTTACCTCTGCGTCTGTAACTAATTTGTTTCATTTGTTGTAATTTGGTGTTATTAAAAGCATATCTTGCAATTAATTCCTATTTTGACCTCTAATTTTGCTTTTGCAATGGCCAAACACTGCAGCAAAATCTTAACTCACAGTTCACAACCATGTTCCATTGGTCACAAAGGGAATTATTCATGAGATCAGGATTAAATTAATGTAAAGTCACCATCTACATTACTAGAATAATGTGAAAGTCGAGTATACAACTATACCCATTATGGATAATACACTATTAGCATTATTATATGTAATTTAGATTCATAGCCTTTAGAATGCATTTAAGAAATAGAAAATACTAGTAGGCATCATCACCTTTTATCTTTTAGCTTTAAACTGTGACAATTATGATAATAGTAGTAAAAAAATTTATTATCTCAGAAGCTAAATCCTGTGACGTATAGAATAAATTAAGATTATGCCATACACAAACTTCCCACTAATGTTTTACAGCAACCTTGAGTTTTCCAGTAGGTGCTTTGTCATAAACCAATGGTTTCATGTGCTGAGGGAGTTGTCTGACTGCTGCTGGAGAAATTAGTTTGATGAAACACAGATGAAAAGTGTAACAGAAAATTCATCACGCAGCAAATGTCCTCAGACTATAGAAAGTTTTCTCTCAGTGGTCAAAAGATTTGGGATTCCGAAGATGAAACACTGACAATATGAGGAAGAACTCTTCTGTGAAACCAAAACAATTTAGTGGCCATTTAAATGCCTAAGCTCAAAGGCTAACCCTAACCTAGAATCTTGAAAACTTGATTTGAGTTATGGACTTGGAATAGACATCCAGCTGGTTTGCTATACTCAACGTCAAGTTTGTTCATTTGACTTCCCCAAGGGTTTACTGAATTCCAAGAGACTATTTAGTCTACTGTATGTTTATTAGAATTAGAGAGTTAGGTAAGTCTAGCTAACATAAAATGTCAGCATCAGTCCAGACTTTCAGAGAATTTAGTGCTTTTAGTTGGGAAATATTTTGTACTGCAAGAGTGCAATATTATGATTTATAAGAAATCATATATATTTGATCTTTGTCTGTAGTTTCTGATTCACAACTCTCAAAACCCTTTAATCTTCCTGAGCAATAAGAGCAATGGGAGCATATTTTGTCATAATATTTGAGCTCTTGTCCTTAGCTTCCGAAATCGCTTCAGAACCATAAAGATCAAATAAAGTGCCTTGTTATTCATAACAAGGCCCTTTAAACCACAACTGGGTTTATTTATTGAGGTGACTTTTGAAAAACATTTGAGGTTGGGAGCTGGTTGTCAGGGTAACCAACCATGAATATTACATGATGACAATATAATGATTTCCATGGAGGAAAGAAAGGTTAGAGGTTGAATCAATCATCATGGCCAACGATTTAATCAATTATGCCTATATAATGAAGCCTCTTTAAAACCCCCAAAGGACAGAGTACAGAGAGCTTCCAGGTTGGAGAACCAGAACGCTTCCATGTGCCACTGTGCCTGGCTTCAAGCTCCATGAGGACAGAGGTCTTTTGCTTGGAATCTCATCCTATAGATTTTTCATCTGGCTATTAATTCATGTCCTTTAATATCCTTTGTAATAAACCGGTAGTTTAGCAGAGTAAACAGGTTCCCTGAGTTCTGTGAGCCACTCCAGAAAATTAATGGAACCCAAGGAAGAGGTCATGGGAACTTCTGATTTATAGACAGTTGGTCAAAAGCATTGGTAACAACCTGGATGTGGGATTGTCACACTGAGTTGCAGTGGGTCATTGGAACCCCCAATTTGCAGCTGATCAGTAACAACCTGGGTTTGCAATGAATCTCTAAAGTGGAAGGAGGTCTTATGAAACTTAGCCCTTTACCTGTGGAATCTGATGCTATCTCTGGGTAGATAGTGTCTTAATTGAGTTTAACTATAGGACACCAACTGCTGTCTTAAGCATTGCTTGGTTATGTGTGGGGAAAACCCTTTCCACATGTTGGCATTGAGTCCAGAACCCAAATTATTTTACTATGTTTTGAAATATATGAGCTGTGTGCTTCTTAACCAGAAAAAACATTATGTAAAATATGATGTGTAAACTGGCTATAAAGATGCAAGAGATGCCAAACAGAGAAAGAGCTTTGTTTACTGCCTTTTACCCCATTCTAGGCTATGGACCTTTTGGAATATTGCAGTACACAATCGCTTGATTCCAGAGATTGCACATATCTACTGTGTCATTACACAAGAGGCCCTGGTGTACCCCCTTAACTTTTCTTAATCATAGGAAGTTTCATGTTCAACAGAATCCTTAAATATGCTCATTCGATTTAAATATATGAAAGACTCAATTCCTCATTCCAAAGAGCTTCTGAAATGAAAGAAAAATAAAATATTTATGAGGCCTTTATTATACATCAGGGCATTTTGTTCATTATGAAGTTTTATGCTGCTTTCATCCAATTTGATAGAAAAAGGAAACAAAACAACAAAACTTGGATACCATACAAGTACTAAAGATCTCTTCTCTCTCTTCTCTCTAATATATACTGTTTCACATTATTAGTGTTACCTTTTATATGTAGTCCATTCTCTCTCTCTCAATCTCTCTCTCTCTCTCTTTCACACACACACACACAGAGGCATAAAAGTGGATAAATAATTATACACTGTAACCTCGATGTTATCCAGATTTCTTCATTTTTACCTAATCTTTTTATTTTTAACTTTCAGGATTCCATCCAAGATACTACCTTATATTTAGTAGTCTCTTTAGTCTCTTCTTGATGTGACAGTCTCAAATTTTCTTGTTTTTTGATGACCTTGAAAGTTTCAAGTAGTATTGGTCAGGTATTTTATAGAATGACCCTCAGTTAGGAATTATCTGGTGTTTGACTAGACATAGACTAGAGCAGTGGGTTTTTTTGGCAGAAGGCCAGAGAGATAAAGTCTATGGACATTACATTTTCATCATATTGTATCAAGGCTACATATCATCACTGTTGATGTTGACCTGATCTTGTGGTCAAGGTAGTCTTTATCAAGTTTCTTCACTGTGAAATTAGTGAGTTATTGCCTTCTCCTTTCCAATATGTTTTCTTCAGAAATAAATCATTCTGTGTAGCAAAACTTAAAGAGTATAGAGTTTTTCTCCACTCTATGAGGGCAAAATAGCTACATAAATTATTTGGCATTCTTCTGCATGGAAAATTTATCTATTCTCTCCACTTATTTATTCAATTATTTATTTATGTCAGTATGGACTCATGTATATTTATTTTATTCTTTGGGTTCTAACTCATTACTACTTTATTTTTTTCTTGCTCAAATGATTACAATTTGTCCATTGGGAACTCTTTCAGTTTGTTCTCGGATCTCTTTGACATATCTCCATTATTTTGTGTGTGTGTGGAGCGGGGAGCAAGTGAGATTTACCTTACTTTCTGGCACTATATGGCACTGTAACTGGAGTATCATTGCTTTTAGGCCTTCTTAGTTGATCGAACAAGGAGATATATGTATATGTACATACACATATCTATAAATATTTCCCCGTTAGGCATCTATACCTATACTAATCTAAACAGGGATTTCAGACTGATCTGTTCAACACTGATCCATTACTGTATGGATAATTCTAGCTTTCTCCTTATTTGTTACCTCCAATTCTAATAATAAAAAGTCCTGGCCTCACCATCAACCACATATTTATTTAATAGTTTAATTATAATACATAGGTTTAGTATCTTCAGAATGACTATATGTATCCCAATGGTAAACAACTTTATCAACTAGTGTGCAGTGTTTATGTACTGTTATTTTTCCCTTTATTCTTACAGACTATACTCATTTCCAAAATTGCTTAGTTCATTTTTTTCCTCCACTCCCTTCTGTTAGGTTGTTTCATACATTTGTAATACAGTTAGATTCTCTTGTCACATTCTACATTCCATCCTGGAATCTCTTGACCTTCTAAATGCTTTTATTAAAATTTTACATATATTTAAGTTCACTCTTTGGAATGCGAAGTTCTATGGATTTTGAAAAATGCATAATGTAACTCACCATCACCATACTTTATCATTATAGAATCTACAAAATATCTAACCAATACTCCTCAAAACTCTCAAGGTCCTCAAAATCAAGAAAAATCTAAGAAACTGTCACACTAAGATGAGCCTAAGAAGATGTGACTACTAATTATAATATAGTGTCCTGGGTGAGATTCTAAAGTAGAAAAAAAGAAGATCAGGTAAAAATAAAGGATATCTAAATAAAATATGGGTTATAACTTATCCAGTGTTAGTTCATTAATTTTGACAAACATACTAATGTAAGCTGTTATAGGAAAAACTAGGTGTGAGATATATGGGAATTCTCTGAACTGTCTTTGAAATTTCCTATAAATCTAAAATTATTCTCAAAAAAAAATTTTAAACCAACTGTATCAAAAGAAATCTATAAATTCAAAGCAATTCATATCAAACTTATGAAAGATTTTTGTAAATATATAGGCTAGTTCTTAAATATGGAACAGCAAATGTTCAAAATCAGCAAATAATTGTGAAAGAACAAGATAGGAGGACTGATCTTAATCACTAGTAGCAATTATTATAATTATTTTAATAACATAGGTATGTTTACTTTAGCAATAATATAATTATTTTATAAAATAGCTTATTTAATAAATTTTCAAGATAAATTCTTATAAAAATTAACTTGGATCTTCATCTTACACTAAAAATAATGTCACAGCATTAAAACACTGAATATGGAAAATTAAAATACTTTAGAACTAAACAGAAGAGAATAACTTCATGACTATGGGGTAATGAGATTTTTTTTAAAAAAACAAATATCTTTTAAGATAGAAACCAAATATTGGCAATCAGTAAATTCGACTGTATTGACAAATAAATATCTGTTCTCTAGAAAGGCAAAAGGCAAACCACAGGCTCTAAAAAAATTATTTCTAACCAGATGGACATCAAAGGGACAAGGATTTAGGATATATAAAGAATTCTGACAACACAATAATAAGACAAACTTCAAATAATTAAGAAAAACAGAGTAGTGGCAAATACTATGATGGGCAGTTCACTGAAAATAAAATTAATAAGAATTTGAACAGATAATCTACTTAATCATTTGTGAGGACAATCCAAATTAAAATTTTCAGAAACGATCAAAAGTCTGCAAGCATTGTTGGTAAAAACATGGAGCAAAAAGACTTCCCTCACTGATGGAGGAATTTAATTGACATTACCGTTCTGGAGAAGAATTTGGAATATTCATTACATTAAAGATGCTAGTAGCCTAGTACCCAGGAATTCAATATTTAGTCACATATTAGATCAGTACTTTAAAAAATATATTAACCACCATTCACAGTAAAAAAATAATAATTTTTATATTGCAATCCCATGCACACATAGTTTTTAATGAAAAGTTTCACGAAACAATACCTTTACTATCTATGTGTGACATATTTGAAATTTTCTTCTAATCTCTTCTCCCAAATCATTCTATTCCTTTGTATTTCAATTTTTTAAGATCAAGGAAGCATGTACAAGCATATATATTGCTGAATTTTTGCATCAGTGAGAAACTGTAGTACTTACCTATTTATTTATCAAGTTAAGAATGGATGTATAGTAAAAATTAATGAAGTAAAGAAAAATGCATCAGTATAAATGCAACTCAAAAATACATTAAGATACAATTTAGCTACAGAGTGATATTTTTATAAAAAATTTTAAAACATAAAAACAAAGTTACATATTTTGGGATGCAAACATACTTAATAAAAATCTAAAATATCCACAGGGATGATAAACTTTAAATTTTGGTTAGTGATTACATGTAGGAAGTAAAGGAGAGAAGAGAATGAAATTGAATAATAGTATAAAGAATATTTTCATTTTATTTGAAGATTTATATCTTAAGCTAGAAAGTAGGCACTTGGGAATCCATTTATTATTTTATTTTTAGTGTGCTTAAAATATTTTATATTAATAAAGAATGCAATATCCAAAATAATTACACAGAAAATCTCTAAGACTATTGTGATACTTATCTTTGCATAATAACTCTATTCAAGCTAAAATAATTAATTTAAACTTTGGTGCCCTCCTAGAGTTAAGAGATGGCATATTTTCCATCATTTATTGAGTGATTTTTTATATTTCTATGTATATATTTGAACCTTTATTAAGCTATGATAAACTGCTGTTTTCCCTGTCACTGAAAATCCAGAACTGAATTGATAATTTTTTTATACATAAAATAAATTTTGTTTAACCACAGTATCTCTTTAAAATTCTACATATAATCCTGGAATGATTAAAGAGTAAACCCTGAGTTACATGTGATTACTCAAGCAGAATCTGTTTAAATATTGTTTAGGCCAAGCAGAAAGATGCTTCTTTTTCAGGTTTTTGAACAAAGAAAAAATGAAGTTTCTTTGAAAATGAATTCAGGAAGGTAAGGAGTGTGAGCTGAGTTGTTCAAATGAGAAGAATAGTAGTACATTTAGGCAATGTAATGACCTAGTAGCACAGAATTTAATGTTTAGAACTTTGCATTGTTTTTATAAGCACACAGGCAGATCTCACTTATTTAAATCAATGCTTAGTTTTCAAGGTACTCTTGATCTATTTGAAATCACAAATCAAATTGATGACAACCACTATCAATGACTTTATAATATATCTGTGTCTTGGTTACTGTCCTGACAGATGACAGAACAGTAGAGGCTATTTGATATAATGGAGACGGATAGCCCCTGCCTCTATAGAGTGAACCATATTTGCCATCAATTTAAATTCCAGCAGTTCACTTCAGGCAGAACCAGACAAAATAAGAAAGCACAAGGAAAGGAGTTGTATTTTAAAAAGAGTAGAATATATTAACTTTAAATGGTAGCAAGTAAAATTTTTTATATTAAGTACATGTAAGTAAGGCAGGAAAAAAAGCATGTGAGTTTTATTTTCTTCGAATTTAAATCATAGATATTGCTAAATTATTTTTAAAAAATTTTCAATATGTTATATTTTGGAGTACAAACATATATTTCCTATATGTAAAATGTGACAAAAAAAATTACCTCCCATATTCCACCATCTGATATCAAAAATAGAAGACTACTCATATCATTGCAAATATTAGTACATTCCTCAATATTTTCCATTTATTGCTTGCCCCCACTCCTACAATCAATGTAATTTTAGTTTGTTCCATTGTCATGTATTTAAAATAGTGTCATGATTTTTAGAGTTTTGTACTTCTCTATACATCTTTTCTCCTTTTTTGCTTGTTTTGAATTGATTTTAAGTTGTTTTGTTTATTATCTTATTAGATATTTTTAACCGACTTGCTTGAAAGTTATATGCTTTATTTTCTGTCCCTTAATAATTTGATAACTTCATATTTTAATGGAATTTTAACAAAGTCTAAAGTTAATATTTTTTACCTTCTCCATAATAAGATTTTTAATACTAACACCACTCTCTTAAAGAACACATATTGTTTTTCTGTACCTTAAATCTATCCCTTTTTGGAATACTATGAAGTAGATTTTTAAAAATACTTTTATACAAACCTATTATTTATATTTAATTTAAATGTTTACCTACTTCTTTGCTTGCCATTCTTTTTGCATTTCTTGATTCCCGAAGTATATTTCTTAAAGTTCTGTTAAATGAAAATATATTGGTAATAAATTCATTTTTATTATTATAAAAGCCTTTATTTCACTCATCTTAAAATATTATTTTTGGTAACACAATTTTAAACTTAGGGAATTCCCCATAATGTTTGAAGATATTATTCCAAAGTGTTCTGGTTTCCTTTTTGTTTGTAAGATATCTGCTGTCAAACTGTTATTCTTTTATTGGTGATTTGCCTTTCTCTTTGTTGGCTTATAAATACTTTGTCTTTGGCAATGTGCAGTTTTCACAGGTATAAATTTTTTGTATTTTTCATGCTTAGGATATTTTTTGCCTTCTATATCTTTAGATCTTAATGCCATTCTCTCTCCCATCAATATTTTCTACTGCCCATACTGATATATTTGATATACTTCACACTTTACTTACATATCTCTTGATTAGAATGGAAACTCTAAGAAGGAGGCATTTTTGTTTGTTTGTTTACTTGTTTCTTTCAATCTTGCATTTATAGTGTAAGATTTAGAATAATGCATGTGAAGATAGATGAGTGCATGGTGATTGAATTTGTATTTGAGGGGAAAGAATATGATTGGGGAAAATATAAAAAGTTATTTTCAGTTCTGTGAAGAGCAGAGTAGGTAATATTAGACACTCCTCTGAGAATAGTTTTAAAAGTTAGGCAAAATATTTTTAACATGAGGGAGCAAATAATATGATAAAAAACTACCAAAGACAAGAGACATGCATTAATATATATGTATACATAAAGTATGTAGTAATATCTATACATTAATATATGTGATATGTGATATGTATATGTATATTATTGTATATGTGTATTCTTTAAGCAGAAGGAAATTATTCCAAATCAAAGCTCAGAGAATAAAAGGAATTGAATAGTGAAGAAAATAATAAATATGTTGGAAATTCTAGAAGAATAGTAGATGTCTACAGCAAAATAATTGATTTGGTGGTTTAAAATATAGGAATCTATGTAAAGAGAAAAGGAGATAGAATTAAAATAATCTAAAGTCCTGAAAAAGTCTGGTCCAATGTCAAAATTACACATTAATATATATTTAATGAATTAAAGAGACATACAAAAAAGAGTGCATAACTTCTAAACTAATTAAGAACAATGCAGAAAATTAAAAATGTTTTAACAAAAATAAGGCAAGAAAAGGATCATAGGCAAGTAAGTCAAATAGCCCTTAATAATATGGTAATTTTGAATTAAATATGTTATTAATTTAGCAAATGTCAATGAACTATAAACTATAATTTTAAAGTTTTAAAGTTATGAACAATGATAAAACTGAAATAAATGCTATTATAAATGATATAAAAGCTATCTAACATTAATAAAATAAAAGAATGGAAAAAAGTCTACCATTGAAACCTATCCAAATAAAAGTTGGCATATGATACGGTAACTATATGTGTGATGTTGAATGTTAACTATATTTATCATAATTATTTTGCAATATAACATGTGTCAAATCATAATGCTGTACAACTAAAGCTAATATAATATTATATGCCAATTATCTCATCAGAAAATTGACACACAATGACTAGAAGAGTCTAGACCTAGGCATATTGTAAACACTGAGTTTAAACAAAGGTAGCACTGCAGCAACAGACAAAGGGCAATTTTTTTTTAATAATAGGTGATAACTCTAACCAAGAGCAAAGAAGTTAAGTTTGTCCACCATCTCTGTGCCATCTTCCTGGAAATATAAGAGATGGAAGTCAGCTGGATGCATGGCTACATAACTAGCATATGTAAGAAAACATGCATCTATTTTGTATTTCCATAAAAACACATACATATGACAATTTGAACATTAAAATCATAATTAAATAATTATTGAAACATAAATTAAAGAATTGTAGGCCAGTAGTAATTTACTTGGTAAGTGAACATTTCCTAGGCATTTCCTGTGACATGTTTTTAACAGCACCATCCTCTAAGGAGTATAAGAGGCATGATTTATGAGTTGTGTTACCAGACAAAATAATGAATAAATATATTATTGTTACCTCAGTCCAATAAAGTAGCCACTAATCCTGTGATTATTTAACTTAAATGAACTAAAATTTAACAATTAAAAATCCAATGTCTTAGTAAAATTACCTATATTTTAGGTGTTCAATATCTGTATGTGACCAGCAACTACTGAATTTGATAGTGGAGAATATTTGCATCATTACAGAATGTTCTATCCGACAATTTATTTGGCTAATTTAGACACTATACTCTTTCTTCAACAGGAAGATCTGGGTATTTTCTTAAAATGAGTTACACATTGATGATATTACTTAGATTGTGATGTGACTGCTATAAACAAAGAAGTAACAGCAGCTCAAGCAAGATGTAAATATGTAATTTTTGAAAACAGTCTAAATGGAAACAATGCACTCCGAGATATTAAATGATCCCTGTTCCTACTAGCTTGATGCTTTGCCATCTTCATGCAGTTTTTAATCTCATGTTCTGAGATGGCTATTTCAACTCCTGCCACCGTCATGTCCATATTCCAACAGATTCACAATAGAGACAGAGAAGGAAGATATGTTCCTTTTCTCTTAAGCACATAACTCTAAATAGCATACACAGCTTCCTTTCACAGCTCATTAGCCAAAAACTAGTCCTATGGCCACACCTAATTATGAGGGTGCCCAGAAAAATAATCTTAGTTTCATATCTGTGTGTCTAGCCAAAAATTTTATCCCCATAGAAGACAGTAAGAATGGATGCTGTTAATGCATCTAGCAATCTCTCCTATACATACATACATTTTATGTTCTCTTACACATATCATTGAGTTTTCCTGCTTCTCTCTCTTTACAGATGTTCTGGTAAAGATGATATAAATTTTTTACTGAAAAGCTCCAGGATATTAAACAAGACATTTATATTATCACCTGAATTCTGTAATAGAATTAGAATTATCAATTTCAAGCTCGTACCTCCTTAAGCTGTGAGTTACGCTCAAAACAGAAATAGAAATTCTCTCCCAGTCTGCCAAACACTTAATAGAAACAAAATGTCAATACAAAAACATTTTATGGGGCTCATCAGATTATTGATTTTTGATAAGTATGAAATCTACTTCACCTATGACTGAAAGCTGAATATTTAATTGGAAATATATTCCCACTCAAATTATAAAATAGAATCTTATTATTATAGTTAATTTTTGCACAGAGAAGCACATAGTAATAATTAATTAAGAATCATTTTACATCTAATAAAAGATTAGTTTAATAGAACAAGATATTGTGTATGTAAATCACTATTTTCTCTGCATTAAAATATAATGTAAGTTAAATAGAATTTATATGGGTACAATTTCTTAAAATTTTATGTAATAATTTTATGTAAATTTTTAATTGAGAAATCTATTAATTCAGCACTTTTTATTCTTTTGAGATGGGTTACATGAGACTGAAAAATTGCAGATTATTATTTCATTTTTTGAAAGTGAAATAATAAACAGATTTTCACAATAAATAGCATAGCTACACAACTCTCCAGCCTAAGAACCTAAGCCTTCATTTGATGTTCCTGAGCTTATGATTTACAAAATGGTTGTCACCATAACAAACCTGTGATAATAAGGTCAAGTTCAGCATTGCTATCAGTTCGAATAATGAGAACTTTATTAATAAAGATAGATGAAGTACTGAGTCATTTTCTAAAAATGTCCATTCCACTTGGTTTATATATCTTTTATATGATGTAGTTCTAAGACTTCGTAATATAATAATTAGACTTTTTACAAGTAAGTAGAGGTTAATTGAAAAAATCTCGAGATATCACTAAGCCAACCATAGGTAAATATAATACCATGGCCCCCTTGACATTTCATGTCTAAAATATTTCTTTATCAAATAGTTTCCTATATCTGTTATTTCTTCATATCTTTACCTTTTATCCTCAAATTGTCTCCTGTTCAGTCAACCTCTCTCTTCACTTGAACCTTCTATGTTGTAAGCACAGGACCTCAAAGCCCAGTTATTGGCTCCCAGAGACTCATAAATATAATCTAAAGGACTGATCCCTAAATTAAATATAGTCATGTATTTGAAAATACTGAAAAATCCAGAGAACAGGAGACTAGAAGTTGACTTCCCTCCAAATTTAAGTTGCAGATAACTATATTATATCATCCTAGAAAAGTGAAAACTTCCTGATACTTATTGTAACAAATCTTATTTATTTTTAACTTAATCCAACTATTATGAAACCACAATTCTTAACAATTGCAGGAAAATACATTTTCTATTTCTGTTTTATGTACCAGCTATTGGCAAAAGAAATTGCATTAGAATAATATAACATAAATAATTATTTCTTTTCATGGTCTCCTTTAACACTTTAACCATTCATAAAATAACATTTAAGTAAAGATAATATTCTTTAGGTGCCTTTTCTTTCCTAATTTATTTTCAGTTTCTTATAGAATGGGGTTATTAAAATATCTTTTGCTTGTTAGTAAGCAACTTTGCTCCATTGATTTTATTAGATTTTCACATCAAGAACTATTCTGAGAGAGGCCTTTCAAAACATTTACGTTTTGGACTACCCACCTGTATTTGTATAGATTAGTCATCTATGAGAGCTTGGACCAACTTTTTGTAGAGGCTATTAGATCACACCATCTTATTGGGACAAATCACTTATTACTATATTTGTTCAAACTATAATGTTGATTTTATAAAAATAATTTGAATAATTTTATTGTTTGTATACTTCGTATATTTAGATTCCCGGATAGATGACCATACTCTTTATTGTCTTTACTTTTTCTTTATACCCCACCACAGTACAGGATATAATCACTTATATCTGGATTTTTGCAATTACTCCTAAATTTTTCCTCCTTCTCCAGTCTAACATTGATCCAATTGATACCACCACCTTGAAACACTCTTCACAGTAAATTGCAGAAAACAAACATGGCAGAATAAATATCTAAGCTTCATCAGCCAAACATTACTGACAAACTAAAGTTCAAATGTTTAGATTGACAGTCAAATCTCTACACCATCAGGTATCACATGCTGATATCCACACTACCAATCACAGTGCAAAACCTGAACCTATGATGCATCAGAGTAAGCATCATCTCCACAACAAAAGAATAAATGGAGTCGAAGAAAACTTATAAAATATTTATATTACAATGAAATATGTTTAATGCAGTCTTCTTGACCCAGATCCATGAAAGAACAAAATATATTGAGAAACAGTAAGTGATTCTGTGTGACTTCAATACAGATAGCATGACCAAGAAAAATTCAAACCGTTGAAAAAAACTTCTTGTCACATTAAATGACCTGGATTTCATCCAATATACAATGTGAAATCATTGAAGAATTTTAAGCAGAACAGTAACTCGATTAGATTTGTACTTTAGAAAACTATCCTTGACAGCATGTGGATGATTGATTGAATGAGGAAGGAGACTAAGAAAGTTATTTTGGAAGTCTAAATGAAAGATGATAATGGCCTAAAATAAGAAAATGGCACTGGAAATAAATTCTCTGAGAACAGGTGCTATTTCATATTCCTTTCTTGTGCCCTCAATACCTAGCATAGTGCTTGTCACATATCCATCATTAATTTCAAAATTACTCTCTGAGAAAGAAATAAGTAACTGTATCAAAATGTGACAAAAATATAAATTACTGCCACATCTTCAGTTTACTCATTTATTTAATACAATTCTCTTATATATCTCTAAAGGCATTATTATAATCAATCTGTTTGCAGTCTTCACAGACCACCTCTCACCTCAGGACCTATTCTGATTCCACCAAAATTTTTATAGCACAAACACCTAGAAGAAGAAAAAATAATCTTTCACTTTTCTAATTTTTTCTACTCTCACTTCAATCAAAAATAACAAGCCAAAACATTCCTATCAAAACTTTTCCCTGCCTATTCATCCCAAATATGCTTAACTTCCCTAGCAAATATCATATATTTTATCATTAACAATTCGTATTTAATGCATGCACTTTGCTTTCTCAATCATATTGTCAGTATCTTGAGATATGGACTTGTTTTATTCCTCAAAATTTTTAGAGATGTTTCAGGCACAGACTGTAGATGCTTTAAAATAATATTGGTTGATAGTTCCTAAAAATTAATGTATATTTAATTAACTGATATTGTTTTATAGTAAAATATAATTAGAATCAGGGAGCCCTGACTTTCATAGCATTGTGATATGCAGGTGTCTTAGACTGATTTGCAAAGTTGAAATTTTTCAAGTTTTACTGACTATCTAAGATGTCATATTCTACTATTGTTATGTGCATGAAAAAAAAACTGTGACTGTGACTGGCATAAGAAGAATTTAGTCGGAAGAGGCAGTCAGCTCTGAGCAGGCTTTTCTTTGTAAAATCCTAGCAGTTATCAGTGTTATTAAGATTAAAACCATGAAGACATCATATGAAAAAATTGTATTGATCCAATTTCTTTGAGAGAATTAATTGAGATTGATTATACTTCTTAACATCATGCAATTTATAATTTCATTTTTAGTAATAGCTATCCCAATTTTTTACCCTTTAGGTTCAAAGTGATTTGTTAAAAGCGTTCATGACTTTGATAATCGCACCAAAAAAAGTGAATTCACTAACATATTTGAATTCACTAATGCTTTTGTATAAGCCATGGCTCAAGCTCAGAATCCTTGATTAAGGCAAAGTTCAGTGCAAAGGTAGGAAAAAAATCCACAATTTCACCAATCTGTTATTGTCGAAAGTTTGCTGTCTGGCTTTTCAGTCTTACCTATCACCTCATCACAAGAAGAGAGGGAGTCATAACAAAGTACACTGAATAAACATTTACTGAGTATGAGTTATAAGACAGGCAACTAAACCTTGAAAATATAAAATTGAGTTGCATCTTGGTAATGACAATCTGCAAGGATCAGTACTGGTCTCTCTCTAATTCAAAAGTCCAGTCCAGACCACTTATTAGGGCCTAAGTCTTACATATCTAGTTCCCTAGTAGATATCTCTAGTTATTCAGCTAAATAATTCAATTAGCTCTTCACCTTTATATGTCTGATTCAGAGTTAATCAATTTTGTTCCTCAAACTTAGCATACCATACACCTCTCTGCACAAGCCAGAAACAAAGCAAATATGCTTCATCCTTATTCTAAGTCATCTCAACTCAAACTGAAAAAAAAAAAAGTCTAATTGATTTTCTCTCTTAAATATCTTGACTGCTTTTCACTAGCATTCTTTGGTCCATGGTGCCATGTGCTCTTGCTTAGACTATAGCAAGTGCTAAATATAACTCCTCCGTACCATTCCTACCCACTTCGATCCATTATCCTTACAGAAGGAAGATCAATCATTTTGAAATGGAAATCAGATTATGTGTACCCTGCTTAAATCTTTCAATTCCCTGTCATAACACTTAGAATAAAGAACACAATGTTATTTAACATGGCCTCTAAGACCCTGTGTGATTTAACTTCATTTTGTGCTACTTTGCCTAAAATCTGTACTCTGTGCAAAATAGGCTATTTTAGCCTCTCTAATGAACTTTGATACTTTGTCTCAGAGATTTTGCGTTTACTGAAATCTTCCCTCTTTCTGAAAAGTTTCCCTTTCCTAGTTTGCTTGGCTCTAAAGCTGTGCTGGCTAATATAATAGCCACTAGCTACATAACTATTCAGCTCTTGATATGTGGCCAGTCAGAACTGAGGTGCTATGAGATGTGCTAAAATATACAAATATACAATATATACAAAATATACAATATACAATATATTTCAAACATCCAGTATGTAGAGTATTTTATAACTAATTTTATATTGATCACATGTAGAAATGATAACATTTTGTATCTACTATATTAAAAAATATATCTTTAAGATAAATTATAATTACTTCTTTTTCTTTAATTAATATAGCTGCTACAATTTTCAAATTAATACATGACTTGAGTTATGTTTTTATTTGACAGCAGTGCTTTCGAATGTAGTTCAACTATCAATCTTGCTAAGAGTGTATGGTAAATTCCAGACAAGTTCAGTTCCTTTGTTGTAGTCTTTCAATACACTCTTTACTTCTTAGTTGTAACATTTATTCCAATTGCAGTATAGTATCTATTTGGGCAAGTTTTTATTTTTAAACTATCTCTTCTCATTGCTAAAACACAAGCAAGCTTTAAGAAAGCTGGGGTTCAGTGTGACTCATTAAACCATTCAACTCATTCAACTGTGCATAGGTAGTTCTTATATATAGTAGACAGCCAGTAAATTGTGAATTGATAAATTAGTGAATTAGTAAATGGAGAAAAACTGACACAAAGTAATCACTCAGAACATTCTAATAAGCGGAGGGATAATAACATGAATAAAGTAAAGTAGCAGGAATTAATATACATGAAAAGTGGCAAGAGATAGTTTTTAGAAGAGGACTCATTTCTAGAGCCATCTGAGTAAATACAAATGTATTCCTTCTTCATTTTCAAGATTAGATGGACAAGGATGAGAGCTGTGCAACTTGGGCAAATACCATGGCTTAGGTCCTTTTAGGCAGAGGTAGACAGCTCTATATGACGGTTTTATAAGTCATTTTGGACCCCCTGGAGAGTTCAATATGACTTATGGTTTGCACAGGAATCACTTTCATCTCAGTTTTTTTTCCTTGAAGAGTATTAGTTAAGATGAATTGAATTTTGTCTTCAGTACTTACTGACACCCTCAAACTGCCCCTTCATAGCTTCCCAAAGGCCTCATTTGAGTGTAGAGTGTTCATCACTGCTCCTTGATGTTGGGATTGGCCCTCTTTGCCCAAGAGAGGTAGAAGTGACATTGTGCAAATTCTGAGCCTTGAGCTTAAATGATATTTCACTTACCCCTTGAAAATTTGTCCTTCTCCATGAGAAAAACATGCCCAGGAAAGATTACCTGGGGAACCAAAAGCATCAGTAAGAAGCAGAGCCACCCTGACGAGACCAAACAAAATCAGCCAAATCCTAGCCTCTACTAAGTGTGTGAGCAATAATAAGTAATTGCTGTTTAAATCAACTGAGTTTGGGAATGATTAGTTATGTAGCAATAGCTAACAGATACATAGCCAAACTTCAATTGAAAAATAACATACAAAAAGTCTACAGGAATGTCTGAAGCCTTTTGGAAAATTGATAATAATGATGATGATGATAATACTATTAACAATCACCTTTGCATACTGACTAAATGCCAAACACTATGCTAAGTCCTTATAATACCTAATTTTCACAATAACACAGAGGCATAGGTTCTGTGATTGTCATTGGTGTCAGTGAGAAAATTGAACTTGAAAGTTTATGGAACAAAGCTAGGATTTGAATTCTGCTTCTCTCATATTTACAATCATAAAAATCATATCTATTCTCATATTGAATTTCAATGAAAATTTGAGTTTATTTGAGTGAAAATATTACCATAGGAAGTTAACAAAGTCTCACTTTTTATTTCAATGCAACTTTTTGTAATTACCATAACTATAGTTTCTAACACTGAGCAAAAGAGAGCTGGCATCTACGTTTCACCATACCAAGCATCAATATAATGAATCCATTAGTAAAAACACCTAGCTATCATTACCTCAATTTGTGTACACAATATATTGTACAATTGTCAGAGAACATTCTTTGCCCCATGTTTAAATGTCATGATATTTAGGAATGGCATATATGTTGCCATATAGTGCCCATTAAGCTATGAGCCACACTTATGAGAATTTCAACTGAAAAGAGTTTTAGACACTGAGGCTCTTTCAAAGTCCTTTCTATTCTTTTGCAAAAGATTTTTTTTTTGGCAAAAGATAATAAAATCTTTTTATTTGATAGGATATTCCACCCTTAAACTAAACATCTATATTGAAAATTGAAAAGCATTCTTCAAAATTAATATAAATTAAGTGCTGAGCAATTTAGTCCATTATTTTTAATAGACAGGCCAGTAAATTATGGAAATAGAATGCCTCTGATTGGCAGAGATCATGATATTACAGTTGAAATGGAAAGTGTACAGACCAAAGCACCTACAAAGAAGGAAGTCAAACGAATCCTTTAAATGACACAAAATTTGGGGGAAAACTGTAACAAAATCTCATTTTGGAAGAAGATAACTTGTGCTGTATCTGCAGTTGCTATTTTTTATTAATAAGAGAAATCTCTCCCTCTCATTGCATGGATGGTAGCCCACAGTCTTCATCCACAAATCTTCCCACCTCCTCTCAGAATCTCTGGTTCCCTGAGGGTCTTCTGTTCCTTTAGCTTGCAGATACCAGACATATCACAGGTATAACACATTTTACCTCAATGTGTAAGCATTCAGCTAAGCCTCTGAAGCAGCCAACACAACTGAAGCATGACTAAGCAATTCTTACCAATGATTGTTGAAATTTCAGCCTCTTTACAATTGCCAGGAAACAAAGAAATCAGACCGTGACCACAAATAATGGTTTATAAAAGATTGGTATTGTGAGGGGATAGTTGTGTCCCAGCCTTAGGAACTTTAGATTTTTAAACAAGAGGAATTTCTCTTCTGTAAAAGAAAGCAAACCAAGTGTGAAGTCTGTGTGGATATGAATGTGGATGTGAATGACAAAAATGTATGAAACATCCGTTCTCTCCACTCAGTGACTTATCTGGAAGAGGGCATTTATCTTCAGGGGGGCGGTGATGTGAAGGAGTCAGCTGACCAGCTCTCTTCACCTTACAGTAAGCAACACCACAATTTCAGCTGTATCATTTCACCTTCATGTCTAGGCTCATGCTATTCCCATCTTCTCTGAAGTTTTCCTCATAAGTTCAGCCTGTGCAAACCTCCAGTACCTTTTTCTTTTGCAATTGCTGTTGACACCACAGAATTAATGATTTACTCTAAACAAACTTATTCTCTGGTAGTCTAAATAATTTAAACATTTCAGTAGCTGAATAATCTGTGGACACCTAGTATATTCTGAAGCTGTCTAAAGGAATATCTCACAGATAGTGTAATATGAATAAATGCACACACACACACACACACACACACACTCAAACTTTTCCATCTAGAATTTGGACTCAAATTTGAGGGGGTCATCTTTCCTCTAGGATATCTAAATAAAAATGACTTAAATTGCTTTCCTTCAGTGGTAGGAAGCATATCACTCTCTCATACTTACATCAGTATTACCAGGGAACATTGGGAATGTTATAATTTTTTAAAACTAAATTGATCATTTCCTGCTTAAACTGAATTATTGACTTTTCTCATATCTCATCTCTATTATACCTGTGGGTTTCTCTGCCCTATGATGATTGAAATAGAAAACTGTGCTTTTTCTTTCATGTCACCAATATCCACAACTATATCTAAATAGATATGTCTTTAAATTTTGTAATTTAAAAACAGAACATACATTTAAATTAATTTTAAAACAGTTACTTCTATGAAGTAAAATGTGAAAATCTTTTATTGCTTACCTCCTAATTCATTCTCTAACAAACTACATGTGTGTATATATATAATATTATATTGAAATGATAAGACATTTCAGCAATAAAAATTCTCTGCTTTTTCTTTTTGAGCTCCAGAGTGATACAGGCTAGAGAAACTGCAGTGGAAAATGGTGTGATCTCTTTTCTCTTTCCTCTTCTCTCCTCCCTCTCGTTTCCACTTTTATCCTTCCTCTCTCCTCTTTTCTCCTCCCATCCCCTTCCCTTTCCTCCATTCTTTTCCTTTTTTTCCCCCCTATCAGTTTGAGGTGCTATAAGAACAACAACAAAAAATCATAGACTAAGTAGCTTATGGACAACAGACATCTTTATATCCTACAGTCCTGGAGGCTGGAAGTCCAAGACTAGGATGCCAGCGTGGTCATATGAGGACCTTTCCTGGGTCTCAGGCTTGTTATATCTTCACACAAAAGGAGGATAAGAGACCTTTCTCCAGTCTCTTTTATAAGGGCACTGATTCCATTAATGATTGTTCCACCCCCATGACCTAATCACCTCCCCAAAACCTTACCTCCAAACATCAACGCATTGGAGATTAAGTTTTAATACATGAAATTTGGTGGGAAATAAACATTCAGACCATATTACTATGGGTTGTTATTGTTATTGTTTTGGGTTGTTTTTTTTTTTTTGCTCTTATTTTCCTTTTGTTGTTGTTTTATCTTCCCTGCTTCTTTTTCTGTATCCTCTTTACTTAGAGTAGGCAAGGAGGAGAGATGGCAGGATATATACATCATTATGATAGTCACCTGAAGTCAGTAGCTGCACTAGTTCCTACTGCTGCTAAAATACATTTCCATATATATATATTATATATATATATTTGGCTTAAACAAAATAAATGTATTATCTTAGAGTTATGGGGGTCAAAAGTTCAAAATATATCTTATGGGACTAAAATCAAGGTGTCAATAGGGCTGCTTTCCTTCTGGAGATACTAGTGGAGCACCTTTTTTTTTTTTCCTTTTCCACTTTCTAGAGGCTTCCTGCATTCCTTGTCTTGTGGTCCCTTCCATCATCTTCAAAGCACATCATTCCAACCTCTGCTTCTATTGTCATATCTCGTCCTCTCATTGACACTTCAGCCTGTCTCTTACAAGGACCTTGTGATTACTCCATTCAAGAGCCTTAACTTAATCACCTCTAAAAAGTTTCTTTTGTCCTGTAAATTTCCAGAGATTAGAACACAATTATCTTTGTAGGAGGAGAGTACTGTTCTGCTTATCAAAGGAACCTCTCAAGAAACTTTTATAGGTTCTTCAGTCAAGCACAGAGAACACTAGTCACATTATTTGGAGAACTCTCTGGATCATCATACTCACAAGGCATTGGAAGCTTCCAGGAAGCCCTTTCCTTGCCTTAACTTAGGCATAGGAGCCCTTGCTCATTCCTTAGAGAGGGAGGAAAGTGTGCCCACAACTCCTGTTTTGGACAAATATATATATATATTTGGACAAATATTCACACACACACATATATATATATATATATATATACACACATATGTATACATACATATATATACACATATATGTGTGTGTGTGTATACACACACACACACACACACACACACATATTTATATATAGACATTACTCTCCTAAATGCTTCCTTGATTTTTTTTCAACTCTTTATGGCCTGCAATTGAGTTCCAAAGGCCACAATTTTTGTTATGCCATCTCTTATTAAGCCCTATTGTCTAACATCTCACTTTAGAATGTTTGAGACTTTAGCATCATGGTCCTAAGCATGTGAGCCTTAGCCAAAACCCCAAAAGAAGAAGAAGACATAAGTTAAATTTCACATTATGTATAAATGTAAATTTTATTTATCTTGAATTATTGAGCAGTGTATTAACAAATTTCACTTTTAAGACTTGGGCTAAAGTCCTTTATGCCAGGAATATTACTATTTTTTATTTGAATATCTATCTAACTCTTCATACCTATATAAATGTATCATTTTGTTTAGTATGGCTTTTACTTAATAAATAACATAACATTGTGTGAGCTCATTCTTGTAAGCTATAATGCATTATTCATATGAATTTGGAACTTTAAACCAATTTGCCAAAAGCCAATTCCATGAAAACTATTTTACCAAATGATAGGTTTGTCAAATAAAAAATCTGTTTATATATTTTAACTATTTTGTTTTTATATTTTAACTATTTATATTTCGTTTTTATATTTTAACTATTTATAGAACTTACAACAATGTTAAGAGGTAAGGAAGTTTTGTCCAGCTTTTGTAGGTTTCTGTAAAAATTAAGTTGACATGCTTAAAAACTAAAAACATTCAATTTTCAGAAGGTGGGGGTCATATTCTGAAAATGTGCCCTTCAAGCCCTTCTTTGCTCTACCCCTTGCTCATCTGGATCTGTGGTATCATCAGCCTGGGCTGTTCTGTTTACTGACTCTTTTCTTCATTTTGTCCTGGTAGCATGTTCTCTCTGTGTGTGTTCTAACTCAGAGGTCCCCAATCTTTTTGGCATCAGGGACCGGTGCTCCTGTGAGAGTCTAATTAGTGCCCGATGATCTGAGATGGAGCTGAGGCAGTGATGGCTGCACAGGGGAGCAGCTGTATATACAGATGAAGCTTTTCTCGCTCACCTGCAGCTCACCTCCTACTGTGTGCCCCAATTCCTAACAGGTCAAGGACCCATATTTGTATGCAGCCCAGGGGTGGGAAACCCCTGTTCTAACTCATCCTGTTACAGTTGGAAGTAAGCTGAGCACAACTGGACATCCTTAAAATGCTGATAAAAAATATTAAATATCCAATTGCTTTTAAAAGTCTCATGAAATATCCATTGTTGTAAACTTTAGACATAATTTTGAAATCTAAATTTGGCAAACTCTTCTGATGATTGACTTCTGGCATTTTGCTATATAGTTAATTAGCTGTTCATCATTTACTTGAGTGAATTAATTTCCCCAATTGTTTTTCTCCCATTAATGGAAATATAATTTGTTATTCATTTTCTTGCATTCAAAATGTAAATACATGCAGCCATATTTTCCTTTGAAGTGGTTTTTAAAATTTGCACGCTCATAGGAGTATAAAAGGTATCAACTGCACCACATATATGTAGTTGTTATAAAACTTAATGTTTTGTTATTATTGATGCAGGAAAGGATAAATTTCCCTGAGTCAGGGGAGACCAGCCCTCCACTGAGAGAAGAGGGTTCTTTGGAAGAGATTGTAGAAAGAATTCAACACACAGGCCAATAGTCAAAAGGAAAGTTTATTGGAGAAGGAGTAACACTTCATAGAGCGTGGTCTTCTCTCAGAAACAGAGAGTGAGAGAGCCTAAGAGAAACTCAGAGGGACAGAGACCAGACAGATGAGGACAGTAAGAAAGACAGAGTAAGGCAATGAGAGGGACCCCAAGTGTTCTGGGAATTCATTTATATATCATTCTTTAGTTTCTGTGAGTTAAGTTTAAAGACTTGGTTTATCTACTACCTTTGACGTGGACATACAGTAAGGAAGGGGAAAGGGAAGATTATGCAGCTTGAAAAGGTAAGATTATGTAGCACAAAAGGCCTGTTGAGAGTTCCTAGCCTTTAATCCATAGGTTCACTATGGTTTTAGTCATAAAGAATGAAGAATTTTGTGTAGGGCAGCCACTTAAAGACTATTTTTCTGTTTCCCCTTCACAGGTGTGGGAAATGGCTTCTTAGCGATCCCAGCAGAAATCTTCCTTTGTTCTGCAGGTGTCCTCTGTGGCCTGGCTGCAAGGCTGATCAGCATATTGCCGTCTCTAATTATAGCTTGATTTAACATTTTAGTTCCTTTGCCTCCTCCCTACATTGTCATCACTGTCTTTATATATTAGAGAAATTGATAATATTTGTATTTTTTATTGGCCACTGGGATTTCTTCTCCTGTGAATTTCCTCTTAATATCTTTGGCTCTATATCAATTTTAATATTATTCTCTTTAGTAAAAATGAATCTATAGGAAACTGTATATTCTGGTCTCTGTTCCTTTGGCTGTTATATGCATTTCAAATAAATTTTCACAGTCTGTAGCTTGTATTTTTATTGTGAGGTTTTGGCTTTTTCTTTTTGTAGGTTTTTTGTTGTTTTGTTTTTTAGTGACATTTGTTTATGAAGTCATTTATCATACAGAAGTTTATTTTTAGATGTCAATTAAAATATTTTCTTTCATGTCTCTTCCTTTTTTTGGAATGCAAAATGGCCTTTCAGGTCTTAAAATTATAATTTTTAAATTATTCTGTTAACATTTTAAATATATTTTTTTTTTATGTGTTCTATATATATATAGAAGTCAGTATTCTAAAGGATGTGAGACAGAGATCTAATTTTAGTATATAAAACATCTAAAATTCACTTTTAAAACTTTCTGATTTAAAATATATTTTGATATTTGATAGAACAAGTTTTATTTTTCTTCATTAACTTTGTTGATCTTGCTAACTCGAAGTATAAATTTTAGAATAAGTTTATCAAATTCCATGAAAAATCTCTAAATAAATTTTATCTAAAGTTGTAGTAGATCTATAGGATGATTTGAGAACTGACGATTTTACCATATTTAGTATCCATGAATATAGGATATTTCTATTTTTTCTTTTGATGTCTTTAGCCATTTTCATAATTTTCTTGACGTATGTTTTGTCCACTTCAGATTCAACTTTTGCACACATTATAGATTTGCTGCCATTTTAAAGGGATTTATATATTTTCTTTGCATTTTAAAATTAATTATTACTGTTTTTAAGGGCTTTGGTTTTCATATATTGATCTTGTATCCTGCCATCTTGTGGTATTTTTTCAAATGGCGCTGAATTTATTGGAAATACTTATAATGTTTCACAGCAATTTATTTTGCTTTCTGAAGATTTTAGAAAGAATCACTAAATCAATTTTCTTTCTTCCTATTCATTGTTGGTAAAATATTTTCATCAGAAATGAGAAGTAAATTTTATAAAATACTTTATCAGTATTTATCGTTATTATAGCAGTGACTTTCTTTAAATTTAATCTTTAATAAAGTTATATCAGTAGAGTTTCTAATGCAGTATCATTCATGCATTTTTATCGTCACATACTTTCGTATTTTGCTAACTATTTCTATTTATTTTTCTGTGACATTCCTTTTCTTTACCTTTTTTTCTAACAGATATATCATTTCTTTATTTGTAATAGTACTTTATGATGGAAGTTAACTTTCTGTCATCTGGTGTATATAAATATACTCAATTCTTTTCCTTTTGGTTTATTTGCTTATGGCTTTGTATATATATGTGCATGTGTGTACACACACACACACACACACATAATCTTTGTGTGGCAAATTACACATTAAATAACATTTTCTGCAGCTTCCTTCCTTTTTTTGTCCTTCTTTCTTTCCTTCTTTTTTCTTTTTCCTTCTTCAAAGCCACTTCCAGAAAGGTTTGCTGGTTACCCCAAACCATTTATAAAATTGTCCATCTTTAATCATTAATCTGAAATGTCAACTTTGTCACTTGCTAAATTCTCATACATATCAGGATACATTTCCCAATGCACTATATTTAACACACCAATTTCTCAAACCCACATTCTTCCATTGAAACATATATATATATAACATACATACACACATACATATATATATCATATATATGTATATATATCAAATAAAGGTAATGTAACTAAAACAGTACATACGAACACACACACACACTTTTTTTTTTTAACATGCTATATTTTACCTCTAGCTATTGCAGTTTCTGTGTGTGTATTCTTCTAGGCAAGATAATAATCACTTTCTAATTTCTAAATGATGTTGTCATAGTTTAAGCCAAGAGAACTGTCACTTTTTGACTATCAAAAAAAAAGACATTTTATTCTATTTATTCAACCTTTTTCTTTTGTACGTTGATAGACTTTTAAAGTTTTATCTATATAGATTGTGAAAATTTCTTAAGTGTATTCCTTGAAATTGAATTTTGTGCTACTATCTAATCTTTTTTTTTTCCATTATATTTTCTAACTGGTTATTTTTTTTTTGCATGCTGGAAAATTATTATATTTTAAATATTATTTTTAAACAAATTAGATTATTGAATACCTGTATTGTTTCCAATATATTTTACTTGATATTTGCATCAAATTTCTTTTTGATGGTTGGGAAATATAGTAAAATTTACAGTGCAATTTCTTCTAGTATGAGATATAAATTTTAAATTTAGTCACCCTTGTTTTTTAAATCTCTTAGCCATAGCTACCCTGGGAACTTCTCACTGAAAATTTCCTCTCCAGAGCTCCTAGCCTTCTACCATCCTGTGGAGTCTACGCTTTATTCCTGTTCTCATCCTCTCTTGATTCCCTTTTTATTATTGTACTCTTATCACTTCCTCTACAGGTAAACTACCCCAAGTAATAAATTCTGAATTTCAAAACAATTAAGTTATCTTTCTGTTATTTTTATGCAACCTAATAATGTCTTAAAAGCTATATTTCCACAACAAATCTTCCCAAATTGTTTTATTAAATAAAAGATTGTGTTTCTTCTCTGAGAAATTCTGCCATGCACTTTGAACTAGCAAGGGAATAGCGTGTGTGGGGTGGGGTGGGGGGAGAGGAATGTAGTATGCATGTATTTTTTAGAGCTCTTTCAGATAACAAAGCTGTATGCAAACTATCCTAAAATCCAAGGAGAACTAACTGTCACAATTAACTGTGACACTGGTCTCAGTCACAACAGGAACCATAGCCTTTACTTATATCATTGCATTCTATCACTCCAAATTTTGGACCAAGAGGATCTATGTGTTAGACCTTAACTTGTGTCCTATGAGGAAAAAATCAGGTAAGATGGATTTCCCACAGGAAATAGGGGTCCATTAGCCAAAGCAGAGGAAGGGTCCTGGACTGACACAAATCAACAGAAGCACACTATGATAAATGGTTAGAGATGTAAAATAAGTAATACAATGGAGGGTCATTCCAGAGAAAACTTAATTTGGGGGATTAAAATAAGTCAGATTTTTATAAACACATAAAACCATTCATAGTAAACAATATAGATATGAAAGATTCATTCATTAAACATATAGTTAATAGATGCTTTTTGAGCGCCAAATTTGCACTAGGACCTGTTCTAGCTGTTGTGATTAGAGCACTGAGCAAGACAAAAAAATTCTGCCTTCACAATGCTTACAGTGTTTTAGAGTATATTAATAATGTTTCGGTTGCAAATATTAGAAACCCAATTTGTACTAGCTCAAGAAAACAAAAAGAAGAGGAATGTGTAGCATAATGAAATTCTCTATAAACTGTAGAACAAGCACACAGCAAGCTTAGAATGGAACCAAGGTCTGGATTAATATTATAAAATTCAAAATCCTACTCGATTTCATTCATTCCTGCTTTTCTTTATATCTATTGTATTCTCTGTCTCCTACTGCAAATCTCCTATTGCAAACTCAATCTCCTATTCCTGGATCTCAGCAGAAAATGGATACTATGGACAGTTCCCAGTTTACATGTGATAGTCCAGGCACGCACATTCTTTCTGCATTCCAAAATTCCCAGAAAAGAGACACTGTGACTCTACTGGAGTGGATGCTTACCACTGGAAAAATTCTCTGTGGACAAAGGGGCACAAATTAGGATTACCATAGCTACCGCCGTAAACATACAGATCCAATGTCCAATATTATGGAATGGGAAGAAGTTACCATTATGCAAAGAAGACAGACAGCAATTGTTTTGTAGTGTGTGTAGTGATAAGAAAATATAGGATCTGTAGAAGTATATAGCGCAGAGAGAGGAAATAAAGCTCATATTTTTTAAAGAAAAGTGAAACTTTTCAGTCGAAGTAATATTTCCACTAAGTCTAAAAGAAATAAGTACCATATCCAGGTGTCTGTGCTTGGAATAAGGCTGGAGTCTCACCATGGAAAGCTCTCATTTCATTTAGGTGAAATTTTATTCAAGTAAAATTATAAAACTTTCTTCTGATAGAAAAACTCTAGAATTAATATTTCTCAATACAATGCTCATAAAACTTAAATGTATGTATAATCATTGAGGGAAGTCTTGTTAAAATGCAGATTCTATTTTCAAAGGTCTGGGGGTGGGGAGTATGCATTTATTCAAGCTACTCTGTGATGCTAATAATGCAGATGCACACACAACACTTTGACTCACAATATCTAGTATATTTTATAGAAAGATTTATACCTGGAGATTGATGTGCTACTTAATGCCTTACATCAGGAAGAGTATTCATCATGTAATGAGTGAATAATATATGCTTAATTCATTAAATTAAGCATAATTAGATTTTTTAAGTCAAAAGTCAAGTATCTTAGATTGGATATGGGATAATTGCATATAAAATAGTTTTTCTTTAACATCTTGGAGATCCACTGTAAATATAGTAATTTTTTGTACCATGTTATTTTTACATTTGATTTATGATCATTTAGTTCTTTGCAATTATCTTTTGTGTCTTCCAGTGATCTTCTGAGGAAATACACACACACACACACACACACACACACACACATATAACACACACACTCTGGAGTTAACACATGTACCTACTGAAGTTTCCCTTCAATTTCTTAGTTGGATTATTGAGCATATGAAGCTAAAACAGAATTATATATACATATATATACATACACAACATATATATACACATATACGTATATATGTATATATATACGTATATACATATACATATATACACATATATATATACATGTATATATGTATATATGTGTGTGTGTGTGTGTGTGTGTATATATATATATATATATATATATATATATATATATATTTGCATTCAAAGGTTGATGTTTAATAAGTTGGGAAATAATATCAATATGATTACTGTGTGTAAAATAAAACTAGTGATTGAGTAATAATACTGTTTAAGTTATTTTAAAGTAATAAATCAAAATTAATTTATAATTAATATCTCTTGTAGTGGATCTGGTTCCCAGGAAACCAACTTCAAGCTGACGATTTCCATACAAGTATTCTATTGGAGAATACTCCTGGGGGGGGGGGAAATACCCACAAGGAAGTGTGGGAAGAAAATCGAGCAAAGAGAGGAATTGAACTATGCTATAGTTACAAAAAAGGCCTCAGCAGCCAAGGATAGCTCTAAAGCTGGCCCACAGAGATGTCCTGAATTGAAGCAAAGGGCTGAACTCTTATTTTCTTGCCCATTGTTTGAGTCCAATATTCTGAGAAAGTTTTAGTTTAGTTGTGATCCATCCAGTGCCAACACTCCTAAAAATTCTAAGAATAAGTGTCTCAGACTTGAAAAAGAATCTGAGTCAGACACACTAGCATGGACCACAGAACATCTCTTGTACATACTCATCATCGCTCATCTCTTCTCTCATTCTGATTCCCTTCTTTCTCTGCTAGTACTTCTGCTGGTCTAGGTTAATTACCTGATAGACAAGCCATGATCTCATCCCTGAGGGCTCTAAATGCTGTAATCATATCCTTCTGAGGCCATGACTGCTGCACGTGATTATTATTGTCTAAATTAGCCAGGACAATACTAAATCCTACAAACACTTCTTCCCAGTCACATTTTATAATAGTAGTCTTACCTTCTCCTGATGGCCAAAGTTACTTACTCTGGCCAAGATAATGACTCCATTTCTTGCTTACTAATATCTTGGTGATCAGGTGGCAACTATATCTTAAAGTTTAATGAGATTCTTTCCTCTGTAGAAACCTGTATGCATATACACATTAGAGTCTAGAGCTGCTCTAGGATGGAAAGCACATTTGTGCTCCACATGAGTCACTGTGAATAATGCTAAGTGAGGCTACTCCAGCCTCTACCCTTGTTTCCTATACCCATCTATTCAATATCTACAGGACCTGATATTAATTTATGGTGTACAATCATTAATTAATACTGTGTTCTAGAAGATGTCACTATATCCCTTCAGGATATCATTTGTAAGCAAAAACCTTAGCTGTGCCTTTTAAGAATGTTCCATTACTCAACCTGCCCAGAAACTCCTTGATCATGTTATATGTGATAGGACAAGTGTAGCCAATGGTCATATGCCCACAGTTGCTTGTCCTTTGCTGTAAAGGGGGTCCTTTGTTTGATGTGATGTTACATGGGATCCATATTGAATCAAGCACTCTATAAACCATGGCTGGAATAGTGCTCTGGATGAGGCCCTGTGGGAAGGAAAGACAAGTCTATACTAGTAACGTATTGATTCAAATCAAGATGAAATGTAATCTCTTCCAGAGTGAAAGTGGTTCGATGGGATCAGTTTGCCACGATGTGGTTCTTGAGATTCCTTGGGAGATGATGGTGTTTAATGATCGTCTCAGCTTTGGTCTTTGGTGCTAGCATGTTGAATATTTAGTAGCAGAAGTAGTTTAACCAGTCTTTTTTCTTTTCTTCCCCGCCCCCGCCCGTGTCCCATTTTCATTGTTTGCAGCTGAATGTTCAACATAGAACGTAATTGCAAGTAATGTGCTGTGCATAAAAGTATAGTGCTTAAGTACAAATGGGAGACATGGTTTTCTTTAAATAAACACTTAAACACAGCTCGGTCATACAAGCACCAGGGTAGGGAAACTGCCACGAAGAAGCCGGGATTCCCCTCCCCCTGTAATCAGTTCATGGAACCAGGGTGTGAGTGATCATGATCACAATGCCCTCGTTCTAGAGCCCTCACCAGTCCTCTACACATGATATGGTCGGGCAAGGGCACTGGAATTTCTGGAAGGCCAGTGATCCGTAATAGTGCAATATTCTACACGACCCTCCTGATCCCTGTGTCTAGGCGAGGGGGCGAGCCTAGATGACTTTCTTCACCTCATCGTAAAGGACGAGCACAAAGGCACCGCCTATGCCCCTGAGGACATTGGACCAGGCACCCTTGAAGAAGGCCTTGGGCCCCTCTTCCTTGTAGATCTTCAGGCAACAGTCGATGCTCCCCCTGTACATGATATCAGCTTTTCTGCGCCCTGACTGCATCATCATCCGCCGCTTCACGGTGTCAAAGGGGTAACAGATGGTGCCGGCCATGGCAGTCACAGACTGGGCGATCATCCAGTTCAACACGATGTGGTCGGGAAGCACGCCTCTGGCCGTGTCGTACACACCGAAGTAGGCAGCCCGGTAGATGAAGATGCCTTGCACTGAGATGCTGAAGCCCTGGTAGAGGCCCCGGATGCCGTCAGATTTGGCAGTTTTCATCAAACAGTCTCTCAGACTTTTGAACTCCCGCTGGGTTACAGATTTCCCCACATCGGCTGTCAGACGTGTTCTGGCGAAGTCCAGGGGGTAGACAAAGCAGAGAGAGGTGGCTCCAGCTGCCCCGCCGGAGGCCAGGTTGCCAGCAAAATACCTCCAGAAGTGTGTTTGCTTGTCCACGTCCCCCAGGAAGACCTGCTTGTACTGACCCTTGAAAGCGAAGTTGAGGGCTTGCGTGGGAATGTAGTAGATAACATTGGCCAGGTTGCCCCTCCAGAAGGACAGCACACCCTGCTCCCTGGGGATGCGCATGATGCAGTCCACGATGCCCTTGTACTGCTTGTCGGCCGCGATCTGTTTACTGGTATGTTGCACCTGCAGCAGCAGCTTGACCCGCTCGATTGGGGCCACGACCGTCTTGGCGAGGGCCGCAGTGATGCCTCCGGCCAGAAAGTCCTCCGCAAAGGAGAGGACGTGTTCTATCATGGTGGCACAGCCAGCAGCGCAGCAGGCGCCAAGTGGAGTAAAGGCGCTGAGAGCGAGGGCTGGACGCCACTGGCTCAATGCTACTGAGGCTGGGACTGAAAGGATTCAACCGATCTTGGTGAGTGGGATCCCATTATGGTACGGCTATTGCCTGCCACTATGTCTGTTCTGTTCATGAGCCCATTGTGACAGAATATGAGTGGTTAATGGCAGAAGCAGACTGAGGTCTACTAGCCAAGTCATTCTATTTGATTGTTGAGTTACTCCTCTATGGGGAATGCAATCCAGTAGGCCCTAGCATGTGGTACATGAGCTTCACATTTAGTACCCAGTCTTATCAGTCCATGTATAAGCCTATTACCCAGCCTTTCTTGTCTCTACTTTTTAAATCTTTCTTCTTCCAAGTCCAGGAACAACCAATCAAGTTATTTGCCAAGACCTATGAAATATTATAAATTCTAACCTCAGGCCACTTTTATTTTCATATAAATCAGATAACCAGGAGCATTCTTACAATCTCCATCCACTGGGGGAATTTTCCCTCACCACTTTCTTTCAAAGTCAGCCCTAAGAACTGTAGTGTAATAGTTCATTCAAGCAGATATGGCTTGAATTTACACACCAATTTGACCCATCCATGAACCAAGTTCAGCATTTTCCTCTTCTGTTTTCTTGTCCTGAGGGAACTATAAGGCCATAGATGTGAGCCGGGGTAGAAACATCACTGTAATAGTGGTGTATGACATGGGTGTCAGCTTTCTTTGTCCAATTTCCAAGTGCAGTATTTCTCAAACTTAATGTAGATATATTAAAATATTCTAAATTCTATACTAATGAATATTTTAATCTACAAGTTATGTAGCATGAATATGAAAAGATAATTTACAATTAATGACTTAAATGCATCCTCTCATAATGAATAGGGATATATAATTGCATGTTTGCTTTAATTTACAGGGAAGTTGTGTTCAGTGAAAATTTCTTTTAATTATTTTTAAAATAATGAAGATGATTTGCAAATATCCTTGATGTAAATATAATGCCAAGTTTTTAAAATGTAACTTTCACTACTATAAATTTTCCTGATGTTCTTTTCATTGGAATTGGATTTTAAGATATATTGAAACTTTTAAATAGCACCATCTGGTCATCTGTTAAACAGTGACACACAATAGAGCAGTTTCAAAATGAAAAAGAAATGAAGCAATGTTTAAAAGTAAAGGCAAAATGGTTTCAATTTCCCAGATTTCTGAATTGACAGAAGACCGATTTAGTAACTGTACAAGTGGGAACATCACATTCTAGACCAGAACCATAATAACACTAAAATTTATTTTTTCAGTAGAAGTAATTCTAAATGTCTGAAAATAATACAGCAGAGTCTAATGGTCTACAAGGAGCCATTTTACACTATTAAAACTGCTTTAAAAAATGTATAGATGTTTATAACTAAACTGATAAAATAATTGTTAATTGTTAAACTAATTTAAAAGCATATGTGTCTGGGTGGGGAATGAGCCAAGGTGATAGCAACAAAAGATTTTAATGACAGTCTTCTAAAACCTCTTTATGTACATATCTGTAAATTAACAGTGAAAGTAAAGGGCACAATATAATTTAGCTAAAGAAAAAGAAACTCCATCTAAGACATAGTTAAATCACCTGGAACGGGTCTGTTCAGTGATGTCTAAATGGATCAGTAATTGCTCCTGGCTATAGAATGAAACCTCTTGTAATAAATTAATTCTTCTCAAGTAGAATCTTCTTCTAAAAAAGTATTCTTATAAAAAAATCAAACATACTCAAATGTTACAGTAATATAGTGAAATTTCATTTCTATTATCTAATGTCAACAATTATCAACTCCTGAGCTATCTGGTTTTATTAATACCGAACTCATTCAGCCACATACCTAGTTATTTTGAAGCAAATGCCAAATATAACACCTTTTCATAGGTAAATATTTCAATATGAATCTCTAAAATATGAGTTATTTTTGAAACAGCAAAAAAACCGACCACATATTTGAAGGAAAAATTGTAAAAAGGCACATTTTTTTGACCCTCTAAATACTCAAATGTTCATAACTATGCAAAACAGTTGCATAAAGTTTATTTTCCTTATAAATCATTTTCTTAAAGTGAAAAACATGTTTCTCAAAGTTAATATACTCTTTGAGTCAATTCTCCCCACTTATGGATAATGGAATAAGAGAACCTCAGTATTAGAAATGACCTTTAGAAATCAAATTTTTTTTCAAATGTCTACTGGGAGTGTAAGTCTTTCCTTACAAATGAAAATATTCTGGGATCTTCAATAGATCAGGACATTCATGTTGCTATATGAATTCAACAGGAATAGTTGGAATTGTGTTGTTGTATAAATTCAACAGGAAGGTTTGGAAATCCAAAAATCTCGCCTCAGTTCTTATTGCAAGTGTCTGAATAATTCCGAAGAGTACATTATGGCTTCTTAATAGTTTGGTAACTGCACATTTAATTCACCTACTTCATGGTTCAGATAAGGAAGCTAAAGTTGAATGATTTCCCTAAGTTAGAGGCAGTTAATTAGTAACAGAGGTAATGTTATACTAAGTAACTAGAGTCTAATTACAGTGCTACTTGCATTACATGTGGCACCCTGGACTTTTCTAGAAAATCTATTAAACAATTTTACTTTTATTTTTCCACTTTGCTTACACTACTATACTTCGATGGTTCAATGTTAATTAAAGTGTTATAAGTTGAATTATCATTTAAATGAATTTATGATGCTTGTGGTTTCCAAAAGAACTTAAATCTTTGTAAATTAATGAATCTTATTGAATACTTCAAAGCCATCCACTAATTTCTTTATAAACTCTAATTTATTTTACATAAGCAACAACCAATTATGTAAACTTATATATGCACCCGTGGAAAACATTACTAATGCATGAGGGTAGAGGGTTTAGCTAAACTACTCCATAGTATTGCGGCCTCATAATTCAGTTTGGCCAATGCTCTGCAGTGACCTTAATCTGACACTAGCCCCTCATGTAAGTGCATACCCTAGATAGCAACAGGCAGAGTCACAAGCAACTGTTAGTTTCTGATATGACTTCTCCCCAAGCCCCTGTGATCAACAGTCTTCCCTGCCTCCCACAAACTTCGCCTTGCTGCTTTAGATGAGACCAATATAAAGCCTATCCAAATCCCACTCTTTTAAATTGAACAATTGATTTTAGCTTGGGAACCCCCAAAGCACTCTACCCACAGACCCTAATAAAAACATGGTACCCCATGTCCTCTCTCTCTCTCTCACTGCATTCTGTCTTAATCTCCCCATGTGGCTCCTAAAGGCATGCCTGGTACTTTCTCCAAGACTTGTGAGTAATAAGCTCTATTTCAATTTGTCTTGTGTTTTGTTGTTGAGTAGGGGCTCACCATCCAGCACCATATATTTCCTTTAACAAGAGTTATTTTGATAAATTCATAACAATGGAAGAAAATGAGGGAAAATTAAGAAAAATAAAGCATGTAGAAAAGGTATTGTCAGCAACAAAAAGCTACTGAGAATATAAAATAATTTAGAATGATGGGGATCATCTCTGTACTTTTTCTTTCTCTTCCACCCGAACTTTGTTATTTCCTGTGGCTGAATGTCATGTGTTCGTATGACAATATAGTAATTTTGATAAGCCATATTTAATGGAAAACCAATAAAATATATTAACATTTAAAAGATTTCATGAAAATATAAATTTCTCAGGAAACAAAATATACAGCACTAATATACTTATATTTTTTTCTCTATAGGAAATTTTTAATTTTCAAATAAATCAGTAAAATGTCCCTCAAAATAAATAGCACAAAAGTTAGAGGTAATTTAAAACTTGAATAGCTGGTTTACTTCAAAATCAAATATTAAAAATGATCATAATAATAAAAATAAAAATAATATTCAGCATTTTCTATGGGAAGACATTATGCTAAGTACTTTATATACATTTGTTTTATCTTAATTCTAAGAAAAAATTCTAAGAAAGATATATTAATATTGAATTCTAAGAAAATTCTAAGAAAGATATATTAATATTGAAATTTTGCAGATGAAGAAACTAAGGCTCATAGCCATTAAATATACATTCAAGAATACATTATTTAGAGTAGAGACTTAGTTTAAAATTCCAGTTCTGCCACATTCTAAGTGTGGGACAAAAGACAAGATATTAAATCTCTCTGAGCTGGGAATATCTACTCCAATAATTTGGATAATCTTACCTATCTTTCAAGATCACTGTGAGACTAGATATTATGTGTGAAAGAACCTAGCCAATATAGGGCACCAAACATGTTGAAACTAATATTATACTGCTTTACTATTTATATAACTATTGCTTACTATTTATATTGCTCCCATCTTTATCATCAAAAATACTGTGATTTTTACTATTAACAATATTTATAATTTCATTTCTTCTCATGTAACTAAAATGGCAGAGAGTGCTGTAATCATAATTTTAAGAGTTCACCATAAGCTACTTGTTCAGAGATGACATTTCAAAGTGACCTTCTTTCCAAATGAGTTCAATCTCTTGAGGAATTAGTAGAGTATGTGAGACATTCTACACTGCAGAGATTAATAGTCTCTGGACATTTCTGTAAATGTTGAAGACATTAAAACAAATTACTATCTATTTATTTTCCTGAAACTGACATTCTATGTAACTAGCTGATAATCAGTGGTTAATTCAAAAGATAATCACTTTCCATAACTGGCCATTTTTAATAATCTTGGTGGAACCCAAGTTAAAGGTCACTCACTATCACCCTAAAGAAAGAATTCTAGGAGCCTAAAAATTCTCTCCATCAAGTAAAATTATTTCTCCCATTAACCTTTTAAATACAATTATACAAGTTTATTAACAAAAATAATCTATTTGTTAAGCTCAAGAGGATTTTTATGAAATATGACTTGTCATTTTAAAACATATTCATCTCACTCACCTAATATCACGACCAACTCAAAACCATCTTAAGCAGTTTATCTCATGTGCTATAGTAAACACAAAATAAAGATTTTTTATTATCGGGCAACCATCTGATGGCTTTTAAAAATGTCGGTAAACTCCTGCCAATCAATTCATCTTTTCCAACCCCAATATTTTGAATATTGGCCAGTCAAATCCAAGGATCATTTAACTCAAAATTAACCATTTCTTAATATTTCACTGCAGTAGTATAAATCTGCTAAATATTTCTTACAAACCACCTAGAAATTTATATGAATTAAATAACTAATAAGAGAATTAAATCATTAAATGGGTCTTGGTGATAATTCATACGGGTAAGTCTTCTTAGAAAAAAAAATATATACTTTTAAAAAAGTTCTTCAGTTTTCATTCATTCCAACAAACTTATTAAATGTGCTATTATATTCGCTTTTACTTATTTAGCTTCACTTTATATTGAATAGTCTGCTTCTAGTTTTGAAGCTGCAATTTTCATCATCAAAATAATTTCACCCCTTTTAAAATTCCTTGCTACTGCCATATTAATAAAATGATTTTCTCCCATCCCCAAATATTTTCAATATTCAGACTGTACAACATCTTTCCACCCAGGTAAAGGCAGTTCCCAACTACTCTTTAATTGGTGGAATCTTGACTATTCCTCAAAGGCACTGTTTAAATATTATCCAGAAGTAGCATCTCCCTACACCAATTACTAGAATAAAGATGAAGAATATTTATATACATTAAAAAAAATCATTCTGTTTGTTGTCAGAAACTTGTTAGAAAAGTTACAAATTATATGGCAGAGAAAGGAATACCAACAGATGCCTTCCTTGGGGAAATGTGTTTTATTCCTTCTTCCTTATAGGCAATTGCACATTTTAAGAGCTTAGGCATATATTTAATAAATACTGATTTAGTGTCTATCATGTGCCAACATTCATCTAAAGATCTAATGGTGAATAAGATAAACAAACTTACACTCTAGATAGGGGAAAAAGAAAATACAAAAGTAAACAAAGAAATGAACATGACAATATTAGATGACACTAAGCCCCAAGAAATATTTTTAAAAAGTATATAATAAAGTGCAGGGGTATTGTGGCTACTTTATATAAGGTATTCAGAGAAGTTGGCTCAAAGAAGTTGACATTTGAATTAATAAATGTAGAACTTAACAAGAAAAGAATAACTGAATATCAAGAACACACTGATTAGCTGAGTATAAACTCTTCTTAAAATATTGACCTCCTTCAAATAGATATGCTCTCTGGTCACAAGAACTCCAAGACTTGATAAGAATTGAAAGACAGAACAGGGGCATCAAGGACTTATACATGAGTCCAGGGGGTTTAAGAAATGAGTCAACCATAAATCGGTCACCATGGGATAGAGAATAATTTTTAAATTTGTTAAATCCTGAAACAGATTTTAGTACTATGTATTATATATGCATTTTTTAATCAAAAGAATATTTACCAGCCCCAAAACAATACAAATTAAAGTATTCGAAGGCTAATGCATTCAGCAGAGATTTATTGAATTTCATGTACCTAGCTATCATCAACAGAATTTTAAAATTAACCTCCTCTTCCTAGTGTTATATTAAAAACTGCTTTTGACATCCTTACTTTGACAAAGCAAAGGTTAAATTTTAGACTGTAAATGTTCTTGCCTTTCCTCTCCCAAATTTAACACTACTGATTTTGTTTTTAGTATACATTAATTACTTTGGCTATTTTAACCAATTTAACAATGATTACAAACAACCCATGACTTGTGCTCAAATACTTGCCTCGACCAGTAGAGCATGTTTCATCACTAATTATTTAAAAAACAAAAAACAAAACAAAAAACCTTCTTTGAAGGGCCATTATGATAATTTTTTAAGTGGAAATTTTTTCAGCATGCTAAATACTTTGGAATAAAAACACAATATTTATTAAACAGATCAAAAGTGCTTCAGAAAAATCATTATAGGGTAGTGTGTCAATAAATAATGAAACCTATTTTAGGAATACAGCACCTTTCAGTCAAAGAGCTTTATGTATGTAGATAGCTTCAATCATTCTCTCCAAAGTAGAATGTACTTTATGTCATAGCCATTTATGATTGGAAAAAATAAAATGACTGTGTCTCACGTAAAGCACAATGAGTGTGTGAGATAACAAATTGTGATCAGCAAAATTCGTCTAGTTTAGGATAGCAATACTTGAGCCAAAAGTTTTGTAAAAAGTTAATTTCATCCTCAAATCAATTATTAAAAAGTAAGTCCAAATTCAGTATAACTGAGTGTCATGAGGACAGACAAAAAACTTACATAGTTAGAGGCCAATATTCAATACATTGACCTAAATATTTTCACCTAAACACATAAGCCTTGTGTGAGCACAGAGCAGCCAAGGTTTTACCAGAAAAGCAAAAACCAACACACAAAATAACAACAAAACACCTGATGTCTCATGTCCTATATGATGCAAAGCCCATAGTTAAACAAGTAAATACATGCTAAACTATTGAAAAATATCTTTTAGTATAGTAAAAATTAAACCAAAAATGGATTTGGCTTGCATCTGCTTAGACATCATCAAATAGTGTACAATTGTTTATAAAAAGGAAGACTTTGTTTAAAATCTCTTTATCATATTGACAGTTGCTTTTTATGTCTGCTCAGCTCTATGATTATCTTTATGTCTCAATTCTTGTGCCTTAAATTCTCCACTCCCGTGTTTTGCAGTTGTTATTGCATATTCTCATGGTTTATACAACTTTTACATTGAGAAGCTGATTTACCAATATTATTTGTGGTGATTTAAAGCTGATTTAACCTTCTTTGGATAAACTAGAGACCAATACAGTAGGATCAGACTCTATGGGAATTCCAGAAGATTGGGATTTTTGCCATCTGTTTCATTTTGTTCTTGGCCAAAATTACATACAGGATCTATGTGGTTGGCTTGAGTTTTAAAAATATTTTAATATATATTATTAAATCCCATAAATTCTATTAAAATTTACTTTACAAATAGTGAAATTTCAAGCCTTGATGATATTCAGGAAATCAATCCCAGTTTCTTAGCTGATGCACTATTAACACAAGAAAATACAATTCAGCATAACATTGATAAGTATCTCTATGACGTCTTTATGTACATGTTATAGATTATAGCTTCACGATTATAGATTAAACCTTTTAGAATGCCAACCTCAACGATTTACTACTAGGTTCAGATGTTTGTGGAAATATGATTCAAATATTTCATTATTTGTTTTAATTATTAATATATCTGAATATAGGATAAATTTAATTTTTCTTTAGAAATAATTTAATTACACAGAACTGAAATCACTATAACTACAACACATCTTAGAATACTATTTGAGTAAATTTTATTAATTCTCTGAATTGTGTTTTCTTAGTTTACTTGCTATGCTTCATTTCTTGTCTTCCACTAAACTCTCTGACTTTTATTATTTGAATAATAATTATTAATACCTCGTTCTTGAGATATTTTCTAAATACTCTTTTTTCTTGCACAAAATATTTCTATTTTCTCCCTCTGCTTCAAAGCCATCTACACACTAGTAAAACAACAACAACAACAACAACAAAACCTCCTTTTCTTTATTTTCTCCATTCCTACACTCCTTCTTCAGCTCTAGTTGTACATTTTTTAAAAAAATATTTTCAGCTATTTGATTGTTGGCTTCTGCTTATCCAAAAGTTCTTCAAACCTAACATTTTAAATGAAATAAGTACCCATTTCCAGTAACATGGTTAGCTGGATAATTGGACTGACTCTTCTACTAGAAAAAAATTTTAAAACTAATGGGCAAAGGTTAGACCTTTTTGGGGCAAGGCTAATTTCTTTACCAAACAAATCCTAAAAGACTATATAACTAATGTAGTAATGAATTATAAACAAACAAACTAACTAACTAACTCTGGGAATATGTAAATAAACCAGTAAATGAAGAAATAATAGCTATCTTAGATCTTGGTGCTTACTATAAAGGAGAAAATAATAATAATTAAAGACTTCAAACCGCAGTTGAACTTTATACATACAGTATTGCGGCCCAATTTCAAAAGAAATAAAAAGTCCAGGAAAATCTCAAACCAAGAATATGCAGTAGTAAATTAAAATTTTCTCTAGTGTAAGCTACCTTCCATTTTAGGCCTCAATTTCAGTAGATAAAATTCCAAAGAAAATGAACATATCATAGTCAAAATAAACATGCAGCCTATCTCACCACCATAATCAAAAGTAAGCAAAAACAACAGATTCCAAATCAGGCTCATAAAATGCTCAAATAATGAAATTATTAGAGTAGACAATAAATGAATATGTTTACTTCAAGAAAAAAGGGTCAAGTATGTAAATGTATACAGGTAATAAGAAACTAAAGAGAAAGACCTAGATGATTTGAATTAAAAAAAAAAAACAGGTGTATTTCCAGAAATAATATATGTAGAAATCTTAAAAATCAATAAAAAATACTTATAATTCCAATCAAATGGTTGCAAGAGGGTGGGGATGGGCCAGTCAAGCAAACCAGTGTTCAACGGGCTTACTCCAGCTGACTTTTTAAAGAAAAATGAAAAGAATATTTTTTAGACAGAATAAGGAAGGTCTGAGATGCAGGATAGTAAAGAAAAATAAGAAAGTGAAAACCTTGCGGGTAAATTAAAAATACATAGCTTGAAAAAGCTTTAAAAAGCAATAATAGCAATACCATATACATTTTTAATATAATAAAATTAAAATATATGATAAGATGGAAATGGATGAATGAAATTAAGTACTATTATTGTATTATTCAAGAAGAGGGTTGACATTGATTAACTCTAGATCTTGGCAAGTGTTTATGTTGCTATTACCCGGAGACTTGCTAAAAAAACTAGAGTACCATACGAATCTCCCAAACTAGTAAAAGGAAAAAAAAAAATGGAATGAGTGAAGAAATAATAAAATAAGAAGGGAGCAGGGAGAGAGAGAGAGACAGAGGCTGGGATAAATACGGGATAACTAAAAAGCAGAAAATAAAAATTTCAGATAGAACTCAAATAGATCACTCATTACAAGAAATATAAATGGACTAAATACTCCAGTTAATTCAAAATGGTTAAACTAGATTAAAAAAATATATTTAAATATAAAAGGATTAAGTACAAAATAGCTACGAGATATAAAGTACAGCACAAAAAATATAGTCGATAGTATTTTAATAACTATGTAAGATGCCAGGTGAGCACCACATTTACCTGGGTGGTCACTTTGTAAGTTATATAAAGGTCTAACCACTATGCTATATACCTGAAACTAATATAATATTGAATGTTTACTGTAATTGAAGATATTTTTAAAATTTTATATAATATATTTTAAAGCTTCTATGCTGTTTGCAAGCGATATAGGTAAGACATAAAAATATAGGAAATTTTAAGAAAAATAGTGGAAAAAATATAAATATATATATCGGCAGCCATATTTTCAAAAAATGTTAGTATTGTTATACTGATAGTCAACAAATTGCCCTTAAAGGAAAAGAATACTATTTCAAATAAAGAGCGTAATGCCATAATAATAATATAATCAAATATATCATATATTATATAAATTGCTCTTGAAAAGGAAACTTCAAATATAAGAAGTAAATGCTGACAAACCTACAAAAAAAGTTAAATTCTCAATTACAATGGCAGACTCGAATACATGTCTCATTAATTGATAAAAGAAGCCAAAATAAATCTGTAAACATAAAGAAATTCTCAAAAGCATAATTGTCATTTGACCAATTAATGTATATAATATATTGCCTTGATCAGATGTAGAACACCTTCTTTTCAAACGTATAGGAAATGCATATAAAAATTGACCATATACTAGACCATATAACATGTTTCAGCAAACTTTAAAAGTGTACTTCATAGTGAATATGTTTTCTAGCCGGAAATTTAATTAAGCTATAAATTAAAATGCAAAAATAACTATAGATAATTCCTATAATCGAATTAAGAAATCAATTTCTAAATAATCCAGACTAAAGAAAACATTTATAGTCTTAAATGTTTACATTAGAAAGGAGAAAGACTAAAAGAAGTTAAGAAAAAAATCCAGCAGAATACAGTTTTTAATGATTTTTTAATTAAAATGTATTGGAGTGACATTGGTTAATAAAATCAAATAAGTTTCAAGTATACATCTCAACAGTATGTCGTATATATATATTGCATTGTGTATTCACCACCCAAAGTTAGATTTCCTTCCATCACCAAATATTTAAGCCTTTTTACCCTTATCTATATCCTCCCTCCCCTTTGGTAACCACTAATCTACTGTCTGTGTCCATGAGTCTCTGTTTGTCATATTTGTTGTTGTTGCTTTTGGTTTTATATCCCACATATGAGTGAAATTGCATGGTTTTTCAACTTATTCTGTCTGACTTATTTTGCTTAGCATGATTATCTCAAGATCCACTCATGTCACAAATAGCAATATTTCATATTTTTTACGGCTGAGTAATATTCCAATGTATATATGTACCACACCTTTATCCAATCATCTATCATAGGGCATGTTGGTTGCTTCCATGTCCTGGTCATCATGAATAATGTTGCTACAAAAGTCAGGGTGCATATATTGTATGGATCAATATTTTCAGTTTTTTTCCAGTAAATACTCAGAAGAGGCTTTGCTGGGTCATATGGTAATTATTCTTAGATTTTTTGAGGAAACGCCATACTGTTTTCCATAGCGATTATACCAATTTGCATTCCACCTGCAGTGTGTGAGGGTTCCTTTATCCCCACAACATCTCCAACACTTGTTATTACATGTTCCGTTGATGATAGCCATTCTAATACATGTGAGATGGTATCTCATCCAGCAGATTAAATCTATAGAAAGTAGAAAAAAAGGTAAAAATAATAAAAAGTAGCAATTAATAAATATAGTCAATAGAGAGGATCAAAATGCCAGAAGTTGGTTTTTTGAACAGACTCATACAATTGAAATTAAAAGAATAAAGGTATAAAGTCAGTAATGAAAAGGGAGCTAGAACTGCAGCTAGATATCATAGATAATTAGAAAATATTATAAACTATTATATGACAATAAATGAGATAATTTCAGAAGAAACAAACAAATCCCCAGGAAAATAAAATTAACTAAACATAAATCATCAAGAAGAAATAGAAAACCGGAATAGTCCTGAAATCATCAAAAATAATCAAAACAGTCATCAAAATTATTACTACAGTAGCAACTCTAAGCTCAAATGATTCATCAGATTGTTCTATCAAACAAAGCAAAACATAATTCCAATCTTAACTATTATTAAAGGGAGTATTCAAGTGACATGACACAAAGAATTGCAAAAGTCCCTCTTCCAAGATTTTATAGTAGGGGCTATTTTATACAGACCTTAGATGCAGGAAAATCCACATCCTCTACCAAAGGACTTGCTGCTTCCATTTCACATCCACAGCAAAACGGCCTTTTTATAGCCCCCACTACACTTTCTAAGGAGGGAAAACAAGCATATAGTTTAAATTAGGACTGTTGCAAAAGACAAATAGACCCCTTGAACTGTCCCATAATTAGCCTATGATGACCAAAAATATTAAATATCATTCTAACAGCTTTCAAATGTTCAGATATCCAGGCCACTCATTTAATTGTTTCTCTACTTGATTACCCAGCATTATAAAAACTCTTGTTTGAGAAATTCGATTTAAAAAAAAAAGTATAAAATTAATATATATATTAAATTGATTCATTTATTGATTGATAGATTTCTAAAAGTGTTTAATTTTCACACTTACCCTTAAAAAGTAAGGTATAATGCTAATAAGTTTTAAAAAATATATATGACTCCTTGTGTCTTATTGTTTTATATATCTAGAAAACATATAAGAAATCTTATAAGAGAAAGTAACAAACTTCAATTAACAAAACTCACAGGATAATAGAAACATTGTCAACATACTATTTAATTAAAAACTGAAATATCCATGGGCATTTTCTTTTATTATTCTTTATTATGAGATGAATACAGATGATAATGCACATTTAGAAATAAAAATAAGTAGAGAATGCTATCTTTAGAGAATGTAGCATTTCCGTTTTGTCTATTAAGGATGTACTTAAGTTTTAAATCAAGAACAGGAGGCCACTAATTAAAATATTTTGCAAAATGTCGGATGAGTTCTACTTTCTTATTAATTACATAAACAGCTAAAAATGAATGTAAGAAAATAAAGATAGTAATAATATTTTTTTAATAAGCAAAGAGGTGAGTAAATAAAAGACTTTCTTTTAACTTAGGTCTCAGAAATCAAATTTAAAGATATTCATTGATATCAAAAGCCAAGGCTGAATTTTAAAATGGTCTCACCTCATAAGAATCGAAAAGGAAGATGAACTATATTTGCAGTTGATATGATTATATATCTGGAAAATTCCAAAAAGTAAACAGAAAAGTAGCCCAATATATGAACTTTGTGAAGTAGTAACTTATAGAATTAATATATGGAAATCAGTAGTCTTCTTATATTAAAACAGAAAACATTGTGTTATTAAACTCATATATAAAGAGGTTCAATCTTACTTGTAATTAGAAAAACGGAAATCAATACTTCATTAAATACTGTTTCTCATTTAAGGATAAACAAAAATCAAAGTTGAAAAGCAGCATCACTGATGAAGCTCTGCAGAAAAGACACTGCAAGTAAGAAATTAAAATGAATTTTAACATTTTATAATCAGTAAAATTCCATATGCATTTACCCTTTGACATAGCAATCTCACTTCTGGAGATCCATTCCAAAGTACACTGGGGAAAATACAGAAAAAGTTTATGCCAATTCTGTTCCATTGTAACAAGCCACTTTTAGATGACATCCCATGTCATTCAACTATTGTCACAATAATTTTGTATAACAAACCACAACAAAAATCTCGGTGGCTTATTAAAGCACTCATTTATTCGTTGCTCCTGTTTTTTCCAGCCTTCTGCTATTTTCAGAGAGACACCTCTGGCCTTGGCTCCAGATCACAGGTGATTATAAATCAGTTGCCTATGTTGTTATTTACTTGGGACCAGTGGGCTACATGGAACAGATAAAGAAGAGAGCAAGTCCAAACACAAATTTTTCTCAAGACTCAGCTTGCATCAGGTCTCCTAATATATTCTTTGCCAAAGTAAATTACCTAGCCAAAGCCAGGGTTTGGTCAATTTACATCACATGTCATGAGAGCAGGATGTGTATTTAATATTACTATAAGGGAGTAAAGAATCGGGACTATAATTTATTCTCTTACACAACACAAAATTTTATCACTAGGAAACTTGTTGAACAAAGTATGGCACATTCAAAAAATTTGGAAACTAGGAAGCTATAATAAAGAATATATAACCTTATGAAATCATATGTATGAAATATAATATGTATGAAAGGCATGGTGGTGTTTGAAAGGAACAGAAGTGGGAAAATTTGTGCATTGTATTTCTCATTGTATCTAATGACCAAGTTATACTACAACTATAATATAAAAAGTAAATATGGCTCACGTTTCCTCAGGTATCAATTTTTATTTATGACATAAGACTATATTCACTCGTTTACTTTATAGTTCATTCATTGTTTGCACAGCCCAAGAAAAGAACAGAAAGAGTGGTGTGGGTGGAAAAGAGGGAAGCCATATCAGGAAACTCAAACCATAATTCTGAAAGAAATCGAACCTAACTTGCTGGATGATCTTAGACAAACTTCTCAGAGCTCCCAAGGCTGAGCATTATTTTAGGTAAAGTTTGATTTGGTTTGCTTAAAATATTTTATCAGCCGTACCTACCTACTTATGTGCCTACCCAAACTCAGGATAGCCTTGGCTATGCTCTGGAACTTCTTGATGAATTAACTGTGAGCCATTGCCAATACTTATAAGCCATTGCCACTACTTACCTTCCATCCTTCAGTCTTTCTTTTTATTTGGAACAGCAACATGAATAAGTAACATAAAAACTCTTGCTCTAATAAATTCTTCAGCCTTATTCACATCTATGTTGATTTCAATTTTTTCCTCATTTTATTGTAATCTTATATTAAGACCCTTGAACTCTCTGTTCTTTTGTTTTTACATTTCAACCAATGACACTTGCTAGACTCACGAACAGTCCCAGTAGATTAGCAGCACAAACTACGACGCTTAGAAGACAGTGGAAAGGATTAGAGATTGCACTAGCTACAAGTTCCCTATTTCAGGGTTTTCTATAAATTGTTGTGCACCAAAACTATGAGGAAACTTTTAAAAAGTTTAAATTCTGATCTTCAACTTCAAAGTTTGTGCATTGATAATTCAGTAGTATAAAGCAGTAACATTTGGTCTTATCGAGTTGAGAACTATTGTTTTGAATAAAAAGAATAGTTGAGTGCCTAATAGATTTTAGAACGCTGTAGGATAGGAAAAATTCTATTTAGAGAACCAAAAATGAACTTGGTGAAATTAAAAGGATGAGAACTGATATTATTTTTATTGTTGTCAAAGAATTGTGTTCAATGCTACATTAATTAAGTAACTAAGTAGTTAATATGCTACTTTATTCTTATTTATGCACTGAAATTGTTTTGTGACAGTATGACTCATTTTCTTTTGTCTTATATACTGTGCTCCCTGGAGACAGGATGAGAATAAAGTTATCTCTAGGGTAATTTTTTTTTTTTATTTCTTACTTGAACTTGTCTGATCTTCTAACCTAATTTTCTAACTCATTGTTTTCTATTAAACCTTGAAAGTTCAAAATTCAAGCCAGTAAAAGAAGAATCTTTGAAATTCGTATTAGTGCTGTTTCATTTATTTCTTTGTAAAGTATCCTTCCATCCCTACTACTATCATAATCTGCATAATTTTTGATATATATTTCAACATCCTCTCTTCATGTCTTCTCTATAAAAATGTTTCATCAATATGTTATGCTCCAAGCCAATGTCACACACAATTATGCTAGCTGGCTTAATTTATTAAATACTACTCAAAAAAGAGAAAAACTAAATAAATTTCATTTCCACTTACATGTAATTGAAATTTTTGTGAAGTGTTAAAAGAGGGCCATTCACTTTCATTCCTTGACAGTAGTCAAATACTTCATATAAAATACCAATCAAAAAAAAATCGGCTGTCACTACACTGCGTGGCTCAAGTTGATGTATACATAGTTACTCAATTTTTGGTCACTACTACTCAGTAAATAGATGTAATACCTATGGCCTTTAGATCAACTCTGTAAGGTTCGGCAGCTCAACAGACAGAGTCTGACTCATGATTAACAGGCGTCCTTTATTGAAAGGCAAGCGGTCCCTGGCGAGGTTCTCTGGTCCGGAGGAAAGGGGCCAGAGAAGTTGCACCTGGGCGGGGAGGGGCAGGGATTTGAGGGCCTGGCCAGGAAGGGGAAGATTCAAAAAAGGCGAAAACATAGCGTGGGGCTCTTTCATTGGTGCAGCGGTTTGGCGCCAGGAGTGTAGTCCTGGCACCTGCGGATTGGTCTATGAGCTTCAGGTGGCTAGCAGGCGGGAGCTAGGGGAGGGGACCTGCGTTCTTGGGGCCTTTTCCTGGAGCACTGGCCTTACAAACTGTGTGCCAGGTTTATGTTAATCTTGTATTTCCTTCAGCATGTCACTGTTTTTCCATCTCAATATCCTTAAATTCATCATATATATACAGTCCCTTTTACTTTGTAAAGTAAAATATCCACAGATGTCAGACATTAGGATGTAGACATTGTGAGGTGCCATTAATCTGCCTACCAGGAACCAAAACAAAAAGAAACATGATTCCTCATCCATGAAGCCTCTTTACCTTCCCTCAAGCTTACTAAGGCATATTCTTTACAGGCTCATAAAGAATATTTTGTATTTCTCTATTGTTGACACTTATATGATTATCCACCTTCATCTACTAAACAATGGGTGTCATGAGATTGCTGTAATTCTTTCATATAATTCTTATAATGATTAGATATCTGGAAATTTTCAAAAAGTGGAAGAACTAGTGCATAAGTGAATTTTGTGAAGTGGTAAGTTATACAATTAACATATGTAAATCAGTAACCTTTTTATGTGAAAACAGAGTCCTGTTATGCCATCTTCAGCTGCCTCCAATAATGATCACAAGACTTGACACTTGGTAGACATTTTAAAAAAATATTAGCTGATTGACATAGTAACCATGATTGAGACTAAAATTATTCTTAAATGGAGATCTTTCTATCATTTCTAATAGAAATGTATTTATTTATTTATTTAGTTTCTAGAAATTGTGACATCATGGTAAAAAAAACAAAAAACAAATGAATTAGTCTGCTCCAGAACTCCTCATTTTCAAAACTGACAAATGTTAATAAGACCAGATATCACTTGTAAAATTCTTAATCTTTTAGGAGGAAATGAAATGGGACATCTCTTATAGAGTTCATCTTTTTAGTAAACCTAGTTAAGTTTTCTTCCCCCCTTTCTTTGGGAAAAAGGCCCTCTCCCTCAAATCCAGATAATTGCCCAGGCGACTCAGATCCTCTGGCTATTGATAAAGGTCATCAGTCAATTGTTAAGCAGAAATGGTATTAAGCCAGGCAGGGCCCTTAGGTTGCGGAGGGGGACTGGGGTGGTAGGGAGGGACTTTAAGCCAAAGGTTTTTTTACTCTTTAAGAAACAAATTAACCAAGTCTATTTCCCTTTACTCACTTAACAGTCAAATCAATAATAGAAATTAATAGATGTATGACTGAAATGAGTTTGTATTTTCTTTTCCTTGTCTAGGGACTCAGGTGACACTTCAGCAGGAAATCCAAGACCCCACCCTGACTGAGGCAGAAAGGGAAAGAGCTCCATGAAACCCCTGTAGGCAGGGACTATGGCCATTCTCAGCAGGAAGCAAATACTGAAGAGACCTCCCATCCATACTAACACTAAGGGGGTTCATAACTCTTAGAAAAGAGGTAGGCAGTACAGTTTGTGAGGGTTTCCGGTCTGCCTGAAAAAACAGAGGTCATCCTATCTTAGAAGGGATCCACCCTAATCCTTCCACAATTAAGCAAGCCAGAAGGCATTTTTTAACTCACACAAAGAAACCCGTAGGCAGAGATTGAGGTACCAGTTTAAGCCAGTCACTCGCACCTGCCCATTGAAGACCCCAAAGACCTTCAACTCATCTGAATCTCATTATACCATCATTATAATATTATGCATATGCCTGGAAGTTCATCACTATTATAACAGACTGAATTCTGGGAACAGACATGCGCAGAAAGCAAAATGATGAATCACTGAGTCCTGTTAATCTTAGTTGTCAATCAAGGAAGCCCAGTCCTCTAAGAAAAGTAACCATCCACAGCAAAAAGGGATAAAAGCCCTGAAGTCTTTGTTACTAGACCTTTTGAGCCACGCTTTTCTTGCTCAGGCCAGCTGTACTTTCCTTTCTAATAAAGCTTTTCTTTCCTACTGTATTTTGGTGTCTTGCTCAATTCTTCGTTCGAGACATCAAGAATCTGGACAATGCACCAGGAGAGGACACCACTTTCCGGTAACATTAATATTAAGCCATATATGCCCCCCCTAAGATATTAACTGAGGGTTTATTACCATTTGTTTTTTCCCGATAGCCACCCAAACTTTCAGTATATTTGAAATGTATCCACATGATAGTAATAACCCATCATGTGAAATAATTTAACTTTTTTATCTTTGAAAAATAGAGACATCAATAAACTGCTATGTTTCATAGGAATCTGAGTTCTATCATCCTGAAAATAATAAACTAAGTTTATTTACAAATACTGTATTAAAAATTGGTCATAACATTAAGCAAATGTAACTTATGGCAAGTAGATTTCAAAATGCGTTTTAGGAATTTTTTCAAATTGCAGAAAAATTTCTCATTTGTATACTAGGCAAGGAAAAAATATGTAATATCCTTACAGATTGTTCTAGGTGATTTTGTTCAGAGAGTTTAACAATCTTGTTATTAAAATGATCTTGATATTTATTAATAAATATCTTCATGATACATAATTTGCTGTGACAAAATGACACTTTTTCAATAAAATATCTAAATATGTTGCACAGACTACAAAAAAATGGAAAGGACTGGCACATACTTGGTCAATACCATGACCATGAAGCAGAGGGAGTCTGACTAATTTACCTCTAACTGAAAATGATTTTGTGTGAATCTAACTCATCACTAGCATTAGTGGAAAATAAGTATTAAATGTCACAGAGATAGGTATCTACCGTCATATTTCAATAACTATACTAGATTTTGTGATTTAGGTTTGCCTCACCATTTCACTTTTTTTCTAGCCTCATAAGAACAGCCATAAAATGAAAGCAATACCAGTCTCATTAGATGTTTTTGGCAATAAACAGTGAGTCACAACATAAGAAAAATGAGGACTTTAAGCTCAGAGCCTTCTTGTCAGTTGGTGCAGTCTGTATAATACAATTGCCTTGTAAGCCAGCAACCAACCATTATACTTCTTCAAATGTAAATTCTTAACAGTTAATAGATGTTACTGATTGTAAATGAAAAGAAACTGCAATATAATTTTAATTATAATGAAGTAGATTTAATAACCACTCATTTTTGAGACATTTGCAAAAATCATTTTATTTTACATATGTATGTAAGGAGGAAAAACTCTCTCTAGCCTCCTAGATTTTATAGCTAAGTCTTTGAAATAAATTGACAACAGGTTAACAGGAGAAAAGGTATACAAAATTATTTTTTAATATTGCATGTACAGGGAATTATGGGAAAAGAGTGAACATTGAAAAAAGCATAAATATGTTGTTTTAATAAAGGATGAAGTCACTCAGGGAAGAGTAAATTATTCTTAGGAAAGATGAATGGGCCCTTAGAAGAATAGATGGTTGGTACCATAATTTGTTACAAAGTTTGTTGACTTCTAGTCTCCTTTCCTGTGATAAGATTCAACCTGCCTTGTTGATGAAACTCCTGGGGGAAGTATTTATGACCATTGAGTTCCTTTTGGAGGAACTGTGTTTAGATAGTTGAGGGGAGTTCAGAGATACCCTCTCCCTATATTTGCTGGTTTTTAAGTACCCTCAGCTCATAATGACCAATATACCAAATATCCCAAAGCGGCATATTTTGAGATGGCATATCCTGAATTTCTTTATTCCTCAATACTTTATTAAATTATCCCCCAAATTCAGAGTGCTAATAAATCAAGAAGAAATTTAGGCTCTAAAGATTAGAAATATGATTCTTTTACAATGTAATGATAAAGGTTTTTAAAATTTCTGAATCTGGAAGTTGAATTCTTTAGGAACTCCATTGATTGTTTAGAAGGAGATTAAATATCTTCTATTCGTTTCGTGGTGTGATTAAATTTTAAGGCCCACGGACCAATTGAGATTAATTATGAGCCTTTATTAGCTGGCTGACAACTGACTCTCCCCACTAGGGAATCAGCCCTGAGCCTCTAGAAGGAATAGCTTAAAAAGCCCCTAAACCCCCTCTAGCAAGCAAGCAGGTTTACAGAAGCAGAGGCTGGCCATTAACATATCTTTACACAGGATAACTACACCTTAACATTAAATGATGGAAGCAGAAGTTGACCATTTGAAAATTTTCCACCCTTAACACTATTGCCTTTATATCCTACATAAATCTAACTGAACTGTTTTCATTTTTTCTCTTTTCATGTTATTATAAATGTATGTACTTTTTAATGCCAATATCTTCAGGATGAGATTCGTGTGTTCTCATAGGAGTAAAATAAGACAGAAATGAAGACACATTTTTGCAAAAAATGTAGTCATTTTTTGAGTGATATTAGATAACACAACATAATAATTATTTTGTTCTAAGCTGTGTTTTTTTTAGTGATATGAATCACCTGAGTTGCTTTTTAAAATCGTTCCTGTTATTTTCTTTAATGATAGGCCATCTAAGTCAGAAAGGGGACATTGATTGAGAAAAGAGCACCCCTCAAAGAGTACACTTTTGCACTTACATTAAGTTAACCTGAAAGGGTAAAACTTTTTCAAATTAATTGTCTTTAGTTAATGGTACTAAGAGAGCAGAAAATTGTGACTTTAGAGAATTGCAATAAGGTGGACTTTAAAAAATTTTCAAGTAAGATGAGAAGAAAAGTTTTGTATGAACATGATGTCTACAGATATTAATATTTTATGTGTGTATGCCTGTGTCTGTGCATGTGATAACCCATTGTGTAGATAATTATTTGACAAAAACGAATCTCTTTAGTTTGAAGTTAATTTGTAATTAGTAGTCATGATACATAGTGCATCAGACTTCAAACTGTTTTCACAGACATTATTTTAATTACATCTCAAACTTCCTGGGAAATAGATATAATTTTGCTTTTGAAATAGAGACTTTCTGATGTTCGAAGAGCTTAGGTATCTGGACATAAGATGAATCTTCTAATGTCATTTCCTTTGCTCTTTTCATTAAACCTCAGCAAGTTTTACTAATATTGAGCATATGACATAACACTCTTGAAGAGGTTCAAGCAGGCTACCTCAAGATGTGCTGTTTTGGCATGTGGTTATTTTGAGCTGAAGGCAGTCAAGACCCTGAAGGCTCAAGAGAAACTTTTACCTCTTCTTTAAAGAACTTAAATTGGGGAGCTTGCCCATAATGAGACATCACCACAAATAATGTTTTATGACCTATCTATGTGGAGGGGCAAACTTCTAGTTACTGAAAATCTGCTCTTATTGTCCTGTGGTGAATTACTCTCTTGCCCTCTGAAGCCCCAGGTCCTTACCTCATTCCTTAGCTCAGAATTTTCATATATGCCTCTTTTTCTTTTGTGTCTTTGAACTTCTCATGTTTGTGGTGTCTCCGACTCTTTCATGTATGTGGGGTTCCCATGTGCACAAAATAAATTTGATTTTCTCCAGTTAAACATGAAATAATTAATGTTTATTGAATTATTAGACCAACTAAAAAAATCTAGAAGGGTACGGGAAGTTTTCTCCCTGGCACTCTAAATATGAGAGCCTTATTATTTCTTAAGATGCTAATTACTTTTATTAGTAAATCTTTACTGAACTAAACAGTATTCATTGACTTTAAACAGATGTCAAATTGTGAGGTTAAGCAAATTTGAAAGACTTGTGTTAAATATTCTGAATATAAAAAAAACCCTTTCTTTTAGAAAATATATTCTCAGTCGCAAATGTAAACAATTTAGGATAATTTAGGACAAATATAGCTTTGAGTTCCTAATCTAATGAAAAACAAGATAGACATCATGTGTTAGCTACACGTAAGCCAATCACAACCAAATTTCCCTTTTTTTTTCTCTCTAAAAAACAGGTTAAAAATGTAAATGACATTTCCCTGGCCACCTTAAAAATGGATGTAACATGAGAGCCACTGATGACCAGGAAATACCAGCAAAGGTAACTGAATAGGGTTCCAGTAAAGCTTTTTCAAGGAACAGATTATGTCAGCCTGTTAGCTTTTAGTCTTTTGCTTTTCTTCCTTCTCCATATGGTTGTACGTCTAAGAAAACAAAATCATCCTATGACTAGTATCAAAAGATCCATGCACAGGATGGGAAATCAGGAAAGTGAAATAATCTGCATTTAAATAGCTACTCCAGAATTCTTATTCAGTGGGATACAAAAATCTCATAGTTGTTAAACCTGCTTTAATTTGCATCTAAACAAAATTTTAACAAACAAAATGTGTTCCTGAAATTGGGGTGCTAAAAACATGGAAATAAAAATATTGACTGCTAAGTACAAAAGAGATGAAATCCTGAGAGGCAAATTCCTGGCAATTTCTGAGTAGGAAGAAATTGATTCTGGTTATATGGAGAAAAATGCTCAGTATAACTGTAGTGCTAAGGACCACATGCTGACTCAGGTCATAACATTAAAGAAAATAATAAGAAAAATTTACTGTTCAGCCTAACAAGAAAGGATGGGAATTTGCAAATTGAAGAGAGATGTTCCTTGTTTCAATTCATGTTGATTGATAGTCCCATGATTTGGAATATTGTAAGTATTGAAAGGAAAAACTCAGATTTAGGGTAGGGGGTAGGGAAAACAGTCTTGTGTAATTGAACAGGTTAGACACTGCAAGTAGTGTCAGTCAGCCTTATAGTAAGCAAGACTGGACTTCTGGCATTTCTCTACCTGGTTTAATATTCTGCCACTCAAAAGTTTGGGAAGTGGCTGACAAAAAGTGGAATTATGAATTTTATCCAACTAAAGTTCCTACATTTAAAAAATGCATTAAAGAAATTACATTAAACTAAGGACTAGAAAGATCAGTAGAAAGAAAGGCAAACCTCTGAGGTTTAAAGACTAAATAGAAATAATATCTGTGATTACTTTCTCACAGATACGACCAAACACAAATTGACTGGGCAATTATTAATCTTAGAACTAAATTGTCAGATAATCCCCAAATATAGATCTCAAGAGCCAGTGAACGTTTAAAACTAAAACAAATTTCGGCCCTTAAACTCAGACCAATAGAAGACAATATGAGAAAACTCTGGCCTCTAGTGACGGTATCATCATCCCAGATATCACCTAAGAGGGTAAGAGATAAGCATGGTATTTCTAAAAATAACCAAAGAGTCACTAAGGTATTTTCTCTATCACCAGAGTAAAGTTGTCACTATTCCTAAAAAGCAGAATTTGGTAATGGTTATGAATAGTTTTTTATTTCCCATTATCTGCTCTTTCAAATGGAATTTTTATTGCAGATATCCCATGGTTCTCTACTACTGTGTATTGAATGTGCAAAAGGAAACAACTTGTTTTTTAAGCTAATATGTTATCAGGCTCCATCCATATATGATAGAAAAACTAAACATTACCCAATATCCTAAACTTGAAGTTGGATACTATAACTGAATCATACTTTTGGGTTGTGTCAATCAGGGAGGAGGTAAGTACATTAACTATAAAACAAGATATTGGATGACTAAAAGATTGTGGCAGACAAAGCAGGTTAATCCCCCAAAAGTTATTAATTATACATTTTTGTTTTGGTTTTCCCCACTATAGCATCTATAAAGTAAGAATATCCACTAATCTTTGAGAAGAGACGTCATGAGATCCTCTTCTAAACAGAATGTTTGTTGAAATTAATAAGGAGCTTACAAGTTAATTTTTATTTAATAATAAAGCTCCCTAAATTCAGAGATTTGTCATTTTTGTATCCATGGGTCTATTAATTGAGGACATAGTCTCAGCTGGTGTGGCTTAACAGGAGTAGGTCTGCTCTACAAGGCTTTCATACTTTTTCTGAGACCAGAAAAAATATCCCAAGAAAATTCTTACATCAATGGCAGGAGCACAAGAAAGTGAATGGAAATCCAAAGGCAGCTTAAGGCCTAGACTTGGAACTGGCATGCTTCATAAATTGGCTAAAGGAAGTCACATGACTGCATCATAGTCATTAGGTGGGAAATAGGTTCTACCCCATTTAGATAAAAGAACTGCAAAGTCACATGACAAAGGACAAAGCATCCAGGAAGGGGTAACTATTGGGGCAAGTGATGCAATCTACAATAGTTACTATTATATTTTCTGTTAGTTGCATATAAATACACATCTAATTAAATCACATATATTATCACTATAAGGGTTAAATTAACAATGTAAAGCAACTAGCACCATGCTAGAAACAAAGAAGGCAGTAATTATTATCCAGTTATATCTCCAACACAAAAATTGAAGTCAACAAAGAAACTCCTGAAATTCTAAAACATAGCAATTATCATGTGATGTTATACTTTTGCAAATTTTATTTTATGATTTAATGTATTTTAATGTTAACAAAGACACTACTGTAAAACTAAAATAAGATGAGGCAACAAAATTTACCTGGTGATTTTGAATTCTTTTGTTACCTGCTTAGTTAAGAAATAGTTATGATGAACAATAGCATACATTTCCATGCATAGAAAACAGATTGCCTTGACAACCAAACTTACTAATATGTAAGTAATGCATTTCTATTGAATGTCAAATGTTTTATGACTACCTTTAAGCCTTCATAAAATCAAATTAATTTTTAAAACTATAAAAACAAAAATAAATAAGATGAGACAATATGTAAAAAGTATGCATTAAAAACATTAAAATTTGCAAAAATTCAACTGAGCTTTTTCAATAGTTGGGAGCTTATATTTTTCAAATGCAAGTAAAGATTGTATACATATAATACTAAGCATACATCCATTGCATTAGGAACAGATGATAAGAATAGCAGCCATCCAGAAAATAGAATAGTTGCACATGAACTGTCTGACTCTCAGACAATCATTACCCTATTGAGTGAATCCAGACTTCCTGAAAATATGATAATAGTTCACAGAGTGAAGAGTCAGCCAGGTCCTATTTTTATCAGAGAAAATCTGTGTCATGTGACTGTTTAACAGTTAGATGTCCAGGCTCTTTTACTAAATTAAACCTAATTGGATTAATGTAGAGAAGGAAGCTGCTTCAGTGCCAAAGTTATTAGCACAAAGGCCTTTGCATGCTCTGGGATCTATTTAGGCTAAACTCAGCATTGTCATTATCACACATTCCGCAAACTGTAGGACACACCTTTGGTGTCAAGGGCCTCTGACTTGAGTCTTGTTTCAGAGATTCCTATGTTGTAAAGGGTCTCATCTTCTCCTTTCCTTCTCCTCTCCGCTTCCTACTCCCTACTGCCTTCTTCCCTCCTCCTCCTCCAACACACACACACTTAAAATTTATTTTAAAAACACATGGACCAGTCTATCACTTGAGATCCAATGTACAGCACCGGAAGGACACAACCATAGCTCTAAATATCTGTTCTCATGATAAATGCAAGTACCAAGGAAAAGAAAACAGTTCTCCACATTACTGCCCTATATCCCAGAAACAGAAGTCAATTGTGTCCAAATGCCATGAAGGTTTGTGGTTTGGATTATTGCTGACATTGGAGAACACGGTTTCATAGTTATAGAAAAATTTTGTTGATGAAATGCTTATGTAAGAGAAAAGACAAAATAAATTAACATGTCCTTCCTCTCAAATACCATAAAACAATTTATCTTTGCATAATGAAATATAATTTCATAGTAATGCCAAACACTCATTTTCTTTTTCTTTTTATGTCCAAACTTGGTTCTGGAAGTACTCAAGAATTATCATATTTGCAAAGTTATACAAGGCAAAAGGAGAAAAGTTTTGCAAATTAAATAATTCATGTTACACTCAAATTTATATATCTATAGATCTAGATTAACATGGATGAAGTATGTAACGATTTGTTCACATTACCAAATATATCTAGATGTTACTTTAAGAAAACAAAAACCATTATATAAGCAAAGTGAATGATAAAAGTTTAACTTTTTTCTAAATAGGTAATAATTATAATTTATCGCACATATTTTTTACATTGAGTATAAGTAGAATTTATTGTTAATATCTAAATTTAAGAAATTTATTAGTAATTTCAATTTAGTGACAACATTAGAAGAAATTAATACACCCAAACACTATATAGGAAATACAATGACTTAAGAAAATTATTCAATTTTATATTACTGTCTCAAGAATACCACATACTGTCTCAAGAATACCACACTTGGTTTAAATCTAACTTCAACATTTATTATGCTGTTTTAGTGTGCTAGTTATCTATTACTATGTAACAAATTGTTCCTAAACATAATGATATAGAGTAACATTAATCTTTTATTTTTATTTTTATTTTTAATTTTTTTTATCTCTTCTGGTTTTTGTAAGTCAGCAATTTGGGTAAAGCTCAACTTGGTAATACTTTCCTGACAATTCTTTTGATTTCAGTCAGATGTCTCCGAGGGCACATCTGAAAGCTTGACTAGAGGTTCCATTTGCAAGGGGGCTCACCCACAAGGACAATTTTATGTTAACTCTTGGCCAGCATTTCTACTTCTCTGTCCACTGTACTGTTGGTAGGGGCTGTCTGAGTGTGTTTATGACCTAATAGCTGGATTCCCCAGAGCAAGTACTCTGTGAGTCCAAGAAGTAACTTGCCGTGCTTTATGATGTAACCTAAACACTTATGCCATCCATGTTCCATTATTCACACAAGGCCAAACCTGATTTGGCGTCAGGAGAACTACACAAAGGTATAAATACCAGGGGCAAAATTACTGTGAGCCATAATGAAGTCTGTCTATTACACTTGGAAAATAGAGTCAACCATAATAACTTTCAAATTTCATAACTGTAAAATTAGATAGAAATTCCAATCTCATAGTGATGTCATTACATTAGAGGAGATGACTGTTTTAAGTGCCTGGCATATAGCAGCAGTGGCTCAGAACATTTTAATTATTCTCCTTTTGTTTAATTTTCCTCTATATTGTTGTGCATTTCAGTAAGCTATATACCTTTTTTACTTTCTTACATTAAATTCTAAGAAACAAACAGTGCATATGTATCCTGGCTAGGGTTGGGATTTAAATTTCTTAGGCAAGTAATTCATATAAAATTTCATTGCCTGAGTATTTTCATCTGTTAAATAAAAATAATATGTCTATTCCATTTTTATAATTTTATTATTGTGAGGGACAAATAAAATAATAGATAAAAATTTGGTTTTAGACTAAAAAGTAGTATGGAATAATAAAAAGTAAGTTAGGAAACTGTGTGGCTTCTAGCTGGCTAGCATTCTCTCTGTCGCCATCTTGGCTTATGAACGTAGATGAAGCAAGCTGCTATATAGGAGAGGCCTATGGAGGCAAGAAACTGAGGGTGTTTCCAGCTAGCAGCCAAGAGGGAATATAGGGAATATAGGGCCTCATCCCATTGAACTCCATGTAGTGCTCAATGACACCAACAATCACTAACTAGGCTCGAGTAAGAATACTTCTAATTAATTTTATGTGGCTAGCAGTACCTTGTATCAAAAGTGGTCAAAGATAGTACAAAAAAAGAAAGATAAAACTACTGCTGTCACGAATAGACACCAAATCTTTACCATATAATATTAGTAATAAAATTTAGCAACATATTTAAGAAAATTACATGCCATAATCAAGCAAGTCTAGTTCAATATTTGAAAATCAATCAATGTAAATTACCATATTAACAGATAAAAGATGTGAAGAAAACTCCCATCATTATATTAATTGATGCAGAAAAGGCATTTGACAAAATTCAACACCCATTCATGATAAAAAAAAATCTCACAAAAAAATAGTAACTTAATAGGACTTTACTTGATAAAAATTAATCTACAATTGCTCTACTTTATTCATTATTTTACTTAATTGATGAAAAATTGAATGCTTTTCATCTTTTGATTGGGCACACTACTGAAACAATCTTCATCCTTATTCACTTTCATTCAAACATGATGCTGGAAGCCTGGTAAGTGCAGTTGCCGGAGCCAGGGCTAAAGTCTAAAGTCAAACAGCACCTAAAAGAGAGGGGGGTGAAGCCTAAGGAAAAAAGAAGACAGGAAGCTTCAGGAGGGCATACAGTCAATGCTGCAGCCTCGAGTTTATTTAGCATAGCCCTTATATTTCTTTTCGAGCACAAAGGAATGCTGACATTTACATAAATTCCTATACATCCTTCCCTCAGGGTACAAACATCCTTGCTTTCTGTTAAACATTCCACTATCTTAAAAGGATTACTTTAGGAGGCATACCTCTCCTCCAGGGTCAGTAATGTTTAACTCAAATCCCTGCTTCCTTGAACCATTGTTTAAGCAGTCTCAGCAACTGCTTTATGGCTATAAGCTACGTGAATTCTTGGTGTCTCATAATGGCTCCCGACATGCAGTAGGGAAAAAATGGGAAATAACAGTCACATAGATGAGAAAGGAAGAAATAAAACTGTTCTTATTTGCAGATGACACAATTGTCTACATGCCTTCCTACATACCTACATACCTGTCTTGACTGTAGTAAGGTCAATAGTCTGCGTGTGATAATTGTACTAGGGTTTTGCAACTTTTACCATTGAAGGAACCAAGTAAAGGGTACATGAGAGCTTTCATTTACGGTTTCTTACTCTTGCATGTAAATCAACAGTTAAAAATAAAAAACTTCAATTAAAAAAAGACTTCTAACAAAAAAAAGACTTCTAAAAATATTTTGTAACTTGAACATATTCCTGAATTTGTGTTTAAATATGTATAAAAAATTGCGTAATAAACCCTAAATGTCTGTCAATATGGGGATAGCTAAATAAATTATTTTGGATAGCACATATTGGAATACTAAGAAGCTATAAATATAAATTAAGAATCTCTTCCTATACTAAGAAAAAGTTCTCCAGAAAGTGTTATAATATACTGCCATTGTATTGCTGTTGTTTGTTGTTTACAAAAGGAGATGCCATGTTCTTATACTGACACTAATGAAATATCTAGAAGCATAAATAACATCTAAATGGTAGTGGTTACTTATTAGACAAGATGGAAACTAGGCAAATAGGAATAGAAGGAGAATGTAAATACATATCTACATATTTTCCCCATATTTTTTGACATTTATTGTATAAGATTTCTTTTCACAAAAAAGTTATTAAAAGTGTTCTGTCAATATTAAAATTCTAAGGATTAAGATAATATGACATTAGCACAAAGGTACAAAGGATGCATTAATAAATCGAACTAGAATATTATTACTATAATAAAGGTAATCTTCTAAACAATACAGAATTATTCATTGTGTAGTGAAAATAATTGATAAAATATTTGAAAGATGGTAGAATTGACACTTTCTTAATACCGTGTATGAAGCTGAACTCTGAAGGAAATAGTGGCACGCAGAAATTAAAGCCATAGAAAATCTGACGGATCATGTAGATGTATGTTTCTCTAATTTCAATATAATGAGATGTCATGGTTTTGAGAAAAAAAGAAAAAACATGGAGAAATAATAGGATGGTTTAGAGTACAATAAAAGCAGATGACGGAAGACAACAGAGTTCAAAGTCTCTATTAAACTGGAAAAAATTCGTTATTCTCCGGACAATTTTGATTTCACACATAAATTTTCACATCAATATTTATGTTGCCATAAAAATAGTAGATAAAAATTTGAGTTAAAATAAAGGATTACATTAAGAGTTAAATTACCCTATGATGAAATATAATTAAGTTATACAGAATCAGTAGAAATGAGATTAATGAATAATGTTTATGAGTATAGAAAAATATAACATTTTATATAGAAAAATATAACAAATAAGAAGTGTTTGAAATGGTAAAATTCTATGTAGCTCTCATATCTTTTTACTTTTCTATATTTTCCAAGTGCTGTGCTTTGAACACATATTGCTCTTATAATTAGGAAATATATATTTCCAAAAGAGTTTTGATGCCCCAAATAAACTTTTAAAGATTGCTATTGGGTTGTCTGATTTGGCTCCACCATGTAAACAGTTGGAAGTTGTTACTCCCATCCTCACAACAAGAACAAATTGGAACAAATTGAATATGAATGACTTTTCTTAGATCAGAGAATTGAGGTCACAAGGCAAATCACCACGAAATCTGTGAGGCAAGAGTCAAACACAAAATCATAGCTGAGATCAGCTTACTAGGCATTGTGTTTTTAATTTAAAATTCCAAATTAGCAGCATAAAAGAAAAAGAAGACATACTTAAAAATAAATGTAGAAAATGATGTACATAATCTATATGAGGAAAACCTGAAAATTCTATGAAAGAAATCAAAGGTCTAAATAATAGATATTCTTTGATCATGGATAGGAAGTCTCAATATTGCTAAGATACCAATTCTTTCCAAATTTATCTATAAATTTAAAGCAAGTCCAAAGAAAATCTCAGCAAGTTATTTTGTGAATACCAACAAACCGATTCTAAAGTATAAACGGAAAGGCAAAAGATAAAGAATAGCTAATGCAACACTAAGAAAGAAAATGATGATTAGAAGTCTGACACTAACTGGTTATGAGGTTTACTATGAAACTATAGTAATTAAGACTGTGGTATTTGTGAAAGAGTAGACAACTAGATCATTGAAACAATAAAAAACTCAGAAACAGATCTACACAAATAAAATCAACTGATCTTCTAAAAGATGCAATGAATGGTAATTGAGTGAAGAAAGGATAGCCTTTTCAACAAATGTTGCTGGAATATTGGACATTGAAATGCAAAATAAAGAAAAAGTTAATCTAGACACAGACTTAAACCTCTCAGAAAAATTAACTAAAAATTAATCATATACCTAAGTGTAAAATGTGAAACTCTAAAACTTCTGGAAGATAACATAGGAGAAAATCTGTGTAATATTGACTTTGTCCTGGTATATGTGTGTACAGAACCAAAGTCATAATCCATAAAAGAAAAATTAATTAGTTAGCCTTTATTAAAACCAAAATCTTCTCGTCTGCCAAAGGCACAAATAAAGAATAAAATTCAATCCTTAGACTAAGAGAAAATACTTGCAAAATACATTAGTTACAAATATTTGTATTAAAAATACACAAAGAACTCAATAAGAAAACAAACACCATTAAAAAATGGACAAAAGTTTGAACAGACACTTTGCCAAAGAAGATATACAAATGGCAAGTAAGTATATGAAACAGTGCTCAATATTGTATGCCATTAGGGAAATTCAAGTTAAAACAACAATCGAGTCCCACTACACATCTATTAGTTTGGTGAAAATCTGAAACAAAGACACCAAAATGCTGGCAAGGATGTGGAGCAAAAGTAACTCGCATTCATCATTGTTAGGAACACAAAATGGGAACAGCCACTAGAAGATAGTTGGCAGTTTCTTACAAAACTAAACATAGTCTTACCATATGATCTAGTGATCTCCGTCACAGGTATTTATCAAATTTAACTGAAAACTTCTGTACACACAAGAACCAGAAGATGAATGTTTATAGCAGCTTTATTCATAATTGCCAAAAACTGTTAAGTAAGCAAGATGATTTTTAGTAGGTGAATGAATAAGTTGTGGTACATCCATACAATGGACTACTATATTCAGTGCCAAAAATAAATGAGTTATCAAGTCATGAAAAGACATGGAAGAAATCTATGTATATTGCTAAGTGAAAGAAGCCACTTTCATTCTAAATAAAAGACATAAAAAGGCAAAACTATAGAGCTAATAAAACATCAGTGGTTTTCAAGGTTGAGGTGAGGGAAGAAGATATTCTGTATGATACTGTAATGGTGGATACTTGACATCATATATGTCAAAACCTGTAGAACTACACTACTACACTATACAGAGAGTGAACCATAATGTAAACTATGGACTTTAGTTAATAATAATGTGTCAGTATTGGTTCATTAATTGTAACAAATATAGTAGTAAGGAAACTGAGTGAGGGAAGGAGCTATTGTTAATCGCTGCACTCTCCTGCTCAATTTTTCTGTAAATCTAAAACTTTTAAAAGGCAGTCTATTAATTTAAGAAAAAGGTTATAGGGTAAATTCAAGTCACATATGGCAATTTTGTTAGTCAGGATTAGAAAGTTAGTTAAACAAAGAGGCTATCAGACTGTGGTGGCTCTAATGCCCATGACATCCTATGTAAGCAAGCAAAAGCTAAGTCCTGTAAATGCTTCAGGTTACAAAATAAAACCTAAGGGATCTTAAACAGCCAACTAAGCTTTAAGTGATAATTTCCTTGCTTTGCTTCAGTCTCTTCCTTATAAAAGTCTCTCACTGGGCTCCTGTCAGTGGAGCACTCCAAACTCCTTGTTTGGTGCTACACAGTTTAAATCAATTTTTGCTTGGATAAACTCTTAGAACTTTTAATACGCCTCAGTTTATATTTTTTAACAGGATGAAACACTGTCCACTAAATCTTCCCTCCAATTTTGGGCATTCTGCTATTAGTCATTATTCGTTAGTATAGCAGAGCATTAAAATTAACTTTTTCCTAACTTTTTGCCTCACTTTATTCTGACTTCATGCATGTAATTTTATTTCTGTCACTTCTACAATCCAATTATTGTGTATTTTTTCAAAATACAACATTGACTATAACACTCTGATGTATTGTCGTAAGGGATGTGGAAGATGGCCAACAGTGCATTCCTCTAGGGTCTAATTTGTTGTTAGTATTTGTTGCTATTACAATAGTTTTGTTAAATTGTAAATCCAGAAAATTTTAATAAATTACATTGCTTAACAAATGTAATGGATGCATTTCAGATTTTTAAATCAATAAAGATCTAAAAATTCTGAATTTGAATAATTCTAGTCATTTCGAGGCCTTGGGTTATCATTCATTTTTGTGCTCTAAAAGGGTAATTGTCTTCGTATAAAAGAAGTCTATAATTAATCTAACATGCCATGTAAAATAGCTTTCCTAAACTTCTACCTTGATATAGTAGTTTTCTCCGTCCTTAATATAGTAATTTTTAAACCGGGGCTTCTCTTTTTCCTTGATGTTTGAGATTCAGGGACACAATATCTATAAATTTTTTATACATAATATTTTATGATATCTTCAGGAAAATGATATCATATTCTTAAAAGTTTTTTGTGACCAACAAAAACACTATCTTAGAACATGACAGAAACATTTGTAGAGAGCATAACTTTATCTCAATTGCTACATTATATATAAGTCTTTCTAAAGATAAAGGCATTGCTTCAGTACATATTGGTTTACTTTACACTTTTCAGTTTTAAGTGTATTTATGATTGGCAAATGTTAACATACTGGGGGGAAAATGCAGGTATTTTTTAAATATAATCTTCAATTCTTAGCCAATGGCATCTGAGAAACCTTTTGCTGCTTTGCTTTTATAACATAACTTTGCATTTCACTATAAGGTCTATTATTATTATTATTATTATTATTATCTGAAGATGGCTGATTCTCAAGTAGGGATATTCACGTAGGTTGAAGTTCTTTTATTCAGTTACCAACAGATAGGATGCAGTAGGCACACCTTCCAAAGAACAATTTTTCACTTGCCACTTGTTTTTTTTTTTTTTAAATCTAAATTTCTATCTGCACTGACTCTAGCCCAGATAGTACATTTTAATGAGTTTTTTTTCACCCTCACATAAAACTTAGAGGAGAAGAAATCTAACTATCAATGAATGATGTTAAAAATAATGTGTGAGAAAAAGATCCACTCATAATGTCAGTTAGGCCAAGAATTTTAATTTAACAAAGTATGAAAAATGTGTTGATATTTTATCCAATTATATATGGCAAACAACTTTTAAGAAACTAGCATTTGAGTTTTGTTTGATAATAAAATTTTCAAAGAACAATACCATCATGATTTGAAAAAACTAATAAAATGTCCCTACTCTTTCCAACTACATATCTGTGAGGGTCTCTTACAATACTTCAATGAAAACAATAAAAGACAACAGAATGAGCACAGAAGCAGATAAGAAATACAAGCTGTCTCAGTAGGCATAAAAATCTAGCTATTTAGAAAAACATTTAATTTTTTTCAAAAATGTAGATAATGATATTCTTATCTCTAATTTATTTCTTGTAGAAAACATTCTCAAAAATATGTTAATCGCAGAAATTAAAGACATTTATTTCAAATAGAAAAACAGAAAATATTAAAAAAAAATAAATTTCTCAAGAGAAGGGCATGAAGTTTCCACCAAAAATGATCTTAAGTTGATACTTTCAAATACACCTATCCATCCAAAATGATACCAATAGAAAATATTTGGGTATTTAAGATATATAATCATGCTCAAAAACAATAACTATAATCACTATAGGTTAGGAATTAAAAAGCAGGCACAAAGCCTCAGATATATTTGGCATTAAATTTAGAATTAGGTAGATGCTGCCTTCTTGGGCCCTTTCCTAGTGTAACTACCCAAGAAACCCCTACGGATGATTTCATTGGAAAGAGACAAGCTCACAATATGAAATCAAGATCTAGAATGGATATTCTCCATCCATGAAAAGATGGTGAGCATAGTTATAATTGTTCCTTATAGCTGTGACCCATTAACTTAGTCTGGCAAGCGAAATAAAGGTAGCCACCCAGTCAGGATATATACCAACTCAATTGCTGTTTCCATTAGTGTTTTTTGAGATTTTTCTTGTGTCACCAAGAGACACATGCCAAGAATCTTATATGTGCCCTGCTTCTTGACTAAACTGGAGATTGAGCAGACAGAAAAATACATTGAGGGACAAGAGAGAGAAAAACAAATAGAACAAACCAAAATTAGATGAACCAGAAAGTGAATACTACAAAAGACCTGAGAAATAAAACAACACTAGAAACTAGAGCCAATAAACTTAATAATTACACTAATGTGTAATTATTTGAAATAGCTTTACGATACATAGTTTTATCATTAAAAGTTAAAAGATGGCATATATAAAAATAAATGAATCATTACAAGAAAACAAGCAGCAATTTGTCAAAGATAGATGTCTATGGAAGAGAACCAATTAGAATATAGTATAAACATTCTTTTTTTGTAATCAAGTTTAAAGATCCAATATAAGAAATCCACTCTAGGCTTGTGCACTAGAACTTTCTGTGATGACTGAAAGATTCTGTATCTGCACAGTCCAATATGGCTACCATGAGCCACCCTGGCTATTAAGCAATTCAAATATAGCTACTGTGATCGAAAAACTAAAATTTTAATTTTGGTTAATTACAATTAGTATAAATTTGTTTAAATAAGCATACATGGCTAGTACCTATAAGACAGAATGAAATAGAACATATTCAAAGAAAGAAAATTTGAAATTCAAGAAATTGTCCAGAAAGTGACATAAAGAGATAGATACAAAAATATAAAAGTATAGTAGTGAAAAATGTTAACAGATTGAGACTCTGAAACATATGTGTAAATGAATTCCCAGTAGTAGAAAATAGAAGGAATGCTGGAGAATCAATATGTGAAGATAATACCTGAAAACTACATAGAGATTTCAGTTTGAACTTGCTCTATGATTAAGAAACTAAAGATAAAGACACATCTAAATATAGTTCAGTGAAACTACAACATAACAAGTGTAAAAAAAAAAAACCCTAAAAATTACAAAAGGGAAAAGAATGAGGGTTTACAATTGAGTGACAGAATTACAGAAAACTTCTCATCAGAAACAATATTGGCCAAAAGAGTTACATTTGCAGAATAAGGTGAAATAACTGACAACCTATAATTCAATTTTTAGATCAACTCTTATTTATGAGGGCAAATAATTTTTTCAGAACAATACAAATATGCATATTTATTTTATAGATTTATTTAATAGATCCTTTATAGATTTATTTCATAGATCCTTCATGAAGGAAGCATTTCTACATTAAGAAATGTTTATTCAAGAGTGGGATACAAGAAAAGGAACAAAGAAATTTGCAAAAAATGTTGTTATATCTAACTACTGCAACTTTTAGGTTGTAAGTAACAGACTTCCTGGTCAAACTACTTCATTAATAATAAAGGAATTTCTGTATCAAATAATTGGAAAGTGCTGAGTAAAATAAACTTCTGGGTGGGTTGATTCTGTGGCCTTACAACAAATCTAATCAAGGGTCCATTTTCTTTTATTTCTCAATTTAACCATCCACAGTGTAAGTTTCATTCTAAAGATGGGTCCCTTGCAAGTGTGACATGCTTTGCAGCTAGAGGATGGATGCCAGGAATGAGTTGTGCTACATTGACTGAGCATTTGGTCTAACTAGACACCTAATAATACTGAGAGGGGCTAAACAGCCTATTTTATATAAACCTGCAATGCAACTCTTAGGGCTTTCAACTGGTACATTGGCATGGATATTAGGAAAACAAATATATTCACTTTAATCATTGACTAAAATGAATGCACTACTTAATTTCTATGCTTGACAATTAAATTAAAATTGTCAAATATAAAAGGAAGATAGGTGGGGTACTTCAGTAAGTACTTAAATAAAGCAAATTTTCTGTTTTGTGTTGTTTTTGTGTTGTAAGAAGAATTAGGTGATGAATCAATTTAGAATTGTTACAGAAGTATGAAGTTTGATCAGTTTGTTAAAAATTTAGAGATACACACTGAATATTAAATGAAATCTATAGCTTATAACAAAGAAGTGAATAGAATATAAAGGAAATAGTTTACATGCACCAGAACACAAAAATAAAAAGAAGTAAAGAAGTTTTTAAAAAAGACATAAATTGAAAACTCAAAATACATGACAGAAATATGTCCCAATATATCAGTAATAAAAATAAATATGAACATATTTAACTCACCTATTAAAAAACGAAGACCATATAATTTTTTAAAGCTCCAATTATATGTTCTATATAAAAAACATACTGAAAAAATTACACTGAATGGTTGGAAAAGCTACATTTCACAAATATTACCCAATAGAAATTGGGTGTCATAATTTTAATACCAGACAAAATAGAATTTAAACTAAAGTATTAGTAAAGAGAAAGAAAGAAATGATCAGATAGTAAAAAAAAAAAAAGAAAGAAAGAAAAAGAAAAAAAGAATTATTTACTGAAGAATTATCTCAACCACAAATATCTAGAACTTTTATAACATTGCTTAAAACTGTACATTGCAAAACTGGCAGACTTAGAGGGAGATATTGAGCAATCCACATTTATCCTGGGAAATTTTTAACCTGACTCTTTCAGAAAGTTATGGATTAGAAAAACCCTAAAATTTAGTTAAGGTGCAGAAGATTAAAACAATGCTATTAATCAACTTGATCAAATATCTTTAAATATAACTCTATGCTACGTAAAAACATACATTCTCTTCTGACACATGTGAACATTATGGATGAATTGACCACAAAAAATTATAAACATGTAAGAATGTATATAATAAACCACAGACTCTAAGTAAAATAAAGTTTAACTTAGAAAACAGTTGGGATCAATCATTAGTAACTCAGATGTCAAGAAAAGAGAAGAAATGAGGAAACTATCTGTTAGGAGAACCTGGTTCCAGTAGTCTGGTTTCAGGCTACACTGTGGACAGAAATGGCTAGGAATGGCGTCCCTGATGTAGAAAATTGAAGATCTATAAGAATAGAAGGTTTGATCAAGGTTAAGTTGTTTCATATTTTGTTCTATAAATCTCTTACCTTCAACCAGTAAAAGTCTATTAAATGTAACAGACATTTTGTAGTTGTTTCATGCCTTGCAGAATAAAGTGGGCATGGTTATAATTCCCTTTAGCAAAAATATGGAGGAAACCCAGCAGAATCTAGCAGTATGTAGAAGGAACAGATGAGCCAAGGTGAGCTCAGATGGAGCAAACTTCATAGATGACCATGACCTCAGTATATGGGGGAGAGATGACAGACTTTCAACAACATCTGTGGGGTTAGGGCATATACAGTTTTCTTGGAATAATAAATGAAAGAGTAACCCCTGATGGGGACATCAGGTTAACTTCCATAAAATATCTTATTTACTTGAAGAATATGGTTTAGTAAACTCAACTCAAAGTCTGTTTTGCTATAGAAGCAGATTTTTCAGTCTGGCACATCTGAAATTCATTTGCCACAATCTGTGTCTTTACCACACATAAAAAGATCTATTTCTTTGGAAAACAACCAAACCAAGGACATTGTGTTTCCTATGTAAGAAAGAAATGAAGATTTCTTATTAAAAGGCAAAATCGTCATTTCAAAGGATGAATTGGAGAGTTTTTTTTTTTTTTAAAAAAAAAGCTACTTGAGGCACTTAAAACAAGTCTAAGAAAATTTCTTAAATCTAGGCCCATAGAATTTAAATTTGGTTATGAAGAGCATACACTTTTTCACCATAAACTTTTTTGTAAGATTTTGTTCTGGTAGGCATGCAAGAATAAATAACAGTAGCTCAAAATCTTTTTAATTAAAAAAAGTTCTCAACTTTTGTTTACTATAGGTGACCCTGGATTGCTAATATGTTGAATGTCTAAGAATAACTGATATGTTGATATACTCATTGATTAATTTAGACTTTGTCTTTCAGGACTTTGAAGTTTTTTTGCCAAAGTGGAGATCTATCAACAATGATTTATTTTTTCATTAGGACTTTATCTGAGAGCCTTTAACAATGAACCTTGTCTACGGAAGCACTTGGTGCTCTGGGGTGGCAGGTCTTATAGAATGGGGACGTCTAACAATGGATCTTAGTAGCAGGCTTGTTGCTGCCTTCCTCCTCCATCTGAAAAATAATTATTAAGTAAATCCCTAAGGATTTTCAAATTTTCAATAGAAGAGTTTTTAAACAGAAGCAATACCTAATTAATCCTTCAATCCGAGAAGTCATTATAAAATCTTATGGTATTTGAACAAGTTCCAGTCAGTTTAACAAAATTAATGTTTCAAAATTTTACATATTCTTGAATGTGCCAGTTGACTTCATTTTGTTACAATCCAAAAACTGAGAGCCCTCTCATAAGCTACTGGTGAGAGAATGTAGAAGAATCAAAGTATTTCATTACCATTACAGAAAACCTACTTAGAAAGCATTTTTCTACTTAGTGTGTTACTTTAGGTCCATAGTCAAAGTATCATCATAATTTAATGATTATATAATTTAGATTATTTAAACAAGATTTCACTTTGTATTTCAAATATAGTTTTTTCTGATATGTTGGCTTTAAATGAGTCATAGCAGACAAATAACATGATGCTATAACCCACAGCCACCATAAGCTGCAATTGAGCCGGGGCTGTATCTCAACCATAAACAGCATCTAAAGCACAGTGGCACAAATCAGACAGCCAACCAACAACTATAAGTGAATAGAAAAAGAGATGTTTCTAAAAGAGCTTTTCAAGAAATAGGACAGAAATGCAGTAAGTTGAAGATTCTAGTGCATCATTTATTAATTCATTCATACATTTAAATTTATCCTATTGCAGCATGATATAAGAGAACAATATCTGAGCCCCTGTTCTAAAGAATACTGTTTGAATCGCCTTAGACAAGTTATTTAACCTCTTGATTCTTGATTTTACCTTCTTTATTTACAAAATGGGGCTAATGGTAACATGTACCTTGCATAAATAACCATTTTATTATAACAATTAAAATAAAAGACATTGATTATAAAAGCACTTTGTATATATAGTATTGTGTATACTTAATTTAGCTAAAGTAATTTCTTCATCTAAATGAGTTAAACGTTATTTCTATTAACAAAGAAGATTTGAATATTTGTCCTAACTTTCCTAGTGGCTGGCTCTATGTAAAATCTCTAATTAACCTAATCATAGTTGTTATTTCATAGAAATAAATCCTATTAATTTTCTTTCCCAAGAGCTAATATTTCCTGATTAGGGCCATATGCATAAATAATGAGATTCCTAGCTCTCCTTCCAAAAAAAAAAAAAAATTCATTTGTTACATTAAATACCATTCAGACTTTGGAAGTATAGCTTTCTTTCTTTGGGGTCCTGGAAAATACTTTTAATTTTTTTTAACCAAGAAAAGAGTGTAAAGTAAACACAGAAATTAGACTAGTTGAACTTGCTGGGACACTGAACACAAAGTTCAAGGACTTGCTGAGTACTGGGATTGGCCTCAGAGGTTCATTACTCCTAAATTGTATATAGTAGGTTGTGTGCAAGTGCTTCTTGGAATAATATCCTTTACCTTTATCAAATGATAAAATTTTCCCAATCTCCAAAATATTAAGAACCTCTTGCTTAAAGAAAATTGGATAGTAGTATGCAGGTAAATCATGTAGCAGGTTGTCATTTCAGTTACTAAATTATTAAACATGTTCATGGAACTCAGTGTTTATGGACAATCTTTGTACAAAATGCAGCAGTACTCCATTTTTTTATTTCACTTTTTACTTTATTCTCTAGTAGAGAATATTTAAGCAATATAGTCTATGTCAATATATAGTGTTTAATGGGATTAATTTTATGAAATTATGGTTAAATTTTAGACAAGATTTCTTATAGAGTCCATAACAAAGAATTAGATCTTAATGACTAGCTCAATAGTCCTTCTCAAAGTGATATAAGGTTTAAATATTGCCTTAAAAGCACTTAGAGTACTGAAGGAATAATAAAAATGCAAGAAATTACTGTATTAATATTTTGTGTTGGGCACCTTTTTGTTTCTTATGTTCTCCTTTATAGCTTTTGTTTTAGGAGTTTAGAAAAACCAATAAAAATTGAACACTAAAATATTAAACTTTTTCATTTTGGAAATTGCCACATTTTGGATTTCATAGAAGTTGCCTCATAAAGCCAATTGATTTTTAAATTTTCAGTCTTAAGTCATTGTATTCTCAGGTCAAATCTAAATTTTGCCTTATAATTTCAAAGGAAGTCATAAAAAAGTTCAAAACTTTTTTTTAAAGTCATTTTCTGTATTTGTGACTCACTATTATTGGAAAAATACCCAATGAAAACCTCAAACTTTGCTCTTTCTTTGTAAGGCAGGAAAGTGCGTGGAGTGAAGATTTCAATGACTTTTCTTTATCACTTACTTCATAAACATTATGAAAAAGATTGGTAAAGATTCCTTTTAATTAGAATATTGTAAAAGTAGAGTGTACTTTTCTCTTTTTCTTCATGCATATCAGAGAGTTTTGTGAAGATGAAATTGGCAGGAGGGGCATCTTTTTTTAAAACAAAATGTTCCATAATAACTGAAGAGTGAGAGTCATGCAAATACATCAAAAACAAGGTTTAAGACAATGCAGAAGAACATGTGATCAACTCATACTGTGTTTTGTACTTTTTTATAGATAGTTAAATTAAGGAAAGATTTAAAATAATTTACTCTTAACATATAGTCTATTCAAAATTAGCTAAGATTGAATGTCTCCTTTGTTCAGTAATCCTTTTGTTTCAAAGAATAGAAATCTATTTCAATTCATATAGGAAGACTCCAGGCGGAATGCAAAGATCTCTATTTCTTTAGTGTACAAGAGGTAAATGCAGGAGTTATATGAACTAAAAAATCATCAAATGTATTTGTTTTGTCTTCTCTCTTTATATCTTTTTATTTCTTCCTCCTTCTCCTAAAAGTACACTGAATAGTTGTCCCCAGGGCTTTATTCTTTCTATATTATATCAAGGGTTATTGTCACATGCTTTCATACTCTCTTCCATTAGTGTGGGCAGAGTAGATCTTGTCACCCTTAATGTTAGGGTTGGATTTAAGAGTTATTTGACCAATGAAATGTTAGCAAACAAACATGGTTGCCATGGTTTGGATAATTTACATTGTTTGGTTTGGCCTCTTGTACTGTTATAATCTGCCATGAGAAGAGCACATCTCAGAAAGCCACTGCTTCATTATCCTGGGACCTAGAACATACACATCTGGAAACATATGGCATCAACCTGGAAGCCTGAAGCCCAGCCTCTCCTGCCCTGCCTGGCCTGAACCACTGACCACATGCATACTGGCATGCAAAAAATTATAGTTATTATAATCCACTGATGTATGTGGTTACTTATAGATAAATCAGACTAATAAATGCACCTGTCCTTTTTTGTGTTTTCTTTATTAGTCTATATTTTATGACATATGTTACTTTTCTGTTTACTCTTCAGCATATGTTGTCAAATTATGTAAAATATTTGCAGTCCCAAGCCCTACATGACCTTATAGATATACTACATATCTTAATATCATCTGACTTTTTGTAGTCTCTGTTTCTTAACGCAAAATTTGAAAGAAAATCTGATTGTTAACCAAAATACAGATTAACCAGCAATGAATCACTGTCAGTTGGACTCATGGTAAAGTCTTAAATTCTAGGCTGTGAGCAGGACATGTTTTCTTAAGATTCTCAGTAAAATACATATAAAGAGGAGATAGAATAATAATTTTCTAATACCATGTTTAAAGTAATAATATATGTTTTCAGTTCTCGACATGTAGATTGACAAGACATTTTTTTTTTAGCAATATTGCTTTGGCTTGTCCAAAATTTCCACAAAAATATATATTACAATATAGAGGTACAATCACAAGTACAAAATGTTGAATCTTGTCGCCAACTTATGTTTTGACTCCAGGAGATATTTTCACTAATGTGAAATTGATCACGAGTTGAATTAAAAATCAAGGTCAATAGTGTGACATCAGAAAGATGGTAGAAGAGGAAACTTACACTTTGTTTTACTGATTTATTTACAATATACAACCCAAAAAGCCTTTATGAGAACTTGAGAAACCAGTTAGAACATCTCAAACTCAAAGCCAAAAACAGCTGCATTGAAATGGGTAAAAAAATACATCTTATTTGAACTATGTCAGCATCTCCCCCAAGCTGGTATTGATCACACTGGAGAAGAAAAGCCCAAACCATAGCTTCATCCTTGAGAGAAAAAGAGAAAAGTGGTGAAACATATGTCCAAAATTCTGGCTTTTTGGGAGATTATGCAAGGGACTGGTTTCTATCTTGCCTGACTCAGAGTATAGATGAAACTGGTATAGTTTGGATGCCTAGGGACCATGGAAGACAAAGAGAGCTCAGCAGCTTCTGAAAGTGCAGTAGACCTTATGGCAGACAGAAACTGGCACAGCTCACAGAGATTGGGAGAAAATGTCAAGCCAATGGTTTCTCACTTGAGAGATAAAAGAGAAGAGTGGAACATGTATCAATAATTCCAGCTTTTGGGGGATCTCTGTCTCACCTGACTTGGAGTGCTCATGACATGGATGTACTTTGTTTCTTAGGGTGCACAGAGAACAAAAGAGTTCACTGGTTTGTGGCAGCCAGACAGATAACTGTATAAAAATAGAAAGACACCGGTGAGCAAGGCTACAAGATCCACATTTGGGTCAAATACAGATAAGGAAGACAAGAAACACATAAATACATGATTGAATTATATCATGAAGAAGAGTAATCAAAAAAACAAATTTAATATTTTCACCTTTACAAAGACTATTTCTCATTTTCTAGAATCTGTGAAGAAAGAAAAAATGCAAATCTACAAAGAACTCATCTATGACCTTGAAACAGATCTTTTACATTTATTTAAACATAATGCAATGAACCTCAAAATAAGTTTTTAAAGTTTTAACACAAAAAATTGATAAAATTCTTTCATTAAAAATAACTATTAACTTAGAACATCCAAATTATAATTTCAAAATATTGAGACTGTCTATCAGCATCCAAAATATTTGCAGATATGACTATTATTCATATTATACAACATATTAATTCATCCAGCTAAAAAACATCATGCAAAAATTAATAGCTGCTGAAAAATGCATTACAAATTTAATTTTTCAGTCCTGCAGAAGGGTTTGTAAAATGGGATGGGAGGTGGTTTATCTTAAAGCTGCCAGCAGAATTTACTAAATTAATTTTTATTGTCATTCCCATTACTATTAAAAATACTCTCTAACATCATTAATATTTACAATTATTTTTTAGAAGATTTAGTTCAAGTAGTAAGAAAAATCCGAACTAGAGGAGAAACTAAGATCATTGCTTTGATGAACAAGCATGACCACCAGTTCATCCTTATAACTTAAGCATCACTCTGAAAATTTTTGCTAATGTAACTTATAAACCAAATAATGGGGAAAAATAATATCACCATTTGTAAATAATTATAAATTCAGAAACACTGGAGAAACTCAGAATTATTAGAAAATTAAGAAAAATAGCTGAGTTTTTTTTAAATACAAAAATAAAAAAATGTTCTCTATACCAGTTATTAACATATAATAAGTAAAATGCAAAAATCCTTTCAAAGAGAAATAAATTAAACTAATAAATTAAACATTAGAATTAATCCTAATGAGAAATGACTGCACCTAAGATTTAAAAGGCTAAAAAATTTACTGTGTGATTAAAATATATTGAATAAATGGAGAGACATATTTCTTTTTCAGGGACCTTGAATGTGTAACATTTCATGTCTTTTCAAAGTTCATTATAAGTTCAACCAAAGTCTCAATCAAAAATTTGTGTGTGCATAAAGATAATGTATAAATTCTAAAATTTCTCAGGAATAAAAAATATCTGAGACTAGCAAATAAATTATCTGAACAGTGGAGTAGTAATGTAGAATATTCTCTATGAAATATATATTTTATTACAAAGATACAATAAAAAAGATGTATATTAATATCACAAATGACACATCATAAGTTAATGTGGAAGAATTAGATAAAATAATGAATGATGCTGAGGTAAAGTGTCTATTTAGAAACAATATTAGAATATTGATGTATTTCAATTACTCAAATTTCAAAGTTAATTTTGGAAAATTTAAAAATAAAGATGATGATATTGGACTCATTTAACTGCTTGCTGGATAGGAAATATTCAATGTGTTTTTGGTATTCATGAAGAGAAATGCTGCCATACTTTATTATATAATATTTAAAATAGTTTTGCTATTCAATACCAAAACAAGGTTAAATTTGCAAAGAGATTTGCAATAATGATGAAAGACAATATATTACATTCTTTGTTACACAAAATTCTTATACGACTCAATAACAACAACAAAAAAAACAAACAATTTGATTAAAAAATGGGCAGAGGAACTGGATAAACACTTTTCCAAAGACATATAGATCATCATGTACATAAAATAATGCTCAACATCACTAATCATCAGGGAAATGAAAATTAAAACCACAATGAGATATCACCTCATACTTTTTAGAATGGCTATTGTCAAATGGACAACAAACAACAAGTGTTGGTGAGAATGTGGATGAAAGGAAACCTTTCTGCACTTTTGGCAGGAGTGTAAAATGGTGTATCACTAAGAAAAATAGTATGGAAACTCCTCAAAAAATTACATGTAGAACTACCATATGATCCAGCAATTCCACTTCTGGGTATTTTTGTGAAAAAACTAAAAACACTAACTCAAAAAGATATATGTACTCCTATGTTCATTGCAGCATTATTTACAATAGCCAAGATATGGAAACAACCTAAGTGTCCATCAACAGATAATAGTGTCCATCACCAGAGGCAAGTGGTTGGGGGTAGGCAAATGGGAGTAAAAAGGTATAAACTTCTACTTATTAAATGAACATATCGTGGGTATGTAATGTACAACATGGCAACTATAGTTAATAATACAGTATTGCATATCTGACAGTTGCTAAGAGGATAGATCTTAAAAGTTCTCTCACAAGAAAGAAAATCTGCAAGTATGTATGGTAACAGATATTAACTAGACCTATTATGGTAATCATTTCATAATGTATCAAAATATCAAATTATTATGTTGTATAACTGGAACTAATATAATATATGTCAATTATACCTCATTTTTTTATTAGAAACTATTAAAACTACTTCAAAAATTGGGGGAAGGCAAATTATTTTCAGAAGAAACGTACAAATGACTAATGTACAAGTGATAAAAAGCATCTTCACCAATAAACAGAATGCAATTTCAAAGTAACAAAATACCATTTTTTTCACTTAAGAAATTGTTAGATAAAATTAGAACTAATACTCAGTGCTTATGAGGATGTAATAAAAAGAGCCAAGAAGAGAGATATAACTTCCTTTAAAAGTAATTTTTCAGCATAAATTTTGCTTGATAAATGTTCGTGCCTTTTTATCTAGAAATTCATTTTTAAGAAGTCTATCCTTATTTGTCACAGAATTCTTATGGAGCACAATATTGTTTGTCACATAATTATTATGGAGCACAATATTGTAAACAACCTAAATGTCCAAAAATTTTAAATTGCTTTATAAATTATGATGCATATAAATGATGGAATAGTATACAATATTTAGTTCTATGCGCAATAGGTGTTTCTTACAGTTCTGGAGTCAGAAATCTAAAGTTGAGGAATCCGCAGGCATACTTTCCTTCTGGAGGCCTTGGAGGAGGATTTGTTTCCTTGATTTTTTTTCAGTTTCTAGACGCCATCTGCATTCCTTGGTTCTTGGCCCTTCGTTGAATTATTTCAAACTCCTGCTTTCTTCTATTGTCATATCTCCTACTCCTCACTCAGATTCCCTTTCCTCCCTCTAATAAAGATCTTTCTTGATTACATTGTGTTCATCTGGATAATCCAGGATGGTAATACACCATTACAAGATCCTTAACTTAATCACACCTACAAGATCCCCTTTACCACATACGGTAAAGTTCACAGATTTGGGATTAAGATATGGAAATCTTTGAGTGGGGTGGCTATTATTCAGCCTTCCATTACAAAACAAAATATAAAAGAAGATACATATCTCTATCCCTCTAAGTAGTGAAATCATATGTGTGATAGCCATCTATTTTCAAACTTTTTACTTTAAGCACATAATACTATTATAATCAACATTCTTCAATGTATTCTTTAGCAGGCAAAATCTTTTTAACTCTGAACTGTTTTTATCATCTTAAAAGCAGTTATAAAAAGTTTTTTTCCATCTTAACTCATACTACATCAAAAATTCACTTTCAGATGTAAATAAGTAACTACGTTTAAATATCTAAATAAAGTATGTAAACACACATACTTGCATATTTCTTTAGATGTAGCATATATAACTTGACCTTACCCCAAATAACAAGTCTGTTCCCTGTGTAACATCTTCTTGATCTAAAAGAATACTTTAATGCTTGCATGAAAGTCAAATAAGTATATTTAGTTGGTTTCATAAACAAAATAAATAAATAGAAGTACATATACTACTTGCTATCTTTTTCTAACCCTTGAAATATTACCATTGTTTTACATTGTAATGTTTAGTAGTTCTTAGAAATTTTTAGATTCTCTTCATCATGTTGCCATGAGGATTGAGTAGTTTTTATCACTGATATAAAGATTTACTTTTTTTTTACAAAAAATATTGATAATCACAATAAATCAGTTCTCATAATAAAATTGGGAAATATTATTTCTTCTTTAAAAGATAGCCCTGCAATAATTATTAATAGCTCTTTTTACTCTTTATCTATTTTGCAGGATTCAATCAGTCGGAAGGTTTTCTTTTCAATTGTAGTCCCAAACACTTATATTCTTTATTTTGTACTGACAACTGAATGTCATTCCTCAGAAATATATCAGTTATAAATTTTTTCACTGTATAATATTGTGTTGTCATTAAAATGATTTTACTCTAAAAATAGTATTTGATAGTAATGTTGATAATTCCAATTATTTGTGAACAGAAATATGAAAATCGAGTAGTATTTTACTGCTCTGAATAATATCTTATTTGAATTTGCTGCTATCAATTACAATAATCTCTAGTTGGTTCAAACAGTGGTGTATCCTCTGTTCTCTACCTTTGGATATTTCTATGTCATTTGATAACTGTGCCAAGCCATTCTACTGTGGGATTTATGATTAATCTCTTTAGTGAAATAATGGTAAAAATAATGGTATTCATTTGGGTACTACCTTAATTATACACCTCATGGAGACTGTTGCGGTTACATTTTAACCTTGTTTTTTACCAGTAGTTTATATTCATGCCTATGTGTTATTTGGCACTGTTTTTATTTAGCCCTCCCACTGCATAATAGAGAACAAAGTCAATGGAAAGTATATGCTGATTTTCATTCTAAATCAAGTTAAGCTGGTTACGTTTTCTTTCATTGCTGTTTGCTTTGGTCTTGCTTTGAGAACATTTAATTGGTTCTCTTCAATAGCATTTCTTATTTCTGTCTGGTACCATGAAGCTTTGACAGACAAGGGTGCTTGGGTAACTCCAAGAAGTCAATTGAAAATCGTATTTCAATTACATTCCGTAACAAAGAATTGACCCCTGGATGCTTATGGAGAAGATTTTGAATTCCTTTCACTTTATAATTCTATTGAAAAGATATTGTATTCCATTGCACTATTTCAAAGTTATTGTTCTTTGTAACTCTATTCTTTGCCATCTTTGATCTAAAAAACTTCTAAATCAAGCCATCAAGTTGAGTAATTAAATATCTCATTAGCTTCACTTTTTGTGCCTATTAAAACCTTTAGCCTGATATAAAGGACTCAATTTGAACTGAAAATATTTACAATTCATGACAAAGGTGTTTCTGATCTAATAGACTGATGCTTAAAACTTGAAAATGTTTTATTTTATGACTGAACAGGTTGATCTTTAATTTTAGAGTAGATGGGTCAAACCAGTTGTGAAGTAAATCAAGAACTATTTTAATTTTAATTTTGTATTTTTTTCCAGCTTTATAGAAATATAATAGACAATTAGTTACTCGTATTTACATCGTACAATTCAAAGAGGTTTTTTTTTCAGTTGTAGTTGACATATAATAATATATTAGTTTCAGTTGTACAACATAGTGATTCAAGATCTATATAACTCACAAAGTGATCCCACTGAAAGACTGGAATGATTCCATTTTCTGAGTGATCCCAAGATGAATTGTACGAAAAGTTCCCCAAAGGCCAGTGGTGAACAACAATGCCTTACCACCTGGCCAAACCAGCCAAGCCAGCTGATGGTGGGCCCTTAAGGCACCCCACCCTTATTTCCTCCTGCACATATTCTGATTACTGCACCCGGCACCTTCTGCACTCGGCCCTTTCTGCACGCAGCTCCTCTTGGCATATTGCTCCACTGGGCACAGCCCCCTCTGTACCCAGCCCCAACTGCACACGGCCCCTTTGCACACGACACAAACAACCTACCACCCAATCCCTTTAAAGGTCAACCTAATCCCCCAATCAGGTAATGCCAAGGCATCTCCCCAAGGCTTGCGGTTTTACCCTTTAAATTAGGTCCCAACCCCTCAGTCTGGGCTCCTCTCAACCACTGCTGTGCCAATGAATGAGTGGGGTCCAAACTCGAGTTTGTCAATAAACTCCCTCTTGCATTTGCATCGGTGTCAGTTTCCTTCTTGGCTCGTGGAGTTCCAAACCAGGGCATTACACCACTAAATCTTGTACCCCTCTTTCTCCTTACATATTTATTACTACATTATTAACTATTTTCCTTATGTTACAATTTATATCTTCATGTCTATTTTCGTAACTATCCGTTTGTACTTCTTAATTCCTTTGCCCTTTTTCACTGGCCACCCTCAACCCCTCTCCTGTCTAGTAGCTCTCAAAATATTCCAGGTATGTATGAGTTAATTTCTGCTTTTGTTGTTGTTAAATTTGTTCTTTAGATTCCACATGTATGTGAAATCATGCAATATTTGTCTTTGTCTGACCCATTTCATTTAGCGCAATATTCTCTAGATTCATCAGGGAAATATCTTTTTTCATCTCCTTCCTTTTAGTCTCTGTGTATCTTTTTATCTAAAATGAGTCTCTTGTAGGCAGCATATGTAGGAGTCTTATTCTCTTTTCCATTTAGCCACTATCTTTTAGTCAGAGCACTTCTTTTCCATTTGAGGTACTTGTTAATAGAATGTAGTTATTACCACTCTTTCTTCATGTTTTTGATACATATTTTTCTTCTAAAAGAAGTCCCTCCAACATTTCCTATAATATTGGTTTGGTGTTGACAAATTCCTTTAGCTTATTTTGTCTGGGAAGCTCTTCATCTGTCTTTTCACTCTAAATAATAGCTTTTCTGGATAAAATATTATTGGCTGTAGATCCTGGGTTTTCATCGCATGGAATATTTTGTGCCAAGCCCTTCTGTCTTGCAAAGTTTCTTTTGAGAAATCAGCTGCCAGTCTTATGGGTGCTCCCTTGTTAATAACTAACTGCTTTTCTCCTGCTGCTTTTAAAATTCTCTCTTTGTATTTAACCTTTGGCATTTTAATTATAATGTGACTTGGTGTGGGCCTTTTTGGGTTCCTCCTTCTTGCAACTCTCTGAGCTTCCTGAGGTTGTATGTCCATTTCCTTCACCAATTTAGGAAGTTTTCCATCATTATTTTTCAAATAGCTCTCCTATGTCTTGTTTTCCTTCTGGTACCCCTATGACATGGATATTTTTACATTTAATCGTGCCCCATAGGCTCCTTAAATTATTTTTATGTTGGCTTCTTATTTCTTGCCTTTCTGATTGAGTGTCTTTGGCTTCTCCATCCTCTATATCGGTGGTTCAATCCTCTTCTTTATTCATTCTGTTGATTCCCTCTAATATATTCTTATCTCAGATAATGAGTTCTTAATTTCTGACTGGTTCCCTTTTATAACGACCATTTCCATTTTTATGTTTTTTTTTTAAATTTCTGTTCAAGTTCTCACAGAATTCATCTACACTTCCCATAAGTTCACTGAGTATCTTTATAACCAGTGTTTTGAACTCTGCATCTGTCAGATGGCTTGACTCCATTATTTCTGGATCTCTGTTCTGTTTTCTCTTATAATTTCTGCTTCTTTGTCTTCCTATTTTGTCTGTATCTATTTCTACATACTAAGTCAATCTCTTAAGTCTCCTGGTCTTATTAGCATGGCTTTGTGTGTAGGTGTCCAATGGCACAGTCCTGAGAGGGGTTCAGCTGCAGGCCACGTTTAGCCCCAGCCTGTGCTCCTCTGGGGCCATCTGTTAAGATTCAGGAAGCAATCCACAGATGCTGTGCTTATAGTTCTCAGAGGCCACACCAGAAACCAAGGCCAGCTGCCACCAGTGTGTCTTGGCATTGCTCTGCGAGAGGCACCGGACTCACCGAGGACACACCTGGATGTGGTTTGGGTGGGACTGCAAGTTGGGGGAGGCAGAGTTTCAGGAATCTTCTGGGCAGAGTGAACTCTATTATCCAGTTTGATGACATCTCAGCTATGGCAGGTTCAGTCCACGCACTGGGAGAGGAGGGCTCAGCAGAGGAACAATAGATACCACCAGCACTTCTTCCTGAGGGAGAGCCCCTCCTCCAGTACTCACTCCAACAACTCAGTGTCTCCCTGTAAGTCCTGGTGTTCCCCGTGCAGCCCACCTTGTGCTGGTGCTCTGAGCTAGCAGATCTGTCACAGGGAAAGTATGCCCACAGACACAGCGCCTTTAAGAGGTGTCTGCAGCAATGTCCCACTCAGCTGCTTGGACTGGGCATTCTCACATCTTCCCCCTATCCTACCTTCTATCACTGCAGGTTGATTAATTATTTCTCTCTCTAGTTATAGTGATTCTGTTCATCTAGATTCCAGGCATCTTTATGTGCTGTTTGCTCAGTGTTTCTGTCACAACTTCGATGTGGTCACAAGAGGGATGAACAAAGCCTTTATCATCTACACCATTTTTTCCCACTTTCTCAAACAAGAACCTTTTTTAAATGGAAATTATTTAACATCCCAATGTTAGATAACATACATAATTATATTTACACAAGTAAAACTAATTTCTAGGCCTGTAAAACCTGCATCTCATTTAAAAGCTATATTTAATATAAAATGTATTATTCCAAATATATGAAATTTGATTAAAATAACCATAATTATTGTTCCTTATAAAATTTAAATGTTCAAGGAGGCCAAAGCAGCAATAATCAGATATTATGTAATGTAAATAGTAAGATACCATGAAATGTTGAAGGCAGAAGGCAGATTACAGCATCAAAGCAGAACGCTCACAGTGAAAAATAACAAATGAAGAGGCTCAGAGAGATCCACAACACAGCACACTAAGCCATGCAAATGAAGGGTTCAGGGTTAAAATAACATTCTCTGTGGGATTCTTTTGGACTATGCTGAAAGTTCCAATTCCTAAATTATTAATCATGAAGTCAGGCAGAGGCTTAGGTACTCCAGTATTGTTAAGTCCCATTAATTAAGATCAAAAGCATTATATTCATTAAAGTCAAGAATAAGCTGATGTTGATAACTTTAGATATTATTATTTAATCATAAAACTCCACATAGTGATATTAAGTAGAGAAATAGATGCAATAGGAGTATAATACGAAACCATTTTCAATACTGCAAATACTGATTGACAAGAAAATACAAAAGGGAACCAATTATTTTGCATTATAGACAACAACAAAAGTAAAGTACACAAGAATAAATTTAAGAAATATACATTAACAAGATAAATAAAACTTTTACACTTCACTAAGGAACACTAAAGAAGACTTAGATAAATGGAAAGATGTATGTTCTTAAATAGAAAAAGCCAATTATTATGAAAATGTTGAATCTCAGTTTCTGCAACTCCACTGGGGGGGGGGGGACGTTTTTGAAAAATTGACAAATTTCGTTCCAATTATTTTAAAGAATACAGAAAACTAATCCTGTAATGTTGAGATTCTGGAAAGAGAATACTAATAATTTCCAATGCCAGTTTTAAAATGCATTGTAAAGCTCTAAATAATAACTGGTCCCACATAATTTTTGTCAGGTGAACAGAACAGAATTTGGTTAATAATGAATGTGAAATTTAGAATTCATGATATGTTTCATTCAATAAACATTACTGAGGTAATTAGCTAGCCATTTGAAAAGATATATATAGACAGATCTGTATACCTATCGCATTACTTATGCACAGCCAAATAAGTCTAAAAGGATCTAACACTTATAGAAACTATAAAAATAGTAAATTAAAATTAAAAAGTGTAATCTAGAAGTGGGAAGACTTTGAAAAAAGACATAGACTACAAAACCACAGTGGAAATATTGACAAATTTAACTACATAACAGTTTAAAATTTATTATAAAAAGATTAAAGAAAGTGAAATACAAGCAACAATATTGGGAAATGCTTTGCATTACACATAATAATAAAAAAAAGTTTCAATTTTTTAATGAAGAACACTTTCTCCAATAACTGATATCAATAATTTTGAAAGATTTTTATACCACTCAAACTTTAAACTCAACACAAAACATAGTTTAAAACAAAATGAAAAAATTGAACATATTAAGTCATGCTTTATAATCATCAATTTTTAACTAGCTGTTTACAGACACCTGCATTGAAAAAAGACTGGAATTATTTTAATATTAATAGAGAAGATTCCCCTATATTTATAATTACATTTTCTACTTGACAAAGTTTGGAAGACATTTTGAGAAAAATGACAAAAATAACATTAACATGAGCAGAATTTACTAAATTCTATTATATTAGGTTATCTAAAGTTTCATATATTGTGCCATGTTTTAGTTTCACCAAAGTAATATAAGGAGAGGACAGAGCAAGAAATAAAGTATTAATTTGATTCAAAATGTGTCTAAAATTTTATATCCAGATAATGCTAGGGCTGTCCATAGCCCCAATTTATGATAGATGCAGACTGAGAATTCAATTTTATGATACAGATTTCATTCAGTTAAGGGAACAATGAAACTAAAATGTTCTTCAGAAAAATGCCAAACTGCTTATTGACCAGAGGGATAGAAACTACTAAAGCAAATAGAACTTTGGACTTGCATGACTTATGGCAGTCCATTCACAAGAAGCAAGGCCAGGATTTTAAGAGGATGGGAGAGATGCAAGTGTATCATGTGTTTTGAGCAGAGAAAAGGCTTATATATTTTAATCAAAGCAAATTTGACACCTCAAATTTCTAATTGTATTAGTTCAAAATTAAAACTTTTCTCACAATATCAAAATTTAGAATTTTCTGAAACATAGGTAAAATAAGACAGTTTAAAAAAAAAAATCAGTGCAGCATTTATCTACAATGGCTTCAAGTTTTGAAAAAAAGAGAACAATCCAGTTTTGAAATTCATTATTCTTATACTATTTTGAAACAAAACAAAGCAAAATTTAGCACGTGTTCATTGTTATTAGAAGATCATTACCAGCCTTTGAAAAGACTCTTGATAATCAGATTAACTTTGAAAATTTTATAATAATTCACAAGTAAAGAATTATGGCTGAAATTTTACAAGGTATGTTGCATAAGTGATATGTGGAAACTGAATAGTCCTTTATAAAAAACAAAAAACAAACAAACAACTAAGTATTGAATGGAAGGAAAGAGACAGTAATGCTATATCTTTCTCCCTCATTTCCATTTCATTTGTTGACAATGTTTGTCTCCATTTGTTCTAGAAAAATCTTTCGCTTCTGATCCCACTTTTCTAATCTCTGTTGTCACTTCCCCTCCCTTCCCTCTTTCCTTCTCTTATCTACTACTTCCTTTTTCTCCTTTCCCTGACTATTCATCTCCTCCACTCTCTATTGTGCCTCTGTCCTCTTCTCTCCTCCACCCTTTTTTTCCTGTCTACATCCTATCACTGGCATTTTCAAGATTATCCTTGCCAAGAATCTTTCTTCATTCAGACCCACACAGTCAACAGAGCTATCTGCCAACAAGATAATACTATTAACATTTTATAGAATAGAGAGTTAAATTATAAAACGAAATAACGCAAGTTCACAGCTTTGAAAGCTCCTATTAAAGTGGCCCTAACCTATCTGTTCAGTCTGTTTTCTCTCCTGTTTGCTCTCTTACTTACTTTTTTAGCCACCTAGAATGACTACTCTCAGTTGTCCAAATTTCTCCTTAATGCTGAGTCTTTTTTATGTGAGTTTCTCTACATCAACCCACTCAAGTGGAACTCAAATATAAGTTGTATCTCTGTCACTGCCATTTTCATTTTTAGGAAATAAGTGCAGCAATCAGATATAGAATAACTAAGCTTTGTTCAATTAGCACAATGGTTGAAATAGAAAACTAATCTCTAGAGCTGCCAAAAAAGAAATATCAGTTCATTTAATGTACCTGCTATCTGCCAGTCACATAAATGAGATGGACTTAATCCTACCCCTAACAGAGTTTGGACTTTGCAGTAAACAAGAATTTTCATAGATTTTATTGGGAAAATCAAGTAGAGGCAACTAGTTCTGCTATATTAAGAAATAATCTTAAAAATAAATTACTTTGAAACTGAAGGGGATGTATAGGAGTTCATGAGCTGAAGAGGAGATGGAATTTCTATCCACACATAATGAAAGTCTGTGGACAAGAAAAAGCATGAACAAGTCACCCAAATGAAAGTTCAGCATAGCTGGAGCCTAGTGTGAAATGGCAGAAGTATTGAGAAAATGGTTCAGAGCCAAGAGATGTGTTAAGGGGTTCAAATTTTATCCAAGTGAATGAGAAGATAATGAAGGTTATTTAAGTATGTGAGTGTTGATCAGTTTAATTTTTTAAATTATACTTTTCTTTGTGGAAATGCATCTATTCATAAAAATATCTACACTTAGATGACAAACAACAGTGACTTATAGTTTGAGCTTCATATGTAGACATACATTCTTTGCAATGTCCCTGGAGTCTGAAGGGCAAATTTAGCAACATTTCAAGACTGTTCTTTACATATATTTTTTCAAAGATGTGATGTAGGAGTAGAAGGATATATTTTAGATAAACATGGATAGTAAAGTAAAATCTGGTATGTTTAAACCAATAATTATATTTAATAAATTATGTTAATAGTTAAATATAGATATAATAAGATTAATAACAATTATGAACAATTTAATAAGCCTTCTCACATTGAACATGTATATATGAATATGCTTATGAATGAGATATAATTTATTAGATGAAATTTCCCTTGAAAATATTGCCTTTGGTGGGTACTTTATACATTGTCTTCAATCAAAGAGAATATTTAGATAAACTTTTACTAATTTACTTACATGATGTTTTGAGCTGTTTTCAGATGTCATTAGTTGTGATTAGTTCTTTCTCCATATAGGATCTTACTTCCTGGGAACGAATGAGTATAATTGACCATGGCAAATTGTTGGCATTTTCTAACAATAAGTAAACTGTGTCTTCTCAGAAATGATTCATTCATGCCACCAGTTTGAGAAAACTTAGTTAGGGACAAATAAGGTAAATCATCTTTTTCAATGGAGAAGATAATTATTCAAAAAAAAATTTATTTCAACGGCAGATTTAAGTTTTGTGGAGCTACTTTAAAAGATGACAATATTATAATCACAACATTTGACAGGAAAGTAAATATTTACACTGAGAAGGGAATTCACTTACAAAAATTAACTGAAATGTGACATCTACCACAAAAATTTAAAAATCGAGAAAAAAAAATAATATCCACTAATCGACTTCCTTACACACCTTTAATACATTATTTAGTTGCACAGTCTTTGAGAACCTCTTCATATGACATTGATTTCATGATATCAAGTAGACAAAAAGATAATTATTCTGTCTACCAAAGTAGTTTAAAATTATTGATAGTTGGGATTTGTAAAATGAATTTAATTTATATAGAAATGTTTGTATCATCGCTTATAATTTGGTGCTCTACAAACACAGGAACACTGTTAAACTATTTTTTTGTAAAATTTCCATCATAAAAGAAAAAAATGCATGGTGCCATTTTAACTTTACTCTCTGCATTTTTAATATATTTCTCACAGGATTTTCATTTTGACAAGGCATCAAATAAATCTTCTGCTTGAAATTTTGACATTTTGAATGTTGAGTTTTCACAGACTATCTTCTTAGTTCTGTACATTTTAAAATCCATTACTTTCTCCTCCACTACTCAAATATTTCTAGTACTTAGCACCATAAGACATGCCCGTATAATGATCAAACCTCTGGTCTTGTCACTCAGTCAGAGTGATTCAGCAATTGAGCAGTAGGAGCTCTCTAACATCATTACACATGAAGGGCTAAAAATAACCCAACTTCTATGAAAGTGATTACAAACGATATAGCCTACTAAATCCAAATATTTCAATCATTTCAAATTTAATTGACTAGATTCCCAATGGCCATTATTAGGCAATATGAAAGAGGAGAAGTCAGAAAGGAAAGTGGCTTATGGTAGTTAAAATATATTCATTTTTCTTAAATTATGAAAACATATGATCATGTAAACATATAGTAACCAAGTCCTGGGACTTGTTACATCCTTGTACAATATATACAAAAAATTACAGTGTTCCTCTTCACCCAGATTTCAGAATAACTGCTCATTTTCCTTGCGCCTTCAAGAAGTCGTAAGCATTTTACTATCCCTTCCACCCAAGGTACATTATTACAAGAACTAAAGTTCTGTACCATCCCTTAAGGTTTTTCCTATACCATGCCCATTCCTCTTAATTTGTTCTTTATTTAAAAATGTTTATTAATTAATCTTGGGATCATACCAACTATTTGCTACAAGGAGTGTGATTGACATACCCTCATATCCTTCAGTTTTATTTTAAATATAACTTTTTTTTTTTCAAGTCCTTTTCTAAACATCCTTTTCTATTGGTACCATTTTTTATATTGCAGTACTTCATTTATTTTTGTCACAATGCTTATCCAAATTAGTAATTATATATTTATTTGTTCATTTACCATGGTCCCCTGGTTCCAACACAGTGCCTGCCACATAAGAGGTACTAAGTATTTATAGTAAAATACACGGTAAGGTAAATTTACCAGCCTCCATTCCAACCAAGGAGAGAGGAGGGATGGGAATGGAAGAAAATAGAGATCGACAGGCAACTCTGTCTTGGAAAAGATGTCTTTTGATTTTCCCAGTATGCTTCCACCTGTTCTCTTGGATTGACAAAATAATGGGACCAATAACTGTGAGATTACTTAAAATTCACTGTACTGTCCCAGATGTTCCATCACAGCCACAAGAACAGCAATTATTCTATAATTAGAGTCAGTGTGCACATCTGTTACTAGGTCACACCAAATCCCAGTTGGGATCAAAACTCTTGGTAGGTTTGTTAGACCATAATCACTTCCAGTCATATTATTAAATTTGTGATACTGCTATCATGCATTTATAACACTGGATTTTCTAGATCCATTTACCACATTATAGTGGAACTTTATTGTATTGTATGAACAGAGTGAATCAAACTCAAGGTCCTATTCACTTATTTCTTTATGTCATGATAAATATTTTGGTTAAAATAATGAAAAGAGTTTATTTTTTAAAGACCAAACTCTAAATAGCACAGTATTTTGAAGGAAATAAAATTCATTTAACTTTGTAAATAGAAAATTAACTGCTATCTAAATGTTTCAAATTATTTTAAGAGAAATAGTCAACATACTGGGAATTGGATATGCTGGGAAATTCAATCTGTTTCTATTTTATACATGTCTTTTATAGATTTAAAAGTAAGTTTACATCCATTAAATAATTATACAAAAGCCTTAGGATAAGTCTCCTTGATATAGCACCCTGAGCTTTCTATTCCATTACTTCTTCATCCTGACTGATGTAGCCATGAAGAGTGAGATACCAAAGCAGTGATATTTCAATGATGAAGAAAAGCTTCAGAACATCACAAGTTTGGGCCCAAATCCTAGAGATATTTAACCAAGGCCAACAACTGCCTACTTCTTATCTTGTTGAATGAGTATATAATATTGAGTTCATTTTACCCATCGGTAAAATGAACTTAGCATCACTTGTACAAGTTACACAAGTAGACAAGAGATACCTGGACTAAATCAGGATGTTAGGGGAAAACGTGTCCCATTCACCAGGGTTTATCTCTCAGAGAGAAACAATTTGCATTGAATCAGTAATAATTGAAATATATGACAATTCTAATTCTGGGCCGATGTTAATAGGTAAAATTAGCTAACTCTTTCTGAATAGTATGTTATCAGTCGCTTATACCAGCACTTTACATGCATACTCTTTTATTGCATAACCCTATTACATTAGTGTTTATTATGCACATTTTTACAGGGCAACACTGACAGTATGGAGTTATGAGTTTTTAAGTAACTTGTCATAAGTGACACAGCCTAAGTTACACAACTGGCATTTGACTCAAGCAGTCTGGCTCCAGCAATTATTTTCTTCACTATTACCTCACACTACGTCTCACTGGTACGTTTATGTCAGTCTTAAGGAAGTAGATATTTCATCGTATTTTTAGGATAACTAATTAAACTTAAAAATGAAACAAAACAGTTTCAGATGAAATAAATAAAAGTATTAATACATAGCACATAGTATGTATCAGGACAGTTTCCAAATAATTTACATATATGAACTCATTTAGTCCTCTGATAAAATAACATTCGATGAGGCTGGAATTATGTTATCTCTATTTTATATAAGAGAAATTGAATCCCAGAGAGCTAAAACATTTGCCCAAAGTGGTGCAATGGGCTTCTTAACACAAGAAATCTGCTCCGCATTTGCTTTAGCACTTTAATATAAAAGCACATAACATTCCACCTACTGCACCAATAGTAAAGGCTAGTAAAATTTATGGAGAGATAGAGAATATTTACTGAACAGTTAAGGAAAGCTTCATAGAAGGGAAATTTGATCAGAATGAACTTTGAAGGGAGAAGAGTAAGTAGCATTAAGTGAAAATTTGAGGTTCAGAAGTTATAAAAAATGAAGAAAATCTGGGAATAATTCCAGAATATTAGTCAAGTAGAAATGTGATGGGTTCAACAAAATCAGTTATATTTTTAAAAGCAACAGATCAACTCTAATTTCTAAATTTAACAATTTTTAAAATCAAGTTTAACTTGTCTTACTTTCATCCACCTACTTGATCACTTCAATCCCTTACCATTATAATTATTTAAATTTACTTCCATGACAATTTATTTTCTGACTGGCAACTTTTTTCCCATGAATAAAATTTGAAGGCTATCCTTACTGCCTTCAAGGAATTTAACCTTTAAATTTTTATGCCGTGTAACTGTCAGCAGCTGTTATGTCACCAGCCCTAATGATTTTTGCATCTAACTGATTTTAAGACATTACTAAATAGTTCAGCAGATCAGTTTATAAACTTCATTGAGCAACTACTCTCTCCCAGATATTGTGCCAGGAGCTACAACTACAGAAGCTTGTTAGAGAGAGACACATAAGCTATCACATTACTGTAGTAAGTAATAAAAGCAGCAGGATCCATGCACTCTGACATCGGTAAAGAGGGTCATGCTGGAAGGATGACGAGAATTAAACTTTTAAAAAAAAAACTTAAAAGTTTTTGTTCAAGAAATATTAGTGAGTGCTTACTGTGCTAACTGATGGTGATACCATACTGAAAAATTCAAACCTCATCTCTGTACTTACCAAGCATAGACCGACAGAATTAACACAATCCTTTAGGACTGCAAACTGCTGGAGAATAAAGAAACAGATGATGAAAGGAAAAAAAGGAATAAAGGAAAAGGGGAGAGACCACAGAAATGGATTTGGAACCAACAGAGTTTGTTCAACCTCTGAATCAGCAACTTCTCAAAAACAGGGAGGTGCTACAGGAAGAGAGAGCCAACTGAGAGGAAATAAGAATCGACACTGTACTGAATCCGGTAAGTTTTATAGTTTGAAAAAGGTCAGATTCCAAAGAATCTGGAAAGAGCAAAATTAGTGCGTATAAGAGATGACTGAAAAGCACACTGGATTGATGATTCAGAATAGTTTTCTTTGGGAGTGGCAGTCTAGATCTTCCAGCTATGCTCTACCAGTTAAAGTTTTGTTGTGTTGTATTGTGTTTTGTTTTGTTTTCATGGTGCCCATGGAGTGCAATGTCAGAATCCATGGGGATGAGGTCTATTTCATTTTACAAAGTTGTCTGTGAATAAAATTTATGCAAATTGGATCACATTTGTATTTCTCTTATGGAATGCAGACCTTCACTTCTGTGAATCTAACTAAAAAAACAACAACTTCTAATAAAAAGGATTTCTTTCTACTTTCTTTTTAGTAAATTTAAATTTCATGCGGAAGTCTTTTACTGATATTTCACTAATCACGTTTGGTTTTTTCAACTGCAATGTTAAATCCAGTGTGGGATACTATGATGATAAGATACAGTTGAGATTTCTTGTAAAAATGTTTTGCAGATTCAGGCATTAAGAGCTTTCTTTGCTACAAGTATATAGCAATGACATAAAATATAATATGAGTAAGCCTGACATACATAGCAAGATCAAAAAAGTAAATAAATAAACACGAAACTAAAATATCAGAAGCAGTGGAGATGTCTGAGAAGTCCATTCCTTCTATAACATAGTTAAAGGCCCTTTAGGAGACAAGAAATTAGTCTCAATACATAACACAAAGACCTGGGGCTAAAGGCTCCCACTATATCTTTGAAAGAAAGCTGAAAAATGCTGTTACCAGATCTGCCTACCCCTCTGGTTTATATTAAGCTATGAACCTAAGAAGGGAAAATAACACAGGTAAGTAAACCTTCTAAACAGCAACTTAGCCAAAACAACCATGGCTCAGTATGTATTTGGATATTATGATAAGATAGTGTTCAGTTTCCAAGATAGGTATGTAAGCCCATACATAGCCATCCTCTAATCGATACCCTGGACAAATGACCAAAAAAAAAAAAAAAAAAATTAAAAAACTACTAATGGATACTGAATAGTAAACAAGCAGAATGCAGAGAAATGAAAATTTTTGTTAAAGCTTTTCCCTGCTCCTGGAACTTCAGAGAAAGCATCTAGCGAGGCAGCCTGTCCTGCTTCCCATGGAGCAGGTGGCATGGGCAGGGCCAGACATAAGGTAAGCCAAATTTGTGGTCAGAGGGAGAAAAAAGTGCCGCAAGCCGAGGCTGTGTACCTGCCCCAATGACAAAGTATAAATAATTCTATAATATTCTAGTGGATTTTAAAGTAACAATCAAAATTGGATTACATTGTCAGTGTTTAGGATATAAAATATGTGTTAAAATTAGAAATAGAGAGGAAAGTTTCTAAGTTAATCAGGAAAATTACGATAAAAAAATGAATTACATAGAGAAAAATAAGATGAAGTGGTTAAAAACAAGAAAAAAAAATAAAACATATCAGAACTTTAAAAAAACATCCACTGAATAAATCCAAATTAAAAGTGATTGAATAAAGGAAATAAGACAACAGTAAATTGAAATACTGAAGTAAGATGCAGGATAAATAAACAAGGCAAAGGAAAAATTATAGAATAGTACAATACATGAAAAGATACAGAACTAGGATTCAATCCAAGAATATTAACTATTCCCAAAGTCAGGTCAGAACACTTAACAATTGCTGTCCACACTCCACTCAATTCCAGTATGAGAGTACAAACAACCTATAAAAATATGAAGTGATCATCCTCAGATCAAAGAATCTTGTTTTCATCCTCATTTACCATTTCAACTTGTCATGTTGTTCTATTGAAAGAGCAAAGCAAATGCAGATCACAACTCATTTTCAGTTCTCTCAGCTGATGATGAATAATTGAGGCAATTCAGAGCTCTACTACCAGGAAAATGTAGTTCCCTCTTTCCCACTTCAAATTAACAATTCAAATTGAGCATATGCAATAACCGAAATGTCTCTCATGTATATTTTGTTGCCATATCAATGAAATTGTGCACATTACTGATGTGATGTTAGAAGACCAAAATGTTTTTGCCCATAATATTTCTTTAATAAAATGTCTTTTACCTACATCTTGTTTTACAATAAAATATATAATAACAGATTTTGAAGATTTTGTAGATTGTACTGAATTTTTTTAGTTTGTAAACAACTCTTTGAATAGAGAAAACACAAAATATAGAGAATATGGAATTGGAGGCACTGGGCCAGGCAGCTAACATGAACATAAAGAAGAAACAATCTGTCCCCTAAAATGCTAATGTTGCACTACTTTTTACACAAGTTGTAGTTTGCTGTTGTGTATAAATGACACATTATGAACATATTAATGTTTGGTTTCTTTAAAGAACATTAGGAAAAGGTACTCTCATTCTAATCCTATTTAATGAGCAAGTTTACAATTATTGATGATCATAGTATCTCAGACTGTCGAAACCCAACAAAACTTTATAGAAGAAATTAATATCAAAACTAATATTGTAAAGTTGTGATAAAAATTATCCTCACTAGTATTATGGAGCTTCACATATAGTAATCAATAAATACATGAATACATTATTTGAGAGTGATATTAATTCTTGGGCAGAGCAAAACAACTACAATAAACAATTAAATATAAAAACATTCTAAAAAATTCTCATTGTGTATGTCTCAGTGTAAATTTCTACTAGATGTGCATTATAACTCTATCCAGAACTCTCTAGAAAATATAGATGGATTTACTGATACTTTTTCAAAGAAGTATACTATATAGGAGATTATGTGACTCAAGGCTGAACATCATCTTAGAAATCATTTCAAAATGATTAAGAATAGATGACAAAAAGTCAATTGAATTAAGTTATAAAAGTCAATTGAATTAAGTTAAAAAGCTTATTTCAAAATATAAAATTTTAGCAGGCTAAAAAAAGCTTAGAGTAGGGAAACTAAATTAGGGAAAGAACATAGGAGGCAGGTCCAGACTCCTTCAGCTATACTAGGATAATCCAAAGGTCTCATTGACATTGGTTACCAGCAGAAATTTCAGTGATATCAAACCGTGGCTGGTCTCTCCGTTTTATGAGTATATAGTGCTGTCACCATTATTATCACAAGCATCAAATGCTGAATTCAGTATTCTGTGTCAGGTACCAAAAAGTCTTATCTGGTATAATGCCACAGAGTGTTCTTCCCCAATTATTCAATCAGCAAACTCCTACTCATCTTCCAAATATCAAGTCCCAGAGGATTATAATAAATAAGAGGGGTAATTTTATGTTGATTAAACAAAGATAATAAGCAGCAGGCATTTTTGTAGAACTTGACAAGTTGATTTTTATTATTTTTTTAATAGAAATAGCTAAAGCATTTTTTTTAAGGAATAAAGTTAAGATCTTACTATATCTCATTTCAAGACATTTTTAGAAGATGCTAATTAAGAATATGGAACTTGAGAAAAGCAACATATAGATCAATGGAACATTGTCTTCTAAGCAATTAAAAATGTTATTATATCAATTGGATATCCATCTGGAAAAATAAATGTGTGACTTTTATCACACTCTATACAAAAAAAAAATATTCAAAGTAGATCATAGACCTAAATATAAGACCTAAAACTATAATTTTCCTAGAGTAAAATATAAAAGAAAATTTTTACAAACTTCAAATAATCAAAGGTTTCTTAGCTACAACACAAAAACAATGAACCATAAATTTTTAAAAGAATGATAAAGCAGACTTCATTAAAATTTAAAACTTTCTTTTCTAATGACACAATTAAAAAAAATAAAATGACAATCCACAAACTGGGAGAAAATATTTATAACATAAATCAGACAAAGATATAAATAATGCTTACAACTCAATAATAAAAAAAATAAGTCATTTTAAAAATGGGCAAGAATATATATTTGCAAGTAATGTGTCTGATAAGGGCCTAATATCCAAAATATAGAAAGAACTCATACAACTCAATAGTGACAAAAAACAAACAACCCAATCAAAAAATGAGCAAGAGACCTGAACAGACACTTCTCCCTAGAAAACATACAAATGGCCAACAAATATTTGAAAAGATGCTCAACATCACTAGCTATTAGAGAAATGCAAATAAAAACCACAATGAGATACCATCTCACACCTGATAGAATAGCTATAATCAGCAGGACAAGTAATAACAAATGCTGGAGAGGATGAGGAGAAAAAGGAACACTCATACACTGCTGGTGGGACTGCAAATTGGTACAGCCACTATGGAAACCAGTATGGAGGTTCCTCAAAAAGCTAAGAATTGATCTATCATATGATCCAGCTAGCCCTCAACTGGATATTTACCCCAAAGATTTGAAAACTCATATCTGTAAAGATATTTGCACACCAATGTTCATAGCAGCATTATTCACAGTGGCCAGGACATGAAAGCAACTGAAGTATCCTAGGATAGATGATTGGCTAAAGAAGCTGTGGCACATATATACAATGGAATATTACTCAACCATAAGAAAAGATCAAACACTGCCTTTTGTGACAACACGTAGAGACCTTGAGACCTTGAAATAATCATGCTAAGCAAAATAAGCCAGAAAAAAAAGTTGAAAATCACATGATATCACTTATATGTGGGATATAAACGAAAAGCGACAAGTGAAAAGGACAAACAAACAGATGCATGGACATGGACTATAGACTAGTGGTTACCAGAGGGTAAGGGATGAGGGGGGGGAAGTAAATGAGGTAAAGGGGGTCAAATATGTGGTGACAGAACAAATCTAACTATGGGAGGTGAACACACAGTGTAAAAAAATATATATATATGTATATATATATGCCTTATTGTTGAAGTGTACATCTGAAACTTACTTTATTTCTTTAACCAATGTCATCATAAAAAATAAATTTAAAAAAATTGTTTTTTTCCAAAATTAAAAAAATGAGAATAAATAAATACATAAAATGAATGATAAAAAAGTTACTTCAAAAGATAAAATACACAATGAGCTACAGACACATGATGCACAGCATCATTAAACTTTGAGTGTGTGAATTCAAACCACATTGCGATATGACAATACACCCATCAGAATGGGAAAAATTAAAATTAAATTAAAACAGAAATAGGAAAGATATAGGCAAATAGTACTTTCATGCATAGTTAGTGGGAATATAAAATGATATAACAACTTTAAAAAAGAGTTGGGAAGTCTTAAAAACTTTACACATACTTACCAAAGATTCAGACATTCTACTCCTTAGGTATATTTACCCAAAAGAAGCAAAAATATATGACCATACAAATATGAGGCCACAAATGTTCGTGAAAGCTTTATTTAAAATAAAAACAAAACAATCTAAATGTTTAAGAACAAATGAATGGGAAAACAAATTGTGATATATCCATTCAATGAAATACCAGCTAGCATAAAAAAGAAACTATTAATTCATGCTTTAACATGGATAAATCACAAAATCATTTTTCTAGGTGAAAGAAGCCAGGCCAAAAAACAAAGACAAACAAAAACATTTTATAATTACCTGTGTATAAAATTCTAGAGAACAAGCTATAGCAATATAAAGTTGGTCATATATGGTGGGACAGAAGGAATGGATAGTAAAGGGGTACAAGGCAACTTTGAGGAGAAACGGAAATGTTTGTTATCCTAACAGATTTGTATAGGATACAGATTTGCATGTACCTAAATTGGTCACACTTTAAATAATAAAATGTAGTGAAATTTATTTATACTTCAATGAAGTTGAAAGAAGCCAAAAAGTAAAAAGGGATAAAATTACATTTATTTCAGAGTAGGGGCTTATCATAAAAAAACAAAAAAACAAAAAAACATTTTTAGGATAGGTTGCCAAAAACTAGTTTATTTGAGACTATTTTTTCTATAACTACTGTCTAATAATCACTTTTCCTAAAATTTATCATCTATTAAATAATCAAATGTCTGTTCATATTTATTTTTAAGATATTGAGAGATACTTTTTGCCATTTTCAGAAAAGTGTAACCAATTTATTCATTTAAAATTTAAACTTATTTAAATTTTAGTTTTTCTGGCAAAAAAATATTAAATTTGCAGCATTTTAGGAATGATGTACATTTTTCTATCTCTGTGGATAGTTTTAAGTTTATCTAATTGTGAAATAATTTTTCAAAATTATAGTTGAAGGTAGCCAGATACACTGAATTGTATACTTTAAGTGAGAGAAGAGCAAAATCTTTGTTAATGTTTACACCAATGAGAAAATTGAGAAAGTATTCTAGAATGGAAGACTTGTCAGGGAAACTAATCACTTTTAAGGACCTTAAATACCAATAACTGTTTAACACGGAATACGTGTTTTACTATCAAAAGTTTTTGAAAAGTTACTGATCTAGGCTACGGTTGGAGAAGTTTGATCTGGAAGTGCTATGTGGATTCAACTGCTATTAGAAGACATGGAAATCCAACTAGACTGTTACTAAAATTAACTTAATGTCAAATCCAGAGGTTTAAAGTAATTAGAAGAAGTAGCAAAAATAATACTTTCTATAAAAAGTGAATGGAGGATAATAACAGAGTTTAAAACACTGCCACTCACTTGTTAAGGGTTTAATGAGAACTGAGGAATCAAAGAGAACTCTGACTTTGTTTTAGTGTCTGAGAGAATAGCATCTCCATTATAGAAGTCAGGAAAGAATTCAGAAATTTTATTGGTTGGAGGGTTTAGTATTGAGTAACCTAATGTGCAGGTTCAGGCAGGTCCAGTTAGAGTCCACCTGGACATACTATCTCTCCAGAAAGCCATAGCTAGAGAGACAGTAAGCAATATCTGTCACGTTATAGCTGCTCAGCATTTGAAATCCTTGTCTATAGTTAGGGAATTAGACATTATTTTTGTTTTACGTAAATGGCCAAGTACTTGTTCCTAGCCCTTAGAGGCACATCTTAAACTTAAACAATCAGATGCTCCCACTCAGAACATGAATCTAAAGGGGCTGACACAAAGAAGCTAAGAGAGTTGGTCTCATGCCATTCACAAAAGCAACCAGTATCTGTGCCCACTGGTGGCAGAAGCAGTATGTACCCAGGAGTGTCAAGACCAGTGGCAACATGAAAACATGATTGGTCCAGTCGCCAAAGCTGCTTGTGTCTTCTATTGACTGGTTTCTCCTTGGTTCCTGACTGACTTTTAAAAAACAGTTTTCTTGAGACACAACTTGTACAAAATAAAATTCACCCATATAAAGTATACAATTTAGTGGATATTAGTATATTCACAGAGTTTGCAACCATCATCATGATCTAAGTTTAGAGTATTTTCATCACCCCAAAAGAAACCTGTACACATTAGCAGGTTTGCCTCTCTTCAGGCAACCACTTACCTACTTTCTATTTCTATAGAATTGCCTATTTTGGACATTCATATAAATGGAATTATACAATATGTAGTTTTTTGTGAGTGACTTGTTTCACTTAGCATAATATATTCAAGGTTCATCTATGTGTAACCTGCATTAGTACTTTCCTCCTTTTAATTCAATTGTATGAATATACCACATTTTATTAATAATCGTATGAATATGGACATTTTGGTTGTTTCTACTTTTTAGATATTATGAATAATGTTGCTATGAATATTTGTGTGTACATTTTGGTGTGGACATATGTTTTTGCTTCTCTTGGCTATATATATAGGAATGGAATTGCTGGGACATATAATAATTCCACAATTAATATTTTAAGGAACTGTCAAACTGTTTACCAAAGTAGCTGCACTATTTTACATTCTTACCAGCAATGTATGAGCATTCCAGTTTCTCCGCATCCTCTCTGACGCTTGTCATTCTGAACCATTTTTATTAGAGCCACTGTAGTGGGCATAAAGAAGTTTCTTTAGGATTTGGCTTTACATTTTTAATGACTAATAATGCTGAGAATCTATTTACTTGCTTATTGGTCATTCATATACATATTCTTTGGAGAAATGTTTTTTTTCAAATTATTTACCCATGTTTTTAATTGAGTTATTTGTCTTTTTATTACTGAGTTATAAGATTTCTTTCCTGCATGATTTTTTAATCATGTTCATATTCAGTCTTCCCATTAATTCTTTGGATGACCGAATAAACTTTCATTAAGTTGCTTTTCTGCTTAAAAGGAGTACAACGGCTATTTGCACCTTACAACCAAGAACCAGAGATCAAGTCTACACATACATATCTTGAGTTTGTCCAAACAAAATGGATATTTGATTTAATAAAGTTCATAAGATAAATGAAAGAGAGGATATAAAATTTAAAGGATTAACAAGTGAATGGGGACTGAGAGGAAATAAGCAGTGACTGTAGAATGGTTTTATTATTTTATTATTCATTTTGATGATGAAGGAAAAAGAAGAAATAAGATAGTAGCTTGAAGCATTAGCAAATTTGTTTACTCAAAGTAAAACTTCAAAGAGACAATTTTAAACATGAATATATGGGAGTAGATAATGAAAATTCTTTGAGGAGGCAGGAGAGAGGGGATAATAAATTATCTTCAGAAAAGAGGACATTTTTCTTAAAGATGAAGAACAATAATAATAACTCAGAAGAGGAAAATAAAGAAATTCTGAAGTGGAGCAGGTTGCTGTGACCTTCCCTAGAGATAGGAGTCATGTTATGCTAAGACCAAGGGTTAGAGATTGGATCAGATGTTAAGGGAAGTAGGGAGTAGCTAAGGTAGGAAAAAGGTAACATGTCAAAGGGAGTTAAGGTCAAAATTTTCTAGCAAAAATGATGTCCTAGCAGTAGTGAATTCAAGCATATTTTAAATCCTTCCACCCAAATCTTCGAATTCTCTCTTTTTTCTCTCCTGTACCTTATTTAATAAAAATGCAACATAAGGGAATAAAAGCCTCAACTAACACTCAAACATGTGGAACATTAAATATACATGAATTATTGGTTTCGCTCATTTCTTTGAAGTTTTTCCTTTGCATGCTTTCTCCTTTCTTCTTGTTTCAACGTATCTATAGCAAAATGTAAAACTATGATACAAACTGAGGAATATTCCTTTTTGGGGGTTGAAATGTAGTTTTCTAAAAATGTCTTAAGTTTTAGAGATGCATTTGTTCATCTGTTAATATTGACTTAAACAACAAAACTAAAAGTGATTTCTATAAATGATTTATAGAGTTCTTCTCAATGCTTCTTTCAAAATAGATATTTTACTTAACTCTACCATTAATGAATCATTGTAGTTTTATTCTGATAATTTCTTCATATTGTAAGGTCAATGAAACAAAAATCTCTTGACTACGTGACTTTTGCTTTTGTATAATCTATTTGCCCATTTTTTGGAACATTATAAACTTGACATGGAAAAGATCTGAAATGATATCCTTGGTTAGAGATCAAAAATTTAAAGTCCTGCATTTAAATCACTAGTTATGCTTATATTACATAATAAGAAAATCAAAGATGAACAGCAAAAGATAGAATTTCTATCCTCACCTTTCCAGTCAATCTTCTTTGTTTTTTTTTTAAATTTGTTTATGTATTTTGCCTTAGTGTACAAAATTAAAACCATACCTAAAAATAAAAATGTCATGGATAGATAAGCCCACATGAGCTTTAAAAGATACTTTACAAAGTGGAAAAGTGCTACACTTCACATTTCTGTGAAATTGGGGAGTTAACATCCTACTGAACTCTTCAGCTGAAGTTAGCACTCCAGGGTATTTCAAATCAGTTCAAAGTTATATGGTAAAGAGAAAAAGAAAAAGAAGTGGGTGAAATTTCTTTAGATCAAATTCATTGTTTAGCATTTCAAAGCTTCCATCTATTCTCTTGATTAAAGCCCTGGTTTCATCGGATTTATGGATTTGTCTGAAGCCAGGACTGTGTCCAAATTCACAGCAAGCATTTATGTACCCAAAATTAAATCAAGAAGCTCAATTGAGGAATTTCCTTTCATTTCAGAACTAACCTGAAGCCTACTCAAAGATAGATGTAATTCGTATACAACCAATAACATTTTAGTTGATATGTTGAGATAGGGAACAAACTAAGAGCTGAGAAATTGTAGGCCTAGAATTTTTACCTCAGCTCATCTATAAACCTTGTTATATTTGTCCTTCAATAATCACTTTACATTTCTAGATCTTAATGTGATCTGCTATAAAATAAGGTTGAATATTTAATAAAATGGGGTGTTCATTCAATTTTAAAGTTGTATTGATCTACTTTGAAGATTTTTTAATGTATACTTCTTTGGAATATTTATATGAAATATAACATTTACTGTGTATAATAATGTCTAATAGATGCTTATACACAAGGCATATTTATTATGTGTATTTAATGACTATAATAGTATGCATGTGTATATACGAAGAATATTTCATATTTTTAGAATTTTACAGATTATCATCTCAGAATCTAGCCATTTTACCAGAATACTAATGTTCCATGATCAATATCCTGATATTGAACAAAGGTTAAAGGGGGAAATAATTTTTTCAAACTGTAGTTGTTTAATGGCATATCAACTGAACTTAAAATTATCCTTTCCCTGCTCATTTTTCTAATAAGCACTACAAAGTTCCTGAGTTTTTTGTAACATGAGCTTGCATTTGCATACTGAAACACATCTAATTAATATCTCCCCAAACTTTAGCCTATCAATCAGTTGGAAAGTTTTCTATTTTTTAATAATTTTTCCTATTCTTCACTGAAATATAATTTTAGAAATATAAAGATAATTTAATATTGGGGAAGTTGTATATACTGTGAAGTCTCAACTTAAAAACTAGAAATTTAAACCAAAATATTTAGCAAGATAGTTGCTCTTCTCAAATTTTCCATTCTTTAATATTGAGTGAATAGTTACTCTAATATTACTTAGTCTAATTTACATATGACCAAAACTTGTCTTAAGAAAAAGTAGAATAGATGTTAGCCTGTGAAGTATTTTAAGAAACTCTAAAAGTCACTAGATAAATATTTTTCTATCATATTGAAAGACTTTTATTGATATCTTAAGTTCCACCAGTAAATATTAAATCTGGTACATAATTAAAATGTATTTTTTATTTAAAAGTATGTATCACAGGATAAATAATATATGTAAAATTTATCATTATATCAACCTAATAAAAATGACATTGTTACATTCTTTTTCAAATGTTAACTAGTTATAAATAGCTAAATTTTGATATTCCAGAGAGGTACAGTAGTCCCTCCTTATTCATGGGGAATATGTTCCAAAATCCCAGTGGATGCCTGAAACCTTGGTTGGTATTGAGCCCTGTATGCACTGTTTTTTTCCTATATGTACATACCACAAAAAGTTTAATTTATAAATTAGGCAAGTAAGAGATTAACAGCAATAACTAATAATATAATAATTATAATAATATACTGCAATAAGTGTTATGTGAATGTGATCGCTCTCTTAAAATATCTTATTGTACTGCACTCACCCTTCTTGTGATGATGTGAGATGATAAAATGCTTTGTTAAGTTGAGAACTTTATCTTTTCAAATAAAGGAAGTACTTTCTGGCTTCTCTTTGACATATCTGAATTGCCAACGCCACTACTCTTGCACTTTGGGGCCATTGTTAAGTACAATAACAGTTGCTTGAACACAAGCATGGCAATACCACAACAGTAGATCTGATAACCAAGATGACCACTCACATATCCTAACTCAGGGGCAGGAGCATATAAAGCACGGATACACTGGGCAAAGGAATGATTCATGATCCAGGCAAGACAAAGCAGGATAATAGGAGATTTCATCATACTACTCAGAATTTTGTGAAATTCAAAACTTATAATTGTTTATTTCTAGAATTTTCTATTTAATATATTTTTACCATGATTGACCAGGAGTAACTGAAACCACAGAGAGCCATAGCATGGATTAGAAGGGACTACTGTAATTTTTAAATGTTCTGTCATGGGACCATAGAAGCTCCAGAATGTGTCTCAGGAACCTCTACAAAAACACTTGTACTCATATTTTTTTCTAAGATTTGATTTGACAAGACTAGAAGATGGAGAATGATATTTTTAATTTGTATAATAGTAATAAAGGACAATACACCCATGAGAATGGACGTAAGAATGAAAGGACAGGGGGAGAAGACCTCAGCGAATAAGGAAACAAGACAAAAATGGCACATGGAATAATAGCTATTACGAGAAGGAGTTGGAGAATGGGCATTGAAATGGATCTTTGAAATAAAATATCTATTTTATAAATGTATTTATCTTTGCACATGATAAAATATCAAATAATATCTCAATCCAACTCTCCACGTGATGGTTTGATTGCAAAGTCTAAAAATTGTTTTGGTTTATGTTATAAAACCTGATAACATGAAAATCATTTAAAAAAATTTCACAATCATGGCAGATTGTGTCTTCTTCCTCTAGGGGTGAAGAGGTACTATGTGGCAGATTACCTTATTGATGCTGACCAAACTATTCCAGACTGGTTGATTAAGATACATTTCTAGAGAAGGTCTAAACTGCAATTATGTCAGATATTAAGTCTAGGTTCAGTATCATGGGCTTTAGCACAAGTGATGCCATTTGGGGCCTGTGATTTACTCTTTAACACTATTCATATAAAATTGGTGTAGGGATGGATATTAATTTAAAACGCTTTTCTTTTTAATTAAATTTATTGTGGTAACATTGGTTAATAACATTAAGTATCAGGTATACTATTTTATAATACAACTTCTATATACTACATTGCGTTGCTCATCACTCAAAGTCTAGTCTCCTTTTGTCATCATATATTTGACCTTCTTTACCCTCCTTGTCCCCCTCACTCCCTCCCCCTCCAGCAACCACCATTCTGTTCTCTTTATCTACGAGTTTGTTGTTTATTTATTGTTGTTGCTTTTTAATTTTATATCCTACATAGGAATGAAATCATATGATTCTCATCCTTTTTCATCTGACTTACTTCACTTAGCATGATAGTCTCAAGATCCATCCATGTTACTATGGCAATATTTCATCATTGATTTTAACAAAAGAAACTATCAACAAAATAAAAAGGCAAACAACAGAATAGAAGAAGATATTTACAAATAGTACTTCTGATAAGGGTCTAATATCCAAAATATACAAAGAACCCATACAACTCAATAAAATGACAAATAATTTGATTTAAAAATGGGCAGAGGAGCTGAAAGATGCTTTTCCAAGAAATAGATACAGATGGCCAACTTCAAAAGACAAAAGGCTCAACTGCATTAGTTATAAGGGACATGCAATCAAAACCACAATGAGATGCCACCTCACATTTATTAGAATGGCTATTACTAATAAAATAGAAATAACAAGTGTTGGAAAAGATGTGGAGAAAAGGAACTCTTATGCATTTTGGGTAGGAATTTAAATTGGTGAAACCACTATGGAAAACTATGGAGTTTCCTCAAAATTAAGAAATAGAGCTACTGTATAATCTAGCAATACCTCTTCTGAGCATCTACCTGAAAATTTTGAAAACACTTATTTATAAAGATATATGTGCCCTATGTTCATTGTGGTCAAGACATGGAAACAGCCTGTTCTTCAACTGATGATTATAAACAAAGATGTGGTACATATATACAATGCAATACTACTCAGCCACAAAACACTTTTCAAATCGCCTAAAGTCTAACCCAGCTCCATGCATTGAACCCTATTCCAACATAAGATTATCGGAGACACGGACCAAGATGGTGTAGAAGCTAAATACTGTGCATGCCTCCTCTCACAACCACACCATATTACAACAAAACTACGGAGCAACCATAACTGGGAATTGCCTGTGGTCTGGCTGAATAGAAGTTCTACAACTGGGGACATACATATGAAGAGGCTGGTAGGAGGGTCAGAGACATGAAACAGCCATTCCTACAACCACATGCAGTAGTCGAAATTGTGAAGGCTATCTTGGCTGTAGAGTCCTCTCCCCACCCTATGGTGTGAGGGGTCTTGGCTGCACACTGGGTTCCCCAGACCAAGGTTCCAATGCCAGAAATAGAAGTCCCCACTACCTCTGGCTGTGAAAAACCGCTGGGATTGTGGCTGAGTGAGAAAGAGGCCTGCGGCAGTTGTAAACTTTTATCTTAAAGGGCGCACTTCCAGACTTACTCGCTGACAGACTCACTTGTTCTGAGCTCCAATGCTAGGGCAACTGCTCGAGGAGTGTCAGGGACTTATGGGGAGGCATCAAGTCGGGCTTCAGGCCGAGGGTTGCAGGTGCAGCTCTTTCCTGGACAGAAGTGCTGGCAGTATCAATTGCTCATTTATTGAGCCCTGCCCCACCTCAGCATGCAGACACAGGCAGCCACCATCCCTGAGTCTTAACCAACATGGAACACAGGTTGATCCACCCAGGGGATTCCCTGAGACCCCACTTCTCCCAACTTGCGGGCCCACTCAAGCTTTCCCCAATGGTTTATTCCACACAAATGACCTGGCTTGTTTCAGGCTGAGTACTTTCATAAAATCTCTCAGAGGCTCACAAAACCCAAAGAAGTAGCATCTATCCTTGGCATGCCCAGTACCTCTTGCTGAGCATCCCCAAGCCTGGCATTAGTGGCTGCCAGCCTTGGTTTCTGGCCTGGCCTCTTGAGGCACCCATAAACCCAGCACAGGTGGCAGCCATTTGTGGATTGCTTGGTGACTCTTACAGGTGGCCCCAGAAGTACGCAGGCTATGGTTGAACTTGGCCTCTCCTGGGAGGCCCTTGGGCCAGCATGCCTAGTGGCCTGCTTCAATCAGAAATGGAGAGGGAACACCACCCAGGGCTGTATCTGAGAACACATCAAATGGGCAAACTGGGCAGGCACCAGAACCCTGTTAAAATGAAACCTGCTCCATAAGATCAGCCCCTCACTGGCTAATCCTCATAACCAATCAGCCCCAAGCTCAATCCCTCATATTGAAGTACAAACAACAACCAAGTCTCAACTAAATCAGGAGGGCACGAAACAATTCACACAAGGGACACACCTTGAGCACTTTGCTCAGTTGACCAGGGAAGGCTGTGCCACTAGGTCCCACAGGACACCTACTATGTAAAGCTACTCTACTAAGACCAAGAGACTTAGGAGCCTTATATAATACATAGAAATAAACACAAGTAAGCAGCCAAAATAGGGAGACAAACACATCCCACATGAAGGAACAGAATAATGCTTCAAAAAAGAACTAAGAAAAGTGGATACAAGCAATCGAACAGATGCAGAGTCCAAAACACTCTTTATAGGAATGCTCAAGGAACTTACGGAAAGAGTAGATAAACTCAGGGAGAACTTTAACAAAGAGATAGAAAACAAAACTGGAGATGGAAAACATAAAAGAGAACCAGTCAGAAATGAAGACTATCTGAAATCAAGAGTACATTAGAGGGAATTAAAAGAGTGGTTGAAGCAGAGGATTGAATCAGTGATTTTGAGGATGGAGTCATGAAGCACACCCAGTCAGAACAGCAACAAGGAAAAAGAATCCAAAAAAATGAATATAGTTTAAAGAGACTCTGTGACAACAACAAGAGTGCCAATATTTGCATCATAGGGGTTCCAGTAGAATAGAGAGAACAAAAATTGAAAATCTATTTCAAAAAATAATGACTGAAAACTTTCCTAACCCAGTGAAGGAAACAGACATACAAGCCCAGGAATCTCAGAGTCCCAAACAAAATGAATCCAAAGGGGCCCACACCAAGAAACATCATAATTAAAATGCCAAAGTTTAAATACAATGAGAGAATCTTAAAAGAAGCAAGAGAAAAGCAATTAATTACCTATAAGGGAGCTCCTATAAGACTGTCAGCCAATTTCTCAACAGAAACTTTGCAGGCCAGGAGGGCTTGGCACAAAATTTTCAAAGTGATGAAAAGCCAGGACCTACAACCAAGATTACTTTACCCAGCAAATGTTTCATTTAGAATAGAAGGACAGATGAAGAGCTTCCCCGACAAACAGAAAAAAAAAAAAAAAGCTAAGAGTTCAGCACCACCAAGTCAGTATTACAGGAAATGTTGGAGGGACTTCTTTAAGAAAAAAAAAAAAAAATCAAAAATTTGAATAAAGAATGGCAATAACTATGTATCTATAAACAAGTACTTCAAATGAAAAAAAAATTAAATGCTTCAATAAAAAGATAGAGTGGCTGAATGGATAAGAAAACATGACCTTCATATATGCTGCCTACAAAAGACTACCTTCAGATTAAATGACACGTAAGGACTGAAAGTAAGGGGATGGTAAAAGATATTTCATGATAGAACTAGAGGATATTGTACTGAGTGGAATAAGTCAGTTAAAGACAGACAAATGCCATATGATTTTATGTACATGTGGAATTTAAATAACAAAATAAATAAGAGCAAAAAACCAGAAACTCATCGATATAGAAAACATTTTGAGGGTTACCAGATAAGAGGGAGGTTTGCGGGGAGGGAGACAAAAAAGGGGGCAGGGATTAAGAAGTTCAAAATGGTAGTTACAAAGTAGTCATGGAGGTATAAAGGATAGTGTAAGAAATATCAATAATATTGTAATAACTATGTACAGTGTCAGGTGGGTAATAGATTTATTTGGGTGATCACTTCATGAGATATATAGATGTCTAAACAGTATGTTGTACACCTGAAACTTACTGATCATTTAATACTGGTTACAAACAAGGCAGATTTTAATCTCAAGGAACAAAGAGTAAAGTATTTTTTTTTTGCTTCCAAGAAGTTTTCAGTCCAAGGTACATATATAAGTAATCATAAAGTGGTATACATGATTTATATTTTCATTTCATCCTTCAAATATCTAAACTAAAATATAACAACCCTTAATTAATAACTTAATGATAATATGGTTAGAATGAAAAGACATTGCTTTTCCTACCAAATTCAAGTTTAGTAACAGAATTTAAAGCCTATCATTATAGATTGTGTTTCCTTTCATACCAGGAGAATTGATTTGAATATTTAAGCACAAGAAGAAATATGAATTATATTTTTTACAAGACAAAAGGCATTGCAAAACCTAAGTTTTTGCTTTTTTCTTTCAACTTTTCAATTAACATTTAAATGTTTTAAAAATGTACATCTTATGTTCAATACTATGCATAACAGTAAGGGAATTTATAGTTCTAGCTCTGTGGTTCTCATCCTAGATTATTCTGCCCTACAGGGGATATTGGCAATGCCTGGGGACATTTTTAATTGTCACACCCTGAGAGGAATGTTACAGGCAAGTAGTGAGTAGACCAGGGATGAAGCTAAACATCTTCCAATGTACAAGATATCCCCCAACACAAAGAACTGTCTGCCATGTCATGTCAATAGTGTTGCTGCTGAGAAACCCTGTTCAAATTAAACTAATTTAGTACTAAAGTTTATTATCTATCAAGGTATAATTAAATGTGCCTAAAAACGCACTTGAAATTTGTGGACTCTGAGAAGGAAGATTTACTTGATATGAACTCTGAGAAGGAATTTATCTGCTGAGATAGACGATAGGCTCTCCATGGTCAATGGAGGAACCAGCTTTTGTAAATAAGAGGCTAGCATCCATTTGCTGATAGGGGCTTTTCAGTATTCTCTGTACCAGAAAGAATTTCATATTGAACTCTCAGCATCCCAGCTTCTCTCACTATGCCCAGCTCGTTTATGTAATCTGAGTCAACCACTGCAAGGAAGCCCTAGTTTTGTCTTTTGATCAGTAGACTGAGAAGCCCCGTCAAATCAAAACTGTGCAATTTGGAAACTTCACTTGCATAAAACTGAGGAAATTGTCTGCAAAGGATGACCTCCCTTTGTCTCAGCAGAAAACAATTTAGATTGCTACTTGAATCTGTGTCTTCCTGGTTGCAGCTCCTTTTACTCAAATAATTGCTTTTTATTCTTTATTACAGTCTAAAATTCATTTTGGTTTACAAAATAATATGTTTAAATTTAGAATAAAGCATTTTCTCTGTGGTAAGAAATATTCTAATTAGGTTAATAAAATACCCCAATGAGAAAATTCGTCATGATACATTTCTTGCAACCAGTTGACTAAGAAAGTGAAAACTCAGACTTGATTAACAGATGGTTCTGCATAATATACAGACATGACCTAAACGTGAACAGCTGCAGCAGTACAGGTCCTATCTGGGACAACCTTAAAGGACAGTGGTAAAGGGAAATTCTTCCAGTGGGCAGAATTGTGAGCAGTACACGTGGTTATTTATTTTGACTGGAAGGAGAAATAGCCAGATATAAGGGTCTAAAATGATTCATGAGTTGTGTTCAAAGTTTGGCTATACGATAAAAGATTTGGAAAAAAACATGATTCAAAAATTGGTGAGAAGGATGTCTGGAAAAGAGGTATACAGACAGACTTCTCTGAGTTTGCAAAGAACATGAAGAAGGCATTTATATTCCTTATACATTCCCACTGTTAGATAGGAAGAGTTTTACTCTACCCTTCTAGTTTCTCTGGCTGGTCTACTAATCAAATTAACATAAGACAAATTAACAGGAGAAAAAAAAAATTTAACTTTGTACATAGAAGGGCTCTATAACAACATGAGGCCCACAGGCAGTCAGGCAATTGAGGCTTATATGCCATCCTGTGTTAAAGAGAAGGAAATATAACTTCAAACAGAAGGAAAACAATACATAGGAAGATGGAAGAGAAAATATTTAGTAAACAAATATTTGCCACGCAGAGACAAAGAAACGCAGAAAGGAATATGGACAAATAAGTTTTGTATTTCCCCCCATTTACTACACCTAGTATATTCTTTGTAGTTATCTCTCATGATAACGCTCTTCCTGGAATAAGCCCTTTATCTAAATTCTTTTTAGGCAGTTAAGGGGGAAGCAAAGAGAAATACTTCCTGAATCTTCTTCTTCTTAAAAATAATCAGCCTAAAATAATCCTCATTCAAAAGAAACACATTTTGAGGTGACAAATTTTGCTTCCCTTTACCACCAAAGGAGTGGAGGATTTTAATTATCAAATAAGGTGACTTGTTTTTGGATATTAGCCTGTTTCTTTTCCCAGTCACTCCTGTTGTTTCCCAATGGACTCATGAACAAAGTAGCCCTTTAAGTAGGAATGGAAATTATCCAAAAGTTAATCAACAGAAACTTCTACTTACCAAGACTGACTTGGCTATGACCATCACTAAGTGCCCAATCTGCCAGCAACTGAGATGAACACCGAATTCCCGATACAGCACTGTTCCCTTGGGTAAACAGCCAGCTACCCGTTGTCAGCTTGATTACATTGAAATGCTTCCATCATAGAATGGATAGTGCTTTGTTATTACTGAAGTAGACATTCTGGATATGATTTTGCCTTCCTTGCATGCAATATTTCTCCTAAAATTATAGTCTTTGGATATGCTGAATTCCTTATCTACCATCATGGTATCCCATATAACATTGCTTCTGAACTCACTTTATAGTAAAAAGGTACATGCTCATGGCATTTGCTAGTTTTATCATGTTATCCATAATCCTAAAACAGTTGGCTTAATAGAATAGCCTTTTGAAGACTCGATTACAGTGTCAGCTAGGTGGCAATACCTTGTGGAGCTGGGAAATATCTTCTAGGGTGCTCAGTGTGCTGTATTCAGTATTCAATATATGCTACTCTTCCTATCATAGTCAAGATTCATGGATCCAGAATCAAGGAGAGCAAATGGAAATATGAAAACTCACTAGTGTTGCACTAGCAAAGATTTTGCTTCTTGTTTTCATTACCTTAGGCTCTGCTGGCCTAGATGTATTAGTTCTCAAAGAAGATGTATTAGTTCTAAAAGGAGGGCCACCAAGAGACACAACAATGATTCCATTGAACTAGAAGTTACGACTGCCACCCAGCCACTATTGGATCAACAGGCAAAGAAGAGAGTTACTCTACTGACTAGGATGATTTAACGCTGATAATAAAGGAAAATTGGGTTGCTAGTACACAGTGAATGTAAGAAAGAGTTTGTATGGAATACAAGAAATTCCTTAGGGCATCTACAATGTTCTATAATTAAAATCAATGGAAAATTACAAGAACCATATTCGGAGAGAGGACAGGGTTTAGGAGATTGGTTGCAATGGGTTCAAGGGCACTTTTTTAGAGTGATGGAAATATTATATCATAATTGTGGTGATGACTACACAATAACATACAATTTTAAACTCATCAAATTGTACACTTAAAATTGATGGATTATATTTTATGTAAAATTTACCTTGGTACAGTTGAATTAAAAAAAATTTATGACAAAGATTCCCAAATAATGTTGAAAAACAAACATCAAACAGAGAACATCTTTGCAATACACATACTCAATAAAATATATGTATATCAACCACAAAAGAAAGAATCTTGTATAAACACATTCATTTATTCATTCTTTATTGAACAAATAGTTTTTAAACATATGCCTTGCATCAGGCAAAGTTTCAGGTGCTGGTGCTACATCAGTAGAAAACAAAAATACAAAATAAAAACACAAAACAAGAACAAGAACAAAAACTTCCCTTGTGGAGCTTACAATCTAATGAAAGGTGAAAAAATTAAATAAATATGTAAAATAAATTCTATGATTGCCAAAGAGGTATCTCAAAGGCTAGTTTTGTGACCATCAGCCTAACACTTATCTCAAATGTGTAAAATGGTTGAGATTGAAAAAGAGACCTTCTTTTATTGGGTAGGCTTCCTAACAGAGGCCAGGCTACCTCCAGAGAAAGACGTTTTAGGCACCAAGGTAGGGTTTTATTTTGAGAAATAATTTGGAATACTTAAGCATTTTCTCTCCATGATCACACAGGAGCTTAAAGAGATCATTTTGACAACTTAATATGTGCCCATGGAACTCAGTGAGCAAAGGGCCTGTTTTGAGTCTATTGGAGAAGAGCGAGACTGAAAGTCTCTAACTGGATTACCTGCTGACAGTAGAGTTCACAGAGGTGACCACTGTTAGATCAAGCAGGCTCCCCAGAGGTGTATATTTCCTATGTGTTGAGTATGGGCCATGTGTCAGGAGCCACTTAAAAAGGCCCCACTAAATTCTGGTGGGTAACAAAACTGGCCAGCTGTAAGAGACATAAGGTGTAAAGATGATCTTGCTAGGACAGTCATATTTTGATGTTAGTATACTCTGGCAGGTATGCTAACTGTTTTTATTATGTTGTGCTGTCTTAGGTTTCTTGAAGGTCCTCCTTCTGATAACAACTAATTGCAAATACTTAAATGAGGGCAAAGCCATTCTGCCAGCCAGCTGCTTGCCTGCCTCCTCAGCTCCTACATCACACAGTACTCTGCAGGCCTCTTCCCACTCAGAGCAGGGCAGCTGTAAGAAGCCCACTTGAGTGGGGCCCATTTTAAACTGACATCAGAATCACCTCTTTAAAATCAGCCCATATATCTTCTTGTGCGATAAAACTAGATTTTGAGCCATCTCCATTGAATTTCCTGCATAATTGTCTTTGTAACTCACTTAAGAATATGACAGAAAATACCACCTATTGGTTTGTTTTTAGCCTTTGGACTTCAGCTGAAGCTGAGGCAGAGAGAATTACATTCTTAAATTGTGTTAATAAACAAATAAATCAGGATGAAGTGTCAGTGAAGAAGCAACACCATAGAGACACCGAGGAAAAAAAAGTCAACAAAGCTTGGATATGGGGAAAAAGGAGAAGTGAGAGTCAAGTATGATTTTAAGGATTAAGTTTGAGGTGTTAAAGAAAATGATGGTGAGATTTCTGCATAAGTAGAATAACTTGATGATAGCCTTTTATTCACTTTCTTTCCAAAATTTCTACTAAAACGCAACAAAGAATTAAAAAACAATTGCCTATAAAGGCAAAGAAAATGGGACAGAAGAAAGTAGTCAAGGCTGTGGTCACTCTGCAAAAACAGGAGCCATCCCTATCCAAGATTTGGTTTGGATGCCGAGACTGATGATGCAACACGGACGCCAAGAAGGTGGTGACGGTTTCTTACTGATATAACTGAGGTCTCTGGGGAAAGCAGATTTATTTTTGATTGATTAAATCACAGTGGCGATAATCCTATCACCTGCTCATATTTATTAGAAGATGAAAACAAAATTCAAATTCAAGGTTTAAATAATAATAATAATAAAACTCATATAGTGTTATTTAGTTTTGTTTTTGTTTTTGGGCTGAGAAACTCTAAGCTAAACATTTATTGAAGGACAGAAAACTGGAAATGAGATCGTTCTTTTCACACAATTAGCTAGTTGTATCTTTTTATTTTTTTTTTTTAGAACTCCACTCCTTCTGTTTAAATTGGTTAAACCATTTGTGCCCAATTCATCTACTTTGGAATATAATTTTTTTCTCAGAATGATATATACATGATAAAAATAATTTTCATTTTTTATAATTTTTTTCAAATTATCATAAATATGATATTTAATAATTCACAAAGTAACAGTGCTGCTGTGTATGAATTATGTTGCTTAGTTAATTAGAATTATTTAGAGAAATATTAATCTTTTTCATGCTTATAAGTCTCAGAGTAGAAACTGTACATTTATGTGCCACAAAGCAATATCTTGACTTCCAGCCAACTAGAATTTTGAAAATAAATGTTAACTCCCGTTCAGTGCCGAGATGATAAAGAAGGGAAGGTTTCTGTGGTGAGACACCGAGTTGAAAGAATGCAAGAGGGACCAACATGAGAATGAAACAGCGGGCACCAACTTTATTGAGGAAAACACACTTCTGCTCTTGCTCTGCTAGGGGACTGCATGGGCTCCACATGTGTCAAAGTACAATAGTGGCATTCTGCCACACATACGTGATACAGTAAGCTGAAATATGTTTACATATGTTAGGAGCAGACGCCCTACTATACTAATATAATATTCTTAATCTGAGGTCCAATTCCTAGCTATAAGCCTGGATAACAGCCAGACCTCAGACCAGCCAGGCCTGAGACCCACAACTTTACAAAATCAAAACCTTGAAAAACAGAAAAATTTTGCTAGCTAAATAGTCATATTGTTCTGCTTATTTAAAAAAAAAAATAGATGAGAATCTCTTGGCCAGAGCTCTAATTGCATTCCAAAAGGTTTTTACATCTGGGAAAGGGTTGTTAATAATAGATAATGAATCACACAAGAATTAAATATCTAGTCTAATATCACAGAGAAATGGCAGCTTCAAGAGTTAAATTCATGTCTTAATTCCATTCTGAATGTTAGATATTTTATGCTGATCTCCCATGTTTCCGTTCAAAGTATTATTTAAAAAATGCATTATCCACTATTACTGCGCCATCATTTTATATAGATATTAAATTGGGAAAATGTTTTTCTTGTAGAAAGCGTAGATATCAGCCATTCACAGTACTATTGCAAAATTATTGACTAAAATTCTGTTGTATTTCCTGTTCTTCAAGATGAGTAAGTTAATTAGTTTATAGTCTTCATTTTCTGTTATCAGAAAAAAAAGAATTAAAAAATACTGCTTGTACAAATTCTAATAAAATATTAAAGTTTAGGAACTAGATGATAATAATCTGATATACTTTTCTCTTATTCCAGAGACAAGGAAAAATTATGTGGTGCTATATTTCTGTTGTAGGAGAGAAAAGCAAAAAAAAAAAAAAAAAAAAAGGTAAGTAAAGGAACAGATGCTTTCAGGAAAACAGAAATAGTAAATGCTGAGGCTGCAGACACTTCCACACTTTATGAATTTCCATATACGCTAATGCTAAAAACAGGATGTTACCAGAATTACAACCCAAATAGAGACTTGAGGTCAGATGAGGATCAATTTCTAAGGCTTTACCTTAGAAATTGTCCCCAAATTGATATAAATGACGTTTTCTCCCTCCTTTCCTTTTCCTTGTCTCCCCTCCTTCCTTCCTTAATACCTTCTTTATTTGCAATAATACCAGATCATCAATCTTTCCATTGTATTGCCATAGATTTTTGGAGAGAGTTTTTGAAGAGAAGAAAAACTGGTTCAAAATATAGTAAATAAGGCAAAGAAAAAGAGGTAGCCAATCATCAAAATACAGTAGGCCTTTAGGTTCAAGAAAAAAATGCTTTATTGAATGGTATACTTCCCTGAGTTTTATATTCTTAAATTCCCAGTAAAGGTGAAAGACTAGAATGATTCCATTTTTCTGAGTGATCCCAAGATGAATTGTACGAAAAGTTCCCAAAGGCCAGTGGTCAAGAACAATACCTTACCACCTGGCCAAACCAGCCAGGCCAGCTAATCGGTGGGCCCTTAAGGCACCCCCACCCTTATTTCCTCCTGCCCATATTCTGATTACTGCACCCGGCACCTTCTGCACTCGGCCCTACCTTCTGCACTCGGCCCTTTCTGCGCATGGCCCCCTCTATACACAGCCCCAACTGCACACGACCCCCTTTTGCATGCAGACCCAACAACCTACCACCCAATCCCTTTAAAGGTCAACCTAACCCCCCAATCAGGTAACGCCAAGGCATCTCCCCAAGCTTGCTTGCGGTTTTACCCTTTAAATTAGGTCCCAACCCCTCGGTCGGGGCTTCTCTCAACCACTGCTGCGTCAGTGAATGAGTGAGGTCTAAGCTCGAGTTTGTCAGTAAACTCCCTCTTGCACTTGCATCGTGTCAGTTTCCTTCTTGGCTCGTGGAGTTCCAAACCAGGGCATTACAAAGGGAAGCATAGACCAAGTTACCTGATGTACAAGTTTTGTTGCATAATTTTTCCTTTATAAAAATAATATAAATATATTTCCTAGTGATTAAAAATTGAGATAAAGAATAAAATTATAATATTTTTACCTGAAATAATTACTTTTTCTTTTCCTTATAGTATTCTTTATGCCTTCGCTGTTTTATAATTGATGTAATCATAGAATATGTCCAATTTATTATTCCAACTTTGTCATTTCTAGGACAAGAATTATTTATATATAATCTTCAGAGTCAACATTTGGGATATATATAATATTTCTTCTCATTAATGTATGACACTTTATATCTTGCTGTTTTATTTTTAGAATGATGCTTCATTGAACATCTGCAAGCATATAACTTTCCACATAGCTTAGATTGTATTCTGAGAAATAGACTTACTAGGTTAAAAAAAGTATAAATTTATTTGGCTTTTGATAAACACTGACAAATTGCTTCCCGAAAATTTTGAAAGCCAATAGCAGTGGTTGGCATTTACTACATGCTTGCCAGTATTGACATAATTTTTTTTCCTATAATCTTTTCATTTCTTCCTTTTCTAACTTCCTTTCTTCCTTCCTTGCTTGCTCCTTCCTTCCTTCCTTCCTTCCTTCCTTCCTTCCTTCCTTCCTTCCTTCCTTCCTTCTTCTAGGCTTTACTTTTTAAGAGCAATAAAAGTTTCTATTGATTATTTAGTGGACTCTACATTTCCATCTGTTACTATGAGCGGAATTGAATTTACTTCAATATGATTTTCTAATATTTCTAGAATTTGAATTCATTTTTTCTTTTGTACTTCTAATTTTATTCTTTATTCTTAACTACTCATATTTCACAATCCATTTATTAGAGATACATCATTTCTTCTTATGGATTTGCTTGGGACACACATACATCCCTTATCTCATATATTTTGCAAATATTTCCCAGAATCTTATTTCCTCTTTTATTTTCATTATGCTTTACATATTCAGTATTTAAAAATATTCCTTAATCAGATTTTTCTACCTTTTCTTTACTATTTTTTCTAAGATTTGCTAGATTGTAAATCACAGGAAAGCAGAAACTTTGTTTCTTTTAAATCAGCATTATTTCACAGATTTGTAACACAAAGCCTAACTAGTAGAAAATATACAAAATAAATGAAAGGAGCTTAGAAACTTCTTCACTGTTAGTGGTCCACAATTATCCAGTGATTGCTAAGGGACAAGACTAGTTATTGAGCAGCTTCCTGAGGCTTTGAAATAAGTGGTTCACATTGCTGCTTTTAATAATTTAGCAAAATCTATCAACCAACCAAATAAGAGTTTTACAAAGAAGTGACAGATCAGGTACAGATTGGCTTTTAAATTAAGTATAAATGTGATGTCTAGGATATTAAGAAATACATCCTTATCCAAAAATGCATCTGATATCCTAGTTATATTCACTTCATTCACTTCATTAATTTTTTTTCCATATAAAGACAGAGGCGGAAATGGAGATGGAGATGGAGATGGAGATAAAGACAGAGATATAATCTTAAAAACTCTCTGCCTGTGGAAGTGGTAGCATTCTCCCGATCTCTGACTGTTAAAATTAATTTATCCGCCAAGATCAGATCAAACTTATATTATCAAATCTGCTTATTTCTTATTTTGGATTCAAGGAATCATAGCTCTACCATAGAAGGCGTTTCTTACTCAATTTATTATATTTTACTGTGTTATAATTTAATTATTTTATGGGTTTAAAATGTTACTTTAAATATTTAATTCATATATGTACTCATTTATCAAGTGCATTTTCTATTTTCCAGGCCCTGTGCTATCACTTTATTTTTACAGAGTAATATATAGACTGGTATTATAAGATAATGTGATTTTTTTTCTTATAAATGTGCTAAAAGGATTCATAGTTATTAAGGATTTCAATTATCCTTATTTTCTTAAAATAAAGCTTACTTGGTCATAGTTTCTTTTACCAAACTGTTAGATTTAATTTGCAAATTATTTTTTTAAATTTTTGCATTGGTACTTTTATTATTATTTTTTTTATAGATATCTAGCAATTAGGCTTCATTTTAAATCAAGTGATTGATTGAACAATTCACTTTTCCTGACTGGTTTAAAATGTGATCTGTATAATATGTGAAGTTTGTACATACATAAATTTGCTTTGAATTCTACTCTCCTTCATTTACCTACTCTCTAATAAAGATTTAGAGAATGTATCTGTCTCATAGAGCAGGACATTCCTCATTGTTCTTTTTATTTCCAAGTTGCCATTATCTATTCTTTTATACTCTCTTCTTTTATTTGACCTGTGAAATTAGGTTGACAAATTTGAAAATCTTATTGACTTAAATCGATATTGAATTGAGTTTAAAATGTGAAGAAAATGTATATCTTTACATTATTGACTCTTCTTATTTAAGAATGTAGCCAGTATATTTTATTCAGATCTTTTTTGTCCTCTTCAGCTTTGGGGGCATCTTGAATATTGCTAAACAATTTTATAACAAATTTCATAGTCATATTGAATAATTTGAAGGATATATATTTTCTAATGAGCTATTGTTGAAATAAAGAGAATTATATTTTCAGTAATACTGAATTTGTGTCTATTCATCTTTAAAATTCTGTTTATATACTTTTAAATAGAATCTTACATATATTCTAAGTAGATAATCATACTGACTGCGAATAATGACTTCTTTCATTTCTTTTCCAATATCTCATATACCATATGATTTTTTCTTCTCTTATTTGATTGCTTGGGTCTTATTCTTGATTTTAATAAAATTTTCCAAATTCAGACTATTAAGCATGACATCGTTATAGGATTGCAAGTTTAAAATATTTGTTCTAGTCCTAGTATTGCATGAAATTTTATAGCAGTAGCTTTGCATTTTATCAAATACTTTCTACACAATAATGCATAGAATAATGTAATGTAATTTTTCTATGTTAATATGATAAATAATATTACTTATATTTTTTAGATCAAGTCTACTTGGCTAGGCTATTTTCTAAAAAATTGCTAGATTTAAGATTATTAATTTTTTTAAAAATAAAGTTTATGCTAATCTTAAAAAATGAATTGGGAAACTTTTGATTTCACGTATAATATAGACTAACTTAAATTTTATAATTATTGAACCTACTATTTTTTACTATTTTTTATTACAGGTTACATATGATTTACTAAAAATAATCTGAATATAATTGTTGCTAATATAAATTTTCTTATTTCTATAATATCTACTTCATTCAGCTTTTTAAAAAAGTTTATATAAATTTGAATTTGATTTTTTCCCAGTAATTCATATATGTAGTTATTACTTCTTTTGAAGTGTATTTCCAGTTAGAATTGCCAATGCTTTGCCACTTTATTGGTCTTTTCAATGAAACTGTTGCAGAAATAAGACCGACGAGAAACCAAGCACCACTCGGAGAGTTGGAGAACTTAGGTTTATTACACCGGCGGTCCCAGAATAGCTTGCTCTCTGAAGATCTGGGCCCCAAGCTCAGGTGTAACCTTACTTTTATAGGACTTAACAAGCAAAGGCAATACCTCTGTTATCTAGACAGAACAATCAAAGTGGAAGCTGAGTCTTTAGTTGATTTTGAGATCACTCTGCCCTTTGGCCTATGCAGCAAGCATGTCTACAGAAGCAGAACAAAGAGCTGATTACAACATTAGCTATTTGAGTAGAAAATTCCTCTTCATTCCCCACTTTTGATGCCCTTTCAATTCTTATAGGGCATCAACCTCCTGATCTTCCTGATCTAGGGGCTGGTATAAGGGTGGTCTGGATGTCACAACCATCTGTAACTTTATGGACTTTAGGCACAAGGAGACAAACTTGACAAGATAGTTCAGGATACAGGGATCAAATAAGAGAGCTACGAAGAGCATGAGGAGAGGACTTGCAAGTGGGAGAAGCTAGGATCCTCAACTCCATGTTCTGGACCAGGACCCCCATGACTCATTCAATTGATGGTGGATTAGAGCATACACCTTTTGGGATAGGATGACTTAGCGTCTTTGCAAGCAGACTCAGAAACCCCCTAACTAATTTTCCTGCCTAACTCTTTCCTAAGAGCCATGAACACCCTTATTATTAGTATAAATGCTGAGACGAGAGGTCTCTTCTTCCATATCTACTTCGGCTGAGAAGGGTCGTAGTCCTGCCTACTGGGTTTTAATGAAGCCCTTTCCTTTTCTGTCTTAATCATGGTGGGGTCTTGAGTTTTCTACTGCAGCGCCGCCTCAGTACCTAGACAAGGAAAAGAAGATACAAACTGGTTATTTTAATCATATATCCATTAAATAAATCAAGCTTGATTCTTAAAGAATAAAAATACCTTTGGCCTAAAGACTCTTCCCCTCTCAGACTCTGAGGACTCTGCCTGGCTTAGGGCCATTTCTGCATGATGGTCTGATGATCCTTATCAAAAGCCAGGGGACCTGAGTTACCAGTTTCAGAGGCATTAACTGGATTTGGGGGAGAGGGCCTTTTTCCTAAAGAAAGGAGATAAGAAAACTTAACTAGGTTTCAATGGACCTACAGGTGGGAGTGCATTAGATGCAGCAATAGGAAATAACTCCTATAAAGATAAACGAAATGAAAATAAGAAATGCTTCCTTAGCGCAGTGAGACTGGGCAGCCAGGAAGTGAGGGGGAAAGATCAAGACTGAAAATTTCTGTATACAACCTCATGAATTTGTTTCACTGTTTTTCTTCAATGAGTTGTCAGAGATTAAAACAATATAGTCATTTAACTTCTTCACATCCATGGTTATATCTGAGTAATGTCTATAGCAGCCCTGTTTTCAAGGATAGCTTTTCTTTGACTTTTGGAGATTCCTTTGAATATTGGGCACAGACCAAGTTCTGAAATGTATAGCCAGGAGTGTCTGGCCCTCAGACTTTGGGCCAATGTTAGTATATTCTCTAAAAGCCTCAGAAAACTGGTTTAGGCAACATAAACACAGAAATTATTTTGAAAATTTCCTCTCAGGATTTCTCTCACAAACCTTCTACCACTTTCCTCATTCCTTCAGTTTGCCTCTTCCCACTCATTCAGAAATAACCAACTTTAAGACAAATACTTTTCCTTCAATTCCCTTCAAAATAAATCTCCATACTTTATACTTTCTGTTACTAAAAACATCTTTCTTTCCATCATAATCAGAATTGTTAACTGAACCACAATATTACATATAACACAGATAAATATAGATCAGAGGTTATGCATATACTCATATTTCCCATCATCAGTATTTGTAACTTCCCTGAGGGTACATATCTAGTTTCCTCAGGGAGTGATGAAATAGATGGGGTTCCAAGAGAACTCATTTCCCCCTCAGAGTCCGAGGGTGAAGGGAGAAAAATTCCTGATTACCAAGATCTTTGGGAAGGCACTCCTATCATTGGACCAGCTAATAAGTCTGGGTCTTAGTGAAGGAGCATAGAAGCTGAACTTTTACCGGTACAGCATTCCTGGCTTGCCTGGGCTTGCCATTATACTAAGCCATTTAATTAACTTGTTGGTCAATGTTTTCTGGTATATTAGCTGATTCTTGATGCATTAAAAGTCTGGGGGGTCTACAACCAAGTTGTAATATTGCTCCTTAGTTAAAATGTCCCATCTTAACAAGGGTGAGGGGCAGCTTGGAACTATTAAAAACTTCTGCTGAAAGAGCTGATCTTCAAATTGGCAGGTCAGTGGTGGAATAAAATGGTTGACCTTGCCTTCCTCTTCTACTCCTATGATAATCGTAGTTCATGAGTAAGTTTTTCCTGCAAATGCAGTGAGAACAGAATAGGTTGCCTCTCTATCTAAAAAAAAACAACAAAAAACAAAAAACAAACTAACAAAAACCCGTATGTGCTTACCCATTACATCCAGAGTTACATCCTGGGTTCCTTGAAAGTGATGACCACATTCCTGGACAGGGGCAGTGAGGATGGTCCTGGGCCTCTTCAGTCACATAGTTCCCAGTCCTGAGCTACTAAGGTGTTGGCTGGCCGCCCTCCTCTTTGGGAGTGTGAACAGTCAACTCTCCAATGCCAGGGATTAGTACTGGTTTCTTTGCATGTGCAGTAGGGGCTCAGGGGCTTTTAGGTACAGTCCTTTGCCCAATGTCCTACTTTCTTGCATTTGAAGCAAGAACTCAATGTCTATTCCCTAGTCTCTTAAGGGACACTTGTCGGATACCAAGGGCCTGGCCAATTGCGACAGCCATAATCCTGTCTTGTTATTTTTCTTCATTCTGTTCTCTTTTTCCCTTTTCAAGATCTCAGGTGTTATAGTCCTTGAAGGCCATACATAGTATTTAGTTAGTCTGTGGCCCCATTTGTAGCTTTTGAAGCTTGTGTCTGATATCAGGGGCTGACTGGCTAATAAAATGCTAATCTAATAAAGCTAACCCTGCAGGTATACATTAGTATACCTCCTAAGGGATTCTTCCAGCTGGCTGAAAAGCTGGTTAGATTCTCATATTTTTCTTGAGTAATGGTTCTAAGCTTCTTATAGTTCATGGCTTTAGTATTCCTTTTTTTATTCCCCCATGAGGGCCTCTAGAAATTTGGCGCATCTAGCCATTCCTTCTTGGGTAATCAGGATCAGCTAAAGGTACTACCTCTGTTCCAGGGGCATGGCCTTGGGGGCTCCTAGCAAAGGCCTCATCTGCCTCCTGATGGGCCACTGTTAGAATGTGGTCCTTTTCAATGATTGTTACATTACAGATCCACAGATGAACCCAATTGGACTTCGTAGCCTTTAGGGGGTTTTAAGCGTGCCCAGCCATGGAGGACACAAATTCGTACCTGATTGAGCCAAGCGGAACAGGACACCCATTCACTCACTCATTCACACACCCAGTGAATATTGCCTCTTCACTTTTGGAAGGCCCTAACCTATGTCTTCCTCCCCTGGGAAGATCTTGATGTCTTCCACACTTGGGAAAGCCCTGATGTCTTTCTCCCTTGGGAATACCCTGATGTCTCCCCCGCTGGAGAGACCCCGATGTCTTCCCCCATTGGGAAGGCCTTGACCTGTGTCTTCTAACTGAAGACTAGGAGGTGATCAAGTTCCTCTTCTTTCCAGAGATGGGACCTGACTAGGGAGCTGAGCCCCAGAGCCTTACTTACATGTGGCCATTCCTAGTGAGTTGGTTCATCCTCTTATGAGTCAGGTTGGGGCTCAGCCATTCTGGGAGTCAGGGCACTGGTCCAAAATAGAAACCAGAATAACATCAGGTGCTGCACCTCCTTGTTCATCTCAGAGCCCCTCCGCTCCAGCCTGGCCGAGCCACCATTCTAGCAGCTCAAAGGGCCAGTGTGGTTGAAATCTCACTGGTACCCCCAGAAATATTGCAGAAACAAGACCAGTGAGAAACCAAGTGCCACTCGGAGAGTTGGAGAACTCAGGTTTATTATGCCAGTGGTCCCAAAAGAGCTAGTGCTCTGAAGATCTAGGCCCTGAGCTCAGGGGTAACCTTACTTTTATAGGGCTTAACAAGCAAAGGCAATATATCTGTTCTTAACAAGCAAAAGCAATACATCTGTTACCTAGACAGAACAATCAAAGGGGAGGCTGAGTCTTAAGTTGATTTCGAGATCACTCTGCCCTTCCACCTTGCAGCAAGCATGTCTGCAGAATCAGAACAAAGAGCTGATTACAAGGTTAGCCATTTGAGTGGAAAATTCCTCTTCGAAACACCTTTAAATTTTTATTGACCTTTTATTTTTATTATTGCATTTTCTGTTGATTTCTAACTTTATATTGATATTAATTCTTTTAATTTACAGGTTTATTTTGTTGTTTACTTGCTAACTTTTTGAAGTCAATGGTTACTCAATTCTTTGTCTTTCTTTTCTCTAATATAGCACTTTATTTACAGGTTATGTGTCTTAATTTTTTTCCTATTCCTTCTCTGTATTCACAATAAAGCTAGAAACCTGGATGTCCACTAGACTTTTATCTATGCTTGGATCTTTTCAGTTTATTTATGCACCGTATAATGTATGTAGTTATAGCATAGTGCTCAGTGCATGCTGTATTTAGTAAATACATATTGAATATTTAATTTTTTGTTACAATGTCATTTACAGTAAGTGTTTAAGAATTATGAGAGTAACAAGTAAATAAATGATTGATATGTTACATTATTCTCAACAGTTGTTCATGTAATAAACATGAATCTCCCTATGTTCCTCCCTTTCTCACTTCATTCAGAAGATATGGCGCTATCATTTCTATCTAATAACAATAATTAGCTAACATTTTGATACCAAATAATAAGTTCCACACATTGTGCTAAGTATCATAAATGAAATCTCATTTCATTCTTACCATAGTCCTATGGAGAAGGTTAATATCTATGTTATACACAAAAGGAGAATAAGATTTAAAAGAAAAACATTAAGTTAATCATCCAGAGACCCATAGGAATTAGGTGATCAAGCTGGAAAGCAATCCAGCCTATTTAAGTCCAAAGTCTGTATACTCAGCCTCTATTGGAAATTGTGCTCTGTATTGTGGATTTCCCAATTCCATCTTTTCCTCTATTCTCATGGCCATGAGATGCAAGCCTCCTTATTTACTCTCTAGATCACTCCCAGCAATTGTTAAAGAATATGTCTTAAAATGTAAAATAATTGCAATAGTCTCTTACTTAATATACATCAATGAGTAATCCGCAAAATAGGATAAGATCAATATTTCAACTCCGACAAAATATTTTATTATCTACATCTAGCACACTTCTCTACACTAATTTCTTCTACATCCTACACTTATAACTGGGACTAAAGTACACCAATTGTTTGTATTCTAATTTTAGCTCTCTAATGTACATATTATCATTGCTATTTTATGGAAATGGAGATGCCAATGAGTTAAATACATTATCCAAGTTCTCACACAATTCAGTAGTAGAACCAGAATTTTAACTGATGAAAACTTTGATTCTTAATCCTGTGCTCCAAACCAGTATTTCACAATACAAATATTATATAACTAAAGCCAAGATTTAATTTTTCCTTTAACCTTATGCAGTTTTTATCCTATAATTTAGAATGCCAGGCTCAATGTCCATATATTTATCAGTAAGTTAATTTATCAAATCACCACATATTAACTTAAGAACGCTGTTTCCAAAATTGTGATAAGAATTTCCATAGTCAAATTTATTAAATGACCACGTGTTCACATTTTTAATAAATAAAACCAATGTCACATTAAAACAAAGACAATATATTTCTACTTCAATTAATTTTCTATTAACCAAGAAATAATTCATGAGACAATTGTAATTAGATTATAAGATACAAGGACATGACACTAGGACAAAAAGACCCCTTAGTTAATAACACTTACAATCACGAATATCATTTCTTGAAAGAAATCAGAATTTCTTGATATTGTTTCCATGTTTTATTGTAATCTGAATTAGGCTGAAAGCACCCTAGATGTTTCTTCGAATCACAGGGTATGCCAATTTTTATTACACAGCTTTCTTGAGTACCAACTAAAAGAATAAATAAATCAATCACAACAAAATATATTTTTTCCATTACTATCACTGTATTATTTTTTCTATATATTATATTAAACACCAATTCTGAATGAAGTCTTTTGAAATGTTTAGCCAAGAGATGCTGTGTAAATGAAAGCAGTTATAATAGTTATTTTAAGTGATGGTTAAAATATTTGATCATTCTCTTTCAATGTAATAACATAATAAAAGAAAACATCCAAAAAATTATATTAGAAATGGATGTAATCCAAGTTATCATTTCTAAGAGAAATTCAATAACTTTATATATTGCCTCTTCCAGTAACTAAATGAAGGCAACACAGGTAATTATACCATCGAAATGATGTAATGATTCATGGGGTTGAAAGGTATAGAGAATGTGACTCATCAATGAATATACATTTCAAGGAAAAAGCAAAGGGTCGATTTAATTAAGGAATTGATAATTTAATAGTTATATCTAAGACTTACAAGAAAATTTTACCATTAAAAATTGTAAAAATGGTTGCTGATGAAGAGATATAGAGAGAGAAAGGAGAGGGCAAGGGAGAAGGAGAAGGAGAAGGGGAGAGAGAGAGAGAGAGAGAGAGAGAGAGAGAGAGAGAGAGAGAGAGAGAGAGAGAGAGAGAGAGAGAGAGATTTTTGTTTTCTTCTGATTGCATTTTCCTAAAGGCCAAATCTTAAATTTGTGATATATGGAGTGCAGTGATACCACGATTCTATTTACTTAAATGTTATTCACAATCACATTGTTGGTAAGACAATTAGAAAGGGAGCTCATCACAGATGTAACAGGAAAGTATGGAACCAGTGCTTAGTACCTAAAAAGTACTTAAATTGTTATTTAAAAGATAAGGTTTCTCTCACTTATAATTTAGCAGAAATCCTAGACTCTCACAATTTTAATTATTTAATGATTTGAGTGAGTTTCCTATACTCTTTCTCTCAGAAAAATCTGACATTATTAGCACTTTGTTGACTAAAGGATTGCAAGGCGGAGTATGGTCATTTTGCAATTAGAACTATGCCAATAGTTTACTAAGTAAATTTGCTAGTTTTTGTTGACTACTCTAAAATTAATGCTATTCTTTTCTTTGTCCTTTAGAAAAAGTTCCTCTTTATTTTAATAAGACTGTAGTGATCCAAGACAATTCAAAAAAAAATTTTCCTAATGACTTAGAAATAGATACAATACATGTTGAGAGTGGAAAGAACAGTTAACAATTAAAGAGCTGAGTTAACAACATACGAGATTGCAGACTCTCCATTCAACATTGCCCTTTCACTGATTACCTGACTCCCTTCTCCTTAACTTACTCGTCTCCATAATACATAATATCTTCTAATATAATTTAATTTACTGACTCTTTCAATATTAATTATAGAATTCTGAAAGGGACATATTTGTATAATGAATGAATGTTTCTACAGAGTAAATGAGCAAAGATGTAATGGAACAAGCTTGTTTATCCTTTTTAAAAAATTTTTGGCCATAAGATCCAAAATAGGTGAGAGCCAATATATACTTCATGAATAATATTCATGATGTTGAATAATATTCTGATTTTGGAGTTAAAAAGCCTTAGTGATCTCTTAGTGAATTTCTGTTCTTCCCAAGACATTACATAAATAATAATTATGTGAAGCACATTTTAACTCAAAACTTACAGCACATGTTTTCTCCAATTAGTTTTGGTAAGAAAATAAATTGAATAAAAGCTAAAGGTACATAGTTATGTTTTTAAAGTTATTGGATTTACTTATATTCATATAAAATGCAGTCTCTGATTTAATACCTATTTATATTTTTGATAGTCATTTTCAAAAGGTTTTTATTTAAGAACATGATGACACTCTGACATTCTTTTTCCAACACTCGTATATAGTTAGAAAATGACTACTTGTATTTATTGATTTTTAAAAAATGTATTAAAAAGGAAAACTGTAGCAGACTGTTTAATATCAATTCCCCCCCAAAAAAGATGTTCTAGGTTTTACTTATGTGGAAATAAACTTAGCATATAAATACTTTGATATTTGTATCTAGCTATTAAAATTAAAACACAGGAAATGGTCTTTTTAGTACATATTATTTGCTGGATATTAGCATAAAAATCTCTTCAAGGGATGAAAAATAGCAAAAAAAATTAAATGTTAACTGAAAAAACCTATTTTTCTATGAATGATATATGTTTATGTTATTTTCCTTAAAAGAGATTTTTAGCCTTTACTAATGGTCACATAACATAAACATGATCTCAAACATAAAACACCTTCTTAAGTGGCAAACTTGAATGTTTCCTAGACAAGTAGGACCAAATGACTATTTAAATTTTTTTTTTGTTTTTTGTGTGTTTTCATGTTTTGGTTTATAATGGATTTTGGGGATAAAATCATCATCACAATATTTTCCAGAAGAAATTCTGGGTAGAAGTTGAGATTAAATATAGATTACAGTTAATTTTCATCTTGTTTACTATGGTATTATCTAGCAAGGTTTAAGAGCTGTCATAGTATTGGTGCTTTTCAGGGATGTTTCTGTTTCTTTTCTTTTAATCCATGGAAGAATTTTATTTCCTAGTCCTCATGAAGTTAGGTGTGACCCCGTGACTTGCTCTGGCCAGGAAATGTATGTGAAGTTGTTAAACCACCACTGAGAAAGATTTCAAGTGCCACATGTGATTCATCCTCTTCACTTCCTTAGCAACTAGTGACATTACAGATGGTTGATTCTCTATTGGCCTGCATTCTTGAGTAAGTATGACATAAAAAAAACCTTCAGCAAACTTTAATAGACATGTAGAAAGTAAAAGAAATTAATCTGTGTTATATTAAACCAGAGAAACAGAACCAACAGGATGTGTGTGTGTGTGTGTGTGTGTGTGGCGCGCGCGCGCGCGCGCGCACATGCACACAGAGAGAAAAGGAGACAAATTAAAAGAGAGATTTTTAGGAATTAGCCCACATTATTCCAAATCTAAATTCAAAATTCATGGGTTAGGTTGACAAGATGGAAACCTAGGGAAGAGTTGCAGTTTGAGTGCAAAGCCACTCTGCTGGCAGAATTCCTTCTTGTTCAAGGGAGGTCAGTCTTTGTTCTGTTAGGGACTTCAACTGATTGAATAAGGCCCACCCACAATATAGAATGTAATCTGCTTTACTCAAAGTCCACCAAATTAAATGTTAATCACATCTCAAAAATATTTGTGGAAATATCCAGAATTATTTTGGCTAAATATTATTTTGGTCCCGACAAGTTGACACATAAAATTAATCATCACACTCTTCACAAAAATCACTAAATTAAAACCTAGTAAGGAAGAGATATGCATATGCATCAAAAGGGCATTTCCAATATAGCAAACAAGTAAGTGAACAGGGTACAGTAGGAACACATTAAAATAAGGATTCCAATACAAACTGAGAGGTCACGAAATATTTCTGAGAGACGTTAAATCGTGAATGAAAATGAGAAGTTATCCTGATGGAGTGTGTGTGTGCGTTGCGTGTGTGTGTGTGTGTGTGTGTGTGTGTGTAGTAATAGTAGTAGTAGCAATAATGGTGATGGGGTAAGTTCGGTCAGAGTAGTCCAACAAGCTTGGAACTCTTCTTGGGAAGTTGGTGCAGAATTTTGAGTTGAGAGAGACAGGATCAGATTTGAATTTAAGTACAATCACTTTTACTTCAGGTAGTGAACTGATATAGGGAAAGCCAAAAGCAATAGGATCAGTCTGGAATGTAATGTTTATGTAAATATTCAGAAAAGATTCCAATTTTCAGATATCCCAATTTATTGAGAACATTCCAATTTATATTCGTTAACTAAAAGACATATTTTCAGCTGAATTGCCGTAAACTTTGTTACTGTTTTTCTCCTAGGGTTATCTTTTCTGTTGAATTTAAATTACATGAGGTCAATTTTCTATTTAATAATTAATACTAAACATATAACACTGAACAAAGATATATGAAGCATATCTAGTGAGCTTGGAATAAATCCTAACAAGCATGCTTATGTGACAGAATTTAAACAACCACCTCACTCAACACTAGCATTCCAAATCTAAACCTCATTCACATTCAGTATTTCACTGCCATTGTCACTTTATTTACTTCCTTGGATTCCTTCTGCATTTGATTTACTTCCTTGGACTGCTTCTGTGAGTGTGTTTCTCTCCTATCAAATTTTAATGTACTTTGAAAGCAGTCTAATTTTTGTCCCATGCATTAATATTTGACCATAATAAGTTCTAAATAAATTGCATAAATATATATATAAATAAAAGCAGAGCACTTTCAAGCTCTAAAAATTTCTTTGATGATTCAAGCCCCAGGAGTGTCCTTCTGAGTATTGATAGTAAATAATCACTACATAAAGGAAAACACATCACCTGTTAAACAGTGAATTGTCTAATTGAAAAATAAAGTAGTTATAAATTAATTTCTCAGAGCCTGCTATCTTTGGTTCACTTACATGAGACGAAGAAAAAATAATTGGATCATTGGTTTGTCTTAAATAATTGCTTATAGAAAGCTGTATCAAAATATCGCCTATTTCAAATGCCCTTGTTGATTCTGCTAATTACAAGTGGTGCTTTTCAATTTTAAATAATATAATACTATAAGTTAAGTTAAAAATTGGTGTATTAAAACTCATTGCGTTTAAAACGAATGTCTATTTTGTATTTTAATACATATTTTTATTTAAATTAAATAGGAGTTTTTTACTGAGTGGTAGTGAATGAGAAGACCCAAAGTCACAATCCTCTGCTTATGCAAATATTGTTTTGGGCTAAGCCCATTTCAAAGGGATATAATATGGAGCTATAAAGATAAAATACTGACACTGAATTGTAGCACCATTGGAATGCATTATACAGTGTTAAACTACTCTTTGTTTTATGAACTATAAACTTAAAGTAATGGACTGAGGTAAAACCAGACAAAAAGAACAATAACTGTGCAAACCAAAAAGCAGGAGGAGAAAGAGACTACTTAGAACATCTCAGGGGTATATTAAATACTCCTTGTAAAATGCTTCTATGATTATTTTTCTCTTGATCAAAACAGTCACATTAACCTTTATTTTAGAAAGACTCTACATATCATGTCCCTCTCTAAACAAACTATAACTCCTCTTGAAAAGCCCCTATGGACATGGTTACTGATAATAATAAACTTCAAATTGTGCAATATTCACAAAGGAAATTTTTTCCAGGTGTTACTATATTCACCTGTTCTTTACCTGTATTCACACAATCAGACAAGATGGTGGAAAACACAGAATCTTACTTACCAACCTACAAATCTATGACCATTAAACCAAAGAGTTTCTCACTGCTGCCCATGAGCAAACTGCAGTTTCTGGACCATATAGGCTTCCATGCTCCTGGATGTCTATTTTATACCTTTATCTCTTTCTTTGAATATTATCCTCCATCCTTATTCCCAACTTATAACTATGCTTTCAATTTATAAGAGAAATAAAACAATAGGAAGAGAATGTTCTCAAGTCTGCACCACCAGATCTATCCATCTACGAGCGTCAGTGCCCATGAACTTTGACTTCGCTCTTGTTATTCTCAATAAACTCTCTTGGCCTTTAGTTATGGCCAATCTTTCCATTTTTGCCCAAGTCCCTTTCTCTCTCATATAGCTAAGGATGTTTTACGAGCAATTCTCTCCTGATTCATCAGTAACATCAGTATATAAATATGTTATTTCTTCAGTCTTGGAAAACCACCCTCTGTTGTACTAACTTCCCCTATAGCTACCTCTGTACTTTTCCACTCACCTTTTCAGACAAATTCCTCAGAAGAGTTTGCTATACTTATTACTACAATTTGTCTTCTCCAATTCTCTCTTGAACTCACTCTATTCAGGCTTTTGGATATGATGTGTAACATGTAAAACTGAGCTCCCAAAACTCCTGATATTCTTATCCTCTCCACAACATGTATTGTTCTTAAAACTTTTCCCATCTCATTCTTCCAGTCGCTCATTCCAGAACTCTTGGAGCCACCTTTTATCTCTCTTTTTTCCCAACCACACCGATAGTATACCAATAAGTTTGCCAATTTACCTCCAAAAAATATTTTAAAAGCATGCCAATTCTTACATCTGCACTCCTGCCAGCTTGTTCTAAGCCACATGATATTGTCCCTGAATTTGTGCAATATGCTTCTTACTGATCTCTTTGCTTATACTTTTGTTCTGTGTAAATCTATTTTTCACAATAGAAAGCCAGAGCATGTCATTTCTCTGTTCAAAATCATGCAATGATTTCTCTATCATTCAGAGTAAAACCAAAATTACTTACTATAGCCTGCAAAGCCCTACATGAAGCCCATCTTTATTTCTCTTCAACCTTTTCTTCAACTCTCTAATGGCTTTTACTCTGTTCCAGCCACGATGTCCTTTTCACTGTTTCTCCACCATATCAGATGTGCAACCATTTCACAGCCTTCTTCCTTAACAGTCCTTCTGTCGGAATTGCTCTCTATGGCCTGCTCCCTCTCTCCACAGGCTTTTTCTAAATGCCAGATTTAAAATTCAAATCTGTCACCCACATCTTGTCTTTGTTTCCCTGTTTTATTATTCTCCTTTGTAGGTATCACTATCTACCATACTAAATAAACTGTTTATCATCATATTTATGTATAAAATCATATTTCTTGGATTTAAGTTTCCTTCCTTCCAGTGGATTTTCCATACAAGTAACCTATCTTGGTTCATGCTTCGAAATTTTCTAAAATCTCTCAAAGGTTCACAAACCCCCAACAAGCAGTATCTGGCTTCAGCGTGCCTTATACCTCTTGCTGAACAGCTCCAAGCCCTGCACTAGTGGCAGCCAGCCTTGGTTTTGCAGCTTATCTTCTCCCAAGTACCTCCAAGCCCAGCTTAGTTGGGAGACATCTACAGATCACTTCGTAACCCCTACACAGGAGCCTCCAAAGCTGGCATACCTGGTGGTCACTTCAGACCTAGCTGGAGCACCACCTGGCTGCTTCTACAAATGCCACACCCAAAGGGAAGACTCAGTGGGAACTATAACCCTGCTAAAGCAAATCCTGCTCTGTAGGGTCACCTACTGTGCAAAAGTTCCTCCGGTATAGTCATGGCCAGTCCTCATAGTCAATCAGCCCAAGGGTCAATCCCTCCATTGATGCGCAAACAGCAACTAAGGATCAACTACAGTAGGAGGTCACACATAACTCCCACAAGGGATACACACTTGGAGCATCCAGCTCAGGTGACCAGGTAGACTGTGTCTCTGGGCCCCATAGGATACCTACTACATAAGGTCACTTTATTAAGACCAGGATATAACAGCTCCACCTAATACAGAGAAACCAATACAGAGAGGCAGCCAAAATGAGAAGACAAAGAAAGTCCCAAATGAAAGAACAGAACAAAGTTCCGGAAAAAGAACTGAATAAAATGGAGACAAACAATCTAACAGATGTAGAGTTCAAAACTCTGGTTATAAGGATGCTCAATGATCTCAGTGAGAACTTCAACAAAGAGATAGAAAACATAAAAATGAACATAGAAAACATAAAGAACCAGTCAGAAATGAAGAATATAATAATTGAAATGAAGAATACATTAGAGGGAACCAACAGTAAATCAGATAAAGCAGAGGATCAAATCAGTGATTTAGAAGATAAGGTAACAGAAAACACCTAATCAGAACAGTAATAAGAAAAAAAAATGAGGATAGTTTAAAGGACCTCTGGGATATCAAGCTTACCAAAATTCACATCAGAGGGGTACCAGAAGGAGACAAGAGAAAGCAAGGAATTGTAAACCTATTTGAAGAAATAATGAAAAACTTCTCTCTAACCTGGTGAAGTAAATAGACATACAAGCCCAGAAAGAGCAGAGAATCCCAAACCAGATGAACCCAAAGAGGCCCATATTAAGACAGATCATAATTATAATGCCAAAGCTTGCAGATAAAGAGATAATCTTAAAAGTAGCAAGAGAAAAACAGTTACTGACAACAGAGTTCCCATAAGACTGTCAGCTTATCTCTCAGCAGAAACTTTGCAGGCCAGAAGAGATTGGCATGATATATTTAAAGTGATAAAAAAACAAGGATCTAAGACCAAAACTACTCTATCCAGAAAAGCTATCATTTAGAATTAAAGGACAGATAAACAGTTTCACAGACAAGAAAAAGCTAAAGGAGTTTCTCACCACCAAATCAGTGTTATAAGAAATGTTAAAGGGACTTATTAAAGAAGGAAAAAAATAAAAAATATGAATAATAAAATAACGATAATCAAATACATAGCAACAATTAGTTTAAATGTAAGTGGATTAAATGCTCCAATCAAAAACAGTGTGGCTGAATGAATTAGAAAACAAGACCCTTATATATGTGCCTATAAGAGACTTACTTCAGATCACAAAACACATGGACTGAAAATAAAGGGATGGAAAAAGATATTTCATGAAAATGGAAATGGAAAAATAAAAGCTGGAGTAGCAATACAGATATCAGACAAAATAGACTTTAAAAGAAAGGCTATAACAAGAGACAAAGAAAGACCCAGTAATCTCACTCTGGAATTTATCCGAAGAAACCTAAAACACTACTTCAAAGAGACATGAGAGTCCACATGTTCATTGCAGCATTACTTACAATAGTCAAGATATGAAGACAAGCTGCATGTCCATTAGTGGATGAATACATAAATAAGAGGTAGTACATATATACAATGGAATATTATTCAGTGATAAAAAAGAATTACATCTTGCCATCTGCAGCTACATGGATAGACCTAGAGGGTATTGTGCTGAATGAAGTAAATCAGACAGAGAAAGACAAATGTCATATGGTTTCACTTCTCTGTGGACTCTAAAGAACAGTGTAAACAAACAAACAAACAAACAACAGAAAGAAGCTCATAGACACAGTGCATTTTGATGGTTGCTGGATTGGGGGCTGGGGAATGGGTAAAGGGGGAGGAGATTAAGAGGTACAGATTGGTAGTTACAAAATAGTCATGGAGATGTAGAAATGGGAAATATAGTCAGTGATATTGTAATAACTATGTATGGTGTCAGATGAGTATTGAATTTATCAGATCAGGGTGATCAATGTACAAGAAATATAAATGTCTGATCACTGTGTTGTACACTTGAAACTAATATAATATTGTATGTCAACTATAATTGAAAAAATAAAAATTAAAAAAAATAAGACAATCTCTTCCCTTAATTAGCTTGAAATTTATTGGGGTAAGAAAGAAATAAGATATAAGTGAAATATTAGAGTAAATTTGAGGCCAGGAGAGCTCCTAGGAATAAATGTTTATAACATATTAGAAATGTGAACTGAGATATTTTAGGTTTATTAACCCATTGAAAAGTTTTACTTTAGAAAATAAAAAGGTTTTCCTCCATCTTTGTAGCTATGTGTCACCACCAGTACAAAGCTTACGAAATCAAACTGTGTTTTTTCTTTTATTTTTCTTCTTTTGGTTATATAAAATGTTTTGTCAGAAAAAAAATGAAGTAGTTTCAACATAATTCATTATAGTAAAGCTATCCTTGGTGCCAATTTGGTCATAAATTTAATTATAGAAGATATAGCTTTGAAAAAGAAAAGTTACAAATAAAGGAAAAAAATTATATGCATGACCAAAGAAAATGAAACATTGCAGTTTTAACTGCAGCAACATGAAATCTATTCTGAAAAATTAATTATACCTATCTCTGCTTGTTTATTTGACTAAATCTGGTCAGACTCTACAGGAAAAACAAGATGGAAAAACCTGTTCAGTTTCAAGAGAGCATGGCTGCTGTGGCTGTCAGAATCCTTGTCAACAAAAGGACAAAGGTTAATTTGTCACTGAATCTCAGTATCCTATTTTTGCTACTGTAAATACATCTCTGACTTCAATCTACCATTACATATTAAAGATGCCATATAAACATTATAAAAGCATTGGATGTAGGTTCAAATATCAAAACTACTGTTAAATTCACATATACAGTCACAAGTGCAAATATTTCTCTGTAACTGAATAATCTTTTGAAATATTAAAAGGCCTTAAATATGGAAACGAAAATGGTTAAGTAGTCTTACACTATAATGAGGAAAACTTACTCTTTCACATTACAACTTTTTTATCTCATACTTCAGTAAAGCTCCAAATTAATTTGGACACAGAAAACTAATTCAAGTATTAAAACACAAAAAAGATAAAAGTAAAAGTTATGATGAATAGAATGAATTATATGAAATTATTCTTAACATCTATGACTTTTTAGGCAAACATGCATGAAAGAAATTGAGAACTATGAAGTATGCCAGTATTGCAAGTCCGTTGTGTTCATAAATACATTGAACCTGGCTCCAAAACCAAAACAATCAGAAAAAAAAAAAAAGATTGTTGGTGTAACTGTATATCTCTTCTTCCTCACCCAATTCTCTTTCAGTTTCAGTCAGAATTTGTTACTTAGAATGATACTAGAAACCTTTAAACTAAAGGAATAGTTCAGAAAATGTGTTTGAAAGAGAGCATTTTAAACATACATATAAATGAGTACCTCGTTCTAAGATAATTTTATTTAGGAATCAGGGCCTTGCATTCTGGTGTTAATGTTATTGTGCATACTCTTCAGTATAGCATTTCAAGAGAAAGGCTGCTCATCTTGTCCCACATGTAAACTGGTCTCTTGGAATTAGAGAATTTCTTCTCTGCATATCTATTGATTTTTGCAACTGAAATTAAGGAGGAAACTTTATTAAAATGTTTGTTCAGAAAACAAAAATGTAAAAATTCTTCTACAGATTTGCAAAGTACCTTACAAAAACTTTAGTGAAATGTGTCTCTTAATTTACTCTATAAAGGTTTAAATATACATTTCATATATGATATGTTATGTACATATCAGAGATGTGTGTGAATATATATAATATATAACATATATGAGGAAATTGAATCAAAGAGTTAGATTCCAATAAAACTTAAAGTATAGTTTTGTAAGAGGCTGTAGATAAACCTTAACAGCTCAATGATTTCTGTTATTGAAAACAATGAAATTTTGAAATTATAATGATGGCAGTCTACCTAGACCTGATTTGACCTCTTCCAACTTTTAATTAAAATACTCTTAAAATTCATAAAAAGAAAGAAGCTTAGAACCACAATTTGGACTTAAGTGAACAAAATATTATGTCCCAAATATCTAGAGAATAATCTCTAAGTGCATCACTAATTGTGATGAATTTTTAAAATGCTTTCTGGAATTGCACATGTTCTGCACTCTTAAACTAGGTTGATAGTAGCTCTAAGATAGAGTAAGGCTTTGAGTTACATAACTACCTGATTCTAGTGTTAGGGCCTAGGGAATGTGAGGAATGTAAAGTTTACCTAGATGTTTTTATGCTTAATTAATGATAAATATTAGTGATAATAATTGTCATTCTTGTCATGTTCCTAAATTAAGCAGTGTCTTCTAGTGTTTTATCATTTAGTATAATGCTGTGTTTGGCTTCAAGATATATTTATCATGCTTATTTACTGAGTACTTAATTTTGCTAAATTCCAAATTTTCACCACCTATAGAAATTATTAAATAATTTTTCTCGAGCTCTACTAAGAGGATGCATAATGTTATCGTATTTCCCAATTTTAAGCCTTTTTATTTTTATGCAGTCTTTTCCTTCCTTCCTTCCTTCCTTCCTTCCTTCCTTCCTTCCTTCCTTCCTTCCTTCCTTCCTTCCTTCCTTCCTTCCTTCCTTTCTCCCTCCCTCCCTCCCTCCCTCCCTTCCTTTGCTGTGTGCTAATGGTTAGGTAAAATTTTTAATGACTTATATTGACTATTCACCAATACCTTCTTTGTTTCAAAATGCTATCTTTATCATTTGTGAATATACTTGGTTTTGTCTTAATGATGGCTTCTTGCCACAGTATACTCTTCCAAGACACTTCCTATTTTTTCTTCAGTACAGTTCATCTCATGGTGAAGCGTATCACCTCTTATCACTCTCTGTCTCTAGTGTTGCTGATATTTGCACTGTCAGTATGCCACCTGCTAATGTGATTTACATGACAGAGGCACCTGAAAAAGACTTGAGCCCATCACATGACCATGGAGGTCTCCAAATTGAAACATTAGGGCTAAAAATGCAGATATGAGAGAATTAGTTGCTGAATACTTAACTGTAACTCCCTCCAGATCCTGCACCAAATCTGGTGTGAGAACAGCTTTCTCCTATGAGGCCTGCCATAGGTTTTATAATGCCTATGTTTGGACCTGAAAGATCACACAAACATTTTTGGCCTGGAGCTGAACTCCTCAAAAATCATCATGTGTAAATTATCCTGTAAACTAGAAGTAAGGAAATATTTTCCAACCATCATTCAAAAGCAATATGGGAAAAGATAAACACATTTGATTATATAAAAATAAAACTGTGCATAGCAAAATATACAATGAGCAAAGTTAAAGGACAGATGGAAAATTGAAGAAAGGATTTACAAATTATGTTACAAAGGGTTACTATCTATAATATATATACAGAACTTCTAAAAGACAAAAATAGACAGAAAAAAGACCATCAACCCCCTTAGAAAAATGAGCTAGAAACATGAAGAGACAGTTAAAAATGTAAATAACTCTTATTCACATGAAAAGATGCTAAGTATCACTTATAATAGGAAATGCAAATTAAAACTACATTGAGATACCATTTCTCACATATCAGATTGGAAAATCGGAAGTTTAACAACATAGTCTTTTGGTGAGATTTTGAATAAATAGGGACTGTCGTTACTGGCTGTTGGTGCTGCAAATGGTAAAATGCTTATGAAGAGTGTTAAATAACAAAAATTCATGCCAGTAAATTTAAAGAGCTAATTGGCTTTATTGAATGATCCATGACTCGGGTAGTGTCCTATCTGATAAATAGAGAGGTGCTCCAAGAAGTTGTACAAAACAGAAGGTATTTATAGGCAAAACCAGGTGGGACAGGAAAGTTACAGTTGATCCTTGAACAACACAGGCCTTAGTGGGGCCAACTCCCTCTGCACTCAAAGATTCTTGTATAACTTTTGACTCCCAAAACTTAATTACAGTTAGGAACTTGAACATCCATAGATTTTGATATTTGCTGGGGTCCTGGAACCAACCCCTTTTGGACACCAAGTGACTACTGTACATAAAATGTTGTAGAGTGATGCATACAATTGGCCCTCCACGTCTGAGAATTCCCAACTGTAGACTGAAAATACTGTTTTTGATCCACAGTTAGTTGAATCTGAGAAAGTGAAAGCCGCTGATAAAAGAACCAACTATATACTTATTGAAAAAAATCTGCATATAATTGGACCCAAACAGTTCAAACTCATGTTATTCAGGGTCATCTGCATTAAAAAAAATAATAATAAAATAAATAAATAAAAATAAAGCGCTGTTTTGGGCAAGGACATCTTTCTTTAGCAGGGTTTTTAACAGGCAGGTCACCTCATTAGTGTTGATTAGGAAAAAACAGAAAGATTATTTTAAGGTCACATTCCTGGGAGATATTGAAACTGCAGTTAAATCTTGGTCTATTGTGCTAGGAACAAGCAACTCCACCTTGGCCTATTTCCTTTCCTTAACAAGGGGATACTGGAATATCCAGCAATATTGCATATATATTTACCTTTTGAGCTAGCAATCTCACTTCTATGAGTCTAGCCCAAAGTTACCTTAGGAAAAAACAAACAAACAAAAAATAAGCATAAGGCTATTTATAGGAGCACTATTTGTTAATACCTGAAGACTGGAATGTTTATATCAAAAGAGAATAAATTGAATAAACTCTGGTATATGCATAAATATTAATTAATGTACTCTCTGTACTTAGTAATAATCTGTGAAGTGACATTATATTCTATTGTAATGCAACATGGCATCTTTTACCTCCCTTATCTTCATTCTCACTTACTTCCGCCAAAGGTTTGAAGTAGTGTGTAGATACTACAAAACTCTTTGTGCTTATTAATTATAAATATTGTCATCTGCACCAGACCAACATTAAGGTAATAAATTTGACACAAAAGCTATCAAAGCAAAAGCAAAGTAATATAGTTAGTGTATTCTTAGAACTCGGTATGAGCAGTTAAAAATGACTCCTTACCCCCAAATACTAGTATGTTCATGCTTATGTATGTAAGAAAAAAAAAATCTCTTTTCTGTAAGGCTTAAATATAATTCACGTCTTTTAAACTAAGAAAATTATTATTTATTTATTTATTTATTTATTTATTTATTTATTTTTAAGACCTGTTACTAAAATTATGAAGTCAAAATTATTATTCCTACAATTTAAAATGGTGACTTCTTCAGAAATTTTCCTTCCAAAAATCGAAGAGGAAATGTGGCTTCAAACAAATCCTTCTGACTTAGCAGGTAAATTTTTAATTTATTCAGTAGATAAGAATTTTTCAATATACATATAAGTTAAAAATGAGCAATTTCTCTATAATTCACTAGCTTCACAAATCAAACTATGGTTTAATTTTTCTGTGCCATCATAACCTATCTGGGAGAGGAGAATAAAAAAAAAAAAACAAAGAAACTTATGGTCTCAGGTACTGAGTAAATGTGAAAATAAATTAAAAGGTAAATTGAAGTTCTTTTGACAAGGAAAGTTGTTGCTTGTTTTCTAAGTCTAAGAAATCATGCTTCCACAAAAAGCACATTTTACAATAAATGAAACCATCTGGAGAGAATGAACTATGTGAGTGCCTTGATAAGGAAAAAAATCCTACCTTTAATAAGGCCATCCAGAATGTTTTCTGTTTTTTAAGTTGAAGATTCTTGTTTTAGTCATCATGAATGGCTATAACTACATACCATAGACTGAGTGGCTTAGACAGAGGAAATGTATTCTCCCAGTTCTGGAGGCTCGAAGGCCCAGATCAAGGTGCCAGGTGATTTGGTTCCTGGTGATATCTCTCTTCCTGGCTTGTAGAAGGCCACCTTTGTGTTGCATCTTCACGTGGCAGAGAGAGAGAGTATGAGCAAGTAAGGACACTAGCACTATCAGATGACTTCATTTAACCTTAATTACCTCCATAGAGTCCTCAGTACAGTCACATTAGGGTTTGGAACTTCAACATACGAATGTAAGGAGGGCACAAACATCAGTCCATAATGATCATTTTAGCTAGGATTTCAGTTTTCAGTTTCCAAATCTTTCAAACATTCATTAGTTTCTTTGGCATGCAAAGTATTTCCTTCTTTACCTATAGATAATATTGTTTCATGATGCATCTCTAGCCATTCTTTTCTCTTTAGGAAGAAGAGATAAAACTGATTTTGAAACAGGAAAATTATGTTTTTTAAATTAATTTTGTCCTATGAGGAGACCTCCTGTGAAACCATAAACTATGGATAATGTCATATTTAGTTTATGATTTTAAACTTCTTTTTACAATTTCATTTCCTTTAATAAGCTACCAAGAAGTCAATAAAATTGGTTGCTTCCATGTAGCATTTTGGGGATTTTGTGGGTAATTAAGGAACAGGGTAGTATAAGAATAGTGAAGCCTTTTTAAAATTACCTCTCTGCTGAATCACTTGCTGGAAGGACTATGGAGAAGGAGAAATGGTCCTGGAGGTTCAGAAGCTAAATATGTCCTTTTGCCCTCCCAACTCTCTCAACAATGCAAACCATAGCACATGATAATTTGTAGTATTATAGCTCTCAAAATATAAATTAATATAATAATACCATGATTAGGACCAAGTGGGCTTCAGACGAATATTTTAGAGGGGATATTTTAGAGGGGTCATTGGCAGGCCAATGTCTCTCAGCCAGTGATACATGCCTTCTCATTCTTCCTGACCATCAAGTTTGCAACACACACACACACACACACACACACACACACACACACACACACACACATTACATATACTCACATTTTCACATACCCATACATATACATCATCTGAGAACATATGTTAATCCTCCCTAATAATATACCCCGATCACTTTAGAAAAGAGAAACATTTTCTCAGAACAATATAATGTACTCTGAATATTCCATTCACATGGAGAAATTGCCTTACATTATAATGTTAACGATGCTAGTGGTCACTTAGTACATCCTACTGTAACCCATGCCCAGATTCTTTTTTGTGCATGGGAAATGTTGGCCTCATTACAACTACCCTTTCAAGCAACAGAACAATCAGGCTTTAATGGCCTTTTTTTTTTTTTTTTTTTTTTTTTTTTTTTTTTTGCAAAAGTGGGTACTAGCAAAAGCTTAAATTTTGAGCTTCTCCAAAAAGCTTACAAATTGCTTTTATCCTTTACTACAGGCCTCATACAATTCTTAGGTGAGACTTTCCCAGACCACTTATTGCATGAGAATATATAGATCCCCTACAGACTAGGACCTGAAGACAAACTCATTCTTCCTATTGTATTTTTAGCAGTTCGACTTTACGTTCTTAGTTGATTATGGGATTCTTGTAAGCAGGGAATGTGTCTTATCGGAGTTTTTTGATAATATTTTTCACAATAACCTAAAAGTGAGCATATTTTCTAAAATAAAAATCCATTCTTTCCATCTAATTAAGAATTTTTGATTCATTAATATTTATATAAAAGTCTCAAAATCTATACAAATTATATTTACTTTTAAATTTAATGAAAATATTTTCAATAGCCCTTAAATGATAATCGAAGGCTTTTTATTTAACTGGTACATAAACTTCTTCCTAATTTCATTTTAATTAGGTATTGGAGATAATTTTAGGTAAGAGAAAGTGGAAGTGGGTGCTTTAAAACAGCTTACCTTAACTTGAATAGATTGATAGGAATAAGAACTTAGTTTCATGACTAATGTTGTATGAAGAGTTTCAAATTATTTCCTGTGATAAAAGAGCAAATTAATGTTGCCTGTGAGGTTTCTACAGGCAATCTATGAGTTTTTACAAAACATCAAGAGGATGCCTCTAATTGTCAATCTTCATCCCTGAACCCCTTCCAATGTGGTTTTCTCGTACACCTCTCCACTAAAACCACTCTATCAGAAGTTATTGATGATGTATATTTCATCACCATCTTTTGAAATACCCATCTACCCACAGCATTAGAATAACCTGGTAATTCTTTCATCCTTTTCCTATGCCTCTCCTTACAAGGTCTTCCTCTGCAATGCTACAAAATGTGGGCAATAAAAGTTCTTCAAGATTCCATCCTTGACTTTCTTCTTGTGCTTTGAGCATGCAGCTCTTGTACTTTCTGTTCATTATCTTCCCAAGTGACTAAGATAATTTTGTGAATGAGTCTTAAAATTATATTTCTGGCTTCTCTAATTTAATCCTGACATTACAAATGCCAACTAAATATTACTACAGGTTTTTGGTTGTAGTCATTGGGAGAGTAGGAAGAGGAAAAATGTAGAGATGGACTTCTACATATAGGAAGATATGAAATTTAGAAAAACCTGTGAAACAAGGAAGGAACTGATGAATTCCATGAAAGAAGTTCTATGTACTCAAGAATATTTTGCTGTTAGGGTCTATGGTAAAAATTGATTATATTGAATCCATAAGAATGGGATTCTCAATTTATAAGAAAATGCCTTGGTTAATGAGACACTAGGAAATTTCAGACTTACATGAGATATAAGACATAAGGACAATAAATGATTTTGTCTTGTTATCTTTGTGGAACTGAAGATGTATAAGAGGTCAGAGAGTGAGATTAGATGAGGAATGTTTAAGATGATGGATAAAAAAGAACACGTGCAACCTGGAAGCTCAGCACATATCAAGCACTACCTATGACTATAATTTCTCCCATGCTATGGTGGCAAATATAAATAACCTGAAGATATCTACATTATATATATTGTCCTGTCTACTGTCATTGCAGAAAAGACATCAAAAACAAAGGTCTAAACTCTTTTGCATTATTCTACCTTTTTCCGATCATCCAATCCATGTTCTCCTTTTACCAATGGTACCATCATTATCATATATTAGGTTCTAATTATACCAACTTTTAGAAGATTTAAATGTTGGTGTTTGCTTTCATCATATTAGCATGCTATATCCATTATGTTAATCAATGTATCATATTAATCTGCATTCTCTAGACTTGTGCTATCCAGTATGGTAATGACTGGCCACATGTGGCTATTGAGCTCTTGAAATGTATATAGCATGAACTGAGATGGCCTTGTAAGTGTAAAAGTCACACATATTAAAAAATTTTTGTTATTAAAAATGTTAAACATCTCAATAATACTTTTTATATTGATTATTGGTAAAAATGCTAATTCTTTGTAGACTGTGTTAAAATATGTTATTAACATTTATTTTATCTGTTTATTTTTATTATTAAATATAGTTACTAAAATATGTAAAATTATGTGTGGGGCTTACTCTTAAGGGTAGCATTATATTTCCATTAGTCAGCAGTGATCTAGACTTTGCCCATTCTTTCCTATTTACACCTTCTAGAATGGCTAGCTACACTCTCCAATTTGTTTAGTTCTTTTTCTGGAGCTTTGTTTTGTTCTTTCATTTGGAACATGTTTCTTTGTCTCTATACTTGGCTGCTTCCTTGTGTTTGTTTCTATGTATTAGGTAAGGTGGCTATGTCCCCTGGTCTTAGTACATTGGCCTTATGTAGTAGGTGTCCTGTGGGGCCCAGTCTTCCCTGGTCTCTGAGCTTGGTGCTCCAGGTGTGTCTCTTGGATGGGTTGTGTGTGACCTTCCATTGTAGTTGAGCCTTGGTTTTCGTTTGCATGTCAATGGGAGGGATTAGCCCTTGGGCTGATTGGTTGTGAGGACTGGCTGATGAGGAGCTGACCCAATGGAGCAGACTTCACCTTAGCAGGGCTCTGGTGCTGTCCAGTCTGCCCTTTGGGTGTGTTGTCCTCAGAGGCAGAACTGGCTGTCAGAAGCTAGCTACTGGGCATGCCAGCCCCAGGGCCTCTTGGAGGGCATCTGCCGAAGGCCAAGTTCAGTCATAATCTATGCCCTTCCTGGGGTCACCTGGCAAGAATTGCCAAGCAATCTGCAGATGGACACCACCAATGCTAGCTTAGAGGTGCCTCAAGAGGCTAAGCTGCAAATTGAGGCTGGCTGCTGCTCGTGCTGGGCTTGGAGCTGCTCGGCAAGAGGTATGGGGCACACTGAGGCCAGATGCTGTTTGTTTGGGTTTTGTAAATCTTTGAGAGATTTTAGGCAAGTCCACAGCGTGAGTCAAGGACAGGCCATTTGTATGGAAAAGCCACTAGAGGTGGCTTGGGTGGGCCAGCAAGTTGGGTGGGGTGGGGTCTCAGGGAATCACTAGGGCAGGACAACCACTGTTAGCCAGGTTGATGGAGACTCAGATATGGCAGCTGCCTGCATCTACAGAGAGGAAGGCTCAACAAAGGAACAATGGGTTCTACCAACACTTCTGTCCTCACTATCCCTCACCTTGAAGTCAGACAACACAGTTCCTTCCCATATGAATCTAGCAGTTTTCAAGCTGTTGTCCAGCATTAGAGATAAGAGTGAGTGAGTCAGTCATAGTAAGTCCACATATGGTCTCCTTGAAAAAAACATCTGTAACTTCCACTGTCCTCATCTCACTCAGTCACAATCTTTGCTGGTTTTCCCAGCCAGAAGTTGTGGGGACTTCTAAGCACTGAAACTCTGGCCTGAGGAGGCCAATGTGGGCTGGGCCCCCTTGCTCCCCTGGGGGACCCTCCACAGCTGAATTCTCTCTCTCAATTCTCAACAGCCACATGTCTGTATGGGGACCAGCTCACTTTGCTTCTTCACCTCTCTTACTAGTCTAGAGATGGCCTCTTCTGTATGTCTCCTTTTGTAGGCCTTCTGTTCAGCTAGAATTCAAGTGACTCCTATTGATTGCTGTTCTGGGGTTTAGTTATAATTTTGATGCAGTCATAAGAGGAGCAAGCACAGCATTTACCTACTCCACCATCTTGACCAAAACTTTTCCTTATTTCTTTTATGTTTTATTATATTTTTGATTTAATGTCTTGTCTAGGGCCTCAGGTCTGTGTTGAACAATAGTGGTGATAGCAGGACTTCTCTGTCTTGACACCCAGCTGAACAAGAACTAACTTAAAATGTCTCCATTACATATGATGCCATATATATATGTATGTATGTAGTGTAGATGTTCTTTCTTTTAAGTATTCTTTTTCCTCATTTGCTAAGAATTTTTATCTTAAATGTATAGTAAATCATATTGAATACTTTTCAGTTGAAAGATTATATTTTTTTTCTTTGACAAGTTAACATGGTGGTTTTTAATTACACAAATAGATTTGGAAGCTGAATAATCCCTACATAATTTGGATTAACTTTGCTTGCCCATGGTCTATTTCAATGTACTGTTAGATTTAGTTAGCTAGTATGAGGATTTTTGCTTTTATGTTCATGAGTAAAATTGATTAATAATTTAGTTCTTTTGTACTGTCATTACCCAGTTTGGATACCCAGTTTATATTAGCTTCATAAAATGTTTTGGGAAGCTTTCCTTTTTTTCTATTTTTTTAGAAAGGAAAATTGTGTGAAATTCATGTTCCTGGAAAATCTACAGAACACACAGCTTAAAGCATTTTTTTTTTTTGAGGGAGGAAAAGTTTTGTCCAGAAAATACCAGTTTCAGCTAACGTTTCGAGCTTTTGATAAATAGTTGTCCATTATACACTTGTAGAATTTTGCTTATATTTAGTTATTTCCCTATATGCATTCTGTACATTGTTTATTTGCATCTTCTCTCTCTTTTTAAATGTAATTGATATCACTAGGTTTATTTTTCAGTCTTTCCACATAGCCTCATTTTTGTTTCCTTTTTCATTACTTTATCCTTATAATTAAGTACTCCTCTTTTTTTTTTTTATTTATGTTGTTCTTTTCCAAGTTGATAGAGATTTTAGTTAATTTGTTTTTCGTCTTTCATATATTCTGAATAATGTTTGTAAATTTATACATTTTCCTCTACATTTCAGCAGCAAATAGATTTTTTCAGTGTTTTCATTATCATTCAAATGTAAGAATTTCAAAATTTATCAATAATTTCTGCTTTAAACCAATAATTAGTAATATATTAGTTTTTAAAATTTTTCCTAGTTTTTATTTCTATTTTTATTTCATTTGTAGTTAATATAGATTTTATTGCATTTGTAGTTATAATATAGATTGTACATTGTTAAATATTTGAAATTTTTTGAAACTATTGGGGACAAATATATCATCATCATTAATGAACATTTGATATGTGTTTGAAAATAATATGTATTCTATGTTCATTTGATATAAAGTTCTAGACATATCAATTTGATCAAACTTACTTGTCATGCCATTGAAATCATCTCTACCTTTATTGTTTCCATGCATCATAAATTCATTTCCAGAAATTTTGTGTTCTTTTACTACAATGCTTCATATTAGATATCAGTTATTGTTCTTTGTATTTTGAGGCTATACTCTCGGTTACATATTGATAATTACAATCTTTCTGGTTGTAATTTCTAGTTATGTTTTAAAAATGTACATAAATAACATCTCTCTTTGATGACAGTTCTCACTTTAACCTTTACTCTTTATTTGATATTAAAATTTCTAATTGATACTTTCCAGACATATCTTTTTTATGCCTTTTTTATAAATTTTTCTGCATCTTATTCTGTGTGTTTTCAATGAGTATCTTTTAGACAACATTAGTTTTTATTTTTAATACAATCTGAGACTCATCATCTTCTGACTGTTAAATTTTACCTATTTTGATTAGTCAGTTCTACCACATATTATTTTTATTACTATTTTGTTAGAAGATGTTACCGTACTCTTATTTTATGTTTTCTACCTACTGCAATTTTTTTGTTTCTCATTTCTTTGATTTTGATTAGACATTTGTTATGAATTAACTACATGCATTTTATTTTTGTTATTTTGATGGTTATTATTCATTTATTAAGATTCTTTCAACAAATATTTTTTGACCTGGGCAATGCTCCAAGCAGTGGGGGAATAAAATAGATTAGTATTTTGTTTATGTTCCCCTATCAATATCTATTATCTTATTAACAACAATATTTTCCCTTCGAACAGGACAAAATGTTAACACAATTCCCTGTTCCACCTTCCTCTCTTCCCACAATTCCCATGACTTTGGTATCATCTGAAGTTTTAGATTTGGATTTTTGTGCTTACATAAGTGATTCAATTATTACTTATTTATACATTAATAAATTCTACCTTGTTTTTCACATGCTCTTCCCTTCTGTAGCAATTTGTTGCTTATGGAATCGATTTCTTCCTTTCAAAAGTTAAACCTTTAAGAACTCTTCTAAAGAGATTCATTGCTAGGCTCTCTAAAAACTGTCTGATATTGAATACAATATCAGGTTCAAATCCCTTTTATTAAAAACTTTCCCACATTCAGTGTTTCTGTTGTCAAGACTAACAGGTCCTGGATTTCAGTTTCTTTCTAAAAGACAAATTTTAGCTTCTCTTTGAAAATCATGAGTTTTTTGTTTTTAATAATGCTAAAAGTCACTATAATGTATCTAAATGAGGAAGTTTTTTTTTCTATTTACCTCTCTTAATCAGTTCTTTACACACTCTTAAACTAAAGTCTTACATCTTTCATTAATTTTAACAAATTATCAGTATTTTTTCCTTCAAATATTTTATCTATATGTGTATTTTGTCTCTCCTTCTAGATGGATGTTGCCATTTCTATTATTAGCCTCTATACCTTTATATTATTTTATCATTCCATCTCTTTATTACCTGTTAATGTCTTCTGAAAGAATTCTTTAATTTTATCTTTCAGGTCAGTAAATCATTCTTCAAGTATATTCAAGAAGCTCTCTTCACTGACAATAATAACTAGAAAATGAAATAGAAAATAAATCCATTTTCAATAACAACAATAGCTACCAATTGCCTAGGAAACAATCTAGCAAAGATTACCTGAGAGGTATAGATACTTTAAAAAATTCTATTAAAAGATACCAAAGCATATCTGAATGAATGGAGAAATAAAGTGCACTCTTAAATACAATTGAATAAAATTTTAAAGATTTTAATTGTCTTCAAATTAATCTATAAATTCATTGCTTTTCAATTCAATAGCACAGTTAATTTTGGAACTTTGACAAATTTAATACAAAATTTATACAGAAAGATAAAAAAAATTCCATGAATTGCCAAAGAATTTTCAAAAAGTATATAAAAAAAGAAAACTCATACAAATTGATATTAAGGCATATTACAACACCAAATGATAAAATCATTATTGTGGAACTAGTGCTGGGACAGACTCATTGATGAAGGAAATGTAAAATAATGATTGAAATAGTTTACTTGTTATATGATAGAAGATAAATCACATGATTCTGAAGAATGATGAATATTTTTGTATGAGACTATAAACTTTATTTGCTATTTAAGGAAAATAAAACTGTACTTCTAGTATCTAACATTACAATAAATAAATAAATACATAACCTCAGATGAAAAAAAATCTAAATATGAAAGTAAACAATTGAACCAGTCAAAGATTATGTTTACTGGAGCAAGATATAAAGCCTATATCACAAGAGAAAAGACAACATAATTTGATTTTTGACTAATACAAGAATTGGGCAAGATAAATAAGAATTTCTATTAATAATGGCCACTGACACAGTTTTGTGTTCCTTGGAAGCAGACCATAAGAAAGAGAGTACTGAGTAGGTTTATTATGAAGTATTCTTGACACCTGTGAAAGGGAGCGAAGGGAAGAAAACAAATATGGGTTAGAGGGAAAAGTAATGCTATAATATCAATAAAGGCTTCTTCTCTGAAGCTGGAGAGAGGCTGGGCCACAAAATTCCTGCATTGACTGGTCACTAAATGCAGGCTGCCCTGGGAAAGGAGTGTGAATTTGGGTGAAATAATTATCTCTAGGCAAGTAATTCCTAACGAGCAATGATTATTATGTGCTGTCTGCAAGTATCCCTTTTCATCTCTGGGTGAATAAGCCCTCAGGTCCTAAGCAAGGATCTCAGTGGGTATATCACAGAGTCTATTTTAGTCATAAGACTGAGATTATAGTGACAGCCTAGGATTAAACACTTAAATAATAAAATTAATATGTAAAACATTCAGTGATTCCCTGGGAATATAGTAAAAAATAACGAAAGGAGAAAATAAAATAACAGAAGTAAAAACTTGAATGTTTAATAAGTATACAATTACCCTAATTTGAGGAGGTATATGTTAAGGATATTGATCATAGCATTGTTTGGTTTGGAAGGTCATGATAAATTAACTGGTATCAAATTTACCCTGTTATCCCTAAAGAAATAAGTAATTGCACTACTGAGTATTTATCCAAAGAAAACCAAAACAATAATTTGTAAAGATCTTTGCATCCCTATGTTCATGGTAGCACAATTTACAATAGCCAAGATATGGAAGCAACCTAAATGCCCATCAACAGACAATTGGATAAAGAAGTTATGGTTTATATATACAGTGGAATATTACTGAGCCATTAAAAAATGAAATCCTACCATTCGTAATGACCTGGATGAACCTAGAGGTTGTTACACTGAGTGAAATAATTCAGACAGAGAAAGATAAATATCCTATGATTTCACTTATATGCAGAATCTAAGGAACAAAAAGAATAAACTATTAAAAAACAGACTCACAGATATAGAGAACAATCTAGTGACAGCCAGAGGGGAGGGGTTTGGGGAGCTGGAGAAAGGGGTGAAGGGTTAAAGAAGCACAAATTCGCAGTTGATAGATTGTCATAGGGATGGAAAGCATGGCAGAGGGAGTGCAATTAGACGTAATGGCTAGGTGGAGAGCCTGAAGAGAGAAAGAGCAATTAGGGGGATCGTTTTATAAACTATATAAATGAGTGGCCAATGTACTGTATACTTGAAACTAATAATACACAATTTCGAAAGAAAAGGATATACATGAAACTGAAAAAAAAAAGAAATGTAAATGGTGATTAACATATATAAAGTAACTGCAGTCATTGGACGGAACCAGTCCAGAACTACAATTTTTAAGAAAAGGAAAGCATCTGAAGTGATCCTATATTCTCTTGCTTTCTATCTGAAGGTATTTCTGAATCCACAGCAAAGAGAGATAGAGTACAGAGAATGACAGTCTGACCGGACAGAGCAAACAAATGTGAACACAGGGCTGTTGAAGTGGCTGGAATTGCAAGGGGGTAGAACATTGGAGAGGAGGTAAACAAGGGGCAACACCTTTAAAATCTGCATTATTATTTCCTCAGGTTCTTGGCTAACTTCTTAACTACCCATGTACAAAATGAGACTCAAAGAGAGAGCTAGTATTTATTGCTTCTTATATGTTTTTTGATATTAATAATTAATTTTTAGTTTTATTTTATTGTGATTAGAGAACAATGGTCTTTATTAGCACACACTTTATTTATTTCCCAAAAGGGAAAGTATAAGGTCAACCAACCACAGACTCTCAAGATGGTTGCCAGTTGCAAGCACCAAAGCTTTTTAAGGCAAGAAGGTTAGTAAAACAAAGGCACTACTGCTGTAACTAGTTCCAAGACCATAATGGATATTCATCACCATACTCCTCCACCACTCATTTTACATTTGCTTCACTCTTGATCATCTTTTTGTCTGGTCTGAGTGCCTTGCTAGGTAGGGAGACTCAGAACTTTATTCCTTAGGTGTAAGCCCTTAGTTTCCTTTTTTGGGCAGAGGGGTAGGTGGCAGGCATCTTACAATATAGACCTCCAATTATCCACATTTCCCACTATTTAAGCTCTGGTATGATGCATTAAATCACAACTATCCCTGTGTGGCTCGTAGAATATGACAGAAATTATAAGGCATGACTTCCTAGGTCATACAAGGCACTGCAGCTTTTGTCTTGATTCTTCGAACACTAACTATTGGAGCTCTGAACCACCATATAAAGCCATATAACTACCTTGAGGGTAATATGCTAGAGAGACCACATTCAGAGGTTTTAAATCACATAAGTCCTTGAAAACACACAAAGATACTTGGACAGGCCCCAGCTATTCCAGTCTCTATGTATTGAAAGCATCCTAACTGAGATCCCAGAGAAATCACATAGCAGTGATAAGACGTCCCTGCTGAGCTCTGGCCAGATTATAAACTCACAAACAAAATATATATTGTTTTTATTTTTAGCCACTAAATTTTACATGTAATATATACCAAAACACTTTTTTCTAACCATGGTTGCTAAGTTATCCATTTATAGTTATCAAGGAGATAAAAGCTCATAAGTTCAGTAAGTGTGGACAACATCCTCTATAGCCACATTGTGTAGCAGCTGTAGCCTATCCTGGTAATTAGGGTTGATTACTACCATCAATATTATAACTCCTTTTCTTTCTTTCTTTTTCTTTCTTTCTTTCTTTCTTTCTTTCTTTCTTTCTTTCTTTCTTTCTTTCTTTCTTTCTTTCTTTCTTTCTCTTCTTTCTTCTTTCTTCTTCTCTCTCTCTCTCTCTCTCTCTCTCTCTCTCTCTCTCTCTCTCTCTCTCTCTCTCTCTCTCTCTTTTCTTACTAGTTCACCAACAGGAGGATTAGCATCAGTCCTGTTTGGTTTAGCATCCACATATCACATCAATCCATCCTTACATTAGTCTAAATTCTTCTCTTCTATATTGGTTGATTTTAGGAATGCCCCCAGGGCAAAGATACAAGTTGAGATAAAAATATCAGTTCAGCAGAAGTAAGTGACATGAAAGTCTGGCCATCTGTTTGTGTAATTTACTAGTACATTTAGGATATGCTCAGGCTGTAATCCAAATGCTTTTTCTGCACCTGCCCAACATTATGAAATGATGGATCTGATAAGATCAAGCTCAAGAAGGAAATCCCAGTGCCATAGTCACTTAGCATCCCATGGTCAGGCTATCATTTTCCAGCAGGATCCAAATCATGGCAGGAATTGTCAAAATTGAGACTAGTTCTCTGACATATAAGACATGATCTTCCTCCAAATCCTTGATATTCATTAGAGACTTTGCACAACAAATTTTTCCTTCACAGATATATCTAACTCTCTCAGACCTGCTGAGTCATAAGGTGCAAGTGGCTGGGCACCTCAGGCCATATGCCTGCAGAATTCTTTCTTCCTGTAGGCCCCACTCAAAATGGACAACTTCCAAGTTATCAAATACATGGGATATAGCAATATTCTCAAGGTTAGTATATGCTACTCCCCAAATCAGAAAAGTCCTATCCAACACTATGCCTCTATCAGGGGGGTCAAAAGTTGCAAAAATCTGTCCTTTGTCTTAGAAGAAATGTGGCATGACAAATCACTGGAACTCTCAAACTGTGCCAGTCTCCTGAATCATAAAGCTTATCTCCAACCCTCTGACACATGTGTCTTACTAGGATACAGTGCACTTTCAACTTACTACTCACAAGTCAGATTATCACGACGTCTTCAATGTCTAATGTTATGTTCTTAGGCTATCATGATGATTGAGATATCTGAATTCACTACTGTGACAAAGAGGACAGTTAGTATATTCCTGAACTAGGGAGTCAATGTGAACTTTTGTTCTTGCCATGTGAATAAAAACCAAACAATCCTTCTTAGTGAACAGAAATGGAAAAAAATATATATTTATCTACAAGATCAGTAGTCCTACAAGTGCCAAAGCCTATGTTAATCTGCTATCACTTAACCAATTGGTAGCACTAATAGCATCTTCTGCAGCAGATGGTATAATATAGCAGCTGTGCTTGGGGCTGCCACTTGTATAAATTTATAGTAATATTTACATCTGCCAAAATTCATTTTATTTTTGCAGGATACATATAGGTGAATTGAATGAAAATATTATGGGAACCATCACCCCTACATCCTCTGTCACTGGTAGTGGTATTAATCTCAGCAGTGCTTCACATAATATAGCATTATTTCTGATTTATAATTTTCCTAAGGGTAGAAGTGTGGTTTTCAGGGCTTCCACTTGATTCTTGATGCTCAAGTGACTCTTACTCCACAGGCCATAATATACAGGTTCTGCAGCTGCAAAATATTTCTCTCTCAATAACGCATATGGGGACCAAGGAAACAGCCACAAGTTAGGTCCAAAGATACTTGGATATATTGTGAAATGGACTTGAGCTAAACTCCACATGGCCTCCATGAGCTCCCATTTAACCAGAGAGTCATGATGGTATCTCAGATTCCATGGCATCTGTATCAGCTTGCACCTATCCAACAGTCCTAGAAATGTGTAGATTTTCTAATTCCTCAATGTTCGGTTACCATGGAAATGCTTCCAGGTTCCTCTGGAGAATAATCGAGAGGAATATTTACTGTATAAATTTCATGTGGCATTTCAGGCTTCTTCTCAAGAGAACCACATGCTTCAATCAATGGTTGAGAACTGACTTAGATCTGGAAATTGGGTGAGGAGACATGATTTCCCATTTTAGCAGCTGATGTCAGTTTTTTTGCCTATCATCTTTTTCCCCTTTCTCTCCCTTTGTCAATGGCATTTCCCCATCTATCTCACATCTAAGAACACCATGAGCTATTAGCTATTACCACAAATCCCTGAAGACGAGGCAAATTGATAGCAAGCTGATAATTACATCAACCTTGTCACCAATAATTAAGTGCTATGACTTGGCCTCATCCCTATTGATATTAAAAAATTCAGTTCAATAGCAACGATTGACACTGTCAACTACAGTTTGCAGAGTGCAGCCACCACCAACCAAGTTCTGAAAGATGTTGGTGCCCACTGGGTGGTGTACTCCTTATGAAGTCTTCTGGCCCCACCCAGGGATCTTAATCAGGTGATGGGTGCTCAAGTCTTACACAGCAAATCTCTTCTAACATTACCATCTTCCTGAGTCTTTCGACAACTTCCACAGTACCATATAAGGAAGATCCAGATATTTTCTGTATATTTGTCATATTTAAGCTTCAAGGAACTATTGTAGCGAAATATTTTGTGATAAGACTTCAGTGTCATTACCTGATCATCTAATTCTGAGATTAGCGTGCATGCTTCCATTCAATAAATTCTCCCATATCTGGACTTATGTTCTACCCCTTGTGGATAACTTTCTGAAGCTCTACTTTCACATTTGTTTCTCAGGTTTCTGCCAGTACTTTCTATGCAGCATGTCAATTCCTTTGGTACATAAAATATTTTCATTTTAGAGGTGAGTTGTACTTCCCAGCTCAGATGGTGCTGAGTCCTAACCCTATGTATTGACTAGAGGCAATAAAGAGAAGAAGATAGACCATGCGGGAACACACTATCTTGAGAGGCACCTGCCTCAGATGGTATCATTGCATAGTCTTCTGAATGGTTCAGGGAATTTGAGAATTAAAGATTTTCAGGCTTGTTACCCATCTGACCTTGTTCTGGGTCTCAATGTCATATTTCTTTTCTATAAAGCCATTAACTTTAGCATAGGGACCTCCTGAGTTATGCACACTGGGAGCACTGAGGTTTCACCATCCTTTAACTAGATTATGAGCCTGATTGTCAGTACATTCTGCTCTGATACAATAAGAGATGAGAGTCTCCCTAAAAACTGCTGGAAGGCCTCTGGATTTCATGTTGTTCCTCGTGTTGGCATTGGCTGATCTAAGCTTAGCATTTTATTTTTTTAAGATTTATAATTCCATTAAGAGCAGCCGACCTAAACAATTTTTATAATTATTGCTGACCCCATATTTTTAAAATACCACAACGATCATGTTTTCCAGTGCCTCTTTCCACTTGTTCTTTATTCCAAAGCAACAAAGGTGTAAGCCCTAGTAATCATGTTGCCAGTGCCAGTCAGGAATTTTTAGCCTCCTATCGTCAGTAGTACTGAAATCCTTATTGCTGTCAAATAGGTGAGTAATACAGCTCTAAAATCTCAACTTTATTGTCTTCTTCATAAGAATATTCCTATTATCAGCTATTTTGCCCTGAGATTTCCAGAAAACAAAACCTAAGGCAGACTTATATAATGCTACATTGTAAGATAATGCAACCTCAGGTGTATATATATATATATATATATATATATATATATATACATACACACACACACATCTGATAAAATAAATTTATATATATATATCTGATAAAAAATTTTTATCAGAGAATATATATATGATAAAAATAAAGGGAGTGAAGGGGGAAAGCCAATACAAAGATAAGTTAACATGCTGGCCACTGCCTTGTATGGCTGCTTTCTCATCCATGTGGCACCACCTTTCAAGAGGACACATAAATGAGTGACTCTGAGGGCCTTTTATCCAGGAAAAGAAGGGTAAAGAATTTGTCCATTCTCTTGTGTCCCATTGACCAAAGTTACACTCCATGGAAAATTAAGTAGCTCACACATTTAGCTTGCTCATGAATGAGGGAAGCAAAAGACCCTATTGCACCTCATACCTCAGCATCAACATGAAAGCCTTGGACAGCAGGCAAGAGGTACGTGGTTTGGACATGAGGCAGGGTATGCCTGCATGGAGTTGATTAATGTCCATGCAGAGCAGCACTTGGTCTGAAATATGTGGCCAAATGTCAGAGACAGATGAAACCCAAAAGATATGAAGTGGTCCTTGCAAAATTAAAATTTTTTTTGGTTTAATTTTATTATATTACTGAAAGGAGCATATAATTAGATGAACTTTACCTGTTGATATATAGAACAGAATTTTGCTGTGGGATTACTTTGTATTCTTTTATAAAGGTCTTGATTATATAATTTTTTTGCTTTAACTTTAACAAAGAAATGTAACTTTTAATCTCCCTGTAATGTAAGACAAGAAATTTAATGTGCTTTTATTGACCCATCCCTGTACTTACAGATCTTTGTTAATTTGATATAGGGTATAAATGATAGGTTAGTGGTGTATATTGTAATTGTTTGTTTTTTTTCCAATTATATATCTTCTTTTACAAGTGACATTACTCTTGAGTCAAATTATATCACCATGTATACAGAAATTAACTGGCTTCCCCATAAGAACATTCATTCAAAACATTCCAATTTATCGCTTCTCAATATTTAATTTTTGACTGACCTGTTATGTGTTTGTGTAAATTTTCAGAGGTTCTGTGTCAATGCTATAACTTACAAACATTTACATATCAGAAAATAGAACAGTTGCTGCCTGCTCCCAGGCCTATTGCTTTGCAGAAAAGGAAAAAAAAATGAAACAACAAAAGACAATATTTTTAATATTTGATGTCGCAAAGGTTTAATTTTAAAGCAAGCCTGGACTCTACTTTAGATTTTTCTATCTTTTTGTGGACTCTACATATTTTGGGGCCTGAATTTTAATAAGACAATTTCTTTACCATTAACATTGGGCAAAGTTCATCAAGATATTTGTGTTACTAAATGTTTTGAATTAGATTGTTTCGGTTTTAGATATTTTTTAAATAATTTATTCTACTTCTTATAGTAAATCATTTCAATTTCAAGAAGTGTTTTAGAATAATTCTCCCCTTCTCCTATGTTGAAGAATTTTTAAGTCAGTTGTTTGCATCTGTTTTCTTTACTCAGGATAGGTGTTGTTTATTTGCCTGTATACTGTTCTTTGTGCTCATCCTTGACTAAGGATTGCTCATTCCTATTTAATTGGTCTCATCTAGACTATTAAAAGAGAACACAAATTCCTATATATGTCTCTCACTGCCTACTTCAGTACTGATAGAAGTCTCCTTGTATTCTTAAAGTGGAAAGCAAATTGACATACATGGCTTTTAGAATAATTTCTAGCTTTTAGCAAGCTCAACTGTAGTGATTGGATCTTACTTTGCATGGTTATCTGATTTTTAGGATGAGGATTTATTTTTGGATTAATATGACTGTTTTTAATTTTTTTCTCCTGAAGTAATATATTAAAATCCTATACCTCCTAAGCATTGCTCATAAACACTGTCCTTGCCTACGATTAACCATGTGACAACTTTCCAAGTATCACTTTATCCCCTAATTCTCTTTTCCACACCCTCAGCTTTATTGAGGTACAATTGACAACTAAACAATATATTTAAGGTGCTCGACTACATTGCTGTTTTGATTTACTTCATAAAACAATCACCAGAATCAAGCTAATTAGCATCTTCATTTCATTTAGTTACCATTTTATAAATTATTTTATTTGTAGTAAGAACACTTACGATTTATTCTCTTAGTAAATTTCACTCGTTCAATTATTATTGCTAATGCTTTTTTTTTTTTTTTTTTTTTTGCCTACAAACCTCCCCAGTGCATCTCTACCCCTAGTCTCTCTTTATTCATATCCTTTACTGGGAACTGAATTTTTGAGGGTTTGAGAGCTACAGGTACCAAGAGGGTAGTAAAGTCTAAGGAGGCAATGTCTGTAGCTACCACTAAAAAACAAATTATCTTTCAGTAAATGAGTGACTGTTCAAATTTGTGGTTGGCAAAATCCTTGTCTCTATACTAGGAATGGGTAGTAGGTGTGAACTGAACTTCACTCAGTCTTTCTCCATTTAGGTACTGCTCACATTTGAGAGACAAAGTATGTGAGGGCCTCCAATTGTTTCTTAGTCTAGCCAGTATCCATGGAGTCATGGGAAACCTTTCCCAGACTCTGAGAAAGTTGTTTTTCTTTTCAAGTATTGTTTTGACTTAGTAACTTTTCCTCTTCCCTCACCAAAGGTTCAGAAAGGTTATTTCAAGAATTGTTTATGTAGTGTTTAGAGTGAACATTTTTATTCTCAGAGTAAACAGAACTCCTTCAATAGTAATTTTGATCAAGGAAATGTAATTTTAGGGCTTAAGTTACTAATCAGTGAAATGGTTAAGTTTTCCTCCTAACTTAAATATCTCTGGATATTACTTTGTGATATTGTGACTTATAAGAAGAAATATATATTTGTTCTTTGTTCTTAGTTCTTGGCTCACATCTTCCAAAACCCTCAGAACTTCCTGAGGCATAAGAAATTACTTCAGAGCTATAAAGGCAAAATAGGCGTATTATTATTCATAACAAGCTCCCTTCCACCACTAGGTTTATGTTAATGAAGTGACTTTCAGAAAGCATCTAAGAATGGGAAATGGTTGCCATGGGAATCAACCATGTGATTAGAAGGTACTTTCAGTCTCCTCCTCCCAACATCTGGGTAGGGGAGTCAAGCTGGAAGTTGAATCAATCATCAGTGGTTAATGATTTAATCAGTTGTGCCTACATAATAAAGCCTCCATAAAACTCAAAAAGGCAAAGGTTCAAATTCCTTTTGAGTTGGTGAATGCAGGGGGCCTTGAGGAGAGTGGCATGCTCTAAGGGAACATGGAAACTCTTCTCCATATCTTGCCCTGTGCATCTCTTTCATCTTGCTATTTCTGAGTTTTCCTCTTTTTATAATAAACTGGTAATATGGTAGGTAAACTAGTTTCCTGAGTTCTGTGAGCCACTCTAGCAAATTAATCAAACCTGAGGAGTGGACTGTTGTCACCTTCAATCTATAGCCCATTGGTCAGAAGCAGAAGTAACAACTTGAACTTGTGATTACCATGTAAGGTAGGGTGGGCAGTCTAACGGTATTGAGCCCTGAACCTGTGGAATCTGATGCTGTTTCTGGGTAGATAGTATCAGAATTGAGTAAACTGTAGAACAAATTGGTATCCAAGAATTGCTTTTTTGTGTGGAACCTCCTCCGCACCCATTCCCACCATCGAAATTAGATGCAGAATCCTTTATAATTGTTCCCAGTTCTCAGAGTGGCTAAGCAACAGCCAGAAACAGAAGTCCTAGAGTCAGAGAGAAAGACATAGACTGGTTCTATAAAGAAATGTCTCTTTAATAGGATATTTTTACCATTTACTTTATCTAAAGTAAGTGGAGGAAAGTTCATAGCGATAAACACCTATATTAAGGGACAAGAAAAATCTCAAATGAACAGTATAACTTTACACCTCAAGAAACTAGAAGAAAAGCAAACTAAACCCAAAGTTAGTAGAAGGAAGGAAATAACAACGATCAGAATGAAAATAAATGAAATAGAGACTAGAAAGACAATAGAACTCAAGAAACTATGAGCTATTTCTTAAAAGATAAAGAAAATATACAAATCTTTAGACTCACCAAGAAAAAAAATAGATGACTAAAGTAAAAATTCAGAAGTGAAAGAGATGTTACAGCTGATACCACAGAAATACTAAGGATCATAAGAAACTATTATAAATAATTATATGCCAACTAATTGGACAACCTAAAAAAAATGAACAAATTCCTCAAAACATACAACCTAAGACTGAATCATAAAGAATCGGAAAATCTGAACAGACTGAATTTTAAGGAGATTGATCAGTAACCAAAAACCTCCAAACAAAGAAAGTCCAGAACCAAATGGCTTCACTGATAAATTCTACCAAACATTTAAAGAATTAATACCCATCCTTCTCCAACTCTTCCAATAAACAGAAGAGAACACTTCCAAACTCATTTTATGAGTTTTATGAGCATTAGCTTGATACCAAAATCAGACAAGGGCACTATGAGAAAATTACAGGCCAACATCCCTGGTGAATACAGACGCAAAAATCTTCAACAAAGTATTAGCAAACTGAATTCAAAACTACATTAAAAAGATCATACCCCATGATCAAGTGGGATTTATTATAGGGATATATAGTTCAACATCTGCAAATCAATCAATGTGACACCCACATTAACAGCATGAAGGATGAAAATCATATGATCATCTCTATAGATGCAGTAAAAGCATTTGCCAAGTTTCAACATCCATTTATGATAAAAACTTTCAAGAAAGTGGTTATATAGTTAAAGTAAATAGTTCAGAATTGACACACACACATGAAAGATCAATTCTAAATCACAATGAATTAAAGCACTACAATTTTTCAGAGATTTGATTGTGTTAGGGATGTGAATCCCTCAGATTTAGCCTTTAAAACAAGTACTTTTACCAATTTTATGAAAATTGTATGTATGTGATGTATTTAGCTACATGAACTAGAAGAGCAACTCTGCAGTTTAACTTTGTAATAGCATTTTATTTTCCTCACATAACAAGAAGTCTGAAGACAGGGAATCTAGGCCCCCTTCTATCATTGTGTTCTGTCATCCTCACAGGGAAGCTTTTATCTTCATACTTGTCAAGTCATGGAGGCAAAATGGCATCTCCCTCTTCAGTTATGCAACAGGCTAGAAAAACAGAAAGCGACAAAGAGTGTTTTAGAATATCAAAAATATTGCCATAAGTCGCTCACAGATCCACACTTTTATGACGTTGCTTACCTACACTTTTGTTACATGGTCACCGTGATTGTAACAGAGTCTGAGAAGGTAAGTATTTTATTTGGGAATATAATCAATCTGAACAAAACAGGGTTCTATCAATAGAAAGGAAATGGAGAATAGCTCATGGGTAGGAAATCAGGAGTGTCTAATGATGCATTGAATTCAAAATTCTATATAATCACAACCAGTATCAATAACTATTCATTTTTGCTATTGAAGGGTTTATTTTTCATAGTCACTGTTAATAATGAAATAACATAAATGTTTTGCATTCTTTATTCCCTGCATTATAGTGAGAATGAGGTGATTACAGATCATTAATAGCTTTTGTATACTAGAATATTTTATTTATATTATATATATATAATTTAAATTGGCTTTATGGTTCATGTTATAACTAATATTAATCTCTTTTGGACAACATTTAAATTCTAAATCATAGGACCTTAAATCAAAATTCTAAAAATTTTATTGGCTAATTACAATATCTGTTTCAAATAACATTTCCTTAATGTCCACATACTGATAGTAGAATACTAAATCCTAAATGAACTCTTTAAGCTAAATGTGGAACATTTATTTAAGAAAGTCTTGTTTTGTATATCTTTATTGGAATTAACATCTAAAATTTGGTATTTGATAGATTAGTTTTTAAGGTATTAAAATTGTTAAGAAACATTTTTTTTCTGCAGTTAGAAAAATATTTAATTGTATTCTATCTCCCACTAAAATGTAGCTCTTAGGTTCCCTGCTTTTCTTAAAACTAGTCTTTAATATTGATAATCAAAATGGACAGATTTTTCAATGACATTTAGGTGGCAGAGGAGGAAGTGAGAGTAAAGATGGGATACTTTCTAATGTTCTGTCTAAATGGTACTCAAAAGTAACCACAGTACTTTTTTCTGAATGCAAATATAATATTAACTCATATCTAAAGTAAAATATTATAGATTTACATATAATTTTAAATGCTCTGTGAACTAAATTAAAATAATTTTCTCATCTTACATATTTTATTGAATACATTTTTTTTCAAATCTAATTCTAGTCCTGTTGATTTATGTTTTATAAACAATCACATGCAAGTATAATAATGTGTTAAATATATTATATGACACAAGGGTTTAGATAAAATGTTTTTCTCAATGATAAAGAAACACATGTAGAATATTATATATAAAGATTTTACCCTTACTTGCTTATAACTAAAGCTTTTATAAACAAAGAATATATAGAAATGAAATTGAGTGAATAACCAAATAAGAATTAAGAAAAACTGCAAAATGTTTCATATGATGCATGTACATATATAGATAAATGCATATTTTTGATTATGATATATAGATAAATATATGATATTCTAAAGGAAATAAATTGGCAAAATGAAATCATTAAGGCAATTTTATTTTTCTCATGTTGTCCCTTGAAGTATGCTCTACAGAATAATTCTCTCCTTTGCTTAGATAAAATCTTGGTTGGTGCCCCATAGCTCTCTTAAATACTAAATCCTCCTGGCACTTTAGTCACTTAAACTATTTCAGTTGTGAAACTAATAGGTGTAGCCAAAGTAATAATAAAAACTCCATGCTCCATTCAAAATTAAAGCTTCTCTACTCACCAAATAAGCCATGCAACTGAAGGCAGGCTTGCAGTTTACAGTATGGCTTGCATAGTATTCCTTTATTTATCTAGCTTGTCTTTCTTCTTCTCCTCAATGCTAACTTGCACTATTTCTGACCATACTGGGGTTCGAGATGGTGGATGGAAAAGAAAGGAGGGCATGGGAAAGTTCCTGCATGATGGTACTTTGTGAAGTGCCATCATTGCTTTCTTCTTTGACAGGTTTCATAGCTGACTCTTGCTCTTTTTCCCTTGCAGAGTATTTCAGTTCCTTGTAGGGTTCTTCAGACCATTTACTCCTTTCCTCATTCACTGGTAGGCATCTCTTACCTGTACTTGACTGGGATTTGGGTCTCAGGAGTCCATCTCTTCACAGACTCTATCTGTTGGGATACTATTGCCTTTTAGGCAGCTCTTTCGGATAAAGTCCTTTAAGATAACTCCAGGCCAGCCTTCACTTGTATATGGGTGGTTCATTCTTTCTCCATGTATCTTAGGTCCATTTTCAGTGATAATTTGAGTTACTTTTCAATCAACGCTTTCTTTGCTGTTGTCTCAACTAGTATTTTTCAATGTACACAGATCTGTTTTAATTAATAAAACTGAACATTCAAATATCACTGAGTCATAGTTATTTTGAAATAATGAATACAGAATATTAAAAATAAACCGATGTGTAGTGAACATATTTATTGTTATAACAATAAGGATTGTTAAGATAGGTCAATATCCTTCTTTACAGAAGAAAACACAAAGAATCAGTTAGCAAACATTATTGGCCAGGGGTAGAACACAAAAGAGCATGGGATCTAGAGTCAAGCATATGTGGGTTGAGTCCTATCTCTGCAATGTATTAATGACAAGAAGTTGACCAAGTTTAATAAAGTATGTAATGTCAGTTTCTTTTTCCATAAAATGGGGACAATAACAACTCTAGCAATTGTATTTTTTGATGATTAAATAAAAATGAAATACATATGGTATATATCGCATAGTAACTCCTTAATTATCGTTAGTTAATCTTGCCTTCTTTCATCGGTCAAATTGTTCTGTCTTTTTATTATTCTTATTATTGTTATTGTTATTACTACTACTACAGCTATGGGTTCTTCAGGTATTTACATTTAGTGATTGCTGAAATTAAAAATTACATATATATGCACATATATATGTATAAATACATTTTGCATTATTTTCAGATCACTAAATTATTACAATGTAATAGTTAACAAGTATATAAACAATATAGTACTAAAATAGGAATCTTTGTTTTATTATACTACATAAAACAAACTTTAAACTATCAAACTATAACTATACTTTATTTTTCTAGATAAAGCAATTAACCAGTAAAAATAAGCCCCTACTTCTATGAAATTAATCTTTGGGATTAGTGAACCAAGTAGAGAAGCTCTAGTTTCTAATGTAATAGGGGAGAGACAGACCATTAGAAAAAAGTCCTCCCTGACATGCTGGGAGAAAACTATAAGAATTCAAATACATACTTAGAAAGCTTCTATAATGCAAATCATGATATTTAGATGTTCATAACTCTTCATCAAAAGTCCTTCATGTTGCTAGCCAAATAATAGTCAAGCTATTGCTACATTAAATGGCTGGTATTACATCTGTAGCTACTTTATTTATCTAAAGAGAACATATTAGTATTGTTCTTAAGTAGATAGTGTCATTACTTCCTTGTTGTTTATACTCCTCTCATAAATACACAATCAAGATTTTGGGTATAACGAATGCTTAATATGCTTTTGCCATGTGGTTAAAAAAGTGTTGGGAATAATTAGGACAAGCATTTGTACCCAGATCTTATTTTTCTATTCCAACAGATCCAAAACAACACTGAAAGTGTCTACTCTATAACATCTAGGGACGATTTTAGAAAATGTCTCCCTCCAACATCTAAGATTCTAAGATATATTATGTTTAACTAATAATGAAATCTATTTGGGTGTGCTTTGCTTGGATCAAAATTATTACTTTTTAGGCCCACTTCATGTAGAAAACAAATATCTTCCCTTCAAAAATGTTAATGTTATTCATAATAAGCCAATAATTTATCTCTTCTTATGTATTTAATATATTACATTTATATACATTTGAAATATATTTATATATATTTCCTATCTCTGTCCACGGAAAGGGCTCAGTAGTAATGGCCTGCCGATAGCAACAAACAAGCCAAATTATCTGTCTTGGTTTCTAAATATCATTCCCTAGGGTTCCTTGGGGTTGGGAGTGGGGAGGGAGATTCTAGAGCTGGGGAAGAGAAAGAACAAGATAAATTTGGAACATTTTGTTATATCAGGAAGCAAGGAGTATTCAAGTAATCAGAGGGACATATCAAAAGGATAAAGAATCTATCTTGAAGGAGCCCATGAAGATCAAATCTGGATAATATGAGCAGTAAAATAAAAAAATAAAATAAAATAAACATATATTAGTAGTAAATTCTAATCCATTAGATTAAATCCCAATCTAGGCTTCTCTACTGATACAAACTTTAAAAAACAACATCTAAGATTAAATGTAAAGGCTTGTACATTTACTCATTAGCTTAGTTCATTCAATAAATTTGTATCATGCAGTTCTACCACCAATGACTTCAAGGAGAATCTGCAGGGTAAAAGCCTTTCCCTGACTGTATATAAAGTCTAGAACAAATGCCAATCATTTACACAATTATCTCCTTAGACACTGAGAAAGTGCCAATATGTTGGAAACTTTCTGAGGAAGAAAAAAAGCTTCAAGTATGTATTTCTAATTCCACGTCGTTACTTTAATGGTATATCTTTGTTATCTATTAAAGTTTGCTGCTGTCATTGTTCCCTGACAGAAACTTCCTCTGCCTGAAAAGTCCTTCCCCTAGATTTTCACACATGGGATATTTAAATCCTGGCTTAAAAATCACCTACTAGGAAAGGCCTTCCCATACAATCCACCTAAAGTAGTTACCACCCTAATATATCCACCTGTTAATTTTCCATTTCCTTTGTTTTTAAATCAATAGAATATAAATACAGAATAAATAACAGTTTTAGAATTTTATGTAACATACCCACATTCCCTTGATGTTTAATACTTTTATTCCTATAAACTAGACTGAGAAAATCTTGAAAATTACTAAGTAACATTTGGTATTGTACAGACTCTAGGGATTTGTTAGCCAGCAATCTTTCCTTTATCCTGATGAATGTATTTGTTGACTAGTAGCCATATAACTAAGAGAAGACACCCTTTCAGAAATATTTGCATTTTATTATCTCAGAAGGATAACCCTCCAAGGCAAAATTATTAGGCAAAATGATAAAACTTAGGGAAGCATTTTGGAGAGCCGCAAAGACGTTTCTAGCCCTTTAAATCATATCATATGCAAATCTCCTTACCCTGGAAGAAAGACCTATTTGTCTCCAGAGAAAAAAGCTAGAAAGCAAATCTCCATTAGAAAATTTAAACATCTTTTATTTAGTTTTCTGCTAAAGTAGGAGCTTCCAGGAATGTTTATACATAAATTGACATTCTTTAAAATATTTTTGGAAAATATAGAGGGGGAGAGGAAATGGCGTAGATTATAGAGGCTCTATTCATCCCTCTGGTGACCAAATCAAAGCCGTAACAGAAACAAGAGCAAGCAGCAAGGAAAATCACCTGAGATCTAGATGAACAAGCCATACAACTAAGGAGGGAACTTAGAAATCACTCTGCAACGGCAGAAGGTAGGACGGGGGAAGGATGTGAGGCTGCCTGGTCCAGAGCAGGTGAGTGGGACGGAGTCTATGGCAGCCGCAGACCCCTCTTAAAGGGACTGTGTCTACAAGCAGACTTTCGTGGTGACAAACTTGCTCTCTCTGGGCACCAGTGCTGGGTTGGCTGCATGGGGAATACCAGGGACCTACAGGGAGAGCTGAGTTATTGGAGTGAGGGCCGGAAAAGACTTTCTCCCAGACAGAAGCACTGGCGGTATCCATTGTTCCTCTGTGAGCCTTCCCTGCTTCCAGTGCTTGGAATCAGCGCTGCCATAAGACATTATCAAACTCTATTACAGAGGTCACTCTGTCCAGAGGATTCCCTGAAACTCTACTTCCCCCTACTCTTGGTCTCAACTAAATCATATCCAGTGTGTCCTTGCTTAGTCAGGTGTTCCTTGCTGAGCAGCGTCTAGACTCTCACTGGTGGCAGCTGGCCTCAGTTTCTGGTGTTCTCTCTTGAGGCAACTATAAGCACAGCATCTGTGGATTGCTTGCTGAATCTTAACAGGTAGCCTCAGAGGGGCAGAGGCTTAGGCTAAATTTGGCATGCAGCTGAACTCTCAGGACTATGCCACTGAGACATCTACCACACAAAGCCGCGCTAATAAGGCCAGGAGACTTAGGAGCTTTGCTTAGTGCATAGAAACAGACACAGAAAAGCAGCCAAAATGGGAAGACAAAGAAGCAGAAACCATATGAGAGAACAGAACAGGGATCCAGGAATAATGGAGTCAAGCCATCTGACAGATGCAGAGTTCAAAACACTGGTTATAAAGATGCTCAATGAACTTGTGGGAAGTGTAGATGAATTCAAAGTGAGAACTTTAATAAAGAGATAAAAAATATAAAAATGAAAATGGAATTATCAAAGTGAACCAGTCAGAAATGAAGAACATTATCTGAGAAGTATACTAAATGCAATAAACAGAGTGAATAAAGAAGAGGATCAAATGACCTATATAGAGGATGGGGAAGCTAATTCTATAAAAAGAATTTAAGGAGCCTATGGGACACTATTAAATATAAAAATATCTATGTCATAGGGGTACCTGAAGGAAAACAAGATCTTGAAGAGCTAATTGATGAAATATTGATGGAAAACTTCCCTAACCTGGTGAAAGAAATAGACATACAACCACAGGAAGCTTAGAGAGTCCTCAAAACCAGGAACCAAAGAGGCCCACAACAAAACACATCATAATTAAAATGCCAAAAGTTAAATACAAGGAGAGAATCTTAAATGCAGCAAGAGAAAAGCAGTTAGTTACCTAAAAGGGAGCACCCATAAGACTGGCAGCTGATATCTCAAAAGAACTATGCAGGACAGAAGGGCTTGGCGCAAAATATTCGATGTGATGGAAACCTAGAATCTTATTCAGCAAAGCTATCATTTAGAGTAGCAGAACAGATAAAGAGATTCCCAGACAAAAAAAAAAAAAAAAAGCAAAAGGAGTTTATCATCACCAAGCTGGCGTAACAGGAAATGTTTGAGGGACTTTAAGAAGAAAAAACTTTGATCAAAAACATGAATAAAGAGTGGTAATAACTACATTTCTATCAACAAGTACCTCAAACAGAAAAGAATTAAGTGCTTCAACCAAAAGATAGAGTGGCTGAATGGTTAAGAAAACAAGACTGCCACATATGATACCTACAAGATACTTACTTCCGATTAAAAGACACACACAGACTAAAAGGAAGGGGATGGAAAAAGATATTGCCTTGGTGGACCTACAGGGAATGAGATGAATGAAATGGGTCAGATAGAGAAAGATAAATATGGCATGATTTTATGTACATGTGGAATCTAAAGAACAAAATAAACAACAACAATAACAAAAGCATAAATAAACTCATAGATACAGAGAATATTTAGAGGGATACTAGATGGGAGGTGAATTGAGGGGCCAAAAAAAGGGAAAAGGGATTGAGAGGTACAAATGGATAGTTGTAAAATAGACATGGAGATGTAGAGTGTAGTATGAGAAAGATGGTTAATAATGTTGTAATAAATATGTAAGGGGGAAGACAGATACTAGATTTAGTGGGGTGATCACTTTGTGAGTTACATGGATCTCTGATCACTATGCTATACAACTGAAACTGGTATATTATTGTATACCAACTATGATTGAAAAAAAAACTCATTGAATTGTACAATGTAAATACAAGCAACTAATTGTCTATTTTATTTCAATAAAGACAAAAAAAAAGAAAAAATACTAGGAGGCAAATACAATGATATATATACATATATATATAATCTGTTTGATTATATTACTACAGTATTTAGGGATACATTCAAACATAAAAACATAAGAGACATTTTATGTTTGAATGTATCCCTAAATACTGTAGTAATAATCAAACAGATTATATCGGACCCTTTACCTCTTCAAATTTGATTTAGAAAAAAAAAATGAAATAACTATTGTTATTAAATTAAGAAAATATTTCCTTATTTCTAGTTCTGTCAAGATACTCTTGGAATATAAATTTTACATACAACCTAAAGTAGAAAGTACAATAGCATTATATTAAAAATATGCCCTTGAAATATTTAAATTTTAGTAAAATGGTAGTCTACACTATAAAAGACTTTAATGAATGCAAATTATTTAAGACTCAAAACTAGATGGAATTTATTTGAATCTCTACCATATATAATAGTCACTAATATCATTGCCAATACTAACTGTAGGTAAGTTATTCATAATTTTCCTTAAATAACATAGGCAAAATTTATCACATATTTATGTAAAAAATTGAATTGCATCACATTTATTTATAGTATATTTTTATTTTCACTAAGTGCATTGTACATTAAACAGGTATTGATTACATTTGTAATAAAAATTTATAATATTAAAGTTGTAGTGGTAGTCTTCATATACCTGACAACATTAGTTTAGGGTTAGTGAATTATTCAAGAAAAAGCTTAGAAGATGTACTGGAAAATGATCAGGAGTGATCCTACAAAAACAATATAAGGGAACAATGGGAACAGTTAATCAGAAGATCATATATTAAATATTAAGAGGCTCACGAGAGAGAATAAATCTATTATATAAAGTATTGCTCAAGCCAGATGTGGAGAATGTGTTAGAACATTTGGAAACTGAAGCATCACTTGAGGATACTAAACAGAATGATAGAGGCCTAGTCTCTAAGTGTTCATTGCTGACATACTTAAAGCAGTATGGAATTAATACTTAATGATTAAGGTAACATGGATCCACAGTGTACATCATGCTTTGTAAGTAAAAGTGTGCACTGTTTGATTTGACTTGTTTTTTATGAAGCTAGACTAGGTTCATGTTATCCCTTCTTTCTCTTGATGTCCTTATTTTTTTTTTTTTTTGGCCTATAATTGGTGGAGTTCATCTTTCTCCTCCTTGCAAAATTGTGATAGCTTTGCTTTTTACTTATTTTATATCGACTTCCTTAATCTCAGGTTTTCTTCAGAGATTATAGACAACAGTTTAACAAAGCTCCTGATTCTTTTATTGCCTTAGAACCTAACTGAAAGAAGTTGGATGATTAAAATCCTTTAAAACAATGATATGATTTCCAATTATTCCATAACCCATCTTAAACTACAATTTCCTCTTAAAGAAATTTACCCTCCCTTTTTCAGTTTTAAAATTATTTTCCTTGATAGATAAAATGGTATACAACTGTCTCAAAACTTTTAACACCTTCCCAGATGGCAATTTTCTTGCTGTTCTTTGTCTTTTAAAATAAATTTTTAAATTTTGTGTTCACTTAACTATCATCAGTTGATTCTATGCTTAATTTAGAAGATACATTTAACTATTTCATAGTCATTGCAGTTATATGTCTCCTTTCTTCCTACTACTGTATTTCCCTTCATTCAACCTTTGTTTGGAATACAAACTATGCTTTCATGACTCAACCTAGAAGTGAGGCTAAGGTATGTCTAGAATGTTATAATACAAGGCAGATAAGATTACTTTCAGCTGATTACATATAAATTAAAAAAAATTATTCAAGAGGTTTATTTAAGCTGGACTTTCAAAGAATCTCCTATCAGAGCAAATGGTTGGCTTCAAGGAATCTGTAAACTACAGGAAATTATATGTAATATTTAGATGATATATGTATGTGTGCATTTGTGGTATGGGGAGAAGGGCATGATCACTAGTATCCATCATATTTAAAAGACATCTATGACACAAAATGGTTAAAAGCAAACAACAGCACAAAGAATAGTGGTTGAAGGGGTTTGCAAAATTATTAAAATTAGCATGATTAGAATTACATTCTCAATGCCCACCAAATGTCATATGCAGCATGTTTTGCTTCTCAATAATCTGAGAGGAAACATGATGAACCTTTTTTTTGAATTTCTTAAAAATATGCTTTTCCAGAGACTGGAAAACGCATCTGACTGTTCCTATTTCAAAATAGAATATGTTCACTTTCTTTCCATAGCTTTCTCTTATACCTACAAGATTTTTCACCACTGACCAAAATTTAAGCCATGATAATATTGTCCCTTTGCTGCTTATTTTACTTTCTTGCATGAAAATTTGTCATTGTCATTTTAAATCAATAACAAAATGATAAAAAATAATAGGCAGGATTAGAATATGGGCCGTAGATATTATATTAAAAATACATGTAGAATATTTCCAATTCATTTTAAAATTTATAGTGGAAAATGGGAAACTGAAGACATATACTAAAGAGAGCTATAAAGGAAAAAAAGAGAAATAAAGATGTACATTTAAAAACCAGAAGGAAAATTAATATGAAAAAATAGAAGTAGTTAAAAAAGTAAGAGACAGTGCTTTGTAGATAGGATGAATGCCTGAAAAATGGTAAAATAGTTCTAAAAGATTTAGTCACAAAGTAGAAAGTGACAGCAATTGAATTACTTAAATTAAAAAAAAAAAAGTGGGGGATAGATATAGCTACTTGATGGCACAAAATCAAAGTACCTGAATTTTCTAAGTGTTTTTAAAAACGCTAGTAAGGAAGGACTACGAGTATATACAAGGTATGAAAGTATTTTTGAGTTCAGTAGAATGTGCACTCATGACAAAAGATTGACAGGCACTGAACAAATAAAAGACAAAACAATAAAAATGAAAGATAAATTCAGATATTGACATTCAGGAAGTATGACTGTATAACACTGCATAAGGAATATATTTCCAGATCCAAATACAATATTATCCTGTTATATTTTGTGTATACGTTGATAAGGTAACAAAACATAAAGCTCTTACTCAAGATCCATTATCATTTACATAAAATATTATAATGATTTTAAAGTCAAAGAACAAAAATATATTTTCATGCTTTCTTTTCTTGAGCTGGTCAAATTCCTTCACATGTGAATTCCATAGTTAAGATGGAACGATGATTTAAATGATTTTGCAGTTCTCTTTCCCCACTTTGTATATCCTTCATGATCCATGAATTTCACACAAAGAGGTGTTTTACAAGGACAAAAGTCATATTGTTCAGAACTTTCTGGTACTAAAATAATCTAATATCACATAGGTTTAGTAGTCAAATTTTGCCTGTCCCTAGATCTTTTGTTGCCAGGGCTGGGCGACTAATTGACACTGCTGCTTGAGAGTAAGTTCCTGAGTTCAAGAGACATTGAACAATATATGCCTCTCAATAAGAAGACAAATACTAAAAAATACAATAGTTCTATGAAATGCAGAAACACAGTCAAGAATTTTAATTCTAGACTAAAATGAAACAATTCTGGCTCTTCTACACTAATATGATTGATAGAAACCCCAAGATTACAATAACTAAAATATTTGAGATTTTGACGTAATGAGAATTAGTACTTGGGTAAAATGCCAAATGAAATATGCAATTCCGTGCATGTGTTTGGAGGAGTCTAGGCCCCCTAAACCTTCCCCTTGCTCAATTCAAGAGGCCTGGTTTCTCAACATTAGATACTCCTTTTGAATACAGAGATCTTTCCTCTCCTCTCTGCTAGTAAAAGATGTTGTAAACCAGAATTCAGTTTTTTTCTCTTCTCATGTTTCGTATCCTGTTGGGCAAGGCCAGAGTCAAGTTTCAAAGGGTCCCCACATATATCTTTGCTTACTCAAGGATACGGGCTTGTATTTCTGGCCACTGGACTAAAGTTGTGCACACCCATGGAGTCACCACACTGGGGCAAGAAACCACTGGGTAAATATGGCAAATCCTCCTGGAATATCACTTAGGCAAAGTATGGGAAAAAGTCATATTTTACATCTATATAAATATGAACCCTCTACAAAGTAGAATCTGAAATCCAAATGAACTTTTATATGAAAACTAGTGATTTCAAATAAGTTACTCTTGGCTGTATTGGGTGACTATATCGTTTTTAGAGATATTTTGATGGAAAAGTCTTAGAAGCTCTGCATTAAGCTAATAAATCTGCCTTATAAATATGGATTAGCATGCTTGCATAAATATTGCAGCAGAAGTGAGAGGTTTAATAGCTGACAAACGATGGAGTGAGTCAAGTTTATTCTCTACCACCACCATCACCACTACTAACACCTCTCAGACCTTGTCCAGACACGGTCATAAGCTCTTAAAGAATCTGGCTGCTTTCTTAACCTTAGTCTCATGGCTAAGTATAGTTTGTTTTTTCTTCATCAATAATGCTCTCTCTTCTTCATTCTCTTAAGACATCAGTATGGGTGTAAAGAGATTATCGTTTAATGCTAAAGATAAAAATTTATATTCAGGTGGTGATCATATAATAATATTTTGCACACTATCATTTTGAAAATATCTATTAGACAAAAGTCTGCTGAGCATTTACATTATGACAGAGAATGTGCAAGGTGATAAGGATGCAAAGATGAGTGATTAAAAAAAAATGTCCACCTATTCTTCTGTGGAAGATGGACTTGAAAATGAGGAGGTGAATAATAAGCCATGTTTCTTAAAAGGGTACATGAACATAAAGGAGAGTTTTGTATTGTTCAGGAAGGAGGAAAGAGAATCAGAAAAGGCTTATGAGAGGTGACCCTAGAGGTATGTCTTAGGCATAAACCACACAAACAGAGAGGGTTGTATTTCAGGCAAGGAGAACTGTGGAAGGTCTAGTGAGCCAAGGAAATCAACCAATTCAGAATGGCTAAAGCAAAGAAATGTAAGGGAAGGGGGAGCTAGGCCTGACCTTGGGTAGGACACCTGGGTCAGCTGCCCCAGGTCCCAAACACAGTTAGGGATTGGCACAGGTGCTGTACCTCACTGCCTTGATCTGAACATCATTAAAATTCATTTTTGAAATTTCTTTAATTACATTGCAAGGGGCCTAGAATAGATGCTGTAAAGGGTAATTTAAAAATTTATGTTTATCTTGGAGATCCACATTACCTGGGTTGCTCTGGATTCCAATTCCAGCAGGTATATGGAGAAATATTGTTGGAGAGTTAGGAAGGAGGCAGAGGAGAATTAAAGTAAGATAAAAAATTGGGACTCTGCTTTGTATTTAATGGGCAGCACTGGTAGATTTTAAGCAGGAAAAAAATAAAGAGAGGTTTCAGAAAGTTCTCTCAGGCAACACAATAGAGATTTTTGAGGTAAAAGACAGGGATAATAAGGGGTGGTGATATTTACATCTGAACTAAGATATAAACAGTGAGGACACAAATATGCAATGTTCTATAATGCTGTATTATACAGAATAATTATCCCCACCCCTCTGAAAAAAAGATATCCAGATCTTAATCCCTGAAACCTGTGTACATGTTACCTTACATGGCAAAGGGAAATCCAGGTTACAGATGGAAAGGAGACTGCTAATCCACTGATTTTAAAATAAGGAGATTATCTTGGACTAGCTGGGTGGGCCTGATGTAATCACAGGAGTCCTGAAAAGTGGAGGAGGGAAATAGGAGTCAGTGTTGAAGTGATGGAATATAAGCAGGACTTAACCTGCTGTTGCTGGCTTTGAAAATGGAGGAAGGGGCCACAAACCAGAGTTCAGGTGGCCTCTAAGTGCAGGAAAATGCATGGAATAGGATTCTCTCCTACAGATCCAGAAGGAATATAGCCTCTCCTACATCTCAATTTTAGCCCATCAAGACTCACTTAGGACTTTGGCCTCCACAACTGTAGGTAATAGATCTGTGTTGTTTCAAGCCACCATGTTTCTGGTAATTTGTTACAGAATAGGAAAAACATAAATACCCAATTCAACCTCAGCATGAAGAAAACCCTTGATTGAAAGTTACACTGAACATTTACACTCTCTGCTAAAATGTGGGACAAGTCTTCAAACCTGTGAAGTAGGTCTCACCTTTTATAAAGATTTTTCTAGATGGGGTATACCGTGCTTTAGTCTCACTGCCCATGGTTCCTCATTCTTGCTCCTCAAACACCTAGAGATAGCATATTATAGGGATACAATTTTTATGTCTATTAATCAATCAATTGCTGAGTTTTGTGTCCACTTGTGTTCAATGGTTAATTGGAAAATACTCAGTATTAGGTACTTCTAATGTAATATGGCATTAGGATGAGGAGTATTAGAGTCATACACACATGGATAAAATCACAACTCTGCCCCTATTTGGTTGTGTGACTTTGCACAATTTAAAATACCTGAGCCCCAGTTTACTCATCTGTAAAAAGGAATAGTTATAACCTAGGTCTGGATCCCTAGAATCACCCTGAGATAAGGATTGTATACAAGTGATTTATTAAGGAAACATTTCCAGGAAAACACACAAATTATCTGAGTAAACAGGACAGGGAAGGAAGTTATTTCAGGCAAAATTCTAGTATCAGCATGACCCTGAAGGGGAGTCTTGGGGTATAAATTACATCTCAGATATTCTTACTACTAGAGGCAATAAAGCTGGGCTTTTATAGTCGTAGGGCAGTCCTTGGGGAAGGGTGTCCTGGTAGGAAAGTAAACTCTTAGATGGTTCTCTCTGGCTCTCTGTGCCTAGAAACAAAGCAATTCCAGGAGCCCTTGGGCAGTCTTCCAAAGACACTTTCTTCCAAAGAGAGTCTCCGGGCCTGGTTGTGAGAAATAAAAGAAAATGGAAGCTGGAGGAAGGGCATCCAGATTCAATCAAAGAAATCAAGGGAATGAGATGGAGTCTACCACAAGCAGCCACCTCAGAATTCTTCTAAATCTTGAATGCACTCATGCTTTTCTTTCTTTAGCTTTTAAGATTTCTAAACTATTTTTCTTTTGGAACAGCATGCAATATCTAGTGCCACGTTATGCGCATAGAGTGCTCAGCAATGAAATAATTCTTTCTTGACACAGGCATCAAACTCAGAAAGGGTAAAGGAGACAAAGTAAAAACAAAGAAAATGTGAAGAATATCAGAATAGAAAGTAACCAAATTAGTCTGAATATAGCATTTCAAAATGGTTGTAAAAGAACTAGAAACTTGAACTACTTATACTTACGATTATTTGGTTTTATCTCTGAAAAGTTAGGCAAAGTCAACCAACAAATTATTTATTTGATGACAATAAATCTTACATGAAATACCTTTTTTCCCCTCTCAGGAAATAATCTAAGTCCCCAGATAATTTTTTCCTTATAGAAAATATAGAAAATATCTCCATCTTTTCCTTTGTTACTCTCTGTTCCTATACTGATAATTAGTAATTTCATTTTGATTGCACTTTACAGTTTTAAAGTGTATTCACATTTAAGTGTATTTAAAGTGCATTCAAATTTTACGTTATGCTTACACAACCTTGTCATTTACAGTATTACCCTCTTTTTACAAATGTGAGTAAAAACTCTGAGTGTTTAAGTAACTTAGTCAAGGTTGCACAGCTAAAGGCAGGATGTCAACTTCTGACTCCCAGGATAGGGTTCTACATGATCCTTTAAAAATATCCAGTCAGGAGAGAGAAATTAAACCATAACTGGAACAAGAAAATTTTAATATAAAGAATTATTAGCTAGTAAAAGGGGAATACTATGAAGAGAGATCACTGAATACAGGAATAGTGGATTTAGGGAGCAACCACTATGTCTAGGGCTGTGGGAGAGTATCTAAGGAAGAAATAACTTAGAAGATCCCCTCACTCCCATCGCCGCTCTCTACCCTACAATGCCTGAGAAACAGGCCTCAGTAGAGATAATGTGGCTCTGGCCTCCTTGATGATCAACAAATTCATTGAGGTAACACAGACTGAGTTGGTGAGGAAACCACCAGTTGGGGTGCCAGTGAAACTTGGTAGGAAGCTTACCCACTGGGGATGCCAGCAAGCCTTACTGGGAAGCTGCATACTGAGGAACTGGCCAAACTTACTGGAGGGTGTGAAATACTGTTTTCTTGTGCACCTCTAGCCAGAAAGCCACCCACTGACCATGACACTATAGAGGAAGAAAAGCACTTGAACAAAGAAGACAAGCCCCTTTTTTATGCAGTGTCCCTCCAGCACCTTTTACTGACAAGTCTTAACATTGTGCCAAACGACAACAAAGAAATGTTTTAAGTTTTGGCTCTAATATCACAATTAAGGGCAAAGAAGATGAATTAGGAGCTGAGAAGCAGTAAATTAGCTGACACATATCTCAATGACTGTCCTGGATTCTCAAGGGTAAAATACTTTAGCCAAACTCCTGCTCCATTTGTTTTCTTTTTTCCTAATTACGCCTACAATAAAATGCAGACCGAAACTTTGGGGTATTATGTACTGATTGTTGGCATGACACATGGCAAGTGTATGGGTAGAGACACAATGCATACTTGAGACCAGGTCTGGAATCAAAACCGTTAAGTCTGAATTAGCTTCCCCAATTGACTAAATTTACCTTGTAAAAGTTAATCTCTATGCCTCGGTTTCCTTATCTTTAAAGGAAGATGATAAAAGTACCTACTTTATTAAGATGTCAGGAGAAATAAATTAATATATGTAAAGCCTACAGGACATCTGGCATGTAGTTAGAATTTGATAAAAATTAGTGTGCTAGTTTGTAATTGATGTTTAAAAATACATATTCAGTTCATTACCAGTTTCGATTTAGGATTGTGCCTGATAATGCTGAAACCTAACTTCTTTGGGTGAGACTGGGATATGCTGCAAAGTCTTGCCCTCTCCTGGGCACTGCTTGTAGCTCTGGTTTCAGATCCTGGCACTGCCCCTGGCTCACTAATTGGTCGCAGCCAATTCACTGGGGATTCATTAATACCATATGGTTATTAAACAAATCATCTTTCTTTAAGATCTCTTCTAGTTCTTACTAAATTAGATCCCCCTTTTCCCCAAATAATGACTCACACTTGAGAGGGAAAAAAGGAAATTACCGTTTTGAGCGCCTTCTTAAGTCAGGCAAGCACTTTATATGCATTACCTGATTTCATCCTCATTATAGACCTATCAGATTAGTGCTTTTAACTCTATTTAACGAATAAGGAAACTGAGCCTCAGAAAGGTTAAACAATTTACTCAAGGTCATACTTTTGGTAAATAGCATAGCCTGAATTCGAACCCGGCCTTTCTGTTTGGGTCGACTAAACATTTTTAACTGCACCGCTCGCCTCCCACACTATCTTCATCTCAGACATCAGGAATCTTAATTGCTCAGTGCTTTTCATGTTTTGCTTTAAAGAGATGAGTGGGTGTGCGACTTTTTTTTTTTTTGTCTCTTAAATGTATCCTTTGAAAGTAAAGCAAACGAAATCCATTTACCAGTTGTAGGAATTTTTAAAATCACTCCTTACAGTTTACACGAAATTTGCGGGTGCGTGAAAATCAGCAGCCCTCCGGCATCCTTGAGCCCCTGTCCTCACCTCTCCGTCCTGGCTGCAAAGTTGGTGAAGGGAAAGGAGCCCGGTGATGGGGCCGGCGAGCTGAGTTCCAGCCCTGATTCTGCGCTATGTTCACCCTCGGAGCCTTCTTTTCCTTCTCTGCAGCAGGAGGTTGCCGGGCCGGGTCAAGTTAAGGTTTCTTCCCAAGCTATAAACACGAGTCACTGAGGGCTTTTCTGGGCGTGGGCGTGCCCCCGCCGTCTCGGCTGCAATCGCGCGTTAAACTGTACACTTCTCTGAGAAGGCTGCAACCTTACTTCACCCCGCAGCCTCTTCCTCTCCGCCGCGCCTAGCCAGGAAGCGTGAAGCCCCTTCCCCTCGCTCCTGGAATCGTCTTTCACCAGACAACCCCTCCACGCGGAGTTCGCGTTCCGGCGCGACGCGTGGGCTGGGCCCGCCCCGGGGAAGGCGAAGCTGCTTCGCCCTCCCCGGTGTCGGGGTGCGGGGCCTGCAGTTCTCTAACTTTCCTCTCCTCTTGAGGGGAATTCTGAGAACTCTGCCACGAGTCTGACTGAAAACGTGAGGAGACGAAGTCTCTCAGTGAGCTCCTGCGCCTCTCCCGGCCCCCAGCGCCCAGGCTTCTCCCGCAGTGCCACCCCGGGCCCCACAGCCGGCTTTCTCTCGGCGGGGTACCGCGCCGGGGGGCCGGAGCGCGCCAGCCGGAGCACGCAAGTCCAGGTCTCGCTAGCGCTGCCCTAGCTCGGCCGGCACCTGGGGGAGCCCGGACGTTCTCTCAGCCTAGCACAGCGCGCGACCTCTAGGAGGCTGAAGAAAGGTCCGCGCTCGGCTCGCATCCCTGCCTGCCGGCCTCCCCACGCCCGGCCTCGGCTCCCCTCCTTTCCCGCTCCCGCCTCCTCTTGCAGGCTGCCAGGCGGGCCCAGCCTGCCTCTGCCTCTCTCTCCGCCTTCACTACCGGGTCAAGCTGCGGTGGGAGGGAGCGGAGACAGCGGCGAAGCGGCCCCCAACCCGGCGCGGGCGCGCCCCTCCTCCCCGCAGCTGCTCCCTCCTCCTCTGCCGCCTCCCTTCCTACCAGTACTGTACAACTAGTACACACACACACACACACACACACACGCACACACGCACGCACACACAGACCCGCCGCTGCCACTGCAGCTGCCATGGATATCAGCTAACACCACACACACCCAGGCGCGCGCGCGCGCGCTCCCACTCGCACCACGCAGGAGTGGCCCCCGGCATCCCTACCCTCCTTCCCCACCCCCACCCCACCCGCTCACCAGCTCGGCTACTGCTCGCTCAGGCTGCCGCCGCCGCCGTCACCACCACCAAAGCTATCCTTTGCTGCGGGGCCACAGCTTTGAGTGTCATTCAAGGGACAGCACAGCCTCACCCAAGCTCTCTCCTACCTCTGCCCAGCCGTCCCTCTCAGCCTCCCCCTTCCTCGTCCACACTCCATCCAAAGAAGAGGGAAAGCATCGAACAGAGGGGAAGGAAGGCAAAGTCTGCTGTTCTCACCTCTTGGCCCCCTTGCGCCTCCATCCTCACTCTCTCACCGCCAAACCCTCTACCCCAAAGGAACCCCTCAGGAGCTGAGGCGACTCGCCCCATTGCCATGTCCAAAAGCTTGAAAAAGAAAAGCCACTGGACTAGCAAAGTCCATGAGAGTGTCATTGGCAGGAACCCGGAGGGCCAGCTGGGCTTTGAACTGAAGGGGGGCGCCGAGAATGGACAGTTCCCCTACCTGGGGGAGGTGAAGCCCGGCAAGGTGGCCTATGAGAGCGGCAGCAAGTTGGTGTCGGAGGAGCTGCTGCTGGAGGTGAACGAGACCCCCGTGGCGGGGCTGACCATCAGGGACGTGCTGGCTGTGATCAAACACTGCAAGGACCCCCTCCGGCTCAAGTGTGTCAAGCAAGGTGAGCGCAGCGGCTTGTTCCGGGCTTTGCCGGGAAGCTGGACCGCTCGAAGCGCGGGGCAATGGAAGGGTGGTCTCGCTGTGGAAGGGGGTGTGTTGCATGGTGGTGGGGTGAGGTCGAGAGTACCAGCAAAGCAAGTGAGATTTGCGGAGAATCCGAACAAGGGGCTAAATGGAAGGGAGGGCTGTGGCATGCAACTTTGTTTGCGCAGTTATACCCTCCCATTTGGAAGGTGCTCGGCCTTGTGTGACCTCAGAGATGCGGACGAGCTCCCGGGGCAAAATGAATGTGCGTCAGTGGCATCGCCCGCAGTAGATGAAGAGCTCGTATGGATGGATGAAAGGATAAAAGGAAGGAAGGGAGGGAGGAAAGACAAAAAAAGAGGGAGGAAGGGAAGGAAGAACTTGAGGGTGCAGCGGCATCACCAGCAAGGCGGAGAGGAACAGAAGGTGGCGGGGCGAGCGAACTACGGCCCCCCCCTCGCCACCCCGTTTGGGGAGCTGGACCACAGATGCCGTGATCCGCAATCCTTCCCTAGGGATCCCTGAGCCACTAGTTGACGAGAAGGGAAGGGACCCATTGCTTTGAGCGCTTTGACCAGTCTTCCTTAACTTTTTCCCTGCTTCACTCCTCTGTCCCCCCTCCCCCGCCCACGGTCATGTGGGCACCACGCGTCACGTGCGCACTGACTAACCCAGGCGCTCACCCGGAGCTGGTCCGCGGGAGCAGACTCTGGAAGAAGGCGGGGCACTAGAGGCGGATTTTAGTGTTGGGAGTTCAGGAGGAGAGGAACGGTTACCTGGATGAATTGCTCTGCTCAAGGGTTGCCCTCTTTGAGTGGAAATTCTCTGTGATTGGACTCACATCTGGCTTCTGATTAGAAGTGGGAGTTGGTCGTGTTTCTTAGGAGTTGGATGGAAAAGCTCAGGCCACCTAGATGAGAGCATCATTTGAAGGTTGTGAAGGGCACCTAGGGAAACTGGGATCTTGCAGAACTCTATTTACTTGAAAGAAAATTATGGCCCTGAAGTAGGGAAGAGTGCGGCAAAAAAAGTTTCTTGGAAACAGGATAACTTTAACTAAAGTAATGTATCTTTGTTTTCCACACACGATTGCATATGTTGATAGCTCACAGGCACATTTCATGTGCAGTATGTGTGTATCTACACATTCTTATAAATTAAAGGTTTATTGGTGGTGTCACATTGTTTGTCCTGCCTCAGAGATGGAATTGAGCAGGTCATTGCCTGTGTTTTGAATAACCACTTAATCTTACTTCATGAAAGCTATCAAGAAGAATTTAAGTAGATGTTCTTTATAAAACCAGTTTTAAAAGCAAACACATGAAAAAGATGTCTCAGGCAAAATTTTTTAAATGTGAATTGGCATACAAGTAAACATTTTCTTTGGGGGATTCTTGAGTATTAATAGCTGATGACTTGAGATAGGCTAATGTAAACATTGACTTGGAGGTCAACATTGCTCAGAATGAAGGATATGAGTTAGGAAGGCAAATAGAGTATTTTGATATTTTCCAAGATGACATACCTGAGGCTCAAACAGGGATTCATATTAACCTATTTGATGTCATGATACTGTCTTATAGCAATATATAAATGTAACATCTGGTTTGGGTCCAAAAACTCCACTACACAATTAATGACCATGGTTTTGTTGGTAAAGAGTTTGGTATTTGTAGTGAAAAGTGGCTACAAAAGTTAATGTATTGTTAATTGGACTAATGATGGTATCCCAATGAGGGAGATGATTGCCCTATTATAGTTCACAATGATGAACTATTTTACACATTTTAATATCGTATTCATGCTTGAGCACTACCTTTTGAGATGGACCTTGGCAAACTGTAACTCTAAGCAAGAAAGTGTCTAGAAAAGAAAGAGTGAAGATTATTAGATATTGTAGATATCTCTTATTAATTCAGTGGAAAGACTTGGGAAAGTGAGGGCACGAAAGCTATCATTACTTATTGAAAAGCTATTAAGTAGGAAAAAAAACTTCTGACTATCCTGTGACACTCCATAGGACAAAACTAAGATGAATCTATGGAAATTTTTAAAGGATGAAGCATCTTTATCTTCACGAAGATGAGCTTTCTAACAGAGCTTTCCAAAGTCTGTTAGAAATTTTGAATTCATGAGACCCCCATCGTTGTGGGTGTTGATGAAGAGGGCAAAATGACCATATGCCATGGAATCCTATGTAAGATGGGGACCTGGACTAGATAGATGTCATTTCAATCCTGCCATAATTCCATCCAAAGCAGTCTTAATCACTCAACTTCTGTGTTGTGTTTTATTTGAAAGTTTATTGCTTTTAGAACTCATGGAACATATGCATATAAAGTGATATTTTAGAGGAAAAGCTCTGCTCTTTTCATTCTGTTAACTCTCAGTTCCGGGCTTCACGGGGTCATTGAAGATTGATGCTGGTGATGGTGTTCACAGAGCCCCGACAAGAGCCTGATTCACCTCCTGAATCACTATTGATCAAAAAAGAAAATAATTGCTTTTTAATGGAAAATATAATCCTCTTCTATATTCTTCTAAATGTGAATATTCATATATACTATTCTCTTGTTGAAATCACTCTTTATCTTGTCAAATAATAGATAATTTTATTTCATTTATCATTGTAAGCAAAGTGAAAATTTCAGAACCTTAAATATAGTCCTTGTGTGTCTTGGGGTTCACTACAGATTTCACTTGCTAAAAAAATATGTAGAAACTTTTGGCTCAGTAGCCAATAAACTAGCATAGCTAAAAAAACCTTAAACATGGTTTGTTTAGCAGTTGCATTTTTTAAAATATTGAGATAATTTGATTTTTGACTATTCTTTTAAACATTGAATATTATATGGAAACTGCATACAAAATTAAACTAAGGAAAATTTTGCAAAGAAAAGGAGATTTTTATACTAATAATGTTGATTTAAAAGTGCGTCAAATAAAATAACATTCTTTACTCAATTTTTATTTACTAGTTTGACTAATATTACATTGTCATAATTTTAAATTATCATATTTTAAAAAGAAGACGAACTACTTAGATTTTAAGATAGACAAAATAGATGTATCAGTTTTTCTACATTAAATGTCTATAAAACCATTTTTAAAAGCAATTTAATTAAATTCAGAGGACTCCATTTTTAATTTAAGCTGTTTATAATCCAGAGTGATGAGTCATATAAAAATACATTTATTGCACATCCAATTATTTTTATGAACTATGTTTTTTTAGTTTATAATAGTAAACCTTCCTTACCAAAATATTTAATTCTAAATCAACAGTTTTGTTCTGTGATCTCATTAATGTGGCAGACCCAGTTGAAGGATGTTTCTTGACAGATTTTGAGATCTGTGATGACATGCTAAAGGTTTTTCTTTTTTTCTTTTTTTTTAAGTTTGCTACTAGAGTTCACAGAAGCCAGCTACATAGACCATTGTGTCCTACATTCCTTGTACTATGGGTGCTACTTTATCTAATACCACATGGGGACCTATATAGCTTGGACTTATTTTCCCATTTAGGATCTCACAATGGAAAATAAAAGGCAAAAAGTTTTTTAATTCTGCCTATGTGAAAGAAGGTCTAAGTAAGGCCTTTGAAATTCAGTTCCTGAGAAGCTGTACATTGCTTTCCCTCCTATTGCTCTTTTAAAAGACACCCTCAAAGGAGAGTAGATCCACATTTATTGAGTCATGCTTTCTTTTTGACTGACTTCAGGCTAGAATCATAAAGCTTAACCTCTATGCTCTTTTTTATTTGGAAGGGTAAAAGCAAATTATGTAACATTTTCTGCAATAAAGGTTGACTTTCCTCCATAGAAATTTAAAGTATGTGAAATTTTTTGATCAATAATAAAATTGTTTAAACAATTTGATCAGTTAATTATTTTAGAATAATGTATCTTTAATATATTAGAACAAGGTTAATGGAACAATTACCTTTGGGCATAGTTTATGGGGGATACTACTAGAGATTTTTTGAATGTGTAAATAGTTTAAATGGTATGACCTTGAATGCTAAATATGACTGTTTTTTTATGTGTTTATTCTGACTGAGAGTAATCTTAGGGTGAAAGCACAGAAATGCCACCATCTCTGCTTTTAACATTTATACTGTGCAATCTTTTGGAATATTTATTATGCTCACTTTCTTTTTATAGATGGTTGAAACTCTCACATTCACTTTCACAATGAGTAAAAAGTTTGACAACCTTGACTGCTTGTAGTTGTAACAATGGCTTTCAAATGTATAGCAGACCTAGGCTGAATTTCACTCTAGAGGTAGGATAGATTAGCTGTTCAATGTACAAGCTCCCAAGTAGACTGAGTAGGTTTGAATCCTGAATGTGCCGTTTAGTATTGGCTATAGAAGGAAGTTATCTAGCCTGAGATAGTTATAATATGTTGAGAATGTTAAATAAGTTATGTATTTAAATGATACAGTGTTTGGAAGATAGTAAGCATTAAGGATATAAATGTTATTTATTTATTTATAAAGAATTGTTAATAAATGTTATTCCAAACTCATTGATTATTTTGAGCTAGTGAAATTATGAAATGTTTTTAACTTTCAAGATATTAATCTTAATTGAAGTCTAACTGAAAAATATGAAATGATTGACTAATTAATAATATGGTAATTAGCAAGTAATATTCTTGAGGTTTTTCTGTAGAGTAAAATAAATCCTTTACTTTGAAAAACATTAATGTAAAAAGTAATACCATTAAATGGAATGGAACATATTTTCACCTTATAAAAAAAGCTCCCACTGATGCTGCCTTTATGTGAAAGATCTGCTTTTTAATTTTATTTTATACTGTAACAATAGTTTATTTTCATCCAGTAATTTATTCTCTTTGTATCTATATCCTTTCTCCTAAACAATTGGTGAATATATTGAATCATTGACTCTAGGCTTGATAATCATAGAAGTCCTATTATAATTCCCTAATTTTAAGTTTAGAAATTTATTTATTCCTCTTACAAGTGACTGTAGTTGGATACAAGTATGTTTTAAAGCAGAGCTTTTTCTTCTCGGCTAGAAATCAGGTACCTCATAAAAAAAAGAAATAGCAAAACAATTAATTCGCAAGTCTTCAGAGTCAACCACGTACAATAAAGAAAAATATGTCAAAATTCGACAAGTTTATGTTGCATTTGTGAGAATGTCAGTAGCTCATATTAATAATTCTCCATATTAACACTTTCAAGATGAAGCGACCAACAATATTCCTACCACCGCCTCCTAGTGATTTTAGCATTCCAGTTGAATTAACCCCATTTTAAAATTCAATAGAAACCTCTTACTTGAAGCTCTAGTGTCCAATATTACTTTTTGAAAATCCTTCTTAGCTATAATCTTGCTATTTTTCATGATTTATTTCCATGGAATAGAGTCTTACAGCTTTGTTAGTATTGTGACTTTTAAAATTATTTATTCCATTTCATTTCCAGCTCCCTCTTCTCTGTCTCCAGTAAGGACAAATGTGTGATATTTTCTTTAATAAAGTTAAATTATAATTAATATAGATAATTTAGTAATAGGTTTATAATTACTGAATTTACATAATAAAAGACTTGCACAGGGATATGCATTGCTGAAAATGTTGTAAATGCCCATATTGTCATAGAGAATTAATAATTGCTTCTATTGTCGTGTTTTATCGACATGTTATCAATTGTTTTAAAAAAGATTTATTAAGGAATTAATTTTTAAAAATTAAAAAATTCATGTGAAGTTTAATATATAGTGTTACCCATTTTATATAATCTAAAATAAACAGAAAAAGTTTCCTTTTTGACAACTGATTGAATATTAATTCAGATGCATCTAGTGTATCTATTTTCAAAGATCCAGCGATCCAATGAGTGGATATTTTAAATGAATAATTAGAGTTGTTTCAATATTTGAAAAATTATATGACTTGCTCTACCCTGGAAAACATTTCTCTTTGTCATTGTTACATGAATGCATGTCAAGTTTTGTGCCATTTTCAGTTATTTTGCTTTTCTTTAAAAAATCACTGTCAGACCTATGATAGTCATCATATATCCAATAATATCTGAAAATATGTGACAGAAGAAAAATTAACCCTTAATAGAGTGAAGTAAAAGATAAGTTGAAGATACTGATTTTTCTAATAATTTGTGGGAAAATTTTCTTGAACCTCTTAACTGCTCTAGTGAGACTCAATGCATCTGAAATCAGAGATATTTTCCATAAATAACTGTGGATTTTATTATGACTATAAAATGAAGTAGAACAAAGAAAACTTGTTTAATTTAAAAAATACATATTTTATTTATCTATTTTCACATTACATTATATTTGAAGAAATTTGTTAAAACACGAGTTTCCCAAATGTTACAATAAATTTATGTTGCCAAGGATTACGGGTAGCATAAAAGCTGTTTTCACTTTAAATTATCACTTAATATATCATAGAGAAAGTCTGAATAAAAATATTAGGTGCAAAAAAAATTATATATATTTCTAACAATTATTTTTTATTTTGCAGGTGAGCAATGTCGCTTATACTACTAGTTTGTAATGTACTCAGGAAAGTACATACTGAGCTGGAATATATGTGAATACAAGGATAAAAAATGCTGTAGAAATACACAGATTAATCTAGAAATATACCCTAAATTTGTCAAAATTTGATTAACTGGATTTCAAGCAGGAGCCAATTTTAAAGATAAGAAATGTCCAATGTTACATCTGTGAAGCATTCTAATTAGTCCATAGCTGACCCCAATTTGCCTTTCTTTGTAATCTGTGCTGTGAGGATGTTAAAACAATTCTTTACTAGACAAAGTTTCTTTAAAAAATATAGCAAGCATTTAGGCTTAAAGACCTCCAAAGGTCTTGGCTTACTTTCAAAAGCACCCCAAACATGAATAACTGTAATCTTACCTTTCTAGCAAGTCTAGATACTTAGTGGGTGGCCATTTTGTTGGTGTTAGGGCTGGGGTCTAAGGAGACAGAAAGAAGTTGGTCCTTGTCTGGAAGAGCAAGAATGGTATCAAGATGCTTGTCCCCATCTGCAGTTAAAATACTAAAATCTTCTTTCTTAGTATTTCTCCTGAAATATCTATAGCTGGATCTTCTTTTCCTCTTTGTTTGGAAGTAGCTATGCTTCCTTTTCTTCTGTTCAGTGTGAGAGTCACTCTTGTGAACAAATTTGTTCTACTTCTTAATATTCATTCAACACACACACATACACACCTGCATGTGGTGCTCACACACATTTTCACACACTAAGGTTCAATGCCGATTTTTAAATCAGTAGTCCCAGAAAGGCATTTATGTGTTTGAGGATACAATCTTATTTTAGGGAGTTATATTAAATTATTCCATGTATGACATCTAGTTTCTATAGTCACCTATTAATTTTCGACTGTGAATGATATTTTTAACCCTTATTACCTCTGATAATGGGAGATCATAAAGCCTTAATAAAATCAAGTACTGATTTCTGTATTTCATATGTATTGTTAGGAAGTGGTAATAAGAAGTCAGATTTCAGTATTTTAGATTTTGGTTATTTTAATGTGCATGCCAAATGGCTGGTAGATTACTTAATGCTTAGGATAATGTCTTAATGTTAATGTAACAAAGTAAAGGGCAAGGAAAAGGGACATGCTTATTCCTGAAATTGATAACATATTTGCAGAGTGGTTTAAGCTTTTCTTGGTATAGAAGTCTCAAATAAAATGGGAGGACTGGACCAACATGCTTTGACTATACAGCAGATTGCAGGTCTAAAGAAGTAATCATTTAAAAATAAGTTACAGTCATGTGTCGCATAATCATGTTTCGTTAATGGTGGAGGGCATAATTAACAGAAGATTATAATGGAACTGAAAGGTTCCTATCACCTACTGATGTAGCTGTCATAATGTTGTAGTGCAAAATATTACTTACATGTTTGTGGTGATGCTGGTGTAAACAAACCAACTGTGCTGCCAGTCATATAAAAGTACAGCACGTATAATTATGGAGGCTACACCATCTAGGTTTATGTAAGTATGATGAATTTCCCAGCATATCCCCATTGTTAAGAAGCTCATGACTGTAAATGATGTCCAACTTATAATTGTTTAGCTAAAATACAGGTACTGATGTTGCTTACTGAAAAATTAAAAATATCAAGAAAAATCAAATTTAATTAGCATGGAACCTAAGAGGTTTTGTTATGAATTGGAGAATATAATATTTGAATTATATTAATGTTTTAAATTTAAAGCCATTTTCCATATGTCAATTTACTGTGGAATAGTACTATATATGAATTTATAAAGTGTATAGGTACCATAAAACTTAATAAAAATGAAAATTAATGATACTTTTGATAGTTCAAATAATATGCTAACCCATATTATTGAAATCAAGAAAATGCCCTTTTATATTCTCATTCCAAGTCTCCCTTTTAAAATTAATTGGAAAACCTCATAGTCTAGTGTAAAGAGAATCATGGCACCCTTTATCCTTGGAGAAATTGACCTGTTTAGCATTGCCTAAGGAATTGATTTGCTTCAGTTAATTATGCTTTTAGACAGATTTTAGAAAGCCACAAAGTTATTAGAAATCCTGTGTCTTTCTGGAATGCATTTCTTCTCCTTTTCCCCACAGAATGCCACTTTGGTTCAAGTATCCACACGTTAATGTGCTGCTATGCCATGTATTTCATATCAGGTTGGCCTCATCCCAAGGGGATGAACTTAGACTAGTCTAAACTGAGCAAAGCAGTTCCATGTCTTTGCCAGTGATTGTTTTAGGGAATGTCTTAAAACCCATTTCTAAGTAATGAAAAGTAATGTGAAGTTCTTTGGGGACTTTTTGAGAAATTTTTTAGTTCTTAAGATACCAAGAAGTTCTATTCGCTTTTCTGTTTGTGAAAGTTGCTGCACATGGAGGTGATGCCTGAAGCAACTACCTATAATATGTTTTCCCCACTATCTGAAAGTAGAGCGTTTCTGTGAAATCTTTTGTAAACCAAACTAGTATAAAACAAAGAAGCAATTAGTATTAATTTATATGGAAAATTTTCGAGTGTTCCCAGACCCCAAATTCAAGGTCTATTTCATTCACCATGATCGAAACATTTAATTACGTCCAGTTTTACGCTAGGCATAATGCCCTTATGAGCTCTCTTCAGGTTTTCTGATACCCTAGGACACATTTTGCTAATGGAGTCACAAAATAAATCGAGGTAAAGCACAAATGCTCACAGACAGACACAGTGCAAAGCTATGGCATCTTAATGCTGAGATGCTGAGTGTAGTTCCTAGGAAAGGAGCTTGGTGGTGTCACTCCTGATGCTCTGGTATGTGCTGCCTCTCTAATGGCTGCTGCAAAAACACATGGTGATCTCTATTTTTCCTTTCTGCCTTTTTTTGGAAAAGCAAAAACCCTCTGGATTTCTCTCAGTTAGTGAAAACGTACTAATGCAAGCCTTTCCTAAAAGTGAGGTGGTGTAATGGTAACTTTTGAAAAGCTGAGGATACCTGTATAACCATCTTGTGACCATGAGGAGAGCTAGCTAATAGGTGGAGAGTGGCAGATCAGAGTGATAAAAAGCTAGTGGTCCCTTGATGAACTGCTAAAGTAATGAACCCAGAACTAGCCCTATCTTAGAACTTCTTGTTATATAGTATACAAGATAGTTTAAGCCGTTTGGTTTGTGTTTTCTGTTGTTTTGCAGACAAATCTTCTGATTGATACAACTATAAAATTGTATTAAAACAAGTATTTATTTAATTTACATTTTATTGTTTTGGGGAGCATTGATCAAGATCTTGTTTTCAAGAAGAGTAATTTGGAGAATAAAGTAAAATGTATTTCTCTGTCACATAAGCTTGGTCAAATTCTAGATATGTCTCCATTACCTCATTCAATATTGTTCTGCTTGGACTTCTGTTTTAAATTACAGAAAATTTTAACTATTCTACAGTAAAATATGTAAGAACATAAATTCATTTTTACATTATACAAAATAGAACATAATCAAGAAAGCAAATCCACTACAAAAATATACCCACAATGCATGCCAAAACCAACTTGAAATATTTTTGAATTATATAGTGTCTATAGATGTCTGTGTCATGGATCCAGAAATGTACGTAATTATAAACTGACACATAAAAATATTCCAACTCTATTTTTCTGGGGCTAGAATTCATTTGTTTATTATTCAATGAACATTTATTGGTAACCTATTTTCTAATAGGTACTTAGCTAGAGACTGGTGATAAAAAGGTAAATAAGACTTCATTAAGATATCATCTATACCCCTGAATAGCTCATCTTTATTTGTGGTATATCTGTGTGACCTTAGTTAAAAATTATTAAGTAGAAATTTCTTTTATATTTTAAGGATAATTTGCATGACATAATCAGAATAAAAGGTAACAAAACAAAACATTTTGGGGAAGAAATATGGAGTAGGAGTCCTTAGTATTCTACATCATAGATTGTAGTTTAAGCAGTTACATAAACTATGTATGTATATATTGTTAATACTGTGCTAATGTTTCAGGTACTGTACCAGGTAGGGATCATAGGAAGGTATGTAAATCTTGATCTCACCTAGGAATTTCACATTTCAGGGTAATAATGAAAAGCATGGAGCTTTGGAGACAAACGGGTGTAGATTCCAGTCACACCTCTGCCCCATACTAGATGTGAATTGAACAAATTATTTTACATTTTTACACATCAGTTTCATTCTTTGTAAAATAGAAATATTTACAGAAAATATTTCATAAAGATGTTATGCGGAATAAATCTTACATTATCTACAACGTGCTTAGCCCGGGGCCTAGAGTATAGTATAGGCTCAATAGTACGTGTGTGTGTGTGTGTGTGTGTGTGTGTGTGTGTATAAAGTGTATATATAATATATAAAAATGTATGTAATGTTTACTATTATAATTATTATATATACTATATATTAATATTTTATTGGTTTAGTAATTACTGTAAACAAGAATTTTTAATGCAATAAATGTTTCTAAAGACCTGTGCCTAGGCAAAGGGGGGCTGATCTCTCCTGTTTCAAGCAACATTTCATAGAGAAGAGAATATTTGAGAGAGATCAAGCAAGGAAGGTAGGAGAACTACTCTAGAGCAGTGGTTCCCAACCTTCTTGGCACCAGGGACCAGTGCTCCTATGAGAATCTAATGCCTGATGATCTGAGGTGGAGCTGAAGCAGTGATGCTAGCACGGGGGAGGAGGTGCAAATACAGAGGAAGCTTCTCTCGCTGGACCACCACTCATCTCCTGCTGTGCAGCCCAGCTTCTAACAGGCCGTGGAGTAGTACTGGGGGGGGGTTAGGGGCCCGTGCTCTGGAGAGAAAGCAAGGAGGTGGAGGCATTGATACTGAGGGTTTTGAAGAGTATGATAAAGAGTTTCCAAGTGCTAAAGTCTAGAGTTTAATATAAACAGTAGTAATAAATAATTCTGGGGGATAAGATATGGACCAAGCCATTTTACAGGACTGAAGGGTGAGCCACTGAATATTATTATCATTATCATTACCAATATTATCAAACATTTGTGTGCTGCTTACTATATGTCAAGCAGTGTTCTAAACACTTCAGATAAATGTTATTTAACCCCCATATTATTCTACAAGGTAGGTACTATCATTAATCCCACTTTGCAGATAGGAAAACTAGAGCCCAGGGAGATTATGAAACTTGCACAAGACACATAATAATTTCAGAGCCAGGAGTCAAATCTATGCAGTGCTCTTAATCATTATGTTAGCTTGCTTCTCTGTGTTTGAAAGGTTTTGAGAACAGAACTGGCAAGGTCATATTTGTCCATAGTTTTCCCAGTGAGGGGAAAATGGAGTCAACATTTCATGGAACACGTGTAGACAGTTAAGAGACCCAAGTAAGAGAGCATAAAGATACAGGCAAAGAGACCAATTAGGAGGCTACAGAATTATCCAGAGTAGAAGATTTGCAGTCTTGTACTATAACAATGATAGTAACAATGGAAAAGAGAGGACTGAGTCAAGAAATATGAAGATTATCAGTACACATGATTAGACGGGAAAAAAGAAGTAAGGAATAAAAAGTAACCCCATTTGGGATGTATTTAATATGAAGTACCTGAAAAGAATGTAAATGATAGGCATCTGAATGTGACAGTTAAATTCACAAGAGTGGTTGGGGCTGAAATGCAGATTAGGGAATATGGATTATCTAATGAGAGACTGTAAAAGCAGAAGGAACAAAAAAATGCTGTCCATTATCCTTTACTACTAAGCAAGCTTTTCTTGCTTAGTAGTAAAGGGTAATGGACAGTCACTCTAAGGAGATGTGTTGTTAGAGGGAGTAGGGGTGTGTGTGTATTATGATAGAAGAGACTTGAACTTGAATTTCTGTATTTGTCACATAAATATATTTGATTCTTTCAATATAAAAAATTTCTAGCAAGTTAAGAGCCTTTGGCTGATTAATTAAATTATTATTCATTATATATTTGTTTAGTGCCATGCTAAAGCTAGGTTCTGGTATTAAATTAATAATAAGGATCAAACCTTACTCTCCAAGAATACAGAGTAAGAGAGGTAATCATGTACAAAATGAACCTTAAAATAATGAGTTTTAATGGAATGAGACTGAAAAAACTTACTGCTTTTAAATATGTAGGAGGGAAAGGAAGAAACAGGAGTATAAAATCGTGTGGTTCCTGGAGTAAAAGGACATAGACTCCAGTCTCAATTTCATTGCTCTCACTTCCACATGGAAGGATTAACTTTCTCTGTGCATTAATTGCCTCGTATGTTACAGGGTTGTTGTTTGAGTCAAAAAAAAATGTGGAAATGTTTCCTAAAACTTTTAGTGCATTTTAATTAGAAATTTATTATTTAGGGATGGAAAATCGTGGGAGGGTAAGTAGAGAATTGCTTTATAGGGTAAAGGCTCTTTGAAATTGGCTCTAAAACTTGAGTAGGAGTTCAGGAGGGGTGGACTGGAAAGTAGAGAAAAGAGCATGACCAAAGGTAGGAGAGGAGAAAATGACCCTTTTGTGCAGAGACCTAAATACAAGTCAGTGAAGTCAGAGAAGGGTGTACCTCAGTATTCCTGGTGGCAATTAAAGATTTTTCCAAAAAAGGAAACTTGGAATCACATCAGGGATTATCAAGGAATAAATGAAAGCCTTAAAAGCCTTAAATGTAAACCTAAAGGGTTTGGATACTATTCTCTAGATGGTGAGTAAAACCACAGAAGGTCTTTGAATAAGGGAGAAGCTCAATCAAAATGGTTGGGGTTTTTTGTTTGTTTGTTTTGTGGGGAGGGCAGGGAGGAAATTTGCTATGAGGTATGTTTTAGTGGAGAAGATACTAAGAGCAAGTCCTAAAAGTCTGGTATCAGTAATGGGAATGGAGGGACATAAACTTGAGAGATATCTCATAGACAGGTTAAATACAAATTTATATTTAATTGAATGGGAGGTAGTGGTGAAGGTGACACAGGAGTGAAAGATAACCCTGAAGTTTCTTACTTGGGGGTGGGTGTATGGAGTAGATGAAGATGCCATTAAACAGAGATTAAAATTCAATCTACAGGGAAATGGCTTTAGACTATTCTAAAAATTGAAAATTGCTGTTTGACAACTGCAGAAGAAACAGCACACTACTTTCATTATATTTTGGCTCTTAGTGAGTAAGTAATATGATTATATTAGGAGATATTTATCATTGATTTTTACTTAAAACAATTTAGGTTAGGCATTAGAGTTAGAGAGATAGTAAGTTAACAGAATTTAATTATAAAATGGTCTATATTTTGTTTTATTTTATTTTATATATTTTTAATTTTTCAATTACAGTTGACATACAATATTATATTAGTTTTAGATGTACAACATGGTGATTAGACATTTATATAACTTATGAAGTGATCACTCATAAATCTAGTACCCATTTGACACTGTACATAGTTATTATAAATTATTGACTATATTCTTTATGCTATACTTTATATCCCCATGACTATTTTGTAACTACCAATTTGTATTTCTTAGTCCCCTCCCCATTTTCATATACCCCCTCAACTCCTCTCATTGGCAACCATTAAAAGGTTCTCTGTATCTGTGACTTTGTTTCTATTTTGTTTGTTTTGTTCCTTAGATTCCACATATAAGTGAAATGATATGGCATTTGTCTTTCTCTGACTTAACTCCACTCAGCACAATACCCTCTATGTCCATCCATGTTGTTGTGGAAGGCAAGATTTCATTCTTTTTTACAACTGAGTAATATTCCATTGTATATATGTACCATCTTCTTTATCCATTCATTTTGATGGACACTCAGGTTGGCTCCATATCTTGGCTATTGTAAATAATGCTATAGTGAACATATGGATGCACATATTCCTTTGAAGTAATGTTTTGTTTTTTTTTTTTCTGATAAATACCCAGAAGTGGGATTACTGGGTCCTTCTTTTTCTCTCATTATAAACTTTGTTTTAAAGTATTTTGTATGGTATAAGTATTGCTATTTTATTTTTTTTTTTTTTGATTATTATTCCAAGTTCATACCATATCTTTCTCCATCCTTTTACTGGTCTTTATTTTATCTTTAGTTATCAGATTTTTTTTATTTCATTTTGTTCTAATTGATATTACTTAAAGAACAGAGTGAATGGAGAAAAATGAGTGCCTGGGAATATAATATGTTTGAGGTACTTGGAAAATGGCATGATTCTGTTGTTTAAAAGTTGTTGGTTACACATACTTAGAGCTCATAGAATTACTGGAGCTGCAGATTGGAGAGCTGAGTGATGTTTTAACAGTGGTGGCTGTAGCCTTTCAAGAAACTATGATCCCCTTAGGAGAGCACAAAGAATAAAAGAGGCCAATAATGGGAATCTGAACAATGCCTTTATTTAATAGGCCTGCACATATATTTCTCTTTACTTAGTACTTCTGATTTAGAGTGGGGATACATACATCCTTAATTACGTACATACTTATCTTCTTAAATTGTGCCCTTCTTAATGTGAATCATATAGGACATATTTATCATGTATGGATTTGTAATGTTTATATATCACTGTTAAGCACTGAAGAAAATATTTCTGTCTTATAACAAGTCAAATAAAAATAATGATAGTGAGAACTCTGTCTTCAGCAGTGCTGCATTTGTCTGCTATGTGTTTTTCTTTTGTCCTAATTAAAAGGTCACAGAAGCTAAGTGATACTTCACTATTTTTTGATTCTGTGAGGTACCATTTTGATACCAAATTCTTGGACCATTGCTCTGATACTCTAGGCTGTATTTGGACTAAACCCTGAAAATGCAAACTCTTCTCTAAGTTCTACTAGAAATTCTTCATTTAAATTAGGTTTGTAATGAATTACCTTCCTCCAGTGTGTAAAATTATTCAAATGTTTTCGTATTGCAATGGTTGTAATATGAACACTCAGGGTTTTATATTTTTTCTTGTAGGTAGCTTCTCTAGTACAAAGTTCCAGAAATGAAGTTTAAAATATTTTGAACTGTATGTGTTATATAATTTTGTTAGAAATTAAAAGAATAGCATATACATTCCAGTATTTCAAGTCCACTTGTTTTATCCAGAATTAGATTCCAGATTCACCTGATTCTTAATATCACAACAACACATTTACTCATTTTTATTTGCTATATCAATGGTTTGTCAACGAAGTTATCAAATATATCACTTGCACTAAATCTAGAACTCATCAAGGGTAGGGAGAGCACCTAATTTTTTAATTCTTAATTTTTATTTTTTTCCAGCGACCTTATAGACCTCGTCAGCGTACAATCCCTTATTTATTTTATTTATTTTATTTTTTTATACCTATAGCACCTGGTCTTCCTTAGTACTTGGTGGTATCCCATCCAAGTACTAACCAGGCCTGACACTGCTTAGCTTCTAAGATCAGACAGGATCAGGCTTGTTCATGGTGGCATGGCCATAGACTAATTTTTTATATTTCCTTAATACCTGAAATAATGCCTGAAAATATGTAGAATGTTTAGAAAACATTTGTTTACTGAATGAATGATAAATGTCCTTTTTCCCTATAACACTTGATTTATTTGAAACACATTGTGTTAGTCAAGGTTCTCCAGAGAAACAGAATATAAGTGGAGAAGAGGAAGAGGGAGGGGGGAGGGAGATTTATAATAAAGAGTTGCTCACATGATTATAGAGGCTGACAAGTCCTAAACTGTTGGCAAACTGGAGACCCAATAGAGAAGATTGTGTAGTTTCAGTCCAAAGGCTAGCAGTCCTGAACCCAAGAAGAGCCAATATTCAATTTAAATCCAAAGGCGAGAAAAAATTGATATTCCAGTTCAAAGGCAGTCAGGCAGGAAGGATTCTCCCTCTTTTGGGTGAGGGTCAGCATTTTCGTTCTGTTCAGGCCTTCAACTGATTGGATGAGACTCACATTAGGGAAAGCAGTCTGTTTTGCAGTCTATCAGTTTAAATGTTCATCTCATCCAAAAACACCTTCACAGATATCGCCAGAATAATGTTTGACCAAATGTCTGGGCACCCCATACCCCAGTCAAGTTGGCACATAAATTAACCAACATAGACATTAACAACCTATTTTCATAATTAAGAAGCATTATAATTATAGACATTCTAGCCTACAGCTATATCCTTGAAAATATTTTAAAACATTTAAAATAATTTCTTTTTGAATATACTTATAGCTCTCTATATTATGCTGTGTGAGATTTTTTACAGTGTGATCATCATCTGCTTCATCATTATTAGATTCATTCCACCTAAAGTTTTTTCCAAAATATAACCTATTTTATTCTGGAATGCATTCTTGCTCATAATTAATCTAAATTACAAAATTTTCATAGTTTGTTGAGTATCCTTTTCATCCTTACACTGAAACTATTGTAAAGGAATCTGTTTCTGTTTAATTTAAATTCATATTTTAAATAGTTTAGCAGTGAGTAACCTGTGCTTACTTGATTCAAAATGGTACGAACCTTGTAAAAAGCCAGGTTACTGAGTCAATTACCCATCAACATCTAAGACAGTTTAGCTGCTAATGACTGAGGCGGAATGACATTGCCACAGACCTCTAGTATCAAAAGGCAGCTTAGAAGTTTAGTTAGAAAAAGAGATTTTCTTTATTGGGTGAATTAAATTGGCTCTTTTGCTCCAGAAGAGAGGTTTTCATTTAGAATAAGAATTGTTTCAGGCTGTTTGCAAGAGAAAATTGCCCTCTTTGAGAACTAAGGAAAATGTAGAGGTGGTAGTTTAAGTAGTTCATAGTAAATTAGTAATAAAATGTTATTCATGTGCCATCCCTTTAAAAACATGTTTAAATTGTCTGAGTAATCAGAAATAAGAGCTCATTCAGCCAAAGAAAAACACAGTACCCATTTTGGTACTAAGAATATATATATGTATATTTGCCTTTTCTTTGTTCCACAAGATATTTTGATATATTTGGTTGGTAGCTAAATCAACTAATTTTCTTATTTTTTAAGTTTAAATATTAATGTGGAATGCTCTGAGGTTATTAATGTTGAACTTGAAAGTTCATGTCTAACTTAGTTATGAAATGTAAGTAATGCTGAGTTTACTTAGGGACATTTAATAAAAAAATATATAGATATAGTAATAATAAGAATAGTAATAATAACCACTTGTATTGACCCCTTAGTATGTTCTGGTCATATGTAGTATCTCATGTGACTAGGTGGGGCATAGAGTGTAATAAGAAACAATTACAATTGACCCTTAAACAATATGGGTTTGAACTTGGAGGGTTCACTTTATGTAGAGTTTTTTCAATAAGTATTTTAAATGTATTTTTTATTCCTTATGATTTTCTTAATAACATTTTCTCTTCTCTAGCTTACTTTATTGTAAGAACGTAGTGTACAACACATATAACATACAAAATATGTGTTAACTGACTTTTTATGTTATTTATTGGTAAGGCTCTGATCAACAATAGGCTATTAGTAGTTATGTTTTGGGAGTCAAAAGTTATATTCATATTTTTGAGTTGGGAGGCAGGGAGCAGACATTCCTAATCTCTGTGTTGTTCAAGGGTCAACTATATTTTTCTCTCACCCTTGTCTCACCACAGACTCATTGCTCTACCTTATAACTATTTTTTACTTTTATGTATCAGAATAGTTTCATTTTAGGGTATAAAAAAATGTAGTCTGTTTGAAATGTAAACTTTAACCTTGCATTCAATTTAAATGTCTTATCTTCTTAATTAATTAATTAATTTTTATTATAGTTGACATAAGTATTATATTAGTTTTAGGAGTACAATGTAGTGATTCTATGTTTGTATACATTACAAAGTGATCACCACAATATGTCTTGTAAACATCTGTCACCCTACAAATTATTACAATATTATTGACTATATTCCCTATGCTGTACATTATATCCCCTTGACTTATAATTGGAAGCATGTATCTCTTAATCCCCTTCACCTTTTTTGCCCATCTCCCATGCCCTCCCCTCTGGCAACCACCAATTTGTTCTCTGTATCTCAGCTTGTTTTCATTTTGTTTTGTTCATTCATTGTTTTTTAAATGCCACATATAAGAGAATAATATGGCATTTGTCTTTGTCTGACTTATTTCACTTAGTATAAAACGTTCTGGGTCCATCTATGTTGTCTCAAATGGCAAGATTTCATTCTTTTTTATGGCTGAGTATATTTCATTGGTCTGTATGTGTATATATAATATACATTATATACACACCCACATCTTCATCCATTCATCTATCATAGGACACATAGGTTGCTTCCATATCTTAGCTATTGCAAACACTGCTGCAGTGAACATAGGAGTGCATATATCTGTTCAAATTATTGTTTTTGTTTTCTTCCGATAAATCCCTGGAACTGGAATTGCTAGGTCATGTAGTAGTTCTGTTTCTGATGTTTTGAAAAATCTCCATACTATTTTCCATTGTGGCTGCACTAGTTTACACTTCTACCAGCTGTGTATGAGGGTTCCCTTTTACATCCTCACCAGCTCTTGTTTTTTTTTCTCTTATTGAGAATAGCCATTTTAACAGCTATGATATATCTCATTGTGGTTTTGATTTGTGTTTTCCTGAATAGTGCTGTTGAGCACCTTCTCATGTGTTGGTTAGACAACTGTATGTCTTCTTTGGAGAAATATCCATTCAAGTTCTCTGCTCATTTTTTTAAATTGGATTGTTTTTTTTTTTTTTAATGTTGAATTATGTGAATTCTTTATATGTTTTGGATTTCAATTCCTTATCCTACACATCATTTGCAAATGTCTTCTCCCATTCAGTAGGTTGCCTTTTGGTTTGTGGATGGGTTCCTTTGCTGTTTAAAAGCTTTTTAATTTGGTGGAGTCCCATTTGTTTATTTCAGCTTCTGTTGCTTTCAGCTCATTCTCTACCAGGAACTCTAGAAACCAATAATGAGAGAAGTTAGTGTAGTCTTTTTTCTGAGCTTTGTTTGCTCCACCTCCACCCCCAATTTCCCCAACCACACATACATACACACCTATTTTTGTCTCCTCTCAGGACAAGACAAGGGAGGAGAAGGAACAAGAATAAAGGAACAAAGCCTTGTTTTTCCAGTTCTTTTAAACCTGACTCTATGTCTCCTCTGTTATGTCAAGCATCAGATGCTGGCTTTCTGTTATGGATCACATATGTTCTTCAGAGATACTCTAGCTTCCTCAACACCTTTTGCATAACCCATTGTGTCTACTGCGACATGTCCTGACAGAGGCAACCGGCTCTAAATCTGATCATTTGTAATTCTGTCAGCTTCTGCCCATTGTATTACACCTCCACGTTCTTTCTGTTACTGTCCCCTTGGCCTAGCAGGTAGCCCTCTAGAGAAGGAACCTTTCAAGAAAGGATTTTTTATATAATCTCTTTTTAAATATTTAGTCTTCTCATCTAGGCCATTGGGAGTGATGGTCTTTACCATGGATATGATTGATATCTTGCTTATTTCCCATTATCCTCATTTTTGAAGCATTAGCTACATTCCAGGAAAACATAAAAAGTTCCATTTCACATCTAATTATATTCATTTAAGGCTCACTTTAACTCTATGAGGAGACTGGTATTTATCATCCCAGTTAAACACAAGGAAACTGAAGCATGAAGAGTTTCATTATTTGCCCAGGGTTGCCTGGCTTTTCCAAGATCATTCCATACTAAGTGGTTGCCTGATTTAAAATCTTATACTCTTTATCTACTTTGTTATATTGCTAAAACAATAAGATAGAGTCTAGAGGATTAAGAAAGCCAAACCCCTAGATGGTGCCCCAAACTGCAAAATAGACAGTTGTAGTACCCCATTGTGTCACTTTTCTAGTTCCATTTTCCTTTCTAAAGCTTTGAAATTTCTGATAGAAATTCCATTCATCTCTTTTTCTTCTTCCCACTTTAGAGTTCAAATACTTCAAAATATTTAGTAATTTTAATGCTGAAATCATGAGCATCTTAGCAATGTTATATATTTCTTATTCAGCTATTTCAATATTTCATAGCATACACCTTTGGAAACCATAAAAATACTACAGAACTGTGTTAATAGACAAGGAGAATCAAATTCTACAAATGACAAAGAATTTATAAATTCCCTACAGTGTTTTAATGCCTTGTGAATTTTATAAAAAAAACATTATATTGTGAACTTGAAAGTTTATTACATTATCACTGTATGTGAATCTTTTTTCCTCAGAAATCAAATTTTTTTTTTTGACTTTTTCTTTCCCCTAGAAAATTGTTAGTCTTCCTGCTAGAGTAGATATAAATCTGCTATTTGTTTATACTCAGTGGCATCCACATACATTATAAATGTTGTATTGCTAAAATATATCTACTTGTAAAATGTAAACTTGGGAATTTGACTCCAAAGAACTGCTTATTTCAGGTGTTTCGTTCTAGTATGCTCATGTGGAGCTTATATTTAGTATTACTTGAGTTGCAGATTTATTTCATTGTGCCTAGCAGCATCAGCTATTTCCTTCTGCTGGTTCCAATTATTATGATTATTTCCAGCTTGAGTGAAGTTTGGCAAAAGCAAATATAAAAAGGAAAAAAAGAATAGGCTATTCCCCCAAGCTAACATTCAAGCTTATTAGTCTTCATTTAACTGCAGGAACCATTTATTAATATTTGTAGTTAGCATTTTAATATCGATTTTGGTATTCTTTGGTGTTGCAGAGATGAAACCAAGTGTGTGAAGGGCACACTTTAACACTATGACAGTATGGAGGATACTATTTTCTTGCTTCTGATAGATTAGACCATTGTCCTTTTCTATTAGAGAAGCTAGAGAGAAGTTGAGCTGGTATTTGTTGAGTTCTGTGATATCCTTGCACATGTAGTATGTGAAAAAGTAGAGGTTATAAGCACATATGTGTTACTACATATAATGTAAACAGTAATTATAGTTAGTTGCCTGATTATATACTTAGAGTGATTTTAGAGACAATTAGTTATGTTTATTGAAATCCATGCCTGGGACTCATAGATAGTTGTGTATGTTGAGATTGTAGAACTGACAATTGAGTAGGAGTCAAGAAACTCATTCATATAGGTTGCTTTTTTTATCATGTTTCTTTAGTAACTTTATAGCAAAAAACAGTTATTCTTCTATTCCTAAAGACACAAAGGATAAGAAATTTAACTTAAATTTGATAAGAACTTAACTTGTTCTAATAAATTGTTCTGAAGCTTTCATATGAACTTGAAGATTTAGCAGAAAGGAGAATAATGTTAATAAAGGCATGACATAAGGTACTGACTTTGTGAAGTTGCCTTTTTGTTGTTTGTTTCCATATCGTTCTGTCAAGACTAAAAATTCTACAATCTCATTTTGCCACTGTGAAATAGAGAAATGATTAAATGCAGGAGACTGAATTATTGATTAACATTTAAACATTTTAAATAGAATCCTTTAAAAATTAAACCTAAAATGTCCTATGAAGCAAATAAGTATTTATGTCAAGTACATGTGGTTCTTTGCAATAAATATCATGCGTGCCTCTGTAGAAAATTTCCTTCCATTTTGAACCCATTTAGCTTAAAAACAAAACATATTTTTCTAATTTTCTGAGTAGTGTTCATTGATGGAAACATTGTTCTATTGGCTAACATCATCTTTCTTAAAGCTTTTAAGTAGATGGCATTTTTAAATTATAACCCTTATTGAAAAACAAATGTTAACTTGAAAATAACCCTTAAGGCCAACTGCTTATTTGGTAGGTTTCTAACTTTGCATTCAATGATTTTTTTTTTTTTATCATTATTGTTATTATAGTGGGAAAGTCAATTCAAATATATATGAAAATATAAGATTATTTGATAAACTTATATGGAGAATTTTCCCAACTTTTGTTTTATCTTTCTTGCTAACTCCCTTCTCCCCCAAAACAACACAAAACTCTATTAAAGATAGGGAGCAGAAATATTTTTTTCTAGAAACATTGTAAGTTCTGCTAAAAAATACAGACGAATCAGAACATAGTTTTTTTTTTTAATTTATTGACTTGTACAGTGTTTGTGTTCAAGATTTATTATGTATTAAAAACAATTTGATTTAATTCAAACAAAATGAAGAAATTAAAAGCTGTTCTGTTGAGTAACTTTTTAAAGGAAAAGTGAGGAAGCACTTTTGTGAATGGAAAAATAGATCCTTAATTTATGAAGCCCTGCAGATGTATATTTGGTTTTGGAGATATTTACATAGACTTATGGAGTACATTGGGCTTATAAGAAGGTAATTCTCTTATAATAGCTACATATAGTCTATTTTATTTTTATTTATGTAATTGATAAATGAGACACATGTATATAGGCTTTATATAAAACATATCCAAAATGCTATCTAAATATTTTACTATTAATTAAATATTGGAAAATATAGAAAACTGGATGTTTTTGTGTTCTTCAGAGTAAGCTTTCCAGAGAACTTGCGTTGGGCAAATGAGAGCAATGGCACTTAAACATTTTCAGTGGGATATTAACTGAGCTGATTTGTCATCCAGTATAATCCAACAAAGAGGTGCAGTACAGATGTATTTTGCATACTCATTTTGTTTAGCACCCAACTTTTGAGAATTTGGTGAGTTTTCCTTGATCAACAGGAAGCATGAAGATAATGATTATAATAATTTTGAATTTTAAAATTTGACATCTAGTGATAAATCTAGGCATTCTTTACCTTCTTTGTAAATTTATAACCTGCCAAGAATAAATATAGGCCAGCCTGTTAATAACTAATGATATTCTAAATATTTGATCCTACCAAATAAACACCACTACAGCAAGTTAGGAATTTTTGGACATGGTCATGGAGAATATAAGCATTTGTTATGGGGCTGTAATGTATTTAAAGTGGAATGGTTTCAAGCTGGAGAATTATTTTATTTTATAGAAGTAGTATATTTATTTCTATAGATATCCAAATTATTATATTCTCCTCTGAATAAAGGATTTCTTTATGAATTATAAAGCTAGACTTCTCTGCCTTTTTTTGTTTAATGAATTTATACAGATATACATTCAAACCTGATTTCCAGTCTAACTACTATTATACTTCTATCCAGTACTCTTTGGCTGGAACCAGTCCCATGCATTCAAACTGTGTTCTGTACATTTCCACATGTATGCTCTGCCTCTCCCTTTAAAAATCTAAAAGTCAACTCGGTTTCCATTTTAGTAAACTGTAACTCCTGATTTCCCAGTTTCTTCTTTTGGTGCCATTGGTCTCTAGTTCATCTGAACCAGAAATTTGGAAATCTGTGCTGTCCCTTTTCTCTATTTTTTCTGACTCCTTAACCCATTTAATGTTGTTAGTTAGGTCTTGGTACTATTTCTTGCACTTGTATTTTGCTTTCCTTTTCCTCTTTTAACGCTCTATATGTACTCCTTTATTTCTCATGCCTGTAGTAGTGTCATAGCTTCTAATCCGGTTTCCAGCAATCTTTCCCCTGCCGAGGCCACCAAATTAATCTGCCTAAAATAGCACTCAGCATCATACTTCTCTTTCTACTCTTTTCCTCCTTTACTGAATAACCTCTAAATGCTTAATCTGATATTCAGAACTTCTTACAATAAAACCTAACAATTTTCTACATGTATATGATACTGTTACCCCACATATACACTACCATAGGGTATGCTGAACTTGTTCAGTTTTATAGCCATCCTTTATCCCTTCCTCGGCCAAGAATATAGTCCTTTCAGTTTTGCTTGCTGAAATCCTGCTTGGCTCTAATGCCACCTCCTTCTCATATGATTCCTTCATTACTCTAATGAAAAGTATTATCTCCATTCTTATTTGCCTCAGTCTTAGGGTGAACCACTTTGCAAAATCATTTAGATGCATACCACCTTAACTACTGTTCTATGAAGTTTAGAGATTCAAGCTTTTAACCATCTTCTTATCCATGCAATGAGAAGATAGTGCAGTTTGGTGGAAGTAAACAATTCATTTTTCTCTTTTATAGTATTAAAACTCAATGAACCAGTCAGAGTAAAAGAACCAGGTATTCAGATTAAAGTGACCTAATTTTCAAAAATACTTTAGAACACAATTATGTCATTTGAGTAAAGTAGAAGATGGGAAGATAGTTGTTATCAAGTTGGAGGAGAAGAGATTTATTGTGTTTGCAAATTAAAATATTATTAATACTGGGATTTTGCCTGATGTCTGGATCTATAGTTCAATTGTAATTTTTTTCCGGAATAAATTCTAAGGGGAACTGGCATCAGAACTAAAGTGTAAAAGTTCAGCTTTGACATTGTGCATTCTTGTTTAGTTTGACAAATTTATGCAGATGGGAAATAAATGCCCACTATTATGTGGTCCTAGCTATATAAGCAGTAATTTTTCCAAAATGGTACACTTAAAAAGATAAATAACCAATATTTTCCATTTAACTTCTCAAGAGGGAAGAGAAAGTTAGAAGCTGTAGAAAATGAGAACCTTCCTAGGTTCATAATTTCTGAGACATAGAAAATCATTTTTCATCTTCGTTTTACTTTATGGGTATGTATTATGGTGACAACATTTGATGTGGCCATGAGAATTTCTTTGATGAAGATACCAGGGAGAATGAAGAAGAAAAAGAGAGGAGAGGGAGGAGGGGAGGAAGAAAATAGGAAGAAGAGTGATTTAGTTCAGAACATGATATTTTGATCTAATGATCTATGTATGCATTTATCTTTGCAAAGTATTCAATAAAACAAATTGTTAGAATAATAATTCCCATTTTGGAGGTCTGCGATTGTGAATTTAGAGTATAGCTAACAGAAGTGGCAGCTTTATTAACGAAAACTAAAACATTAGTTATGGTCCATGAATTCTCTCTCAGTTTAGGGTCAAGACAAAGGTGCATAATGTTTTTGAAAAAACATCCAATTCGATTTTTTTAAACATGATAGATAGAACAATCATTTGTGTGTTTTTTTGAAAAGATTCTTTCTTAAAATAATACAGTACTGTTCATTCAAATTCAAACACAGTTTTCCTTGTGTAGTTTTTTGTGAAATTATCTGCACAATGGTGTTTAGTGTGGACGAGCACTATGGTAGCCTTCATCCAAGAGCTTTGATATTTCTCTCTCTCTCTCTCTCTCTCTGTCTCACTCATATGTGTGTGTGTATGTGATTTGTCAACATGTTCCCAAGCAGATATCACAGGACTATGGCAAATGTTATTAGGTTAATTTCAAATTACATAACTGAGACCACAAAAATAGACTCAGACAATGGTAGTTACATGATCAAAACACATATATATATATATAATATTTTCTATAATACCATTCTGGCTAAACTAATACATATATATTTTTTAACTTTCCTGGGAGTACTCAAAAATACCAACTTAAAAAGTTCACTTATCTTGTATACAAGCATCCAGGACTGGTGTGGCAGCTTAATAATTATCTAGAACCCAGAATATTTCCAATTCTTGGTTCTTCTATTTCTATGAGTGCTCCTAGTCCTTGCGACTTAAGCACCATGTGCACTTTGAACTAGCAAGAGAGATGAGAGCAAGAAGGGGGCACATTTAGCTGTATTTAGTGAAAGGTTTTAGAAAAGGAGCACAATACTCTTAGTCACAATACCATACCTAGTTGCAAATATTGCTTAATTCTGGGATGCTTAAAACAAAATCGAGATTTCCAGAAGGCACAGATGGAAATAAATATTCAAGTTTGATATTATATTTATTTTACAGGAGATATATGTATTATATATATATATCTTATAATAATATAATATAATATAATATAATATAATATAATATAATATATCTCCTGTAAAATAAATATACACATATATACATATATCAATGACTGTGGCATGAGGAATAAAATGATTTGTGTGTTCCAACCCAGATATTGAAGCCTTATTTTAAACATAGTCTAGATAATTCTAGACTATGTGATTCTACCACATTATTTTGTTCTGGGAGATGAGAGTTTGAGTTTCTACTGCACATTGCTACTAGCTGTGTGATCTCAGTTTCCTTGAGTAGCAAAGCAGATCACTGGGTTAGGTGACATCTGTGATTTATTAAATATCTCTAATGTTCAAAGGCCAATAGCTTCTTGAGGAAATGCAGTATTCCCAATGCCTCAAACATGGTTTTGTTGATATTTAAAAACTACTGTTAAATAGATATGCATAATGTGAGTTATCTGAACCAGACATCTCTCCTAAGTCCTAACTCTGTACTGATGTTACCTTCTCTGCACCTCTATATAATAATCAATGTGCATTAGTTACGATGTTTTCAAGCTTAAGTTAAGTTATTGAAATCCAAATCAAACAGTTATAAACCATAGGGATATTTATGATTTTAACCAACAGGAAGTCTAAAGATAGGGCAGACTCCAGGATTGGTTGATTGAGTGACTAAAAATATGTCTTTTTCTCATTTCTATGCTATGCCATCTTCAGTGATGGCCTTATCTGAAATAGATATTGAAGGAAATGGTATCAACTGCATATGTTTAACTATATATCTATATATGTTTAAATATTTTTTCTAATTATTTCTTGAAAAGTTCATCTCCCCACAAAAGCTTTTCTTAAATTATATACATACTTAATTTATAGCCCAAACTGAGTACATATAGCAGAGATTTAATATTGCTTCTTGGAATTATTTCTGATGAGGTAAAATTTGTAAAATGTATTGTATTACAGGTAATGTTGCGAAATTAAAAGAGAATTTTGAAAACAGACAGATCTGTGTTTGGATCTTGGGCAACTTACTGACTCCAAGTATCTAGGTCCTCATCTGTAAAATAGAGATATTAATATCTAATTCTCAGCGGTGTTGAAGATTAAATATGATAGTCTATTTAAAAATAATAAAGATAGTTTTTTGTTGGTTGTGTTTACAATTTCAAACCATTTTTTAAGCCACTTACCGAAATGTGCGAATATATGTATTAATCCATGTGTTTTATTTGTTTCCAGGAGCAAGCTATAATGTTGGTAGAAATTACAATTATGACCAAATAATTTATTTGATAACTGTATAACGTATCTTTGTGAATTTATCTGCCTGTCTTTTTTTTCTTCTCTATTCATATCTTTCATTCATTTGTTTTTTAATTTTGACAGTGTTTCAAATTTAAAAACCTTCACTGATTTACAAGAAACTAGCTCTGGTATGAGAGAAAATAATTCTGTGTGCCAAGAACACCCTTTCTTTTGTTTTAGCATCATACAGCTTTCTCTACCTACCTTGGCATGTTATATTTATTGCCATTGGACAGTTCCAAGTTTAGTTTCTTATTGAACCTTCCCAGAGTCAGGTTATATTTTTGCACACTGGGAATTTGGCCTTATTCCCTTGAACAAAATTGGTAGTAGAAAAACCTTCTTAAATAAGATCAAGCAAGCAAAAAAAGAAAAAAAAAACTTTATTGATTTATATCTTATTGTTTGAATTTGTATGAAGCCATTAATCCAAATGAGCTTCATTTTACATTGTTATGTCAATGTGAAATACTTGGGCTAGCTTAAGCTTATCACTATTATCTCTCAGTGTCAGAGAAATAAATGTGTATTTCTGTCATTGTACATGTTTTGTTCTGATATATTGCTTTTTGTTGTTGTTGTGCAGCAAGTTTTCATTTAATGTGTTCAATAGGTTGTGAGATTTTAAGCAAAATAAAATATATTGAAATGAAACCAATTTTACCATAGGCTAGTTGATATAGAGAAAAGTTAAGTTCCTATAGCATCTCATCAATGTTATAACGAAACAACATTGAACAAAAAGACATTATTTAAGGACCTGCTGTCGTTGGTATTATGATTAAACTACATAAACTATATGACTTTTGGGGGAAGATAACATATAAAGTATTTTGTAGCTAAATATATAAATATGTGTGTATATATATATGATTTATATGATTATATGATTTATATGATTACTTCAGAACATACTTCATGATTTGGGTTTGGCTTAGGACAGCCAAACAGAACAAAAACCCCTGACCTGACAAGCACAGAGAAAATTATTAGGCAAGGACAAGTAGAGCTAATTTGGGTGATCTGAGTTGAGCTAGAAGTGTGGAATGTGGTTTTAAATAATCCCACTCTATTACTGAAAGGGTCATGTAGTCTTTATTAGCATATCATCGCTGACTACTATTGTGGTTATGTTACTATTTCAGAATTACCCAAAGTTATTTCCTTTAGCATAACTAGTCCTGTCAGCTTGCTTTCTCTATTTCATTCAACACATTCTTTAAATGCTGCATTTGAACACAGCTGGCTTGCGCATTGCAAGCAGGGCAGGCCTTAGAACAATAAAACATTCCCATTTGTTTGAATCTCTGTGAAAGCTGTGCAAATTTAAATAGAGATACAAGACTATGAGGACACTAGTATAGAAGTCAGAAGTTAGAAATCATCATATTGAAAATGTATAAATGACATACCTACTTATTAGATGTGAAAACATGTGCCTGTTTTAGTTTTTGGCACTCAAGTGTATAGTCATTAAAACTATCTAAGTGTTTCAGTCTGTGTTGTGAATGTTTTGAAGCATATGCCTTTCAGATCTTGGCTATAACTTTTTTTTATATCTTATTCTTCAGATTATGGCCTGCCATGTGAGTGGTGATGACTGAATTGCCATGAAACAGAGCCACTTACACAAGTAGAAAAAGCAAAATAACACAAAATATTCATCTATATTTTCAGATTAGACCAAAACCTGATAACTGCCAGTAATAATAAAATGCTCCTGTCAGATAAATTAATCAATACTTCTCATGATTTTAATTCTTTCATTATTGGAAATGAAAGTATTTTAAAAACGAGATATAACTGTCATGCTAATGTACTCTAAGTTTTTTGAAGTCTCAAGTTTGGTATTTACTCTAATAATTCATTTTATCTGTCAAAATTCTCTCTAGTCTTCAACTTTATATAAATGAAAAGTAAATCTGTGAATTCATAAATATTTGTTATTTGGGGCCCATTAGATCAAAAACAATAGAAATAATGCTGACAGATATTGGGCCTCAAATCTCCCAAATAACAATAAAGTATGTTATTTTAGTGTCCGGATTAAACACATTCAGTTTTGATTCATCATATTGTAAATGCCTTGATGGAACAGCACTGGTGGGATGGAAGAATGAAAATGCCATTAAGTTTTGCTTAAAACTTATGCTGAGGTATTGTTTTAGCCTCAAGTGTATTTTGAAAAATTAAAACAAATATTCATCATAGTTCAAAATAGCCCATTTACAAATACCTGTCCAGATATCTAGATACCTGTAATAAAGTTATAAGTCGTCCTTTCATCTGAATGTGATATATCCCACAATGCCAATGATATAACTTATCTAACACTTTTGGAGTTAATTTTCAACTATACTAGAACCAATTAAGTAATTGGATTTTAATTATTAATTAATTAATTAGTATTTTGGGGATGAAAAACATCAACTCTAGTGACTGTATTTTCAAACCACTTTACTGAGTTAGTACTCACTCCACAAAAATGGGAAAAAAAAATCTTACCTCAAATTTATGAAAATAAACTGGTTATTTAGAGTCCAGTTGAGTAGCATTAATGAGGCCAGAATGAAGGACTTGAGACCCATGTGGGCCAGTTAACTCTGTATAGTAGACTGCTCTTTTCTTGGGACCTTTTTCAGATATATGCTGATAAGCAGTGTGGGTGTATAAATACAAATTGATATCATCCCTTGAAAAACATTCCACCAGCTGATGGTTCAATGTTGTCAGCATCACAGACTGGTATTTACATTATGGATCATTTAAATATTTTTTGTGTTGGCTGAAATACAATTTTTAAAAGACTATTTAAACATCTAAATTTATTTTGATATATTCTCAAATAGAATATGATTCTGCACATTCAGCAATATGAGACTATCTATTGGGGTTTTCAAAAACTATACTTTTACTTAATAAAAGAAATATCTACTACATATATAAGAATGCATATGTGTGAGTAATGGAGACTTATACCTATCACCCAGTATCACAGCTTTGAGATGTCACATCCACCATGAACAACAAATCGATATATACTTGTTATGACTTATAGCAATACCTTTTCCAATGTACATAAAGTGTGACTGTGTGTGTGTGTTATGTGCATATTTATCATTTCCATTATAAGACATTTCTCTTACTGGCTCTTCAACCCCAATATTGTTCCCTGCATTACAATATTTCAAAACTTTGTATACTTACCATCACAGGTATAATTCATATCTTAATTACCTCATTTCCAAATTGTTGCAACAGCTTCCTCATTGGTATCCTTTGCTTTTATCTTTGATTCATACGCCACACTGCTGCCATATTCATCCTCCTTAAAGTGATACTTTTATCAAAATACTTCCTGACTCAAAATCTCCATTGCTTTCTATTTCCTAGAACAAGATATCCACTTTCATCAGACATTTAAGGTTTTTGTAGTCTGCCTTCAAATATTTTTCTAGTTATGTCTCTCTCTACACCTACTTATGTGAACCTATCAGAACATATTTGTTTACCAGAGTTTCTTTTTACCACAAGTACATTTTCTTTTGCCTCTTGAAACAGTTTCTGCCCATTTTATTTGCAAGTCAAGGTACGCCCGGATCAGAAACTGGTTCTTCAATATCAGGTTCATTGTTGTGTTACAATGCTTTTTTTATGAGGCAAACAACAGCAAATGCTGCCATTTGAAATACACATAATGCCATGAAACAGATTAAGTGAATGTGATTTAGAAAAGGCAGCCACAAGACTGTTTTAGAATCCTATGCTCTCGATGAAATTCAAGGTTGTTGGCTCCTATTCAACACAGCTTTGACTGTTTTCCATTGACTTGAATATACGCTTTTATTACACCTCTCTACTAGTCTACCTTGGTTGGTATCTCTATAGGGCTTTGTTTCGAAAACATTTCTTCTAAATTATTTGGCTTGATTAAACTGGTTCTCAGATGATTTGCCTTTATATTTTTGTAGACTCATATATCTTCTGAATAAATGGTATTTATGGGATAATAGAACCCTGATCCAGCCCTCTAATATTGCAGTTTCCCTTAAATTATGATTTATCTGGCACCTTTTACCTCTGATTTATTTCTGATTTGTGGTGGCCAAAACTTCCAGACTTCTAGTATTCTGACACTCTGACTTATTACTGCCTTTGACTGCTGTGTTTCCCCACTCTACTTTGAGTGGGAGCATACCAACCCCATCTATGCAGCCCACACTGCACTACAGCCAGATTTGCCCATTAGATGATTCTGAATATTAATTGTACTTTCTTACCTCCTCTGCTCATTCTACCCTTATCTGCTTTAAATACCATTTCCCCTCTGCTTGTTCTAATACTGTAAGTACTCTGCTTTTTTAGCTTATATCTATGTCCTTCATGAAGTTTTGGTTAGCAGCCCAGCTTGTAATGATCTCCTCTAATATTTATTGCCTCTTTTCACATACTGTTTCATAGGAAATCAAGTTTTTATCAACAAGAGACAGAAGGTTATGGTAGCTAGTGCTTACATTTGGAGTCAGACTGAATGAACTAAAAGTTTGGCATTTTACGTTCTTTTCTCACTCAGTGTTAATAATAGTAGTAAATGATAAAATAAGAACTATAAAAAGGTAACAATAACACTAACAGCTTCTTGTAAAGACTAAATAACACATTTAATTTATTAAGTAAATATTTTTCAACTGCTTTCTATAAGCCACGTACCCTAACAGGGATTTGTAGGTGAACAAAACAGATAAAATTATCTGTCTGCATACATCAACTGTTATCAAAGTAATAATATCAGCTAGATTTATTGTGATAGTACTGTGACATTTACTTTCTTTGTATCTCTCAAATTGCTAACATTCCATAGCAACCTAAGGAATAATTTTGTTTTTCTAGCTTTATTGTTATACTTTGTTCTTTGTTTTTTTTATTGATTTTTATGCATAATATGTTTAATTTTATAACATATTCATTTAGTCAGTCTTGAGATCTTGAGTACTAAACAAAACATTTCTTCATTTACGTAGAAGCTTTTTCATAACCTGAAGCCATGGCACTGAGTTTTTACAGATCCACATTTGATGTTATTATTTTAACGCAGTAAAAAGGGAAAATGAAACAGAAACTCCTAAGAGCTTACAATGTCAAGATAGGGTCTGGCATTCTCAGGATTTTTATGGTTTGGATAAAAATGCCTGAAATTTGGAGTTCTTAACAAAATATTAGTAGATTATGAATTTAACCACGATGATGTAATCTTGGTAGCATATGTGAAAAATAAAGTATCATCTCCATTGAGGACTTTATTTTAGCCTGACTCATTAGTGGCTTCCTGAGCTGCAAATGCTGATGCTGTAATATGTGCCTAGAGAAACCGCAGGTTTAATTGCCCTGTCCGAAATGCTCAGTGCTGTATTTGTTTTATTCACTTCAACACTGATCACAGAAGAGATGAAAATGTTGAATTTAGAAAAAGGAATTTGAAACCAAATATATTTAAGAATCAGTATGGTTAGGAAGGTGAATAGAAATCCAATGGAATTTTACAGAGGCTGAGTATATGTGGTGATTACTAGGAATGCTCCATACTTTTGAGTAGTTGCTTGGTTTCATAATAGGCTGATTTTAGTGGCATTGGTTATATTTTTAAAGCAATGTCTATCCTGTAATATGACATTTTAAACTTCATTATCTGAGAAAGAATAGAGTCAGAGTTGTGTATTTGGGTATGAATGTGTGCAGTCCTTCCCTCTTTTATATTATTTCTAAATGAAGTTATTTAAAGGTTAATTAATACATATTTCGTTCTGCTTTCCAGTACAATAGAATCAGAGCATGCTTTCCTCAAAGTTGCTCAGAGAAAGATCCAGGATATCTAAAATTAGGTTAGATGGTCCTGAGCAAAGAAATCAAAGCTACCTTATATTTAGTACTGCTGGGACATCCCACTGTGCATTGATGTAACCATAATATGTCCTCTTGGGCCAATATGGGCCACTGATTAACTCCCTGCTATAAATCTTTATGTACATGTAGGTGCATATTTTATTCAAGAGGTAAAATACATTCTTAAAAATTTTCTATGCTACCTGAGAGTACCAGAGTTATTCTGAGTCTTTTGCTTAAATTTATTTTTCATGTCATCAATTTTTCAGCATAACAATTAGCCTTCTTAGTTTTACATTTGTTCCTTTAATAAGATATTTATAAAATTAGAGAAAATTTTATTTAACAAGGAATACCATGCTTAACATCAGTAGGAAAGAAAGTTTGCATTTAATATATAGTTCAAATACTCTTACTAATTGTCTTATTAATGGTTTATTCTTTATATAGTGTATGAATCCACAAAGACAGCTTCGAATGCAAGAACAAACCTAATCTGTGAACATGACAGCAGGTTGTCTGTTGTCATTTAAATAAAACAGCAATGTGATAATTTCAGAGGATTTAAAGCTAAAGCTATGACATCCTCACTTGTCCTCACTTAGGCAATTCCCAGGAAATAAAAGAAAAGTGTATGTTCTCTCTTCTATGCCTTTTCTATTCTTCCTTAGGTTTTATTCTTTCTAATAGCCTTTTATTTTCTAATGGAACTTTTTCTTCTGTATTCAAAGAACTTTTGCTTAAACTAACTTGTTATAATAGTCATCATATCAAAAACTGGATAGTCTATGAAGCTCAGTATCCATTTTCCTTCTCCATGAGGGCTAATCTATCAAAACATACAAAGGAAAGAACAGAGTTCTTTAGCAAAGGAAATATAAAGATTCTCATTCATTTTAATACTTTAAAAATTATCCTAAGAGCCATTGGAGCTCTAGAACAATAAAGAATCATAATAAATAAAATGAATTAGAAATATGGTAGTATATTTTTACCTATCTGTCTCTGAGGAAAGCTGGATTATTTATCTGTCTAGGATTGTGGTTAGGTGGCATTGTTAATTATTTTTCATAATTTCATGTCAAAGTTAATACAAAATAAAATGTATGAGCTGCGCTTATAAATTATTTTAATGACTGTTTGATAAAATATTATTTAATGGACATTGGAATTTTGTATTTTCTTTTCCATTGCTGAGGTTAATGAACCTATGGGTGAGTGTCTAATTAAAGGATATACCTTTTAATTTTTATTAGTTGCAGGTTCATAGGATTTTATTTTGAAACAGAATCATAAAAGGGGCTCAATAAGTTATCATTCTAGTCCACCCTTCTTCCCTGTAGGAGGACCATTCCTAGAGCATGGAAAATGATAACTGAGGTCCTTCATTCCAAGATGGTAGCAACCATAGCTTTCATGTGGGACAGTTTCATTCATTACAGTCTTTCATCATACTGATATAAAATTTATTTCCCTATCTAAAACTGATTATGATTCTGATGGTAATGTGGATTTATCCCATCTGCCAATATTGGGAGCAGGAAGTAGTATATTTAGAGCAAGTGTATATGAACATCCAGAGGTGTCCTCATTGGCCAAACTCCATGAGCTACCAGCATATTATTTTATCTCCAGTTTTACAGAATAATATAAAATCCTGACTATCCCTCTGAAAAGAAATTATAGCATTAAGTGTCTTCTGATCATCTATAATTCCTGTTAATAATTTATTATCTAATCTACATAAATGTGTCAAACCTTCATAAACTTTATTCCATTTCAGATATTGTATTTTATAGATTTTAAGATGCACCATTATTTTACCTCTCACTAAGAAAGAAAAACAGTGCTGTCACTTAATGTATGACACAGTTCTTTCTTATCACTGTGAATTTTCATTTTAACTTATGAAAAGAAAGTGTTTTAGATCTGTTGAAGCAGTTTTTATGATGTATAACACAAGTACACATGAAAAAAAGTAAAATGTATCTGAAAAAAGTAGTCGAAGTATTCCTAATTTTTTACATTGAGATTTTAAGTTTTTTAATTACTTTTATATTCATGACCATTGCTGTCTGTTCTTTGGGGGGAGTGGGTGGTAGTTGTTTTTTGTTTGTTTTTGCATCAAGAATATGTTGTCGCAGCTATTATTGGAGGGGGGCGGAGAGAGAGAGAGAGTGAGAATGAGATTGAGTGCTTTATTGTTTCCAGAACTTTCTTGCAAGACACTGGATTTCATTCTGCAAAGTTTTTTTTTTTATTTATTTATTTTTTATTTTGTTCTTTTGGTGCATGTGTAGGCACATTCAACAATCTCATAACTATAGCCTTCAGGACATTAATTTAAGAAGGACTTACTCCAGGATCAGAGGTGTTAAAATGTGGAAGCTGTGTTTATGAGTTTCATGAGTTTTTGTTTCTTTGTTTGTTTGTTTGTTGCTTTTAGTTTTATTTCCCACATATGAGTGAAATCATATGGTTCTCAACTTGTTGTGTCTGAATTATTTCACTTAGCGTGATTATCTCAAGATCCATCCATATTGTTACACATGGCAGTATTTCATCTTTTCTTATGTCTGGGTAATAGACACAAACAACAGTTTAGTAGTTACCAGAGAGAAAGTGGGGAGGTGGAGAGGTAGATAAGGGTAAAGAGGTCAAATATATGGAGACTGAAGGAGATTCGACCTTGGGTGGTGAACACACAAATGATGTATTATTGAATTATATACTTGAAATCTATATAATATTAACTGTCACTGAAATAAATTTAATTTAAAAAATAGTAAAGTGTGAAAACAAATATGGTAGTATATTTTTAAGGACAGTTTGAATTAGTTCAGCCTGATAGGATATAGGTATCTCTTATATAGATATGTCTGAAAAATGATTAATTCCCACTCCTGTGAAGGCAGTTTCTCAAGGATTTTTGTTCTTCACAGCTTCCACTAACTGTCACAAAATTCTTATGCCCAAATCAGAGATGTGATATTCAAGATATGGATGCAAAGATATGGTACTCAAGACCTTGGCAAATTGAGCCTTAACCATTATGTCAAGAGACTTAAGAACATTGAACTCTCAATTATTTCATCAATGGAAGAGAAATCTAGTTTTCTCAAGGCAAAGAAAGCTTTGGAATAAAATTAGTAGTTTAAGATTTCAAGCTATGCTCTAGGAAATAAAGGAATTATTATATAATTAATTAGATATAATGCATTATGTTTATGCAGAAGTGTTTGTCGAGGCAAGCTGCCTTATTTATGTAAGTTCAAAGTTGTAGAGTAGACATGGAACAAATCAAAACATATAGGCCTATGAATTTTTCCTATTCATTTTTAACTTCTTATTATGGAAAATATAATCACACTTAAAAGTAGAGAGAATAGAACAATGCACCCCTATGTACCCGTGACCTACCTTCAATAATTATCTCTTTTTTTCCTAATTAATTTAATCTATAGTCAATATTTTCTTTTCCTCTGTAGTATTTTAAAGCAAATACCAGGTATTAGAGTTCTGGATCCAGGTTTTAATGTGTGGGGGAAGCTGGGGAGGGGGCAGATTTTCCCCACATATCCAAGCAATTCTTTGGACACCAGGCATTGGTCCTACAATTCAACTCAATTCTGACACTACTAAGAGATAGTGCCGTATACCACAGAAAGGTTCAGTCCTAGAAGACTATCCCCCAAATTCAGATGGCAGTCTTAAGCCCCGATCATTACCTGTTCTTCTGACCAACCAGGTACAAATTGGAGGTCCCCATGCCTTCTTCCTTGGGTAAGGTTAATTTACTGGAGTGGTTCACAGAACTCAGGAAATTATTTGCTCACTAGATCACCAGTTTGTTATAAAAGTATATAACTCAGGAACAGCCAGATGCAAGAGATGCATAGGGCAAGATGTGGAGAAAGGGTGCTGAGCTTCCATACTCTTTCCAGATACATTGCCCTCCCTGTATGTGTACACATTCACCAATCCAGAAGCTCTCTAAAAACACTGTACTTTTGGGTTTTCATGGAGGCTTCATTATATAGGTGTGGATGATTAAATCAATGACCATTGGCAATTGATCCAATCTCAGGCCCCTCTCCCTTCCCTAGAGGTCAAGGGGGTGGGAGTGAAAATTCAATCCTCTAATCACAGGGTTAGCCCCTCTGGCAACTGGCCCCCCTCCTTAGGTGCTTTCTAGAAGTCACCTCAGTAACATAACAAAAGACAGCTTTATCGCTTTTATTGCTTAGGAAATTCCAAAAGTTTTAGGAGTTCTATGCCAGAAACAAGACAAAAACAAACATATGTTTTTTATAGTATAATCTCAATATCACACTAAGAATTGTATCATTTCACCATATATTATTTTAGTATGCTGAATTCACATAGATGAACATTTTAAACATAACCACCTGGTCATTATCATACCTGACAATATCACTAGTTATTCATTAATATCAAATACCAAGTCCACATTCAAATTTCACTGGTTACCTAAATGATGATTTGGAAAGTTGATTTCTTTTTTTTTCTTCTCTCCCTCCTTTCCTCCCCTCTCTTCTTCCTTCCTCCCTCTCTCCCTCCCTAACTCTTGTAAATACAGATTTGGCTTGAGCTGGAAAAGAAAGTGTCCACTTAGGGTGAGAAGAGAATGATCCAGTACTCCAGAAACTCTTTATTTAAATTGATATTATCTACCAGTTTTTCACATCTTATGAATTTGTAGCTCATTTTAATACAATTTAGGGTAAATAATGAACAAAAGTGGATTTACTTTCTTCATACTGCATAGGTCTGCTATCTAATGTTTTCAGCCTCTGGAGCCTTTAAGAAGGAGGTCACAATTAACATCCTTGGGATGTTCACTATGTCACAATGGCTTCCTCAAATGTAAAATCCATTCAGAGTTAGGCCAGTGATAGGATTGTATTCAATGAGTGAGCAGTCTACTTACAGGAGACATACCTAAAACTAATTACCTTACTAAAAATTGGATTAGCAGTATTACAGCAGTAAGCAAGATGAGCTAACCCATGAAAAGAGTGAAAGGGGAGAAGAAATAGTTGTTTCCAACCAAGATGGGGATAACTTTCAGTTATGTATCCCCCATATTTATTATCAAAGTGATAACAGTTCAGTAAATATATTTCTATATAAACACCCAAACATGTAAAGATTGGGGAAATCATTACTTATAGTACTGAAAGGCAAGTTTTTTTTCACACCTGAGAATGAGGCATCTGGAATCTTTTTAAAAGAAGTAGTATCATCTGGAACCTTTTCAAAACAAGTAGATCCATTTGCAAAATGGCCAGCTAGTGTCATACTGATCTCTGGTTAAGAGTCAAATAATAGGCCAACATAGGAATCACATGTGCAAACTGTACCTTTTACCAAGTTGTCTAACCACCTAAACTAAATAATTGGGATTCACCAGTTCTTTCCTCTGTGCCACATGATAATAGGGATCAACTCTGCTAAAGAGACAGGGGGAAAGTACTTGTGAAAAGAGAACTGAGAAAGAACAACAACCTTGAGAGAGGAAAGTCAAGGGTAATAAAACCAGCTTGTGACTCTGTCATGATGTATAGTTAAGAAGTGTGTGTTTATTGAGCACCTACGGTATGTCCATTATTTATAGGATACTACTGAGAAGATATAATGACCTTTAAAATAGGTAATAAATATATAATAAATCAAACAATTCAAGGTAGTATATCATGTAGCTTCTTAGCAAATTTTTAGCCAACTCCTTAAGGAGCGACATCTATTCTCTCCTCTGATGTCCTGGGAAATTTTATGTATTCCATCATACCATATTCTTGTATTGGATTTCTCTCCCTAATTATCAGTAAGGTTCCATTGTTTATAGGTCATATCTTTTATAGTCTGCATCACCAATGGCAAAAATATCATAAATCAATACATTGAATGAATGGATAAATTAATAATAGATAAACGGATGGTATAGGCATGGCACTTGAGTGCTTCAATCATTAGACTATGTTGAAGGAGAAAGAACTTCAACTTGGAAAATGTTGTTGGTTGAGAACAGCGGGAGAAGAAGTAAGAAATTTTTCTGAGGACATTAAAGGGGATAAGAAAGAAAGCAGAGGCAGGGTAATGTTATATAACAGTACCACATTGAGGGAGGATGAAAGAAGAAAGAACTAGCACAAAGGATTTGGTCCTGAGCCAATCCGCATTTGGGGCTCAGGCAGTGCGGTTGGCTCTTTTCTCATTATGTGCACTCCTAAGGTATAATTAAAGGAGTGGTCAATCCCCAGCAGTCAGTTCAGTTGTTAAAGGAGGTGTTTGTGCCACTAGCATAACTTGGCCCAGTATAGTTGCTTTATTCACTGTAATGGTTTTGGTGGAAAAATAAAAGGGTCCAAATGAACTGACAAAGGCCTTTGATTTGCAGCACTTCTTATCTTGGCTGCTAAAAATCCTACCACCTTTTATATGAGTGGCAGAATTTTCCATTACAGTTGCTAGTAGACATATAGAAAAATCTCCCCCTTTGTGTAGCAGATAGAGTGGCATAATAGGAGTTACTTGGAAACTAGGCTTATTTGTATGGAGATATACATTAGTGGCCTGGAAAGAACAAAATTATGTATAGCATCTTAGCTGCCTTCAAAATTGCTTTTAAATATAAGCTCAGCCACCTTTATCCCCATCCATTCTTTGAATGAGAGTTCAGGTTGTTCAGTAATGAAATTGTCTTCCAAGTTGTGCCATGACCATTGGCAATATGCAAGATTATTCTTATCTCTAACTTCAGAGGGAGATTCAAAAATCTCAAACTGTGTTCTGAATTATTTTTCATTAGAAGTTTAATAATTCTTTTGAAGTTTGGGAAATATTTCTATTTCCTTCCTCAAAAGACATCTGATGAAATGTATACATGTCTAAAATAGCTTTTATACTAGCTTTTCCTTTTGGCTGTCCCTTTTAGGACCAAAAAGGTAAGCCTGGATGGGTATCTTAGAATTCATAGAATTGTAGCTTTCCACGTTCTGAAAGGGATATAGAGATTACTGAACCCATTGTCTTTAGTATTCCGATGAGGAAACAGACGTGGAGTGGCAAAGTGCTGTGCACAAAAGTACATAAGAATTTGGTTACAGAACCCCAAGCTAGTGCCACATTTCCAGACATTCACCACCAGTCTTTCCTCCATGTCACACCTTGATAGAGATCCATACTCTGCCAAGGGGACAAAAGGAAGGTACTTTGGAAAGGAAGGGAGATCCGAGGAGGAACTACCTGAGAGAGGAAGCCTAAGGGCAACAAAAACCAACTTGTACCAATGCAGTAATAGCTGGAGCTAGCCTCACATCAGAGCTTAGCCATGGCACATGGAAAGGTACTGGCAAACCAAACAAAATATAGCCCTCAATTTTAGGAGCAACAGAACAATATGTAGATTTTATGCCTAATGATAGCATGTTTAGCTCTGTTGTAGAAAGCAATATTTATGTATGTAATTTATATATACATTATTTTTATATAAAATATATTTTATATAATATATATTTGTGGGAGAATAAAAAATATGTTATAATACTTAGCACCAAGTAGAAAAGAATATAAAATTATAGAACTTCCTTTTTGTCATGAATAGCACTCTCCTGATAAGAACCACTTGAATTAAATAGAAACTTCTGGTGAATAAAGACCCCCTGGCAATACAGCGCACTGTTCCACAAGTTCAAAAACCCCTCAAAGGACTGTTAATATTGTGGTTTCTGGTATCTGTGTGAACACAGATATGATTATCATGAATGTTGCTGTTACCAGTAAGTTGATAATATCAAGCAAAGGCCCAAATAAACATTTCATTTATTGATCAAGTTTGCATATATATAATTATGAAAAAGAAAATAACAATAAATTCAAATCCAGTGATATGACATATGGTTCAGTGGCTGTGAGATGATAACACACACACACACACACACACACACACACACACACACACTTATTTATTTTTAAAAAAAGATGAAGGTCAAAATATTGTATTTTCTTTAAATTGTTAATATTCCAATGAGGTCAGAAAAAATGAAGATCTAATTTGTGGACTGAGTGGGTCTTATTTTTCAAGTAGTGTTGGCAGGTATATAAATAAGTATCAAATAATAAATAACTAATTTCAAAAATGAATGTTTAATTGATGTTTTTATCTTTTAAAGTAAATATTTACTTATACTTCATTTTATTTGTTTTCATATTTTATTAAATTTGTTGGAGTGACATTGGTCAATAAAATCATATAGGTTTCAAGTGTACAATTCATAATCCATCATATGTATATTGCATTGTGTGTTCAGCACTGAAAGTTAAATTACCTTGCATCACCATATATGGTGACAAAAAGTTTAATTTTAAATGATACTGATTTTTTGAGAAATCATATAAACATGTATAAGTGCTCGATTTTTTCCTTTACCTTAATTAATATTAATACACTGTTCACACGTTTTCACTTGAAGAGCTAGAAATGGCTATGGGAATAAAAGACTTCAATCAAAATTCTACTGTTCATTTTAAAGAAATATTTTCCTACCTACCACTTAGTGCAACCAAAGGTTGTATTAGTTTCTTATTGCTGCTGTAACAAGTGACAGCAAGCTTAGAGATGTAAAGCAAGACAAATTTATTATCTTACTGTTCTGAAGGTCAGAAGTCCAGAATGGATCATTGGGTTAAAATCAATGTCTGCGTCCCTTTCTGGAGGCTCTAGGGGAAAATCTCTTTCCTTGCCTTTTCTAGCTTCTAAAGGTTACCTGCTGCTTCCCTTGGCTCATGTCTCCTCTTCCATATACAAAGCTAGCAATATCAGTTTGATTATTTTTGTAATGCCATCTCTCTCTTCTGATTCCCACTTCCACTTTTAAGAACCCTTGTGATTACAATGGATATGCGGGATTCATCTGAATAAACTTATTTAATCTCTTTCTTTTAAGGTCATCTGATTAGCAACCTTAATTTCTCTTTGCCATGCAATCTAATATATTCTGAAGATTTGGACTTAAATACCTTTGGGAGGTCAAAATTCTGCATACCACAGAGCTCAAGAAAGATGAGGTGAAAAGCCTTACTACCACTTGACAGTGAATGACCAGGGTTATCATACTGGGGTGTGCATGATTAGTTAGTTGGCCTAGTGCAGTATTTCCTCAATGTGCAGAATGAAGCCCAATTCTTTCCCCTTGCCTCCTACAATAAGGATCCCCAGCAGCTAAATATGTGCTGAACATTATTAACAAGTTAACCACCAATTATTTGTTTGACTTGATTCTGTCAGAATGCATCTGAATGTACACTAATTGTAGGCAACTACTCATCAGATAAAAATTATTTTGAATAAAACTCAAAATACAGCCAAATTTAAAATAGTTTGTATAAATACTACGGGCTTTTTTTTTTTCTTTTTTTCTTTTTTTGCCTTTGACGTACATTCAAACAGTTTAGCAGTTAGTATATTGGTTAAGTTGGAAATTACTTTTTCACCTAATAGTGATGCAAATTCTGTAAAATTAATAAAGATGACTAACTAGCCTGTTTTAGGGTGTATGAAGTAATACTAAATCTCTCTCTCTTTTTAATGGAAATTAGTCAATTAGTTGTTTCTTCTACATGGATTATCATGACATTTTGAGATCAGTCATGCCAGCAGGAGGTGGTTCTCCTCCTTGGCATCCCCATTGCTTAGACACTTCCACCCAAGTCATTCTTTACTCAAGGGAAAAAAGTTTGGCAGTGGAACACCATATGATCACAATATTTGTGTGCATTAAGCATCCACAGTGTACACATAATATGCAAGGGATCGTAGATAGAAAGGCCTCTTTTACCTTTTCCATTTTCACTTTTTTTCCCATTTCTTAATTTCCCCTGACTTCTCGAATACAATCTTTAATTCAAAGATAGTTCAGGTTCAAATTTCAAAGATTACCATTTCCATAAGTTTAGCATTATCAGAATTTTAACTTTTATAACATATAAATACATTCTAATTTAAATGACTACTAAATTTGATTAAATTTGTCAATGGAAAACACTTTGAAAAACTATGGAAAACACTTAGAATATTGCATGTTCATAAGTGTTACATATCATATAGTTATTATTAGTAGTAGTAGTAGCAGTGATGTTTTAATATTATTTTGAGAACACCTCCCAAATTCTATATGCATTTTTAATTATTACTCTATTGATTCTTCTTCTAAAATTGTGATTCTACTCAAATATTTTGTTCTGCTTATCAAATAATAGAAGTAAAAGTATGTTTTTAAAATCTAGCTATATTTGGCTTATATTATACATTTGAATTGATTTAACACTTAGCAGCCATTAATTAGAAACCTTATTTTTATTTTCATCAGGAAAAAATGCTAAGTACTAATGATTAAATTGACCTGGGGCATATAGGGAAATGTTATGGCCTATGAGCTTCATTCCTTTTTGCTACCTCAACTGTAAAAACTAAAATAATTTGATACTCTGGCTATTCTATTCTGTATTAGACATAATGGGAAAGATCTATTGTGACATATAACCTCTTTTTCTGTTTGCCTTAGGATGTTACCCATTGTGGAAGAGCGTCTCTTAAATCTTTGTTAAATTTATACTGAAATAATCCACTTTATTCATGTCCCCAAGCTTATGTATATATAGCAGCCTTTAGTTTAATAACATTTCAGTTCTCAAAAAATAGAGTGTTTATGGTGCAATCAGATTAATGTAATAAAAAGAAAAAGAAAGAAAAAGAAGAGAAAACTAAGATTATATCTACAAAAGTTGTTTTCATTACTTTCTCTGAGAGCATTTTTTAAATCTTTGGCACCTCTATTAAGTTCCCGGTTGTGCTGGGATAAAGGAATGCTTGTTTTACTTTTTGTTCTGAATACATCTGATGAATGCCATTTTTTTCTACAGGTAGCTATGCAAAAATGTGTTAATCCACTGAAGCTTGAGTCTGAACACTGTTCAGTTTATATTTCTGTTGAGGATTCTTTTTGGACTTGTATCTGAAATAACTGAAGTTTCATTTATGTGTTGACAGCTATTTAGAATGATATACAGTTTCTTTCATGTTAAACCTTTGTTACTATATTTATTAGTTGTGTCATTTCTTCCTGTGTAATGGTTAAGGCACTGAGTTCAATTTATTTTAGAATTTACTGTTTTAACTTTTTTTAACCAGCTAGTATCATCTTAAGCCCTTAGATTAATAACCCACAGATTTCAAATTTAGAATTTGAAGGAAATACTAACTGTTCATTTTGTTTTCTACTCTGAATCACACCACCTGAAATCTGCCATAAATTTCCATTTCACTTTTTTCTTCTTTTGTCTCTCTGGATTAATTGTTAGGTAACTGAATTATCTTAACTTACCTCATGTTTTTGAGGAGCACATTTATTTCATTATCTTCAATTCTTTTTGATATATGTGTTTCCTTTAGTAATTTATTTTTTTCCCCTAACTCATGGAAACAACAGACCATAGTTTTTCCTAATAAATTTTTACACTTACCTCATACTTTTGATATGTATTTTTCCATTTCTAATTAACTCTTTGATGTACATGTTTTCTGTTTAGTCACTTATTTTTCCCTTCATTTATAAAAACAACAGATCCTCATTTTATCCTATATCTCTTTTCCTCTTTCATCCCGGTAGCATCTTTATCAAATAGTATTGTTATTAGTGCTAGGTAATCCTCCAAAGAGACCCACTCTAGACATTCTTTCTGAACTTTGATTACAGGGATTTCTGTTCAGTATTTACACTCCATATTTTAGTGATGTATGTTGATATATTACTTATTTAAAATACATTTTATTAGGCAGTTTGTAAAACAGAATCATTTATAATTTTTTTCTTTTAGTAATTGTAATAATAGTTATTTTTTCCTTGGGAGATATACTGTGGAAGGGAAGAGGACACAGACAGCTTTTGTTGTTCTAATTCTAACAGTATGAAATATGTTTAATAATAGTAAACTTTAGCTGTAGTAAAATCCAGGTTTCCAGGCTAAGCTATTTCTATTTAGAGCTTTTGAAATGGGGCATAATATTAGCTATCTTGCAAAAGCCATGCCAAGGTGAATAAGTTATGTGGAAAAGCTTAAAAAGCTTAACTATGAAATATTATTTCAGTGCTAAGTGTTATAAAAGTATATTTGTATCTAAAATTCTACCTTTAGGGTGACACATTATGGATTTACAGGTTTAATAATATAAACATATGCAAATATAGAAACTGATTTTTAATGTATATTGTCTATGCCACATATAGATGGAAACCCCAAATTATAGGCATTTATGTCTAATTGCTTTAAAAATAACTCAGAATATATTGTCCTTGATAATAGTGTTTGGATTTTAGGATTCTTTGAAATTTGTGTCTTAGGACATATTTATGGTCATGTTTGTAGTTGTTTTTTTTTTGGCAGAATTTGCTTTTTTTACCAAAATTAAGTTTTGATTGGAAAAGGCTTGACCTGTACAACTGACCAAAATTTTCACAAAATATAAACACGTAGCAGTGTTCATCAAAGCAGTCTCTTATGCAGGGAAGAAAACTGACCTCAGAAATATGAAGTGACTTGCCCACTTCACATAGCAGCTATAATCAGTGCACAAATTAGAACAAACAATTTCATGTGATGATCCCAGTTAACTTATAGTTCAGAGGGAACTCATGTATTTCCATCAAAACTCTTCTTGAAAATCAAGAGTGATGCTGGAAATGGAAAAGTCCATATTGAGCATAGGGGCTAGTCAAAGCTAGCAATAAAGGCAATATAGCTTTCAGGATATGTAAGAATTACTTGGTTGCTCTGGAAGAATGACCATGTAGAGGTTTCATTTTGGGTGGCAATTCATATGCCACTTTCATACTAAGATTTTCTTTACTGTCCATTCATCAGTTCTGAATAAACATGGGTATGAATATCAGGTCAATGTTTTACAAATGTACAAATTTACAGTTCATCATTGTGATACCAAAGCAATTTCATTTTGCACTGTGATTACTTTTTAAAAATCACATAAAATTTATTATCCTTGTCTTTGTTTGTAAAGTATATGTGTAGATACTTTTGTCTTTTTCTTTAATAATCCATTTTTCTAAATCAAGAAACAAAACCATCTCAAAATCATTAGCATTACTGTGCCATTGGGAGGAGTGCTTGGACATTTAGAAGATAATAGGTGTTTCAGAAAGCTGGTATTAGCATTTGCTTTCTATTTTTCTTCTTCTATCCCATGACCCCTCACATCAGTCTTACTTTTTAAGAGATGCTCCTAGAAAATTGCAATAATAACTGATTGAAAATTTAACTTGCTTTTCAACTCTCTTTGGGGCATCTTTCATGTAATAGGCTGGATAATGTTTATTTCCATTTTCCCCACAACCCTTCACACAGTACTTACATATAATAGGCACTTAATAAATGTTTGCTAAATGAGGATGGATGAGCAAAAGACAAATATAACAGGTTCTTATGTAGCTTGAAAGCAGAAAATTCAGACTTTGAAAGATCTAGAGTTGATTATATTGCCTTTTTTTTTTTTCAGGAACTTATTAGTACAAATCACAGAACTTGCTTATTAACATAAAATTTCAAAGTCTCTTTATTCAGCCTACCAACCTATGAGGAAATCCTTACCTAAATATAGCTAACAGTTTGCAGTGTGGCCAAATCTCCCTTCTTCCACTCATAGACATCTACTATGCAGAAAGAGCTACTCCCATTTCCAAAAGCTCTAGTTAAAAGGTAGTTAAGGAAGAACTGCATTATATACCTTGCCACCCTCTGGTTATAGCTGCATATTTTGATGGAAAACACTTTCAAACTAGCACCTCTCTCACATTATAAACCTTTAGGTATTTGAAATAATTTGAAATACTTTTTAGATTCCTTATATCATGCTCGCAATATCTTGTTAACTGTAATATGTTACTACTTGTACTCTCCTCTTTGTATCTTGCCTTTATTTAAATCTATTGATATATGATTTATGAACTCCAATTGTAAAAGAAATAACATCATCAATTCAGAAAATTTCCTTTAAATATATTCTTTGATAGAATTCACACAGGAAATTTTGACTTTCTTGAATTGTTAGAAACTTAATTATTCATTCAGGTGATGGCAAATATTCAAATGTACAGGTCTGGGGAAAAATACTCTTTTATCCTTAAATAACATTATTTGGTAATTTAAATCATTCTTATTTTGTCATGAACTACAAAGGACTCTACTTTTTTGCATTGTGATTATTAAGTTATTCTTGCTCCAGAGTGGAGGCCCCTAGAGGGTAATGTGATGTGTCTCTTATCAGCACAGAGGATATTTTAGGCTCTCAAAAATATTAAATCAGTCAATCATCAAGGATATTTTCTTTGACCCAGTTTGCTTAAGTGATTTATAAGGAAACTTAAAAGTTTAGTGCCTAAATTACTCCTGATATTGAATCTGTTTTTTAATTTGCTTTTTAGGTCCCATGGAACTCATTTAAGTTCAGAGCTATCATTGACTTAAAGGCTTAGATACCATGATGAGCTCTATAAAAATATAACAAAGATCACACTATAGCTCTTGGGACATGGAAGGAAATGTGTAGTGAACACAGAGAAACTAGCGGAGTTAGGGTAGTGCTTGAACTTTTGTTTCCAAAGGTGAAGCATCTGGTAATAAAATAAGTGTTAATAAGGACTGCTATCTTTTTTCAAATTTATAAACTATGGAATTTGGCCAATACCGTCTGAGCATCCTGTTCTTCCTTTATTATTCACTTAAAATTCTGAGAAGAAAAGTTAAACTTTGACATGCAGAGAAGAAAAACTAGATTCCCTGATGTACTTTATGAATAATACCATTTTGAGTAGGTAAATTTCATTGTCATTTTTTAAGCTCACCCCTAACATTTGCATGGCCTGAGGCAAAAAACACAAATGGGTACCCACGTGATACAAATCTAAATACTTTAAGTTATAAATCAAGCTAATAAGCTGTCAAATTATATATGCTCTATCTCTTGCCTTAACGAAGACAGCTTTGCAATGACTAGGAATGCCAAGTTCAAATTGATAATTTCTGTCACTTTATGTTTTCATGTAAGAACTAGTTCCCCACTATTGTCCTATTCCTTTTATCTTTCTATTGTGACTGTATCCAGCATCACAAAGACCTCAGCCTAATCTCCAGCTATACTCCTAACCCCTGACAAAAATGCCCCCTTTGATCTCCATTAGGTCTAGCGGTATGCATATGGGTAATGAGGTTCCCCTTAGAATCAGGATGGGCCTAAGGAAGATCCCTGGAAGTAATATCAGGGCCATTTAGAGAAGGAATTTTGGAGTTCTGGCCACCCAGAGAATAATCTATATAAAAGAATATGTGGAAGACCAGTGTCAATAGGCCTAAGACAGGATTTCTTCTTGTCTGGGCCTAAGAATGACCTATCTTCTTTTTAAATGTCTCCCAGAAATTGTTCCTGGAAAATGTACAAATGTGTATGATGAAGACAGAGTTGGCACTAAGGTTTCTGCAAATAAAGATATTCATATAACTCAAAAGGAAGTATCAGAGACAGAAATTAACGCAAAAATCTATGGACAGGGCGTAGGCCTATTTGGTCTTGATTTTCCTTCCCATTCACCCTGATCAAAGTTTCCCATTCATGAATAGTGTAAGACTGTATAAGAACCTGCCTATCACTGGTAGAAAAATTGAGAATGAAACTCATAGTTGTGTCCTCTGTCAGATGTCATTTTCCAGCTGTTGGGGTCATAGAACTAGGCTGTCAGATAGGTTGAGAAGTAGGTAGCTATAATTAGTTCCTTAGGTAAACATTGGCATCCCTGTAAGTGGGAGAGTTAATGAGAGTTTTTTCAATTTTCTTGTTGGTCTTTGAAAATGCCTTTGGCTTCTTGTCGCAAACCCTAGCAAGTGCCAAAGTGCTGCAAGTTTCCACATTCAATATTGCATTTTTCATCTGTAGAATTTCATATCATACTCTGATCTATGTCATTGCAGTTGCTCATGTTTTATATAATATAACCATCTCTGTCAGATTTAACGGTGACTAGATTTACATTGTACTCACATTATATTTTGAAAATATCTTCAAAGTTTTTATAGTCATTTTTAAATTGGCTAGATTAAATTTAAGATGACTTCTGTGTGTGCTTGGGAAGTAGAACATGAGTTTAGATTTTGAAATTTTCATTTTTGGCAGGCACGGAGCAGGATGTGGCCTAGTTTCAAATGTTTATTCGAAACAAAAATTTAACTGGAATAGAATACTGTGCTTTCTGGAAAGCGTTCATAAAATTTTTGACTGTGGTTATTTTTGCACCTAAAGTATGTATTCCTAAACTTCATCCAGAAATTATTTTTTTAATAATTTTAAAAGGATTACCACTGAGCTTATTTTTTAAAAAAGAAAGCTAGAAAGGCTTTCTTCAGGTGACTGCATTTTCACTGTAGTGTTGATGTTATGCATGAAAAATATTCCTGTAGTCAGAAAATTAATAATTGGTGCATCTATTTAGCAAATATTAAGAAAACATTCTTTAAATCTCCCCTTTTACATACTATTAATAAACTTGACATAAATCTTCAGTAAAAATACAAGTAATGAATACATGAAAAGAAATGTTTTGGGCTGTTCTTTAGAATGTAGTTTTAGTAGAGAAATACTATTTAGTATTTTCCCTAATTTTTATTATACATTGACTAAGTACTATCAACATAATACTAAAATTTTCAAGTGCATACTCTATGCATGCAAGTATACATTTGTATGAGTGTTAGTGTTCTAAGCACTTTGTGTATTATCACAATCAGTCTTCACAACACTAGTGAAATGAGTGCTGTTTTTTTATTTTTACATTAGAAATGAGAAAACTGAGGAACAAAGCACGTAAGTGATTTGCCCAGGGTCCCATAGTAGTTAGTATGCGGTGGAGCTGAAGTTTGAACAAGTCATTTAGATTTTCTTCAATATATGAGATTGCCCTTGGAAAGTTATGGAATTTATAAAGCATGGTGATTCAATAAACATGAAAACAATTTTAAATGAGGAAATAAGTGGAAAGAATAGTAGTAGTTCATTTTCATATGGAAGTCTGTGTTTATAAAGGAGCACCGGCCTTAGAGGAGGGAAATGCGATTCTAGTTCTAGTATTGCTACTGACTGGCTGTGTGGCATTGAACAGAGTACCTCACCCTCTCTGAGTTTCAATTTCCTCATTTATAAAATATGGAGAGTAATATTGTTTCACATGTTAGGATTAAATTAGATGTTGCATAACATTTTCATCACAATAATTTTAAAAACATAGCTGTAAATACACACACACACACACACACACACACACACACACACGACACACACAAACATTTTCTGCCCTCCTTCCTCCTGCTTTTGTCTCTGAGCCTCAGGTTTCGAAGAAAATTGGGAGGTTGAATATCATAGTTTTCTAGTGTCTCTATAACCTTGCGTTACTATAAAAATTTTTGCTTTAAAAAATCCATTATTTCATTGCAACTAATTTAATAGTTATTTCATTTAAACAAAATCTTGGATTTTGAAGACTATTTTAATAATTATTTTTATAAAACTGTAGAGTTTGGAAAGAACTGAGAAAACTAGCTACATAATTTAGAGTTCTAGGACAGCTAGAAATGTATCAGAGTTTCACTGAATCCTGTGTTAGGAGATTTTAACATAGCTAGCTCTAATATTCACAATATTTGCTACCACAATGATATTTTATCATTTATCTAAACCTTCCTTTAAAAAAATTAAGTCTGTTCTTTACTTGAGAGGTATTTAGTGAAGCTGGGTATACCTTAATTGAATTTAGCTAAGTCACTTTTCAACATGTTCATTTTTGTACTAAGAAAAGCTTTTTTCTATTCCTTTTGTCATTCATTAACTTTCAAAGACACTATAATCATAATATGTGGAGGCACAAACTGATCAGTAAACATATATAATTATATCTTCCTGTTCTACATAGTTCTCATTTTTAAAAACACTCTCAGCATTGCTTATAATAGAATACCAATATAGTATGAATTCATGTATTTATTCATTACCTTTGTCATTTTGGAGTTCTTTGTCATTATTGGTGCATTTTATCTAAGTTTGGACTTTTACCCCTAAAGCTAATCTGGCATCTAAACAACTCCAAAAGATTGAAGGCATGTGTTTTTTGTTCCATTTAATTAAAAGTCAACAAATAACAAGCAATATGGCTTACTTATAATTTAGTAGAAAAGGACAGCTGAAAATAAACCCACATATTTCATTACATTTTAAGTGAGGATAGCTTATATCCTGCCTGAAAAGTGATGTTGCCAGCATGAGAGAAGCAGTATATCCTTCAAATTATTCATTCAGTAAATTTTGATGTGACACTATATAGGTAATACCAAGTGCTATAATAGTAATATACCTAAGAAATGTTTTTTTGCATATATTAACCATGACCTATGCTCAGATGGAAAATATTGCATGTGGCATGTATACCTATACACAAATCAACACTGTTTGTTGGGGTGTTTTCAGTTATAATTATCATTTGCATTTGACAGAGCATAGCAGTTTTTTTGCTTACTCATCAAGAATGAATATAAAAATCTTTGAAAATTCCTACTTAAGGACAGTAAAAATATACTTTGATGATTCTGATATTCACACTAGATTATGTAACTTAAACAAATATGTGAAGTACATTAAATGCACCCATAACTGGTCCTGTGTATTTCCTTGACTGCAGTCAAGGTCTGGGGTCAAATGATTGCACTTCATGTAACACTGAATGTAACCAACATAATGGGCATGGACACTTTTAAATAACTGCTCAGGTCTATGGCCATACTACCCTGAACAAGCCAGATCCTGTCTGATCTCCAAAGCTAAACAGGGTCAGGCCTGGTTAGTACTTGGATGGGAGACCACCTAGGAACACCAGGTGCTATAGACATAAAAAGTAAAAATTAAAAAAATAAAAAAGAACTCATAATTTGGAAAGCTGTGCTTATAAATGTGCATGTGTATGTTGTAATGAGAGGAAAAAAAATGATTGTGTACTATACCAAGAGATTGTGTCATTTAAGAAAATTATTTTTATTGGAAAGCTACAATTATGTAACTCCAAAGAACAAATATATTTTAAAGCACTAAGAATTATAATGTATATCATGACAAGAAAATATGTATTTGCTAAAAGTCAAAAATACTATTTCAATCATTTCAGTTTGTGTTAGAGAATTCTATAGTGAAGCTATAGGGCAAGGATTTTATTATGTTACTGTTCTATTAATTTATCCCTTTGAGTATATGTTAGCTGTGAGCTATAAATTACTTGCCTTTGCAGATAGCTTTTGTAACTCTATAGATAAAATGCAAAGTCAGCACTGTGGACTTTTTTTTTTCTTAAAGAACGATTCCACCTCAAACTAAAATTGATTTTTCTCTTCCAAAGTATTTGTTTTTACAGTTACATGTACATTTTAATGTGCATATATACCTTATTAAGTTTCTATATCTATATACATAATGGAGTGTTGAAACAAGATTTGACTAGTTCAGTAATACTACACACTTTGGTAACATTGTTATTCCGTAGTTTTGCAGTATATATCATTTTTGTGAGAGCCCTTCTTCCTGTTCCCCATAGGCATGTCTGTTTATTGAAGAGAAGAATAGCAGGGAAAAAGTGAGGAAGAGGGAAAAATGGGCTTGTATAAGACAGGATAGTGTGGTTCATGAATACAAATTCATACTCTCTCTCTCTGACAGTCTTTGCTGAACTCACATATATTTTATTATTTTTCTCATTGGATCCAATAAAATTGGACCTCAGCATTCTTCTACAGGTTTTGAATATACATAATTAAGGCTAAAAGGGAACTGTACTATCTTATTTAGAAGTATAATTCACAGAAAAATAGTAGTTTTTGGCCTTATTAACAATAATTGGAAAATAGTTTGATTTAGTAATCTTTATCTAGATCATTTTTAGACAAGTGCCAAATTTTGCAGCAACCTTCACTTTAAGAATTTATATGATGCATTCATGTTGAAAATATAACTTATTAAAGAATACAGAGAAAACATGGCCTTGATGGTTAACTTTCAGGGTCCTTCAAAGAATTAAGAGTTCTTAAACTAGAGCATGATCTATCAATTACTCAAAAGACACATAGACTCTCTGCAGATAGACTTTCTTCTAGCAGCATTCCATCTGCCTGTATAGCTTTTCCATTGTGGGTCTAGGGTGTATGTTTCAGTGGTATAATAACTGTACCTAATTTTTACTCTATTACCTTGACCCTACCATCTGCTAAGAAATAAGCCCCAGACCTGGCTGCATGAATTGAAATAATACAATCATGTAAGTGGAAAGAGACTCCAAATTTAGTAATTTTGAATAAGGTAGTAATTGAAAAATGGAAAGTATTTTCCTGAGCTCTGTTAAGAGAAATGGAATATTTTGAACCTAGAATATCTGGATCGATTTGGGGTGCTTAGAAAAAGAAATTTGATCTGAGCTCTAGAGCAATAGCAAACAATATTCATTTTTATCTCCTTCACATCTGTACTTTTCTATAAATCAATTCTTTTTTTACTTGTAATTTCCTTGATAATACTAGGCTCTTTGAAAATTAGTTCAGGGGAAGAAAAATCAGATAACCTTAATCTTTTATACTAACAGTTTAAATAAGTTACTAGAAACCCTACATTTAAATTTCACAACCATTTGAAGGCAGATGGTAAACATGAATTTTCCATGTTTGAGATTTCACTGGCAATAGAAAAGATTTTACCGGTATGGAAGTAACTGGTTTAGATTTAAGAACACAACTTCCTGTCCAAATGAATTAATCATTGATGAAAAACAGTACTACAGGATACTTATTCAAAGCTTACATCATTCAATTTTATTTAGCTGCTTTTTATCAGGGAAATCACAGGCTAGAGTGACATTGACAGATTTGGGTATTTGTCTCAGGACATGCCTCTCACAAATGTCAGGAGACCACTGAATACAAGAAGATTACAGATTTCTTTGCAGCCAGTAAAATGCAAGAGGAAAATCTGGGCCTCAAGGCGGAAACTGAAGGGACAGAAGAAGGAAAATGAAACAGAGCGAATAAGCAATGGATAGTGCTCTATACTAAGCTTTTAAGAAAAAGCATGCTGGTGTAAAAGTTAAACTCTCACTTGTTTACTATGCTTGGAGTCATTTCTGTTTAACTTAATGAAATAGTAAATTGAAATTTGTAGCTCTATTTCCAATGATCATTTTAAAATTAAACTTGTTTATTTAAAGTCCCAATGCCAGAATTCTCATTAGATATTTTTGAAGGAAGATATTTGAATTTAGATGGACCCCGTTGACCTCATTTTACTGTCATGTCTGATTAGTTGTTCTGGTCACCATGGCACTATCACAAAGTAGATAAGTTTGGAAAATGCATGTGAATAGGGTCTCACACAGAATAGTTAAGTGATCATTTTTTACACCACAGTATACGTATTAAAGAGGTAAAAGGAAAACAAAACAAAATTTAAAAGCACACGAATGAAAATTTGGCACAATTTTATATTTTCTTATGATAGGGAAGGACATTCAACCATAAAATTAGAGGAAGATATTAAGGAGGAAGTTTAAATAAATTTGATTATCTAAAATTTGGAACTACTTTATATGATAAAATACCATAAATTATATCCTGGAATAAGATGGTTGCAATATATATGATAACTTGAAAGCTGATCAACAATATATGTTGAATACTTTTAATCACAAAAAGATATACATCCCAGTTAGGGCAAGAGTGGGGAGGATGAGTGAAAAGCATGAAGAAACAGCTCATAAAAGCTAAATTTAAAATGGTTTTTCAAGTCAATAAACAAAGAATTTCTTATAAGAGCAAGTATGTGAGAACACTATTATTTATCAAATTAATAAAGATCGAGAAATGTTAGTGCTAAACGCTAATTGAAGTATGATGAGACCAGTGCTATATGCACCAGCTTGAGAGAATTAAGTATTTTTTGGAAATCAATTTGGCGATATTCACATTTTTAGCCCAATAATCCAAAATCTAGGAAGCCTACTTATGAAAATAAATGTACATAAATATTGCTATAAAAATATTGCCGTAAAAAATAGTATCAATATAAATTTCAATGACAAGGAGGAGTTAAATAGTGGTGCATTCAAACAAAAATTTAAGCAACTAAAAATAATCTTAAAGATTATTTAATAAAAATTATAATTAAATGTGAAAATAATAAAATCTGTTAATTATCTAATGCCAATTTTACTTTTAACATATACAAACACACACATTTATATGTATAATCCATGTATTTATATATAGTAAAGTAAAAGTCAGGAAATATAAATAATGGATAACTTCTAAAATCTGAATCATATGGATCAATTTACTTTCTCATTTTCAGATATAACAAATACACAAATATATTTTCCTGTTGTAATCAAAAGTAAAGACCTCCTTAGAAAAATTTTATTTACATCCTTAGTAGAGGTATAAAGAAATCATTTAATTCATATTCTAATTTATATCTCTTTTCAAAGTTCTTACATTATAGTTTTCATTTTTAAAATGCATTTAAAGATGTTAGCTTTCAAGGTATTCCATTCAGTTTATGTGGAATTTGATTCTTATCTTCCACATGAATGCTGTCAGTTTTAAGAAGCATAATATATATGAATCCTGTGAATCTTTCCATTAAATAGTGAGCTGTTTAAAAGTAATTTCCACCAGGCCCTAAAGCGACCACTTCTTTTATTCCATAGTTTGCTCACTGCTTTTGAATTCTATGTCTTAGGGAGCTTAGTTTTCTACCTATCCAGTAATAGAGTAACACATACTCTTCGAACCTATAGGACGTTGATTGGCATAATTACGATTAATTCCAAGTTTCAAAATAGAGCTGATTTGGACTTTGGAAGCTTCGTGCAATAGTACACAGCCTCTTGTTCCTCACAGCAATCTTTCTCAATAACATTTTATTAAGAATCCCCTTTAAGGAATGAACTCGAGGACATGAGAGCAAGTTCCTCTTTAAATTGTGGATCCTAAGCACATCACTTGTGTTTTTCTAGCCAGGTAGATTTTCTTGGTCAACAGGCAGTTCTCCCTACATGAGTCAGAGACTAATCTGTTTTATGGTTCTGCCACTCTTGAGGTCTCCTCGTCTATATTCATTAGGTAGAATTAAAAAAGAGAATGCAGATACTTCCTAAGAGCACAGTCTGAAAGTGACACACATTTTCTTGCTGAGACAAGTCATATGACTAGACCTAAGGTAAGGGATCCTGACAAAATGTAATCTAGTTGAGTGCCCAGAAGGGAAAGAAAATGGATTTTTTTTTTTTTTTTGTGAAAACTAGCAGGTATTATTATACCAGTTGTGCCAGATGATGGAATAACACAGATGAATTATTAAAGTCTCTAAAGACTCTAGAGAACTCCCAATCTCATAGGATAGAGATAATTACATATATGTAATTCGAATGGAAATAAAAACCAATAGATGCCTCTCTATGCAAAGTCTTCTATATAGTGATATGTATAGATTAATGCTTTAGTCTATATTTATATAATCTTGTTTGCCCATTCATTTATTCATTCACTCAGCATCCTCCTCTCATGAGTAATCTGACTAGCTGTGCTAAAGTATATGAAGAAAAGAGAAAAATGAACTTATTTGTATGAAATAAATAGGATCTAACTTCAAGTGACATAGAATCACACATCTGATTTTATGTTGAGGTTTGTATCTATATGTCCTGAAGAAGTTGGAAGTAATGGGATGTTTATGATATATCAGAACAATCTTAATAAAAAGTGGTTAAATGAAATAGAACCTTGATAGAATTGCAGAACTTCAATGTTAGAGATAAGAATGGGCGATGACACTCTAAACAGGAGCAATATACTTGTGCATTATACAGCCCCAGTGCAGAGCTCTCTGGGGAATGGAAACGTCAAATCACAGAACACAGTCATCAGAATTTGCTCTTGTACCTCTATGTCACATTGTGGAATGATGATGTCTGTTTTATTACTGCCTGTTTTCAGATACCACTTATAAGCTTTCTGAAAACCATCATTCTATGTATTTTCATAATCATTATCAAATTTTCTGCCATAATTTTACATTCCTTTGATTGTATTATATTAACTTTTATTGGGAGCTTTCAAAATTTAGTTTGCTTCCATTGTAGAAAAATAAAACCAATGAGAAGTGAGAAAGACATGCTTTGAGAATGTATAATAATAACTTTCTAATAATAAAAACAAATGCTGCCATTTTAAGCAGTTTTGTTTCAATAAGATTAGTGTGATTATCATTTGTAGAACAAGAAATGAGGCACAACGTGGCCTCAGTAAGGACGCTGTGCAAGGGGCTGGCTGTATGAATGTGACTTTCTAGTCCACTGTTTGAAATACATACTTTATAATTAAATTGTACAATGAGGACCATTTGCTCTCTGTACTGTAATTATGTCTTAGACCAGGATTTGATTCATGAAATATTACATCTCTGTAAAATTGTCAGAAATAACATGTTACCAGTATTACAGTATGCAAGGACATCCTACCTGGAAATAACAACTAAGAAATGGGAATGAACAGAAATCGGCAGTTAGGAGACTAATAAGAATAACTATTACCCAGTCATTCATTCTTATTTACAACTACATATACTATTTACAGGGGCACCAGCACATCAAATAATCCAGGTGCATGGAGCAGGGCAAGCTCTTTTTCCAGTCAAGATTTGTATGGATCACAAGGGATCTGAGTACAGAGGCTTGGCATTATTAGCTAATAGGCCCAAGAGAGCTCACCTGAGTTGGGAATATCAGAATTAAACTCAAGAGTGTCTAGTCTAACTTCTGTGAAAGAGTCTGCAAGAAACTAGGTGAGAGGCCTTGCTACCTCTCACCTACCTTTATGCTAGACTAGGGAACAAAGTTGTGGTTCCAAGGCTTAGTAATGCATTCTTGTATGCCAGTAACCCTGGCAGCTTCAAACATGCAGACTAGACATACACAGTATAGTGGTGGTAGGTAGGAAGGCTCCAACTTCTTGATCATTAGATTTTCAAGCTGAACACAATAAAGTTCCCATCTGAAGGTCATAGTTCCATAGTAGCCCTATGGACAAGTAGGCCTTGCTCTGTTTTTTTGTAGATTTCAAGAGGAACAGAGCCTTAAAGTTGTCTCTGACATCTGTGTTCTCCTAGCAAAGAAGGAACTGGCTGTATTTTTGTTACCAACACAGTAAAATGTGCCAGGTAAAATATTTTTAGACATTCAACTTAGTAAAAGGGAGTTGAGTTGTTCAGAATACAAAATGACATTGAATTTCTTTTAGAAAGTAAACTATTAATGTGAAACAAACAGTACTTTTAGAATTTCCAAGAAGCAGCAGCAGACTTTCTCAGCAATAAATTTGCTTCTGAATATTAGTCTACTGAAATCAATGTAATTATGTTTAGTATAGGTACATAAGAATGGGAATTACTTTTTCTGGCTTTTTCCCAGCTCTATTTGAATTTTTTTATAAAAATTATTAATTTACATCACAGTATAGCCATATCAAAGGATAATTAAAATATTATAGAATTCTAATTTTTCTGAAAATTAGGAATTGGTTTTGTTTTACCCAAATGAGTCACTGCATGAAAATTAGAGGAACGAGAAACCTAATTAAAAAAAGTCTCTGTAAGAATCTTTTTTTGTACAACATTGAGTGCTGTATTTGGTAATTACCATTTTACTTATGCAACTTGTCTCATACAAAGTTCTTAGATGTTACTGGAGCCTATTATTACTGGATTCTACCATTAAAGTCTTTATAATAGATCACCAAAATAGGACAAAACACCTTGGCTGCCATTTAATAAAACTGATTTCAACTTCCAACACACTTTGTAGTAATTTAAAGATTATGGTCTAGTTTCTCAGTCAAGCAGATACTGCAAATAGATATTAGTGAAGAAAAAAAAGCCTGAAATATTTTTTTTTTTTGATGACTGCAAATCTCTTCTCTACATAATTTATATTATGTCTCTGTGTTGCGATTTGTGAAAGTAGAAGGACGATGATTATCATCAAATCCTAGTAAAATATCTGTGTTAAATCTACTCTTTTCTTTATCACTCATATTCTTTACTGATGATGTTCTCTCAGCTCATCCTGAGAAAAATACATAGTATTGTCCTCATTTCTTCCTTGACACAGTATTTATTATGGATGGAAAAGGATACTTCTGGAATTTATAAAGTTAGAATCAGGCCTCAATGACGTTTTTTAAAAATAGAACTCGATGAAAATTGAGTAAAATTAATTGCTTTTGGAGTGTCTTTTCCCCTCACTTTATTTAAACTTTTACTTTTACAAAAATTTTACAGCAAGCCTAAGGTGCCCATAGTAACAATGAATTCTAAAGCCAGAATACATTTCTATATGTCTTTTTATTCTCTCTTTAGTTTGTTTTAAATTGTTGTTTAATTTTCTGAAAGTCACATTGAGACATTTTTTATATTATATAACCTATATTTGCAAAATTTATAGATTATTTCTTTAAGATAGATATCTCTGCTTCCTCTAAGTACAGAAAAGAGCCTTATTTGTCCTCCTTTTCCAAAATATGTGAAGCATTTATGCCTTACCTTTGCATCTTAATTAATTAGTTAATTCAAGAAGTCAACTCTGACATCTCAACTTGGCTATTGAGGTCTCCCAAATTTCTGTGTAAAAAACTGTCAGGGATAAACAAGAGCCCTTCAAAAATTGTGCAGGGTATTAATATTTTAAAATTTCTGTAGTAACGTTTTTTATGTTGAGTTCTGTGCTTTGCTACAGTAGGATGTTTGGCAGATTAAGGACACTTTGAATTGGGATGCTTCATTTCTGGTTCCAGGAGTCCCTTTCCAAAACTTAGAACTGAGGTTTCAGAAGAGAAGGTAGTCCTGATACACAGTATATTTATATAGTTCGTTCTGCTACTCAAAGGTGAAGAGGTTGGAAGCATTCATCCTTCCAGAAATGCATCTCTTAGACTAAATGTTGACCTCACCAAGATCTTACTCCCCTTTATCAAAGGCTCCCTTGGCATGAATTATGACTTGAGTTTATGAAACTCATGCTTTGAAGGAAAGGAGGGGACTGCTCTGAACTCTACTCTAAAATGCAAATCTTTACATATAGTGCTTTGATTTGACTATTTCCACATATCTTAGTTGCAGAATGATAATTTCTCCAGCTCCTCCCAAAATTATCCACTCTGCCTTTTCTAGACGTTTTATATACCAACCTTTTCATTGTCTCATATAGAAAATAAAACTTGCTGATTTTATTTGTGACTGCAATTCATAACTGACTTCTGAATGAAATAGGATCACTGCTGTAATTTCCATGGTTATTTAGTTTGCTTTACTGTTTCATTCAACCAAGACATACATTTTTCTATTGAATGGTTTATGCCACTTTATCTACAAAATTCTAAAACTTTCTATGTGGAGAAGACTATACTTAGAATGAGTCATGCAGAGCAATCTTTGATGAAAAGAACACTGTACCTGAAAATTTTGTTCTGCTCAGCACTTTTCACCTATAAATAAATTATTCCTTGAGTTTCTGATTCTTCTAGTCAGTCAGACATGTTTAGGAGTCATGTTGCCCCAGATTTATAAATGTGGATTTTTGTCAGTGCAAGGCAATTTGTGGCCATATGGGAATCTCCTCACTTATTCTTACCTACTATCTTCCCCCATTATGTACACTAGGCTTAATTTCATTTTCACAGAATCAATTGCAAAATTTAAGCCTAATATAGTTAATTATTTTCAGGTTGGTTGGAAATAAATATCTAAAAATTTGGGAGAAATTTCTGTTTTTTTTTTTCTCAAAATGATTAGAAAAGAATTTTTGATATGTGTGATTTTTAAAATAGAAACATTCATTAAGACATCCTTTATGATGAGATGTTTGCTACCAAACAGTTAATAAAGACAAGGTATAAAAAAAGCAATTAAAAAAGCAACAGTATACAATATAATGGCAAAACACTGATAAGTTAATGTCTTTCAGATTAATTTCATTTTCAGTTTGTATTTCAGAAACTTGATTTTACTTTCTAGGAAAGTTGCAATGTAGCTATTCTGCAATTTGGGGGTATATATCACAATTTCTTCTATGGCATGCTGACCAGAGAGTTTATGAAATAAAACATTTGAAATTATCCTTTATATCACTCAATATTAAAAATAAAAATATACAATATTGTAACTTATTGTTTAATGATATATATGGATAGGAGACATGAATTTCATTTGTTAACACATTAAGTATCTTGATCATTCAATATAATTACGTTATAATATTTTAAGAAATCTTTAAGTCGTCTTTATTTTAAAAAAAACCTTGTTTAGTTCTTTGATGAAAATTCTTCCAACATTACAGTGAAACTCTAAAGTTATGTCCGAATTTCTAATAAGCATTCCAGAATTTAAAATTTCAAGAAAGTTTTATCTCATTCAAGTTACATTAAATTATGAGAAGAGTATATACTTATTATAATCGTGCTACCATTGCTTCAATCCTCATTTGAAATTATTTTTATTTTATATTTATATGTTGCTTTGAGCCAAGAATGTAAATGATTTTTTAAAATGATACAGTGTACGTGATTCATAAGGTTGAATTTGATTTGATTTTAAGACACATTCTAAAAATTACTTTTTTGGTTAGGACTCATATGTAACCCTGGTTATTATTTTTCTTATTTGCCTTTCTCATAAAAGTGGAATGTAGAATGTGCACTACATGACCTAGTCTGTGAAACTGTTTGCTTTTCTGTAAGATTCATTATGAAGTCAAAGGGTGAAGCAGACATGTTTAAATATTTTTCTTATAAAATAAAAAATGATCATCTTGATTGCATTTATATATATTATATATATAATTGTAGTATCATTTTCTTTAAAAATGAGTTAACCCTTCAATGTCCACGTAAGCATCAACAGACTCTCTAATGAACTAAGAATAACTTGATAGAAGTATCACTTATTAGATGACAATAACCTCAATTTGCAGTTTTGTAGGTATTGACATATGTCAAACTCCTTTTTTTGTCTTTACTGATGGATACTTGTGCATAGTTCTGAACTGAGGTATTACTGTAATTTGAACCAAAAATGAATAATCTTAACTTACAGTAGCTTTCATTTGACTCAATAGATAGCATAGGTATTTGTCAACCATAAAGATTGGAGGTTAGGAAACATGTCAGCATATTTTAGCCAATTGAATGTTGCATTAAGAAAAATGGATCATCTTAATAGAGGAGAATTATATCTGAATCAAAGGAACAGCTATGATTATTGTCTGATGATAGGAATGAAATAGGCTGGATTCTAATTCCAAAAGCCTAATTCTAATAGTCTAAATTTAAATGGTATCTTTCACATATATTGTCAACAAGTGAATGGGAATACTATTATTTTAGTTTGGAGAAATGTTATCATCATTAGTTATTATCTACGATATGATTTTTATAACAGGTTAAATTATATCTTATCATAGGTGATTCATATAAAAGTGTTCAAATTTATAAATCAGATATTTTAAAACAATAAAAAATATTGGACTGACATGGTTATTGGTGAGGTTTGTTTCTCAAAAATGTATTGAAATTTTCATCATACTCCAGATTTAAAGAAAAGGAAAGAAAAAGAAGCAAATAAGAAAGGAGAAAGTATCTAAACTCATAGAAAAATTAGAATATTTTCTTCTAATAACCCATGACCAATTTTATACATGCCTAGATGTAGATACTGAGGGAAAAGTCTAAATTTGGAATTAAATTATTTAAAGCCAGTAGTTAAATTTAGCATATAAGCTAACTGCAACAAAAAAGAATATAGGAAAGAACAAATTTAGAATACCAATGGGCCAAAATTCCAAAAGTAGAAGGAGAAGTTATAATAGTTTCAGAAGAAATTATTTATTCGAAAGCAGTAGTTTTTCATGCAAACCACTGATGATAAATAATGGTACCTTCAGAGCTTTGTTAATCATTCAGAGTTAGAAAGTGGTATAACAAGTTGTAATATAGGGATACGATGGAAAGGGTCGAAAGTTGGACACTTAACCAGTGGTGGCAGAAGTGACTATGTGGCCTACCTAGAAAAGCAAGAGAACATCAGAAAACTAAACAATTCCAAGAACAAGCAAATGTGGAATCCTACTGAAGTAAAGAGAAAGAATTTCTGGTCAATTGTAAGCCTTGCTTCCTATGTAGAGTGTATGGATGGCTCAGAAGCTGAAATTAGATGGAAGTGTCCTTTGAGTCAATGCTAATACAATGAAAAATAGGAATGAAAATTTATGAGTGGTTTCTGGTGAAGTGAATAAATTTTGAAGAGTGAGACATCCTGGACGATTTATATATATGTACAATTATTTTAATTGCATAATATATTTTAATAAAAGTGCTTATCTCAAATTTTACATACTATCAACATTTCTGAAAAGAGATTTGCCAGACATTGTAGTGGAACTGTCCCCTGGAATTACTCCATAAACCTAAATTACATGAGGTTAATGAAAAAATTAATGAAAAAATATCAAGGCTGAATATGTTACTATGATACCTTAGAATAACTATGGCTCGGCTGTTTAATCATTTTGGCTGATTTAAGAGTAGTAGCCCCATCTGTTAATTAAATAGAGTAACTAAAGATATTTTTTTAACTCATTGTAATGACTCATGTTGCTTTGTCTCTACTGTCAGTCACAACCAAACTGTCTTTTTTATTTTTAATCCCAAAGTCACAATTAGGTATTCTAAACTTTTCTATAAGAAGTTAAAACTGATATTCTATTTCAAAATTTTGAATCTAACTGTAATATTATTTTAACCATTATAACACTTGTGGGTATAAATATATACACAGCATCTCAAACATTAGTTTCTTAAATGCATTTGCATATAATATCTTTTAGATATTCTTGTCAATTTTGACTTAAGTGTGTACAGATATTTTACTACTCAGTTTTAGAATTTATACCCCTAGTATAAGTCATTATTAATAGTGTTGGATTGCTTTTGAGATCCCAGAGTTGGTGAGAAAACAGACATAGTAAGCATATATATATCTTTTTTTTTTTTACTTTGAAAATGCTTGTTTACTTCTTCCTCATAGCTTTAAAATACAATGAAAGTAATTTTCACATAATCATAATCTCCGTTTCAGATAATGCTACTGTCTTTTGAGAGATATTAAAGTACTTTATATATAAAGTAAAAAAAAAAAACAGGTAAGGAAAATAGAGGCTTCTGCTAAATGTGTGATGAGAGTATTTTTTTAATCTGTAGGATTACAGATATTGTTAACTACAATAGAGTAGGCTTTCTGTGTTTACTAATTCTGTAATAAAAGTGTGAAAGAAAAATATTTTTAAACTCGAACATTAGCTGAAATTCAGTCACTTTGTCTTAAAGCATTTTTATTATACTCAAACATTATTCCATTCTGGGTCCTGAAGGTATATAATACAAATTTATTAATGTTGTTAAGTAGTACTCTAGGTTAAACACATCCCATTTTTATCTATTTTTTTATTACAGCCTTATATTCGCAGCCTTGCACATTATAACTACATTAGAGGCCTTACTGCTTTCTAGTCCATTGCAACATTCCATTTATTATACTTTATGTACACACTTTCTTTTGTACTATTGCAAAAATTTTAGTATGCTTAGATCTTTTTAAAGTTCCTTTAAACATTCTCATAACTAGTGTTATAAAAAAATCATAAATAAGAGTGTTGCTGCTGGTCTAAAACACCCATTTTCCTACGAGCTTCCCTGGAAAATTTTTTTGTCACTAAGTATCAGTTAGTTGAATACAACTATCCTTGCAAGAAGCTGCATAGTCACAATCTAATAGGAAATTATCTGTGAAATAGTATGCTGTTTAGGTATTTGTGAAAAACTAGATTGCCATCTGTATGGAAATGATCAGTATGTTCCACTAACTTTGTAATTTCCATGGTCAATACAAATGAAAACTATTTAATTCTATCTGTCCTAAAAGTTTTATTTAGTTTTCATTAAACCTTTGAAGACATTTTGGATGCGATTTAATGAGTGTAGGTTAATGCTACCCAGAAAAAAATAACATTTATTGTTAACACCGTGGAAAATTTACTAAAATCTCATATTTAAGCTATTTAGTTAAAATTGCTTACATTTTTAAAGCAAATTAGTGGAGTGAGTATACTCTATGGCAAATAACCCAACAATTACTGTTGTTAGGTCTAATATGTTGTTTTGTTACTTTTATCCTGGGAATTAAAAGAAAACTTTAACAAATTGCAATCTTAAAATAGACTTGTTGCTAGTGCTTTTAAGAAACATTGAGGCTTTTGTATTTTTTCGCCAGTTGGTCCCCTCAACCTCGTAACCATAAATTTCGTTTGGTCAGATTTATTAACATTTCTTAATTTGATTCATTTCGTTTAGATTTGATACAAATGATATATCTCAACATGAAACTGCATAAGTATTCACCTATAGTTTTCTTTTAGTGATCTTTGATGTTTTGTTTTGACAATTTGCTCTTTAATATATCTGGTATTTATCTTTATATGTAATTTTAGGAGGATGCATTTGTTTTTTTTTTTTCTCTTGAATCCATTAACTGTTTTGTCCTGGAACCATTAAATATATACTCTATTCTTTCACTGCTCTTTGGAATGACTTTATTATCACTTATGTACTAATATACACTTATCTCTTCCTTTCATGTAATTATAACTTTTATGAACTTTTCATATTTTATTGTACTGTCTAGATTATCTAAAATATTTGGAGATAGAGTTATATATCCTTATACCGAAAAGTCCTTGAGGTAAAATTTGATGTTCTGGAAGTATAGACTGACAGAACAAAAAGTGATATGAGGTTGTTCCCGTCAGGCCCAGAAGTGACTGCTGCTTCTCCAAGCAAAATGAAGTTCCCAATCAGTCAAGACTGGAGGTCACTGCTGTTCTATGATCTGACCTTCAGCCAGACCACATGACTGGAAGAAAGATACTAAAATTTGCTTTCCATTAATAGTTTGTTTTTAAATCAATATTTAAGTGCCAATTTTAGCATCTGTTTATCCCAGTAGCATATCCTGGCTGCTCCAGGACTCAGCATTTGGCACAGGGAGCCTCAGAATTCAGTCAATTCGGTTTCTGCAAATTGTGAAACTTCCTATCTCCAAATATTACTTTCATTTTATTTCTATCATTAAAGAGAATTATTATAGTATTTCATCATTAAAAATGATGTTAGCTTTTGATTTGCTGTTTCAGGTTAAGGAAGCATCCTTGTGTTTCTCCTTTGCTAATCAGATGATTAGATTATTTTGGCATCTTTAAAAATAAACATTTTTCCCTTTTGACTTATTGGCATTGAATTTACTATTCATAGATTTCCTAATATTAGACTGTCTTTGCATTTTTGGTCATAGGGTATTGTTTAATATGAGCAATGTAAATTAATAAGGCTATAATATGAATAAATGTTATTTTTTGATATTTCTGTTTTAGAATGTCAAGATTTAAATGAAATCAGAAAATAGGCGGATTATAGACATCACAACTAACCATGGTTTGCTTTGTGTGGTAGAAATCATATATGTTTCAAGCAATATCTACAGTTATTTTCTTGATGGATTACATCAAAATAAAGCATATTTTAAAAAATGTGCTTTCTCAGAGATAACTATGGAAGGAAAGAATTAAATCACAAAAATTTATTAAAAGAATTTGTGGACTGTGTATCACAGAAGAATGCTTTTGCCTTCAGCCAGATGATTGGGTCATTTAAAATCCAGTTTTATACCTGTGTAATTATATTTTGATATTAGTATTGAACTCTTCTTAAATATTTTTGTGAATGTTTTTTATTAGCCATACCTATGGGATTTATTAGAAATCTAGGTTCAGATAAATATAGAGAAGACACTTTATGCTTACTTATTATGCAACATAAATTCAAAGAGAGCAAGATGAAGCATCATGAATATTTTTTTGCTGGGAAACAGTAAGCCAAATACTTTCACAGGCTCTTCACAGATCAGAATAGAGACAACTGGATTTACGGAGCATTTTCATGAGGCAAAAAGGAATGGCTACCAACAGTCCTGGCTTCACCAAATTATATCTTCACTTCTGTTTTTAAGTAGCTGCCTTAAAATTAAGTGTAGAAAAGCAAATATTTTAATATTTTATTTCAATCCTCTTTTTAAAAATCTGATTTTTTTTTAGATCTTTTGAAAACAATTTAAAAACAACATTATATGCTATTGTTGCTAAAGAGGAATAGCAAATAAGAGAGCTTTTTTTGACTTCTTGACATGTATGGCACCTTTTTAAAGTTATTTTTAAGAAATGGAGGTAGATCGCTGAAAGATTTATGATTGTGAAGAGCTAAGGATCAGGGGCTAGTGTTTAAAACTCATTTAACCCTTGAACAATTGGATGGGCATTGTTATGAGTGACCTTATGCAGAGAGGAAACTGAGGCAAAGGTGGATTAAATAAATTGTTCCAGGTCACCCAGTTGATAAGAGACAGAGCTGTAATTCAAGTCCCAGGCAATCGGGCTTTAGCCGGTGTTATGTATAACCCTGTGTTGGTACTCTGTGTCTAACAACATGTCCCCAGAATATTATGGTGAAATGACATTTACATCATAAGATTCTGAGACTTAATTTGGAAAAATTCATCATAATATATTTCTTGAGGAGAATAATAAGAAGAATATTTGTCTGTTAGAAAACCTGCTTTGATCTCCATTCTTTATAATAGTGAATTTGAGCTATAATAGAATTCCCAGTGGATTATAATTCAAAGAAACTTCTGCTTTTTTTTTTTTTGTAAGTAAAGCATTCATCATAAAATGAATGTGAGAGAGAGTGAGATATCTGTCTAGATAAATAATTTATGGTTGAGTGTAAAAAGGAAAGATTTAGATTCATGATTTAGGGACAGATAGGGAATTATTTCTTTTTCAGCTTGCCAGAAGCTGTTAGATGGTCATAGAGGATAGACAAAAGGAAATACTGTGCCCCTCTATTCCCGAGCAATATCAGGACTAGCATCAGTGTTGTAACGAAACATTCGAACTGTACTTTTAAAGTAGAACAAATATGAGAGAGGAGACCAGACAAATATTATGAAAATTTTCTTTTCCATTTTAATAGTACTTTAGATAATATTTCTTACTGGTTTGTTACAATTAAGATTATTAATAATACACTTATAATAACATTTATAAAGGAAATATTGGAAATACGTGTTTATGTTAATAAACTTGTGCACTTGGTACTTGGTCAAAATCTTTCCACTTACTATCTCATTTAATCTTCACCACTGTCCTCATTTTACAAAGAAGAAAAGAGAAGCCAAAATTGTTTACAAAATTTTAATAAAGTCCAACTCAAACCTAGTCCTGCTGAATCTCAAATTTGGTTGATTACAGATATTTATAACGGTATCATTAATCATTTACTGATCTGTATGGGTTATCATGTAGCTCACATTAATACACACTGCATAGAAACTGCCCCATCTTTCATTACCACCAGCAGTGTGCAAGGATTTCAATTTTTCTATATCCTTGCCAAGACTTATCTCCTATCTTTTTAATTATAACCATTTTAACAGGTTTGAAGTGATATTTCAGTGTGATTTTGATTTTCATTTCCCTGATGATAGTGATTTTGAGCATCTTTTCATGTAGTTTCTGGCCATTTTATTTCTTTGAAAAAAAACGTTTATTCAGTTTCTCTGCCCACTTTTTAGTTGGTTTGCTCATTTATTTGCTATTGAACTGTGTGAGTTCTTTATATATTTTGGATATTAGCCCTTATGAGATAAATTGTTTGCAAATATCTTCTCTTTCTGTATTTTGCCTTTTCTTTCGTTGATAGTTTCCTTTGCAGAAGCTTTTTAATTTGATACAAAACAAAGTTCCACTTTATTTATTTTTGGGTTTTTTTTGTCTGTGTTTTTGGTGTCAAATTCAAAGGTCATTGCCAAGACCCATGTAAGAAGCTTACCCTCTTATATTTTCTTCTGGAAGTTTTACAGGTTAAGGTCTTAAATTTAAGTCTTTAATCCATTTTGATTTGGATTTTGTGTGTGGTGTAAGATAGAGGTCCAGTTTTATTATTTTACATGTGTCTGTCCAATTTTCCCAGAACCATTTATTGAAGAGACTATCCTTTCCCCATTATATATTCTTGGATCCTTTGTCAAAAATTAATTGACTGTATATGCATGGTTTTGTTCCATTAATCTGTTTTTTTTTTTAATGCTAATATTGTACTCTTTTAATTTCTACAGGTTTGTAATGTAGCTTGAAATCAGGAAGTTCTTTGTTTTTCTCAAGAAGCAAGCTGTTTAAAGTCGTTTGTGGTTCCACACAAATATTAAGATTGTTTTATCTATTTCTGTGAAAAATGTCATTGCAATTTTGATAGGGATTGTATTGAATCTGTAGATTGCTTTGATGTATATGTTTGGATATGTTTATTAAATTTATTGGGGTGACTGATTAATAAAATTTTATAGGTTTCAAGTGTACAATTTAATAATACATTATCTCTGCATTTCATTATGCATTAACTCCCAGTCAAATCTCCCTCCGTCACCATGTATTTGACTTCCTTTACCTTTATCTACCTCCCTCCCCATTTTCCTTCTGGTAACTCCTAAACTGTTGTCTGTATCTATGAGTTTTTGTTTGTTTGTCTTGTTCATTTGTTGCTTTCAGTTTTATATCCCAAATGAATGAAATCATATGGTTCTCAACTTTTTCTACCTTATTTCATTTACCACAATAATCTCAAAATCCACCTATGTTGTCACAAATGGCAGTATTTCATCTTTTCTTATTGCTGAATAATAATCTGTTGTGTATATGTACCACGTCTTCTTTATCCAAACATCCATCAAAGGACACTTTAGTTGTTTCTATGTCTTGGCCACTGTGAATGATGCTGCACTGAACATCGAGGTGCATATATTTTTATAGATAAATGTTTTCAATTTGGGGGTGGATACTCAGAAGAGGGATTGATAAGTCATATGGTAATTCTGTTCTTAGTTTTTTGAGAAACCTCCATACTATTTTTCATTTTTTACGTTTTACATTTCCATCAGCAGTGTATGAGGGTTCCTTTTTCCTCACAACCACTCCGACACTTCTTATTACTTGTCTTGTTGATAATAACTATTCTTACAGGTGTGAGATGATATCTCATTGTGGCTTTGATATGCATTTCCCTAATAGTTAGTGAAGTTGAGCATCTTGTCATATGTCTGTTGACAGTATAGACGGTTTAACAATATTAATTCTTCAGTCCATGAGATGGGATATCTTTCCATTTATTTGTGCTTTCATTTTTTTTTAATCAATATCATATAGTTTTCAGTGTATAGCTCTTTTACCTCCTTAAATTTATTCATAATTATTGCATGCTTTTTGATGGAATTGTAAGTGGAATTGTTTTCTTGATTTGTCTTTCTGATAGTTTCTTGTTGGTGTGTAGAAATGCAATTGATTTTTGTATAATTGATTTTATTACCAAATTTGTATATTAATTTTAACAGTTTTTTGTAGGAGTGGAGGATTTTAATAATCATTTGGATAAGATGACCTTGTTTTTGAATATCAGTAAGCTTCTTTACTAATCACTCCTGTCATTTCCCAATGGATTCATAAATGAAATTGTTCTGTTAGCAGGGATGGAAGTTATCTATGGGTTAAGTGGTCTGAACTTCTACTTACCAAGACTGACCTAGCTATAGCCATTACTGAATGTCCAATCTGCCAGCATTAGAGACCAAACACTGTATTATTGTACATTTAAAAATTTGTTGAGAGGATGTCTCTCATGTTCAGTATTCTTACCACAATAAAATAACATTAAAAAATAAATACTACATAGAAAAAAATGAAAGTTTTATTCTATCTTTTGAGGATTGGTGTATTTTGTCCTTGTAGGAGAAGATTTAACTATGAGAGAACTGACAAATGTCTCTAAGTATTAAATAGAGAGTGTACATAGTCTAAACATAAGCAAACCTTTTATTACATAGCAAGATCTGTAGCATATGAACTGAGTTCTCAGGAAAGTGGTAAGTGGGACCTGGAATTCATTGTAAAATGAGAATATTATAAATTTCCCTTTAGAATATCAGGAGAAAAGATGTTGAGGTAGAGAAGAAAGATCATAAGGAGAAAGAATGGTTATCTTACATCCAAGTGGTAAACCAAAAAAATAAAAGCCGAGGGCAGGGGCAGAGACATGTACATTAACTGTAGGCAAATTACTATTTAACCAGTTTTAATATCAACTCAGATGAGCAGTATTAACCCCGAGTCTAATACATGGCATTGCGTCCTCAGACTTGAGACCAAACGAGTAATTTAATATTCAGGGAACAATTTTAACTCTAAGACATCACTAACTCAAGGATGTTGGGTGGCATAGTCTAAACTATGAACTTTTATATAAAAAAAGAATAGCTCATTATTGTAAAAAACATATTGTACTAAAATTAATTACTTAAAAACAATAATGTTTACTGCCATCATTTAAAATTAATATTCCTCTAATGGTATACAAATAGTTACTTATACAATACTTTAAAGCAGCATATTTTCTTAAGTAAGTTAAATAGCTGCCTCCTCTCTTGAATTGAGTTTCTAAACTCTACTTTCCTTGTGTACCTTTACTAAGACAACTTTTTACTTAAAAACAAATGAGGCAATTTAGATAATGGCAATGGATTTGGAAAAAAAAATAAGTAAGAGAAAACATTCAGTTAATGTTAAGTGCAAATCCAAAATGGTAATAATGGAAAATCAGAATTAAACTTCAAATCTAGCTGTTATTTCACATCACTGGGATAATAGTGTTAACACTTTCCTATCCTCAACTGTCCAGAGGAGCAACAAACTTGGAGATTATGCACATTATTTAAAGTAAGAATTAACGGACAAGAGCAACTATAGCCTTTCTGCAATTTGGCTCCTCTTTTTGCTGACCAGAAAGAATGTTATTTCAGCTAGCAATGACTCTAAAAAGCAAAGTGCTCGGCATTGTTAGAGAGCAGAAGGGTAGCATAAGAGAAAATAAAGGAAGGGACAAAAGTGTCAAAATAAGAGAAAATTGTGAAGGACTTAAGCGATAAAGGAGTAGTAAGAAATACTTTGAGAAAAAGAACAAGTAAGAGAAAGAATGAAAACCCACTGGAACTATGCAGTCATATGGGGGGGTGTCCACTACAAGGCAGCCATTGGCACCTGAGACCTCTCTGTGCTGCACTGAGGCAGCTAGGACAGCCACAGCTTTGAAGGGTGTGAAGCATGACCTCAACTAGGGGATGTCCAATGTAACTAAAAGCCCGACACTCATAAATGTTTGGTGACTGAAAGAGTTAATTTCCAATATGGTCAGCTCTTATTCTTAAATTTGAAAACAGATTATATCTTAGTATTCCTTTCTATATTCCCTTAAGTGTTCATATTTTATAGATAGTAAAGTCACTTAGTAAATATTTATTGAAATAACATTATATGTATTGAAATAACTTATTTATTAACTGCATAAATAACATACATTGTGATCAAACACATGAAGACCTTGATGTTCCTCCAGTTTGAAGGAAATATTAATTTAATAGTTAGAAAATGTGTAGGAAAATTAAGGTCAGTATGTTATCTTCTTGACAATATTTCCTGTATAGCCTTATAAATGTAAATAAAATTATCCTTCCATTTCAATGTAATCCTTGCCAGATGATTAAATAGGATATCCTTTAAATTTCTTTCTGTATCAAAATGAGCTTTTCTTAAAAATATAGCCACTTGTTAGTTGTATGACTTTGGGCAAGTCACTATCCTGTCCAACCCCAGGATCTCGGTATCCTGATCTGAAAACAGTTCAATTCTACCTCATAGACGTTTTAAGAGGATTAAATGAGATAATATTTGGAAACAGGCAAGTGACTGTTACATAGTGTCATATGTTTTGCTATTATTAAAACTTGGGTCTATTCCTAAATGATCTTTTTTTCCTGTTGTTGTTGTGTCATCTCCAGATAATGAAATCAAAGTTTAGTTACTTAACTTTTATAATAGCCTGAGCAGCATCCACTAAATCAAAAGCCTTTTCCATATTCACATCACATCTGGCTGAGACGGAAATCATGGGATGGCTTGACCCCCAAAATTTCAGAACTGAGAAGGAGCGGCATCTGTTTTCTCCATCTGTTTAACCAAGATTTCTTAATTATCTGTAAAAACATCTCTAGTCTGAATCACTTGCTGTTTAGCTTAATGAACTGTATTTTGTGACATATATTAGAACCTTGCTCATTTATTAAGATTGCCAACTTTTGATAGTTTCCATAAGGATGAGGAAGTCTAAAAATGACCTCTATCTGACTCATATGCACTATTATTTTGATGTGAATGATTAAAGCTATTACTCCGGGAGCTTTTTTGTTGTATCCATTATTCCCTATTTTTGTTGTAGACATTCATTTTTTGAAAACCAAGTCACTGTCACTAATTGTTCCCTCCAGTGATGGTTGTCTGATGCTGTCGTTGTGAACCAATTGATGTCGATGTTACATTGGTTCAAATTATTCTTTCATTTGCCCTTGAAGCTTTTTGGCTGCCCATCTTGTGCTTGATTGCATTCCTCACCTCATCGTGGAGCAGCTGTTTTGGCATTCTTTTTTTATTTTTCATTTGCTTCATTTGCTGAAATGTAAGAACTGGCTTCATTGTCAATATTTTAATAGTGTTCTGAAGTATCATTATTGATCTTGATATTGATGCTGTTTGATAATGGATGGCAATGAATTGTGTCCCCAAGCTGAAAATGCTTTTAAAAATGAGTCTAAATCTCTTGCCATTAAAGCTCCTTGGGAGGCTATCATTTACAAGATGGCTGTGTAGTGTGAAGCTGGAGGCTAGTTGTGCTATAATTTTTCACATTTTCTATTGTGGAGCTGAATCATGTACATTTTTCTTCAGTTTGGTAGTGTGACATGCCTCTGATAATTTAATAGTTCAGTGGACCTCATTTATAATTTTGCTTTGGAGGATCAACATAACTCCCATTTCACAGACCAGATCTAATATATCTGGCTTGTTAAATGTATAGTTGTTAGTTATTAAAAAGCACATTTTTATGAGGATGAAAGTTTAAAAAAAGTTTTTTATATTTGGAAAAAGCTTCTCTTCCTAAATCCTTATAGTACTTTGTTTTACTTATTATCTTTCTTTAATGTGCTATTCTTCCATCCTAGTAGACAAAGAGAGGAACAGGTACTCAGTAATCTTTATGTTTTATTTCCTAAAGCAAATACCCAGCAAGAAATGGTAAATAACTATTTGCAGTTTGTTTTGTTGATTATGTGCATTAGATTTTATATATATATATATATTATATATATTGCATATATTAAATATAGTGTATTAACATATGCAGTTAAAATTCATTCACCTATAGCCTATATGAGAGAATAATTTTAACAGAATAATTTGCAGGGGTCCCTAACCCCAGGGCTGTGGTCTAGTACCAGTTTGAGGCCTGTTAGGAACTGGGCTGCAACAACGGGATGTGAGCGGCAGGTAAGCAAGTGAAGCTTCGTTTGTATTTTCAGCCATTTCTTAGCACTAACATTGCTGCCTCAGCTGCACCTCAGATCATCAGTCATTAGATTTTCATAGGAGCACCCGTCCCTGGTGCCAAAAAGGTTGGGGACAGCTGAAAACATTAATAGCTATAAAGTGTCATATATTTAGGCTTTTTTATTAGAGCACATGAGGGCTAACTTAAACAATAACACAATTTTAATGTGAAGATAATCTTTTGGTCTTTAGGTTTTCTAACTATATTTACATAGTAGGAAGGATGTTGTTCTAAAAGCAGTGCCCAGTTCTACGATTTCAGAAGTATCACCAGTTAGAAACACATTACACAAGAGAAATATTCAGTCTTTCATTAAGTATGATGCTAGCCTTTGGTTTAGTAGATGTGTTTTATCAACTCCTTTATTCCTAACTTGTTGAGTTCTTTTTTTTTTTTTTTATGAGCAGTGAATTTTTTGAAAGGCTTTTTCTGCATTCATTAGTATGATCATATTATTTTCTTTTTTAGCTTGCTGATATGGTGATTACATTTATTGATTTTTGAATGTAGAACTAGTCTTGAATATCTGCAATAGATCCCACTTGGTCATAGTGTATAAATCTTTATAGAGATGGTTAGATTCAATTTGTTAATATTTTATTAAGAAGTTTTACATCTAAGTCCATGAACAATGATGATTTGTGAGCTGCAGACCTTTTTTTTTTTTTTTTTTTTTGGTCTGGTTTTGGTATTATTGGCCTCATAAAATGAATTTGAAGGTATTCTCTGTTCTATTTTCTGGAAGAGATTCTATTTTCTAAAAAAGAGAATTCGTGTGAATTCTTTGAATGTTTAATGGAAATCTCAGGTGGAACAATCATAGTCCAGAGATTTCTTTTTATAAAGTTTTAAAATCTTTAATTCAATTTATTTTATGGTTATAAGGATATTTAAATTTTCTATTTTATCTTGAATGAGCTTGGTAGTTTATAGTTTCTGAAGAATTAGTCCATTTCTTTTAAGTTGTTGAATTCATGAGCATAAAATTGCATTCCCTTACTATCTGATGCCTATAGTATCTGTAGTGATATTGTCTGTTATTTTGTTCTTATAAGCGGTCTATCAATTTTATTATTTTTTTCAAAGAACAAACTGTATGCTTTGTTGATTTTTCTCTGTTGCTTTCCTATTTTAACATTATTGATTCCTCCTATTATCTTTATTATTTACTTCCTTTTGCTTTTTTGAGGTTTGTTTTGTTCTTGTTTTTCTAGAACTTTTGTTATTGATCTGGGACTTCTCATTTCTAAATTTGATGCTATAAATTTCTCTTTTAGCACAATATTAGGTGCATCTCACACATTTTGATATGTTGTGGTTTTCTTTTTAATTTCTATGTATTTTTAAATTTTGCTTAAAACTTCCTTTTGATCCATAGATTATTTAGAAGTGTATTGTGTCCTTTCCACATACTTAGAGACTTTCCTTTGTCTTTCTGTAATTGATTTCTAGTTTGATTACATTATTTTCAAAGAACATACTCTGTACGATTTCAATTTTTTTAAATTTTGCTGAAGTTTGTTGGGTGGAGTATTCTCTCTTTATATGTATACATATACACACACACATACGCACACTATATGGCATATGCTATATTTCTATCAACCACTTGTGTTGTTCACATCTGCTATATATCCTTCGTATCCTTGATGAGTTTCTGTCAGTAGATCTCTTGGTTGCTGATAGGGGAGTATTGTTGGGGAATTAATTATAGTTATGGACTTGTCTATTTCTCCAGTCAGCTTTATTATTTTTTCATGTATTTTGAGGTTCTCTTGGTTGATGCATACACATTTAGGGTCATTTTGTCTTCTTAATAGAAAAATCTTTTAATTATTATCTATTTAAAAACCTTTTAATTATTAGTTCTCTTTATCTATGGTAATTTTCTTTGCTCTGAAGTCTACTTTATTGCCTATTAATAAACTACACATGCCTTTTTAAACTAAAGTTTCATGGTATCTTTTTTTCATCCTTTTACTTTTGCTTACCTATGGTGTTGAATTTGAAGTGTTTCTTATAAGAAGCATATATTTGGGTTGTATTTGTTTATCCACTTTGCTAATCCTTGTCTTGATTATTAAATTTATGTTTAACATAATTATTGATATGTTGGCACTTAATTGCCATTTTATTACTTTTTTCTATTTGTTTTTTCTAATACTCATTCTATTTCTTGTGGGTTTTTTTTTCCCCCCCTTCTCTGGTTACTTGAACACTTTTAATTCCAGTTTAATTTATTGTAGTGTTTTTGCATTGGTCTTTTTGTATAGTTTTCATAGGAGGTTCTCTGGGTGTTACGATACATATACATAACTTGTAACAATTTACTCATATCAGCAGTTGTCATCTTTAGTGAAGTTTGGAAACTTCATTTTCATTTAGGTCCTTTTACTGACTCTACTTTTAAATATCATAATTAGAGTCAGTTGTTATAATTTTTGGTTTTAATAATTATTTTTATAAATTCATGATAAAAACATAGTGTCGTGTGTATCTATATTTCTACTCATTTGGTTTTTTTTATTTTCTTTTCTGATGCTCTAGGCTTTTATCATTACCTTTCTGTTTGAAGAAACTCCTTTAGGTAATCTTTAATAGTAGGTCAACTAGTAATATCTTCTTGTGGTTTTCCGTCTCTGAGAATGTTTTGATTTCCATTCTGTCCTGAAAGATAGCATCATTAGATATAAAACTTGTGGTTGACATTTTTTTTTTCTTTTAGCACTTGAAAAATAGTGTATCATTTCCTTTTGGTCTTCATGGTCTCAAATGAGAAATCCAGTTATTTGTATTGTAACTTCCCTAACAGCAATATGTTATTTTTCAGGGATTTTTCTTTGTCTCTAATTCGAAGAAGTTTAATCATGGCCTCTTGCATGGATTTTTTGGGGTTTACATTGTTTTAGGTTCACTCAACTTGGATTTGTAGGCTTTTGTCTTTCATCAAATTTGGAGTTTTCAGCTGTTATTTCTTTAAATACATACTCAGTCTCATTCTCTCTTTTCCTTCCAGGACTCTGATGATATGAATACTGGGTCTTTTATTTTTGACCCAAAAGTCCTTGAGGTTATTCTTCCCCCTCCATATCCCCAGTTTATTTCTCTCTATTGTTCAAATTCAATTAATTCTATTTTTCTGTCCTCAAGTTCCCTAATTCTATCCTCTCTTATTATGACTTTATTATTGACCCATTCATAGAGATTTTTACTTCTGTTATTGTGTTTTCAGTTCTAGACTTTCCATTTGGTTCTTTCAATAACTTTTTACTGATATTTTTTATATTTTCATTCGTATTAGGAAAATTTGTAATTAATTCATAAGTGCTTTTATAACTCTGCTTTGAAATCCTCATCAGATAATTTGAATAACTGATTCGTCTCAATGTTGACATCAAATTATTCTGTTTTTCACTCAAGTTGAGATTTTCTTGGCCCTTGGTATAATGAATCACTTCCAACTGTGTCTTGGACACTTTGTCTAATATGTTAGCAGACTCTGGATCCTCTTCAATTTTTTAATTTTATTTGGAAATTATCCTTTTCAGGTCTTACACATGAGTCACCACCTACTTTTGTCAGCTGCAGTTTCAATGGCATTTTGATTTTAGAGTCTTCACAGTGTTATTGTGGTCTGCTTTGTTTATTTAGTGCCACTGGAGCTCTCACTGGTTCTTACTTTTGCTGACTAGGGAAATAAATGGAGTTTCTCCAGGCTGCGCCTTCAAGTATCTCTCAGTGGAGGGGTGGTATAGTGGGAGCCTGTCTAACCCTAATTACTGCTCCACTGTCTCTGGGTGGATGAAATTGTCTGCAGGTCCTCAGAGAAAAAAGTTTCCTGGACTGAGTAACTTACTGTGACTGGGTTCCTTTTTCCTCTTTTGCCTGTTTGATCCTGCTAAGATTTTGATTCAATACTTTGTAACCTCTGTCTACAAACTGCTTCATATATTGTTTCTCCTTAATTTCAGAAGCTCCCCTGAATATAGACATTTAATTACCCAACAAAAATTAGGATGCCTTGGAAAAGCCAAACAACATTCAGAAATTATTATAAAGGTAAAACCAATGCTGAAAGCCTGGAGTTGATGTGGATTAAAATAGACTTCAGCAAAAAAAAAAAAAAAAAAAAAAAAAAAAAAAAAAAAAAAATCTGTTTATTTGAAATTACATTAACATTAAACATTTTTTTGTTTAATCGAATGTGAAATGTGCTTGGTTTTACATACCTGAGTGTAGAGAGAGAGGTGTATGGAAGCGCATTAGGTGGGAAAAGAGGAAGAAAAGTTAAAATGATAATAGCAGAAAGATGTTTTCATAAATGGAGTTCTTTTCATGAGGGACCATTGATTTCAAGTAGCACAACATATTTTCAAGGCTGACCTATTGTTATGCAAATCAAGGTTTTGAACAAAATAGAATGGACTCAATTTGAAATAGATAAGTATTAAGAGATTTAGCTTAATACCTTTATTTGCATAAATTTTATGATTTGTAAGCATTTTCATGCACATAGTCATGTTTAATTATATCAAAATATGTGTGAGACAAGGGAATTGCCAATAGGTTTATTTTTACAGGTTAAAAAATAAAATTCAGGGAGGTTAGATGACTTATCCAATATTTCTAAGCTAGTAAATGGACATGAACTTACATCTCGTTTTAAGCTTGTGGAGAGTATAGGATCCCATTTCCTAAAATTTGTTTTAAGCCAAAATAAAACAAATAGTTTCCTTGATAGGCAAACAACTTTCTGAGGATAGGCAAACCACAGTCAGGATTTAAATTCTATTTCTGAGCTGGCAGTTAACTCTGCTGTGTGCCCTGCATATGATGCTTGGTTCAATGAGCAAAACTTGCTTGGTGTCACTTTGAAGATAAAGTCACATCTCCCAGGATTTATTGTCAACAAGCCTGATAAGATACAGTTTTGGTGCTTGACTCTTTCTTTAGTTGTGCTTTGACATTCAAGTCCTTTGGGTTATTCTTTACTAATCCGAAGATATCACAGCTTCTGGCTATTCTATACTGTTTGAGTAGTTAAACAAGTCTGACTGTCAGATTTTCAGCACTGAAAGAATCTACAAAACCAGTAAAATGACCTCAGGCATTATTTCTAATACTCATTGTAATTGTCTCTAGATTTAAACTTGAGGGATATAGACAGACCTGCACATTAAATGTGGGAATTTCCTTTTTTGCCTGACAGGAAAACTTAGAATTTACAAAACTCTTTTTCCCTTAATTTTGGACCATAGAATTAAAAGAGTAGCCTTGTTAATGAAGTAGGACCCCATGGCAGCATCCCACAGTGATGCACTATGTATTTAGTCTTACACTCAGTCATGTTGTGGGTTATAACATGGTTTTCTTGAAACTGTATAGTAATGCCGTATATAGTAATGTGATGCATTGTCTATTTATTTCACTGTAGAAATAAGGTCTTCTCTGACTGTTCTCTCTCTCTCTCTTTTTTTTTCTTCTATCAGTACCAGTGTTATAGTCATTTTTCTATATTACAGAAAGTATTTAAGAGAGCATCACTGAATCTTAAACAGTGCTTGTTTTTCTTTTCTTTTTCTTTTTTTTCTTAAGGGTCAATACAATGTAAACGCTTTGGACATTGAGAAGTTTCTTCAATCAACATTCTTTTCCTGAAAATTAATTGATGCTGTGAATAAGATATATTTGGGGTGTTTTGTTTGCTTTTCATTTCAAAATACTTTCCTTTTTTTTTATTTCTTAATATGTAAATTATAAATAGTAAACTCTGTAGTGTTAATGACTTGCTGAAGATAGATGTGCTTCCATTCTTCTTATTAGTCATGATTGCTGATGTAGATTATTTTTGAGGGCTGAGAGATTTGTAACACAGCAGGTTATTCATTAGCAAATCTGGAATAAGAACTAGACAAAAAACATTTGAATATAATGATTGTTTTAACTTCTAACCTACTCTAAAATGCATGTAAGGTATTAAATCCCTAGGTACTCTACATAGCTCTGCTTCACGAATGATAACTATGATCAAATAACCCATTTTACATGTTATTATTATACAATTCTTATGAATACTATTGTCTAAGTACAACAGACAATGTAAAATCACATCCTTTAAGCAAGATGGACACTATAAATATATGTATAAGCTTTATTATTTCTGGTAATTTCTTAGGATACCTTCTGCAATGTTACTTTCTATAATTTAATTTTTAAAAAGACATATATTTATTTGCTTCTGTACAGGCATGAGCAAATATAAAGTTTATAAGAATCAGAAAATGTTAATCTCTCAAATATGTTAATTTAGTGTCTTTCAAAATAAGAAGTTTAACCCTGTTGTACCATGTCTTAAGATGTTTATATACCTGACAATTGTTAATATATATGTATATATTCATATTCTACTTGGGAAAAACAAAATTATGGAAGTGAAACACATTGTGTGAAAGCCACAACTTTGGATTGTTGTTCTATTAAGCCATTGACTCAAATCTGACCAAAGCAATAATGTCTCTCAGTCATTTTGATTGGGAATTCTGTATTTTTTCCAGTGGCAATAGCTTGTTTCTTTAAATGTCGATCCTATTTTAAATGTATACCCCATATTACTGGAAAGGAAAGGGAACCATAAAACCAGTGGCTAAAAGTCCACAGAGATCAACAGAGAATGTTCTCACACTTCAGTGTTTTTTTTTTTTGGAACACACTTCAGATCTCTCAGTATCTGTTTCCTCTACTTTAAAATGGATGTATTAATAGAACCCACCTCAAAGAGTGGATAAGAGGATGAAATAAGTTAATGTATGTAAAAGTTCTCAGAATGCTAAGTACTAATCTGGCCTACTTGAAGGGTTTAACAAAATTGCTTCACTGACATTACTATACAGTTTGAAAGAGTCTATTCCTAATGGTAGAACTCTTTAAAATTTTAAATTTAGCTACTGAATCCCTCTTGATGGAACTCACAGTTGTAAACTAGATTCCCTGAGCTGAATTTTAAAATTATAAAAGCTTTTTATATGTGGTCAAAGTTCTTGAAAAAGAGTTGTATTCTCAATCTCATTTCCAGGGATAAAGTTCTCATATCTAAAGCTAATGGTTACTGTATCTTCTGTGTGAATAATATTTCTTTAAATTCTACCATACACGATGTAGTGCACTGTTTAGTCCTCAATAATAGCCCTACAGGAACGGGATTCTCAGGATAAGCAAGATTTGGACAGCTAGATTGCAGGCTCTATTTCCCTGCTTCATGCCTCCTGAAAATTTGAGAATTTGAGCATCTCTTTTTTTAAAGAGCTTTCTGAACTGCTTGGAAGCCCTGGCTAGATAACCTCTAATATCACCAGTCTGTAGCAGATTCAAGGAACTCAGAGCTTTTAAAACCTGTGTTTTGGAAGCCACCAATAGAATGTTTTTAGTGATTTCTGCATGACTGACCACCATTTCCAAAATTACCACTCAGGATTTCCCCAAATGAGGCAAAGCTTATTATATGTACTTCAAGTCATCCATGTCTAACTTTGTACAACTGACGTTCTGAGCTTTGTGAGAGTTCATCAAAATTCAAAGGTTTATTTTTGGGAGTCCTATAAGGATGAAGAGTTGCTAAATATGTTCTTCGCTAAAAAGATAGTGATGCTTCATTATTCTCTAGCAATAATAGTTGCATTCTTTCTATCTTTAATTTATATACAGCTTTACCTCATAGCTTCTGTGCTGCAGAAAAGTGGTCAAAATTCTTGAAAAAGAGGACTGCATTTTAACAAAAAACACAGCTAATTACTGTGATTTTGATTTAAAGAAGTAAATTAATAAATTTAATCTACTCCTACACCCCTTGTGACCAGTTCGAATCACTAGAGAGTAGTGAAATCTTTGACATTTTTAATCACTCACCACAGTGCCTGGCACTTTAAAATATTGAAACCACAAGAAGAAAGATTTAAGATACATGTCAATCCATAAGTGCTTTGGCTTTTGTGAATTCTGCAAAGCACAATCTATCTGTGTTCCTTAGAAAGTATTCATCTTTCGCATTGAAGTGCTTTTAAAGTTTGGAAATATTCCATGAATTGTAATAATTTTGTACATTTTCACTATACCAGAGCTTAATCTGATGTTTTAATAATTTTAAGTAAAAAAATCTATTTCAACCAAAACTGATAGAGCTAACATATTGTAATAATTCATCTGTAGTAATTATGAAATTATGCTTAGAATAGCCTGTTCTCTTCATAATTTTTCTCACACATAGAGAAATATTCAGTAAATTATAAAATTTTTATTCCAAGCATTCTTTTCATTGAGATACTTCTACACACTAGTAAATAGCAAATTTGAAATAACTGTGTTGGTATAATTCTTCAGTGACTTCTGTTATATCTAATTGTGAAGAATTAAAGTTTATGAAGAGAAAATTTTAACTTTAAGTAAATTTTAATAGATAAATAACAACGCAAACAATAATATTTTCACCCATAATATTTTCATTCACTATAAATCCTGGTTACTTTAATATAGTCTGAATCCTTAAACTCAATAATATCTTTAAATGTCATGCATAAAAGTCAGATAATTCTTTAACATCAACTGTACACTCCAACAATTCAGTTCACATTTTTTATATTAGAGTACATTATTTATTTGCTTTATATAAATTTTTTAGTTTTAGACTCACTCACTGCTTTATTCCCAAATCTCATGTAAAACTTTAGGTATGTGGGGATATTACATAATAATAGTTACCTAATAAAGCTATGTTGCATTAAATGAAATCGATTAATTATACAATAATACTCTATAACTTTTTAAATGAGCTGTTTAAATTCGGTTTGTCTACTTACTTTGAACAATCAACTAAGCAAAGGGTCATAGATTTTCCTTCTTAGCAAGTATCCTTTCTGAGCTACATTTTTAAAAAGCAGGAATATTTAATAATAGTTTCTCAGTAACAGACCAAAGTATTTAGAATGCAATAGAAAGATAAAGAAAAGAGGTTCTTATTTGAATTCAAAATTTTAACAGGAAAAATTACTCCGTTTAATCCATATCCTTGAATCTTCCTCAAAATTAATCCTACTGTCAATTTATTTATTTAGCTCATATTTGCACATATTTGTTTAAGTCTTTGTCACTCAAAAATTCAAATGAAGTTGTGTGCCAAGAGTTCTTTCCCTTACTTTTTTTTTGTTTATATATCCCTATACTTAGAACTGTAAGGTGTGAGAGGGACTGATTTTGGAGATTAATTAGAATAATAAGAATTAGGCAAAGTATTAATTATCATTTTCTCTCAGTAATTTTTATTGCTTATAACATTAAGTGTATTTAAATTCTGTATTTCCCAAATATCTTTGAAAACTAAAGAAATTATGTGCTTGTTTAAGGATTCATGTAGAAGGCTCAGTGTATAAGTTTGAGGACAAAAAAATAGAGATTCTAACAAATTTTTGCATTATGACAAGATAATCTTGACTGTTTGCATGTCCCTGGCATTCATGTAAATATTGTGCTGAACAAAGATTCAGAAACTACAGTTTTAAGTATTTAAAGTACTTTGTACACTTTGGGGAACATGCTATTCTTTGCTTTTGAATTTTATTATCTGACTCCCCACACTTACACATTGGTCTCAATTAAAGTCTAGTTTGAGCTACTAGGAGTGTGACTCCTAAAAATGCGTACTATGTGGTCTTAATTTCAAGTTTTAGGTGTCAGCATCAGCTTCTATAGCTTAAATATGATGGGAGGAAACAAAATTGATTGATTGCCTGTACTATGCTAGGAATCGCTAGACTGTACACCTTTAGTCTTAACCCTTAAACAACACCCCTGTGAAATATATGAGTATTCTCATTTCATGGATGAGGAAACAGACTCTGAGCATTAAATAGTTCAAATTCACAGAACAGATAAAAATAGATTTGGGATTAAAAATCAGTATTATTTAGTCTAAATCTTATTCTATTTCCCAAAACACCAAGGGGGAAAGAATAAAATTTTCAGTGAGTGCCATAAGCAAAACCATTTAGTATTCCTCATGAAAAGGGTCAGTAGACAGTAGCAGTTGGGAGCACAGATTATATATCCGTGCTATCTAGTTTTGATTCCTAGCACTACTACCGTTAAGCCATGTGATTGTGCCCAAGTTACTCAAACCCTCTGGGCTCAGTTTTCTTACATGTAAAAAGAGGATAATAATAGCAGCTATCACATGTAGTGCTATGAGAATTAGATAATTGGGACTTGGCACATAGTAAGTGCTAGCTGCTATTATTATTAATTGTTATTAATTTTAACTAGATGGGTCTTTGGAGGTCATCTTATTTAACCTCTTCTTTTTCTAAGTAGGAGGTCAGGATTTTAAGAAATGGAATGACTTGCCCAGGATTACAAAGCACGATGAAAACAGCATCCAGTTTCCAGTTTTCCTAACTTCTAATTTAGTATTTTATACTTGTAAGCAAAAAAAAAAAAAAAGAAAAAAAAAAAAGAAAGAAAAGAAAGAAAATTCCAGAAGATAATGAATGCTGATGTTGCATTTAGAATTTATTTGTATTATTTTATGAATTCCTAAGCCTTTTCTTTGATATACCTATTCCTACTGAGAAATAATATCGCCTAATTGTAAAGTTTTGAAAATATAGTATCAATAAATTATAAATACACTCTACATTTTTTAAGTCAAGAAAATTGTAGTATAGCCTCTTTTATGTACAAATAAAATGTTAAACAAGAATGGCGAATAAAAATGATGGTAAAATTATTTTACTTAAATGTGAGAGATCTCTTTTTCAAGCTAAAGAATTTAAGAATGCTTAAATATTTATCAGAATTAATGATGTAGAGCAGAGTTGCTACTGTCTCCTGTTTTAAATGAGTCGACTTCGTCTGCATTGGCCATTTTGTTGTAAAAGAGAAAAGAACACAGTGATTAATGCACACGTGTTTTATGTCGTTAAAGTTTCAAAAATGATAAAACTCTGTTTTCACAACAGATTAGAAATATTTTCTTCTGAAAAAAAAAGTAATGAACCACATAAATATAAAAATCAAAAGTGGCTGTAAATGATAAATGCTACACTTTTCCTAAAAAAGTGTTTTTCTCTGATAGAAGAAAAAAAGCAGAAAACTGTTTTTTTTTTTTTTTTGGCTTGTATATATTTAGAAGAGAGTTGTTTCTAAACCTCTTTTCAAATTAATATTCAGCATACAAATTACTGAGGGCTTATTATATGTAAGACATGCTACTTACTGCAGACACTACCATTAATAAAGCCATAGCTTTGACCATCAAGGACATTACAAAGACTAGTAATATATTTATTTTTGCTTTATCATGTTGCTTAGATACCAATACATACTGAAATTATCTAATAGCATCGAACAGTTTTGTTGTAAATACAATATAGTGGAGATCATGTCAGAGCCTATATACTTATTAAACTGTCTTCATTTATTATCATACTCTCATCACATTAAATAGTATCAGAGATAATTTTTACTTCAAAGCCATTGTAATTTCTTTTATTTGTGTAATTAAACTAGAAGAGCCGCAATGCATTGAAACAGAGTTTGAAAAAGATTACTTAAATGACAGCATTTTGCTTTGGGGCAAACAAATAAAACATTTCCAGAAAATTCAAGGAATATCTTATTAGGCATTGTTCACAGATTGTGACAATGCTTATTTATTTCACTAATAAGATTGTGCCTTATTTCCTTATTTATTTTTATCAAGTACACCATCTTACTATTCTTGGCCTTACATTTTTATAACAGAGAAAAAGGTGTGCCAACTGCAACACTTTAAATCATTTTTACAATGAATTTTCTCTAATAATTTCTAAATATAATTTGTCATCAGGGGATGATATATATAGTGATGCTGATTGATATTGAAACTTCTAAATAATACATATAGCACTAATATTTGTACCTAAGATTTTTCTAAGATATAATTATGAGATATTTTACCTTAGTATTAAGTTATATGTTCGTTCATACAAAGATATACATGAATATTTCCAAATAAGAATTGTACTCATATTTTATTCATGCTTTCATTTTTCATGGTTCTCAGACTTTTCAGTTGAAGTCTACCAAAGAGATAAATAGAGTATAGGTCTAAGGAATCCCTTTAGTGTTATGTATGTTAAAGTTAAAGAAAAATTCAGTTCTCATGGATGGGAAGACTGGTCAATTAAAATGTGGAAGTGGAGCTGAAGGAAAAGATAGAAAGTAGAAGAGACCAGAAAGGCAGACCAGAACTTTGAGGGGTGATGAGATAATCCATGTACAATGTAGGCCTGATTGAAAAGCTTAGAGGAGAAAATCATCCTCAGTGTTCATGAAGCTGTGAGGACAAGCAATTCCTTGTTAGAGGCAATTTCTCGTGTATTGGTGGTGAAGAACAAAGAAAACACAGAAAGTACAGCTACATTTACTTTTCTTTGGATGCTATTTGCTTGGCCATTTATGACGACAGGGATGGATCTTGAGAATATCAGGCTAAGCAAAATAAGTCTTGTGGAAAAAGTAAGAACCATATGATTTCACTGGTATGTGGGCTGTAAAGCTGAAAGCAACAAACAAGACAAACAAAAACTTATAGACACAGACAACAGTATGGTGGTTACCAGACGAAAAGGGGGTGGGGAGATGTAGAAAAAGGTAAAGGGGGTCAAATATATGGTGATGGAAGAATAATTGATTTTGGGTGATAAACACAATGCAATATATAGATAATATATCACAAAACTGGACACTTGAAGCTATATAATTTTATTAACCAACGTTACCCCAATAAATTTAATAGAATTAAAAACATCTGTTATTCAAATAATAATAACAACAGAAAAGATAACACAGAAGGAGTCATTGGGTAATAGAAAAACAGAGTGTTTTATGTTTAGGGTGATTAAAGCAATGTTAATTAGGAGGAAATGAAAAGGTTTAGTGTTGATCACATAACAAGTAATTTGAGAAAATCATGAAGAATTAAATATGATAGATTCTACAGCAAGATCAAGTTTTTTTTGTTATAGTATGCTGTTTATTTTTATGTGAGATGTTTACATTAACAGAAGCACATAGTTATTCATTATTTCAACCAATGAACTTATGGAACAGAATTTCTGTAAAATAAACCATGGTTTAAGCCATGTCAAGGCAAAATAAAAATGATAAAGATTAATAAATTATCAATTTAAATTAAGAAAGGTGACGGTTACCAGGGTCAAGAATTAATAGGATCAAATAAGTTGATAAAATTGTAAAGAATTAAATATGATAGTCCACAGATAAAGAAATGACACCATTTACAGAGAATCTGATAATTAATAACTCAGGAAGTTAAGGAAATCTGGAGTCTCTATTTCACATAAGATCTGCTATAACAATGTATTTGTGTTATAGCTCTAGGGAAGTGGGAGAGATCATGTCTGCCTAGGGAGACCAGGTAAAGTTAAGGAAGATTTGACATGGGATCCTGGCCATAAGGATGAGATGTACTCCAAGAGTATTACACTAGTGGAGGTACAAAAGCCCAGGAGTGTAGAAAACTTAGCAAACCATGAGTTAAATAGAAAACTAGAGGCATAGACTTTGTTTAGAGATTAATGGGTGAGGAAGCTGGAAAAAGACTAAGTGCAGGTTGCAGAGTGACTTGAGTGCCTAGAAAAAGTTGATGCTCAATTGAGTAGGCAGTACTGACAGAGAAAGCAGAAGCAAAGTGCTGTTATAAAGATTTCTCTCACCACAGGTCTAAATAGAGACGGAAAAAAACACATGGTAAAGCGTTATCATCTTAAATTGTATACTCTGAAAATGAATCCTCAAAAGTTAGGCTGATTTTTTCTGAGAGGTGGAATGTTCATAGGGAATTATACTAGTATTTGCAAGGATAAAGCTACTTGTGTTAATAAGTGATTTCTTAATGAGATCAGAAAAATAAGTAGGAAGTGCTTTGAGGAAAAGACAATAAGGAAATGAAAAAAAAAAAAAAGATGGTTCTTACTTACTAATTAGGACAGAATGGCAACTTCAGAAAAACCAAAGTGGTGAGTATTACTATTGCCTCATGGAGGATGGATTCTCGTTCACCCCATCCAATTTACAAATTGTCTATATTTCATTTGACTCAACTAGTTTAACTGTAGAATTAATTTTTTAGTAGAGTCTTTAGGGTTTACTATATAGAGAACAATGTCATGCAATATACATATGACAAATACATATGACAAACTGTATACTTGAAAGCTATTTGATTTTATTAACCAATGTCACCACAATAATTTTAATTAAAAAATATAAGAATAATTTTAAAAGGACAAAAATGTAGAATTGCTTATGATGAGCACTCTAATAATGAAAATCATTGCCAAATCATTTAGTAGTATTCTTATATTTTTCAACACGTTTTCACATTTGGCAATTTCCTATGCAACAGTGGAAATGTGAGTAGGAGTGATTTTCTTGGTTGGGAAATAACTGATCTAAATTAAATAAAAGTCTTGAACTTAGACATATTTAAGATGCTAGTTATGACTACATATAAAAAAGCTGTTACTGTAACATGGAATCTTTAGAACCAAGAAGCAATTGAACTTCAAACGTTTATTTTAAATGTAGACTCATTCTTTTTCATAATTCTTAAGTTTTTAAGAATGCATCTAGGAATCAAGTGTTATAAATATTTCTCAGTTCTCAAACTCAGTAAATTCAATTAATAGCATTTTATTTCTCTGTGCCTCAAGGTAGCATCAAACTCCAAGCTCTTAGACCTGGTCTCTTTTTGTATTGATACATATATTAGTTTTCTAGGGCTGATGTAACAAAGTACCACAAACTGAGTGACTTAAACAACAGAATTTTTCTCATAGTTCTAGAAGTCCAAGGTCAATGTGTTGGCAGAGTTGGTTCCTTCTGAGTGGTGTGGGAGAGAATCTCTGCCATGCCTCTTACCTAGCTTCTGGTGGTTTGATGAAAGTTTTGGGCATTATTGGCTTATAATAGCATCATCTTGATCTCTCTTCATCTTCATATAGCATTTTGCCTGTGTATATGTTTATGTCCACTTTTACTCTTTTAATAAAGATACAAGTCATATTAGATTGGGATCCACCCTACTCAATATGACCTCACCTTAACTAATTATGTCTGCAATAACCCTATTTCTAAGTAAAATCACATTCTGAGGTGCTGGGGCATAGGACTTTACCATATGGATTCAACCCATAACAGTATGTAATAAAAGATAGGTACAGATATTGTTGAGAGTCGTCTTATAATCAGATACTAATTTGAAATTATCTCTTTTACAGTTATCCAGATAAAGATGCAGAGGCAATTTTTGTCAGAAGAGTTGTTTTCCATATGTACCCAAGTTCTCTTATTGGGGATTACCTCCTCACTGGCTCTCCTAACGTCAGCTCTTATCCCAGTCTCGTTTCTCTAGCATGTTCTTTACCTGAGTCATCTGGAAAAATATGATTTTTTTTACCCATCCCTTAGTAACCTTCAGTAGCTCCCTTATGACTACACATTAGAGTTCCAAGCTCTAAAATATGCCGTTCAAAGTCTTCCACCCATCAAACTGTGCCTGTCGTTTTACTTCTCTCAGTCTTCATTCACACATACAAATCCAATATTGCATCCAAACTCAACTCCTCCCCATTTTCTGAACACAACCAAAACGTTTTTAAGTTCTGTACCTTTGTTCATGCCTATCTTATTGGAAACCTCTTTCTATATGCATTCTGTAAGTCTAGCTGAAACCCACCTCCTCCATGATACAGCAATTATGCACAAGTTGTTCCAGCCTCCCATTCCTGTAACACTCATAATCTATGAGTCATTTTGAATTAATGTGTTTATTGCTTGGGGGAGGTTGCGCATATTTATGTGTTACATGCTTTCCTTCCCCAGCTGCCTTAAATATTATAAATATCTTGTGAGCAGCCATATATATATAATTTGTTTCGTTTTGTTTTTCATAGAGTTATACAGGGCCTCAAACACTACTGATATAGGACTGATTTGTAGTGCACATTTTATTTCCAGTGCAGTTTACAGTAGCTGTGTTATTGTTTCACTTTGATTTTTTTGTGCACTCACAGTTAGTTGCTATGTCCCTAGTTCAGTGTTATCTCATATATAGTTGGGAGTCAAATTTATCTAGTCCTCAGAGCTTTAGTTAATTTATCTATAAAATCATGAAGTAATACCAATTTAGTTCTAATGTTACTTTCAGATCTAATATTCTATAATTTAAGAGTCTATACATTCTATCATTTAAAATGAAATCTCTATATAAAGTTAATTGGACATAGCAGCTTTTTACATAGATATATGGATAGAGGATTGGTGAATTTAGTGGTGTTATTTTTTCTCAGTGCTGACAGTTTAGTGACCCTCAATTATTTGTTTTCTTTTATTATCTGTACTCTGGCTACATTGAAAATAGTTGAGAAGTGATCTATTGAAAATAAATCTAATTAAAAAGTAATTTGAAGGTAATAGTTATAAGATATATAAGGAACTACTAGCAGTATAACTATAGGGAAGGGGATTAGGAAAATGAGAAGTAGACTTTTTCACTTCAATATTTTTAAAATAAAGTACATATTTCTTTCACAATTGAAAAAATAATTAGAGAGGTTAGGGGCTAGTGCTATTTCTTAAAGAAAGTATATTAGGCTGGTGAAAATTAAGAATAAAATGTGCAAATGTCTCCTCCCTCCTTCATATGAATTCATAGAAGCAAGATGCCAAATCTAAAAGTGTCTATAGAGTATAATAATTGATTTGTTGGTGTTTTATTTAATTATAACATTCAAAGTGCTTCTTCATGATCTTGAGTAAAGAGATCAGTGCTTTAAGATGGAGAGAAAGTAAATAAATGAGGAACTCAAGCAAAATAGGATGTGATACTTGATATCTGAGTTTATTTAATTACCACAAGTAGATGAACACTGAATATGATTCTGGATTACCTGGAAACTTCTACCGAAAGAATTATCTTGAATTGTATCTTTTTCATTGGTTCCCTGATTTCATAGTGTGACAGAATAAAAAGCATAAAGGTAAATATACAGAGAAAACACGTCCTGTCATTGACTGAAAGGTAAAATCAATTTTGTTATTTCTTTTATAAGAGATATTGGGACACAGAATAGAGTGTTTCAACTACAGTTTTGTAAAATACACTTTATTTCAGTAGGCATTTCTTTTATTGAGTTCTAATAGTATTATGAGAGCATAATATTCTATCTTAATACAGAGAAGTTATTCTTGCATATAATAGAAAACAAAGCCCAAGACCTTTGCTTTCAGATAATCCAACTTTTGCAGGGTTTAAATGAAAGAATGGAAATTTCTGACTTATTAATATATCCATCAGATTGCCTTGCAACTTCCTTAAATGCATAATTATAAGATGAACAAGGCATATGAGACCAGAAAAGGGAGGAACCTCAGAAATAGACATGCCCTCTGTGTGGAGTTCCTCCTGGAAATCAACCTACATGTGGTAGGAATATGGCAGAAAGGAAGAGGACAAGTCCAGAGAAGGTGGTTTTACTAACTAGGTAACGGAAACAAGTGGGACTGGGCTGAGGAGTAGAACCATAGTTCCTAGTGCTAGAATAGCATGGGGGTGGGTATGAGAATTATCCAGTTCTCCCTCTGCCACAAGGTAATGTAGTGTTCCCAAAGGCTCTTTTGGCCACTGCAGATAACTATACACTGTCTCCTTATCTAGGAGTGTTGGTTTTGTAACTCATCACCTTTCTAAAGTTGAATTATTTCCATAAGCAATAAAATGTTTGCCTACTCTATTGTTATTGTTGGTAGTGGTGGTGATAGTGGTGGTAAAGGCCTGCTTACATCAGCTTCTGAAAGCCAGTCCAGGAATTAAACAGATAGTTATTTACTTGTGTTCCTCCATCATCTTGTCCAACAAATACTCAATTCAAGAAGTATTACATGTTGCTTAAAAGTTTTGAGTTGTTTTTATTTGTCCTTTTTTTTTTTTAATAATTTGTTTCATTATGTCTACCAATGTCAATGTATAGAGTGAATGAATTTTTATTAAACTCTTAAGAGTCAGATACTCTGCTAATTACTAACACCATATTCTAGATAATTTACAAAAAGGCTCGGAGAAGTTCAGTAACTTCTCCATGATCTTATGGTTAGAATCAAGCTTAAACCCAGGCCCCTGTAACACCAAACTTTTATTTTCCATTGTATATTGCTTTCCAATAGGAAAATTAAAATAATTTCCTCTTAACTTAAATCTATTTCAGGCATTTCTTGGCCCAGTGCTTACAAGTGCTACATCCCAAAATTAACCTTAAATGCTTAACTCTAGACTTAAGTAAGGGTCTTTACATTAAAGTCTTGTGTTGTTGAATGCAGACAAATTGTGAAGTTTACTGGATATGGTTGATAAAGAGTATTTATCAAATATTCGAATTCATGTGGTTAGGATTTTCCTCACTCAGTAGGTTCTGATTTCCAAAGGATGACTCTATGCATAAGCTCCCATTAACTACAAAACATCTAAGGAATTCTCTGGTATCCAAGTCAGGTGTTCGTCTCTTCCTTAAGATCTTAGGTAAATGGCCATCCCAGGGATGCAAGCTTGGGTCAGAATTTGGGATGAGTGGATGGAGCTATTCAGTTACAAAGCCTGGAAGGCAGTTCTGGAAATTGCGATACAAGTACACACACACGTATACACACACACACACACACACACACACACACATCCTGCACCTTCCCCCACCATACACACACTTACATGTAGAAACAAGTGTACAAAACTTTGTCAAGAAAAATTTACCCCTTTCAACAGAAAAATAATAAGAAAGGAACTGACACACTATTGGTACAAAAATGCTATTAGAAAAATAGAGAGCAGCAAACTTGTCAACAGAAAAAAAAAAACACATAAGAAAAATGTTGTTAAAGAGCAGATATAAAAGTTGTGACCTAAATTTTTACTATATATTTAAATTTTTAATATGGTGGTTTCCAACACAATATAAGGAAAAGAAGAAAGTTGAGAGAACAGGAATGATGCTGCCTGACTTCAAGACTTACTATAAGGCTACAGTAATCAAGACAGCATGATATTAATGAACAAATAGGCAAATAGATCAATAGAACAGAATAGCAAGCCAGAAATACACTCTCATGAATATAGTCAACTGATCTTTGTCAAAAGAGAAAAGGCAATACCACACAGGATAGACAATCTCTTCAACAAATGGTGCAGGAACAAGTGGACATCCAATTGCAAAAATGTGAATCTAGACACACGCGTACAACCTTTACGAATATTAACTCAAATGAATCACAGAGCTAAATGTAAAACACAAAACTATAAAATTCCTAGAATACCTAGGAGAAAACCTAGATGATGTTGGGTATGGTAATACCTTTTAAAATACAACACCAAAAGCACAATCTATGAAAAAGTAGTCGAAAAGTTGGACTTCATTAAAATTAAAAATTTCTGCTCTGTGAAAGACGATATCAAGATAATTATAAACCAAGCCTACAAATGTGAGAAAAATATTTGCAAAGGATATATCTGATAAAGGACTATTGTCCAAAATATACAAATAGCTCTTAAAACTCAACAAGAAAACAACCTAGTTAAAAATGAGCCAAAGGTCTTAATAGACAGTTCACCAAAGAACATATACAGATGGAAAATAAGCATATGGAAAGGTTCTCTACATCATATATCATCAGGGAAATGCAAATTAAAACATCAGTGAGATATTACTATACACCTATTAGAATGTCCAAAATCTAGAACATGGACGAAACCAAATGCTGGCAAGGATGTGCAGATACAATTACTCTTAGTCATTGTTTATTGGAATGCAAAATGGTCCAGACATTTTGAAAGATGTTTTGGTGATTTCTTACAAACTAAACATATTTTTACCATATGGTCTAGCAATTATATTCCTTGTTGGTTAACCCAAGGAACTGAAAACTATGTCCACAAAATATACACATGGGTATTTATAACAGCATTATTCAAAATTGCCAACATTTAGAAGCAATCAAGATGCCCTTCAGTGGTGAACAGGTAAAGAAACTTTGGTATGTACAGGTAATAGAATATTATTCAACAGTAAAAAGCAATGAGCTATCAAGGCATTAAAAGACAGGCAGGAACCTTAAATGCTTATTACTAAGTGATAGAAGCCAATCTGAAAAAAAGCAGTATACTGTATGATTTCAACTATATGGCATTCTGAAAAAGGCTAAAGTATAGAGATTATAAAAAGATCAGAGATTGCCAGGGGTTGGAGGCAGAGAGAGTTGAATAGGCAGAGCACAGAGGATTTTTAGGGCAGTGGAAATAATCTGTATTAAATTATAGTGATGGATATATGTCCTTATACATCTGTTCAAACCCAAACATGTATAATACCCTAAGGAGGGAAAAAGTAAACTATGGACTTTGGGTACTTATGAGGTGTCAATGTAGGTTCATCTTCGGTAAATAAAATGTATGATTCTAATGAGTGATGTTGATAATTGGGAAGGGTGTGCATGTTTGAGTTATGGGGTTTATGGGAATCTCTATACCTTCCTCTCAATGTTCTCGTAAACCTAGAACTTCTCTAAAAATAAAGTCTTTAAAATAATTTTAATTAGTTCTTACTTCTATGAACAAAATGCACGAACCGTAAATACAAGAACTTGTAAAAGAGATAATGAGACAGTGAGAGGAAATGGAGTATCAATATTAGAGTTTAGTGAAGTGAAAGAAACAAATCAAAACCATCACAGAATATAAAAGAATTGGAAGAAGCACACATGGAAATAGACACTGTAGAATCCATAGCAAGAACATAGAGGATGTAAGTGAGAAGACAGATACAAGAAAGTAAAGTAAAAGGAAGATAAAAAAGATGTGGGATGCAACATATTTTGGAGTTCCAAAAGGACAGGTATCCAAGCCAGGCAAAGAAGACATTTATGCATAAATGGAGTCCCTGAATAGTAAAGCCAAAATATTTGAGCAGAACAAATATTTTAAAATATAATTTGAGGGGGAAAAAAGTTGTAAAAAGAATATCCAAATCTATTTATTGTGATTCTTAACCATGTCACTGACATTTATCACTATATAAGTATTATGCTAGGCACTTAGATATCCATAATCTTATGTAATATTCATACTTCAATGGAGTTGGTAATATTAGCTCTCTTGTGTGGATAAGAAATGGGCATTAAAGTTACATAAGAAGTAAGTGGCAGAATCAGAATGCGAATCCAGGTGTCCTAACTCCAAATCCTTTCCTCTGTCTAGTGTCAGAACTGACTCTCAAAAATGTCTACTAGATTTATGTCTAGATGAAATGGATGGGTAGATGGGTGAGTGATTGGATACCAAATGTAATTCATTACTCACTTATAATATGTTATCACCTTTATTCTAAATTATTGTATTTCTTTTGGATGCAAAATCTCTTACTCCAAGAGGTAACAAATTACCACTCAGAGGATATTAGAAAAGTACTTAAATTAAAAAAAATAATAATAAAGTTGATTACTTTAAAATTCTTGGAAGATGATATTGACTTGCTGCTGTTTTTTTCTAAGCCAATTTTTCCGCACTAAAACTGTTAATGTATTATTATTTTTTAAATTAAGTGATTTGGGTGTATTTTAACTTCATTGTCTTTTATATTGAGTGAAAATATTTTGAAACTGACTGCGATTAATAAATTAATTGAACATCCAATAAAATCACCTTTATTCCTACATCAGTAATTAAAATTGATTTGAATATCATTTTCCAGTGAAAATTGCCTAAAACCAGTCAACACTGATACGTATCCTTCTGCTATGAACCCAAGACATATGTCCTTCTAATTTATTCTAGTAAATATATTAGCCTTTAATGATACAGAAAGTAGATTTCAAATAGCCAGGCAAAATGATCACTTTACTTACAGGTTTAAAAAGTCAGACTGGCCTTAGATTTCTCTTTGGTGACATTCAACACTAGAAGTCAATAAACCAAAACCTCTGGGGTACTCAAGAAAATAAAGTGTAACCCAAAGATTTAATGTCTAACCAAGATTTTTATTAAGTATAAAGGCTACAAAAAATACTGAATGTGTGCTACAACTCAAGAAATACTGTTCACCTGCCAGGAGCTGGGCTTTAGCTAATCAAGGGATAACAGAAAAAATTAGCAAAATGTTTCTTGGTAAGCATTTTATATGTTTAACAGAACTAAGGCAAAAACAAATATGTGGATTAGATGACAAAATAAAACAACATACATTTTATATGTCTTGGCAATTTAGAAATATATAAATAAAAATCAGGCAAGTAGGAGCATCAGTATTTTTAAAATTTATTTATTTTATTAGTTTCAAGTATACAGTGCATAGGTTAGACATCTATATAGTTTATAAAATGATCCCCCAATTGTTCTCTCCCTCCTTAACCTTCCACCTAGCCAAAATATTAATGCTAACTACATTTCCCATGCTGTGCTCCCCATCCCAGTGACCATCCTTAAGCTACTAATTTTTACTTTTTTAACTATTCACCCTGTTCTCCCATTCCCCCAACCCCCTCTCCTCTCTGTCTATCACTAAATTGTCCACTATATTTGTGAGTCTGTTTTTGATTAGTTTGTTCTTTTTACTCCTTAGATTCTGCATATAAGTGAAATCATATAGTGTTTATCTTTGTCTGACGTAAATACCTTCTAGGGCCATTGAAGTAATATCTTTTCCATCCCCTTCCTTTTAGTCTGTGTGTACCTTTTAATCTGAAGTAGTCTCTTTTAGGTAACATGTAGGGGTCTTGTTGTTTCCCTTCATTCATCCACTCTATATTTTAGTTAGAGTACTTAATTCTTTTTCATTTGAGGTACTTATTGATAGGAATGTAGTTATTACCATTCTTTATTCCTGTTTTTTATACATGTTTTTTCTTCTTAAAGAAGTCCTCCAATATTTCCTGTAATACTGGCTTGGTGGTGATAAATTACTTTAGCTTATTTTTGTCCAGGAAGCTCTTTATCTGTCCTTCCACTATAAATGATAGCTTTGCTGGATAAAGTATCCTTGGTTGTAGATCCCGGATTTGCATCATGTAGAATATTTTGTACCAAGCCCTTCTGTCTTGACTAGTTTCTTTTGAGAAATCAACTGCCAGTATTATGGGTGCCCCTTGTAGGTAACTATCTGCTTCTCTTGCTGCTTTTAATATTCTTTCTTTCTATTTAATCTTTGGCATTTTAATGATGATGTGTCTTGGTTCGGGCCTTTTTGGATCTCTGTTTTTGGAATTCTCTGAGCTTCCAGGAGTTTTGTGTCCATTTCTTTCACCAGGTTAAGGAAGTTTTCCATCATTACTTTTCAAACAGCTATTCAACATCTTGTTTTCCTTCAGGTATGCCCATCAGACAGATATTTTGACCCTTAATAGTATCCTATATGTTCCTTAAATTATTTTTATAGTCTAGTATCTTATCTCTTGCCATTCTGATTGAGTGTCCTTGGCTTTTTGTCCTCTTGATAGGGCATTTGATCTTTTCTTTATTCACTTTGTTTATTTCTTTGTTTATTCCATTTAATATTCTTTTTATCTCGGCTAATGTGTTTTTCATTTAAGTCTGTTTCTCTTTTGTAATTTCCATTTTCATTTTCATGTCTTTGCTGAGGTTCTCACTGAATTTATCTACGATTCCCATAAGTTCATTGAGCATCTTTATAACCAGTGTTTTGAACTCTACATCTGTTAGTTACTTGACTTCATTATATCTGGATCTCTGTTCTGTTCTCTCATATGGTTTCCACTTCTTTGTCTTCCCAATTTGGTTGCCTTCTGTGTATGTTTCTATGTACTAAGCAAAGTTCCTAAGTCTCCAGTCTTATTAGTGTGTATTTGTGAAATAGGTGTCCAGTGGTGTAGTCCTCAGAGGGGTGCAGCTGCAAGCCAAATTTAGCTCAAACTCTACCCACCTGGGGCCACTTGTTAAGATTCAGCAAGCAATCCATAGATGCTGTGCTTATAGTTGCCTCAAAAGGCCACACTGGAAACTGAGACCAGCTGCCTCCAGTGTGAGTCTGGGTGCTGCTCAGCAAGGAGCATCTGACTTGCTAAGGATATACCTGGATGTCTTGGGTGAGCTGCACGTTGGGGGAGGTGGGGTTTCAGAACTTCTCTGGTGGAGCAACCTTGGTTATCCAGTTTGATGACCTCACGGCTATGGCGGCACTGTGTCCCCACACTGGGAGTGGGGAGGGCTCAACAAAGAACAATGAATACCACCAGCACTTCTGTACAGAGCAAGTCTCACCTCGGTCCTCACTCTGACAACGTTTCCCTGTAAGTCCCTTGTGCTCCCTGTACTCCCTGTGTAGCTGAACGGGCACTGGTGCTCAGAGCAAGCAGGTCCATCAATGTGAAAATCTGCTTTGAGGACGCGACCCCTTTAAGAGATGTCTGCTGCTGCCGCTGTCACAGACTCCGTCTCACTCAGCCGCTGGGGACCTGGGGACCGGGCAGCCCACATCCTCACCCCATCTTACCATCTGCCGTTGCAGGGTGGTATCTTGGATTTCTCCCTAGTTGTATGGCTCATTCATCTAGATTCCAGGTGATTTTTCCTTGCTGCTGCTTCTTGTTTCCGTCACAACTTTGATTTGGTTGCCAGAGGGGTGAACAGAGCCTCTATCTTTATGCCATTTTTCCCCCTCAGGAGCATTAGTATTTTGTCACTTTCTTGCAAAACTAAATGTACCTACTATATGTAGATTACCATAGGTACAATATTTACTGATTGCTTCATCTGTAATAGTGGAGTCAAAGGATATCATTTAAAGCTAAAAAAATCAAGTAACAGAATTATAGTTTGGATTGGTTATATAACTTAACAGTACAAAGATGGTGATAAACATTATTTAAAACATACACAATTTCTAGATATCTAAAATTAGAAATACTAAACAATTTGACAACATTGATTTTAAAAAAATGTGCATGTAAAAATTGAGTGGCCCTTTAAATAAACTAACGAGATGAACATATTTTTTCTTCTGAAAGACACTCTTAAGATAATTTATGGGAAAACCTACCCATAAAATATTACTGCTCTTCCTTGTACTTATTGTTGAGAAAATTTAGTACATTGCATGGAATCATGGTTAAGCTGAAGGCTATATGCCTAATGAAAATAAAAAGTAGTACAATGTCTATTGACTAGTTAAGTGTATATTGGCCAATACACACTTAACTAGTTGTAAAATATGAGCATTTTTTGTTCAGCTCCAAATGCTTAGAAGAGTCAGGAAAGCAATGCCCCTTAACAATAAGTGGGAGTATACCCATGGGTTGACAGAGAAGTTCCCTCCCTCAAGGAGCAATTATAAAGCTCTCCCATAATTTAAGTTGGTTTGCAGAACTCCTAGCTCTTTGATCTCAAGGGAGCAAAATAAATGACAACCTGGAATATGTGATATGACGTATTTGGAGGTCACAGACATTTCTGAGAATCTGATAGTTGTTATAGGACCTTTCTTCCTGAAACAAACATGTCTCATCTTACCTATAATTTTATAGAGTGACTGAAGTACATCCAAAGAGACACTGTTAGTTTATAGTCCCCAGGTAAAAACCTTGGTTTAGAAGTTTTTTGGACTTAACATCATCTCTACAGTTGACCTTTCTTGTCAGAACCGCATGTGTTACTGAATTCTCTGACAGACGGAGGGCTGGTAAAACAGCGTTCAGTCCACCTAAGCCATCTGTTTTATTTATTCCAAAGTATAAGAGTGGCAGTTCCCTGTCTGGTCCTCAGACACTTAAATCAGAAACACCCAAGTTCCCGTTAAAAATGGAGGTTGGTTCTCATTTTGAAACTGCAAGCCAGACTAGAGGAGGCAAACACAACTTTAGCATCAAAGATGGGCCCCTGCTTCTCTAAACTCTATGTAGAGCAGCAGCAACTGAACAGCCCCAGCCTATTCCCATTGCCCCTATAATGAATCACTCCAGTGCTATAGCAATAAGTTGCCAAATGAAATAATTAATCATTATGAATCCAAAACTTTTTTTTTCTATTTTAAAATGACTAACATTAGAGAACACTTACCACTACCACAAAAGGAAGATTTATGTTCATAGCAGCTCAGTCATTGCTTGTCCTAAATATAGGTAGGAAATGTCCCTGGGTCATTAGCTTCACTCTCTTACATGCAACTCAGCATGGTGGTGATGCTGAAGTGAGCACACCAGGGATGTCTGACTAGTAGGCACACAGCACATCACAGTTAAGGGTTCAATTACCCATGTGGCAAGTAGGCAGGGCCAAGTCATTCAGTTTGGAGAACAGAGGGAGCTTTCGCCCAGAAGATTTTCATTATTGTCCACTTTCAAGAGGTGATGTAATTGATACCTAAGGTAAATGTTGTCAAGTTTTACAGATTAAAGGCATCACTTTTATTATATCAAGAAAGACACTTAATCTTGACTCAAATTTGAACCTGCTCCTCATATTATTCAAAGTAGATCAATCTCATTCTGTACTGTTGATTTATGCTGTAGGTCTATCTGTTTATGATTTTCTTTATCTTTATGTGAAGTGAAACCCTAGACATGTATAGGAGTGTGTTCAAAATATTTAATTCGGCACTTTGCACCCTGCAAGGACAATGCAGCATGGTCTCATATGCTCCAATATGTTATTGCACTTCTGTAGAATTTACAATGAATGTCAGAGTGGAATGCACAATATAAAACTGCCCTTGATTTCACATATCTTTGAAGGTATAATGATCACTTAAAAATTCTGTAAATTCTTTCAAATATATTTTCCCATTCAGATGGTTGTCTCTTTACCATGTTGACAGTTTCTTTTGCTATGCAGAAACTTTTCAGTTTGATATAGTCCCATTCATTTATTGTAGCTTTTACTTCTCTTGCCTTTGAGGTCAAATTCATAAAATCCTCTTTAAGTCCAAGGTCCTTGAGTTTAGTTCCTATGTTTTCTTCTGTGCATTTTATTGTTTCAGGTCTTATATTCAGGTCTTTAATCCATTGAGTTAATTTTGGTGTGTGGTAATAGACAACTGTGTAGTTTCATTCTTTTACAGGTGGCTTTCCAGTTTTTCCAGCACTATTTATTGAAGAGGCTTTCCTTTCTCCACTCTATATTTTTAGCTTTTTTTTTTGTTATTGTTGAAAATCATTTGCCCATAAAAATATGAGACTCATGGATGTATACAATAGACTAGTGGTTACCAGAGGGTAGGGTGGAAGGAGTACGGGGGAACTAGATTGGGTAAAGGTGGGGTCAAAGATGTGGTGACAGAAAGAAATCTAACTATGGGAGGTGAACACACAGTGTAAATCTATATATGCCTTACTGTAAATTTATTGAATTTCATTAACCAATGTCACCATTAAATAAATTAATTAATAAATTAATTATTTCTGTAAATTCTAAATGGATATTTGGTATTTATCTAATAAATGTTTTAAATACTGGGAACATAGATTTTTATTTGTTATCAATTTCAGATTTAATTATTAGAGCCACTATTAGCATCACAATCAAATATACCATTAACTGTTTCATCTTAACCCACTATTTAAAATTTCTCCATTCTTCTTTCTTGTGAGTACATACATTATAAATGAAATACTGGGTAGCCCCTTCCTTCTTATTATAGTAAAATCATAATTTGTTTTTACTTTCAGATTGGTCATTCTTTAAACTGTGTAAACTATAACAATATTTAATTAATTTGATATTGTTTTTGACTGTATAAATAACTTTTCCAATAGACATTTTATAGTACTGTATAATATATTGATTTTAAAAACTTGGACTTTGAATTTGGGAAGATTAAGCCTCAGATCTTGGCAAAGCTATTAATAGCTAAGTGACTTTCCACATGTTATTTAACCTCCCCGAGCCTCAGTTTACCCATGTCCTAAATGGATACAAATAATGCCTTTCTTATACATCTGTCCTGAGAATTAAATAAGATAATCTGTGTAAACCAACACATTATAAATGTTTAATAATTATTAGCTATTATTGTGATATAACCATTTTTTGCTCTTCCTAATTATTGAGTTGATTTTCCAAGAATGAGTATATTGATTAAATGTTGTGGAGACTTATTTATGTATGAATAATATAATTGAAGGTGTTGAAAAAAGTGGTCCTAGAATAAAAGGTGTTTGCAATTTGAAAGAAAAGACAGATGTTATATTAGATAATTATACTTAAATAGAGTGTTGCAGAAGAGAAAGTGAAGAGGTGTTAAACAAAAATCGATTAAGGAGATATATATGCTTGATTAACTTCTAACTATTGAATATTTTACATTTTTAAATAGTTTATGAGAGTAATCTGCCTAATTACCAAATCCTTAATAGATTGTAGCAATTTTTTATTTCTAACTTAATAATTGAAAAGTATCACTTCCTTTTAAATTAGCATTTTGTGAAATTCTTCATTTGAACTGTATTTATGTATCTTATGATTCTAGACTTAAAATATATCAAAAAAGATATACTCATTATTTGTCCACTAAGGCTGTAGTAGTGCCCTAAAAATAAAATGATTACTTTAGGATATATTTTGAGTTTCCTTTATCTATTTATCATAGTTTTTACTATTTTCTGATGTGAAATTTTCTGGTTATTGTGCCAAAGTTTTGCAATTGTATATCACATATATTTTGCCTTTATAATTACTTCCATTGCTTCAATATTGATACTGTGCATTTTCCGTGTTTTTTTTTTTTTCTTGACATTGAGAGTTCTTTAGCTATATTCAGAGTGCCACTGATATCACAGCAGGTATTTTTTATTTCCTATACATAAACCATGGTTACCAATGTTCACTCAAGCACTGTGCAAAGAAACAACATGTGGGTTGAAAAACAACCTGAAAACTCTACTCTGATAAAAATAAACCATGCTAAAATTATTGTAGATCATTCCTTAACTTTGGTTAAGAGAGTGATTCATGTTGTCAATTTTGTAAGGTCTTCAGAATATCTGCGTACATTCGCAGGGTACATCCCTGAAATTAAAAATGACCTTTACGATATATATTTATTATTATGTTGTTCTTTTATAAGGATGATTCACCAGTTCATAGACCAGCAATGTAAACCAAGAAGCAAATCATTTAGATTTGATAAATTTTAACATGAATGTTAACTTACAGACTTTTTCTTAATATTTAAAATCATGTCTTTTGCTACATTTAAATGTTCTTAAAGCAGCCCATGAAAATTACACTTTCATATATTAAAGGTGGATAGGGCACTAGAATTTAGTCATTCTTGAAGCCAGACTATGTCATCATTGCAGTTTCCCAGTGATAGATCTTTTATGAAAGCATCATGTGGTTGTCATTTTTAAATCTCCTGTGTTGAAAATTTTCAACTAAGCCATCTCAAATTTCAGGAGTAATATAGCTGGAGGCAGAGATTATAACATAAAATTACTCTTTCCAAAATGATGCCATAATTTTTTAAACAGAAACCACCCTCCCTGGGCATACATAGGTGTGGTTTACTAGAGGGTCACTTGATGGTCTAACTCAGAATAATATTCATGTTTTTTAACAACCAATACTAGTACACAACTAAGGCTTCCTACAGTACCAGATGTTACTTTTGTGGCGACCAAATTGTGCAGAGATCAAGAGAAGGACTGAGATAGTTCAGGTACCATCTATTTATCGCTTGATATAGAGCTGTTTCAATATTTTAATAACCAGTTTAGCCACGCCTGGGCACACAGGTACGAATATGTACATCTTGGTCTGACCAATGGATTAAGTTAGGTTATGTTGTCCATAAAGTTTCTCAATACACAAACTCTCTGGTTTTATCAATATATTCGTATATTTGGACAAGACCTAAAACCAGTGCATCTGAAGAACTAGAGTCATGAAGGGGAAATTCTCCAGTTCTTGAGTCAAGTCTCCAATGGCAACCTCAATAAAGCTCTCACAGTGAAAGTGATGGGGAAAAATTAATTGAAGGGAATATTTACTACAATTTCTTGGTTCCCCATGAGGTCTCCCTTCCCAGGTTACAGTTCATGGTTCATATAGCGAACTGAGAATTGAAGAAGGTCATCTATATCTAGACCGCTGTATCAGTCTTTGAGGCCATCCTGAGGTTTGTTTCCAACAAAATCATTGGATTTTCTGCTATGTGATCTGCCAATAAACTATTGTTGGTGAAATAGAGTGCTGTGTAAGATTTAGTCCTGCTTTATAGAATGGAATGTAAAGAGCTATGTGTCCATAAGGAAATTCCTCAAATCCTAAACTAACTCATTCTGGATTTTCTTATTTATGGAATACTTGTTTAGAAATTTTAAATTCTAGGATGGAATAGATAAATGGAGCTCAAATTGTACAAAAGTTGAAATAATTACTTTTAGAGAGTAGCTTTCTCTGTGAGAACAGAGGTTTTTATTTTGTTTAGTTTTTGTGGTGGGTGATTAAGTTAAAGAAATGTCTCAAAAATTCTTGTGGATCAGAAAGTCAAGGTTTGAAGGAAGAGCTATCCATAAAATCAACATGATTTTTTAAAAATAGTGTTCCTTTTAATTGTTTGTTTGAGTTTCTCCATTAAATTTTACCTCAATACCTGAGTCACTTTTCATATTAAAAAACAGAGGTACAATGGTCCTACTACTAAGAAACCAGCCAGACATATAAGTTTCAACAAAGAATTTAAAATTCTTCTCCCTTTTCAAATTTTCCTAACCAATTCATTCAAACCCTAATTTTATATGTTTTCATTTTACATTGATTTTTTGTATATTTTTCTAGATGATTTATAGTATTTATTGAACATCTCTGTATACCTAACAAAAAAATAAATGTTTGATGAGATTCAAAAAAAGTGCATAATGCCAACTGTTGTATCAGTTAATATATCACTTGACAAAAATAAAATTTGCATTTGAAAACATTGTTCTGTTAAGATTTTGTGAGAGATAATATATGAAAAAGTCTTAAATTAAGCACAATTAAAATTTCAAATGATATTTTTCAGGTTGTGAACTGAAATAACCATTTATTTATGATTTTTAATCATTTTGCTAATATATATTAACATATAAGTATTGTTCTAGATACTTGGATATTCATTATCATACATAATATTCATACTCCAGTGAAGTTGGAAATATTGGCTATTTTATGTATAAGGAAAGAGGCATTAAAATTGCAAAAGAAGTAGCAGAACTAGAATGTGAACCTTGGTCTCCTGACTTTAAGTCCTTTTCTCTGTCCAGTGTCATAAATGGCTCTCAAAAGTTTTCTAGATTACGTATGGGTGAAATAGATGGGTAGATGGGTAATTGGATAGCAAATCTATTTCATTATTCACTCAATATATTATTTTCTTTAATTTTAAATTATTGATTTTTTTTGATGCAAAAATCTCCTACTCCAAGAAAGAAAACAATTACTACTCAGAGGATACTAGAAAAGTATTTTAAAAGAAAAATGATTACTTTAAAATTGTTAGAAGATGATATTGACTTGCTGCTATTTTTTTAAAAGCCAATTATTTTTCCACTTGAGCTGTAAATGTTATTATTTTTTTTAATTAATTGATATTTGTGCATTTTAACTTTATTGTCTTTTATATCAAGTGAAAATATTTTGTAAGTGACTGGGTTAATAAATTAATTGAACATCCAATTAAATCACCTTTATGTCTACATAAATAATTTAAATGTATTTGAGTATCATGATTTAAGACTTGTTTATTAACTCAGGAAAATAATATGCATTATTTAATAATCTGTACATAATTCTCAAATGTATATTTCTTTGTTTAAAATATTTCATATATAAAACAAACAAAAAAGCATTTCAATGATTCTAAATCCCTGTAGCTCCAAATTTTTCAAAAAGGAGGAAAGGGCGATTCTATTTGTGAGAATAAAAGAACTTCATTTCTGTAAAGTTACATAAAGCAGAATTTCTATCACAGTTTTAGTTGAGTTAATGAATATAAAGACAATAATTACACTACTTATAATTTTCTTAAACATACTTTTATCATGATTATGAATACTCTGAAGCAAACATTTTGGTCTTTCTGGTCCATAAATAAACCCTTAACATACTAATTTATATATAAGAGTCAATGTGTGGGAAATAATCTATTAAAGTAAGTTAATAAATTATAGTCCTCACGTAACTGTACATCCCCAAATTTGTACATTTTTATTTTATTTAAACATGATGAAGTGATTCTGTTATCATTTAAACTCATGCTTCTAAGTTTTACTAGTGTCTGAGGTTGTCAATTTTCCTGAAAATAATACATGTAATACATAAAAATACATATAAGTATAAAATTATGTTTTACAATTGGACCTACATATTTCTTATTTATATTATATATTGTATTATATTACTATATATCATAGAATCATTAACAATACATTGGGGGATGTAAATGGAAAAAATAGTAACTTCTAGTAAGTAGAATTATCTTTTATTTTGAAATGCCCTCAGGCACAAGTACATTCATTCATATCCTCCAAATGTACTGCCAAACTCTTCACAATTTGTCTGAATAGTAGCCTTTAACAGACAACAAAACATATAGCATAATTGAAAAATAAAGTATATATTATTGTCAGAATTATATTCACCTCATAAATTGGCACAAAGGAACATCTAAATAACAACATCAAAGTAAAAGTAAGCTAAAAGAATTTACTTGAAATATATACTTATGATGCATTTGAATTAAGAAATCTTTATTACAATAGCAATCTTTATTATGTTTACTATGTACCAGATATCCTGCTAAAATTATTATATTTTATTTTAATATGTATCATTTTTATATTTCATATGTATACATGTATCATTATATATAATTCAAAGTTCACAATATTCTTTAAAGGAAATATAATTCCCTCTTTATATGAGAAACTGAGACTCAAAGAAGTCAAGTAACTCACCCAAATTAATACAACTGGTAAGTGAAGCCTGTGGTCTAAAAATCTTTCCTCAGCACCCATGCACATAACATCGACCTACCACTGTTTACTAAAAGCCACAAAGAGATTGACATCAACGAAGAAAACAATTTTCACTCTAAAATGACTCTCACTTTTAAAAGCAGTATACACAGGTGATTTGATGCTGATGTGCAACAAATGTGCCGCAAAAATGAGGCAAGAGATGTTTGTCATTCTTCGTGGCAACTTGAGTTTGTTTCCTTCTTGTTCGGAAAGCGGTCTATTTTTAATATAAATTATCCTTAAGTAATTTAGTAAATCCTACTTATCAGGTGGCGTTTAGTTAGTTTTTGGTATTTTTGTAATTAATCTCAAATTTAGCAATTTTAGGTATATACATAAATTTGGTCTTTTAAAAAGAGAGGCTTCTAGCTATAGAATGACTGGGCAGAAACTCAGAACAATTAAGTGAGAGATTCTTATATATCACATTTTTCATTTTGGTATATTGTTAACTAAGACATAAAATGGCTTTCACTACATAAAAGTTATTAATATTTAATACATTGCTCCTCCATTTAAACAACTCCCTCAATAATATGAAAAGAGTAAAAATAATGCTTTGTATTTATGTAACACACGTCTCCATGGAGCCCAGAGGATTTGGTTGACAGAGTCTAAAAATGGCTTTGTCAGAGAGAACAAGAAACTAATATTACCATAATTATTTTGCAGGTATTGAAACTGACACTGAGTCCATATATTGGTACTAATGTGAATATTATGCAGTCAAAGTGAAAAGGATAGCTTCTTCCAGCCATACTAATAATGATTAGTGACCATACATAGTGTTATTTATATTTTGCTTAGGAGACAAAATGAGTGAAAAACAATATTCTGAGGACTCAATATTATACTAGTTATTGGAGTAATGCAATACTTTTTATTGTTTCATTTTGCCTTGGCAATGTTGAGATGTTATACACAAACACTTTAAAAGAAATAACTGTTGCCAAAAGTTATGTGCCAAAGGAACTGTAATTTTAAGTATATTCTAAGACAATAAAATAAAGTATTGAATAAAATGTTATAATTTTTTTCTGTAAAAAATAGTTACTTTATAATGTGAAAAAGCAAGCACTATGAAATAACTGTGTTGCAAACTGAAATTTTTTAAATGTGTGGTTACTTTTTTAAAATTAGAAACATTGACCATGGAATGGCAATTCTAGAACTGTAAATTTTCTTCCTCTACCTTCTCTACAAGTCATGGATCCTAGATAATGGTTAAACCAGTGTGGTGTGTGTGTGTGGTGTGTGTGTGTGTGTGTGTGTGTGTGTGGTTTATGTTAAATACACTGAAAGAAGAATAGCCCCATATTGTATTAGTGGTTCTTAACATGTACCAGAATTGTTTTGAGGATTTTTTAGAAATATAGATTGCTAGGCCATAACCCCAATAATTCTGATTTAGCACGTCCAGAGTAGGACCCAAGGATGTGTGTTCTACAAGTTCAGTTATACTAATGATTTGGTCTTTGAACCACTGTTTGGGAACCAGTGGTACAGCCAATTAGGCTTCTACTTTTACCTTTCATGGAGAAAGAAAGAATTATGACCAGAGAGAGATTACGTGCCAACTTGGAAGATTCAAGTGTGAAAGATATACTGAGAAAGAGAAGGGAACTAAGCTGTCTCTATTAAAACAGAAAATACTAAATTCTAAATACTAAATACTAAAATACTAAACAGAAAATACTAAAACTCATACCAATTCTAAAGTCATAAGCAGCGTAGGCTCTTTCTTTGCATTCCATTTTTAATATTCATTTAATAAGTATCTATTGATCGCTTGTTATGAAATAGAGACCTCCATGCAACAGATAAAATTACTGATTATGTTTCTGTAAACTTGAGTTTGCACTTGATATTACTGTGTATTAATGTAATTACTATGCCTTTAATTTTATTAGGTATTTATTTTGACTTTGTCTTTATTTTTACAGTTAGTCTTCTTTCCCTTCCCTAATATTAGCACAGAATGGCCAGTTATCAGTATTTTCCCATTTGTGTTTCTCCTGTATCAGTCTAAAGAGGGTGATAAAGATTTTTCCGATTGTTGATGGAACCAAGGCCGGGTCACTGATAGTCATGTGTCCTTGGACTGAGAGGCATTCCTTGATACGACAGGGAAGACAAGAATGGCACAAGTATTTCGGTGAAATTAAATCATGGAAATGAAAACTGTGTGAAACCTATGAAAAAGAGTATTCAAATTTATTGTTTTAATTTGTATATATTTGATTAATAATGTAGAAGTTTATCTTACCCACAATACTGGAAAAATATTTTCTTATAATAATTGGTGGTGGTACATTTGTATCAAAATAGCAACTTTAATACACTCATTACCAGAATGTTATTGAGATACATTGGACAATGTGTAAAAAGATCCTTAAAAACACCTTCACACTTTGAACCACTATTTCCATATAATTAGTTTACAGAAATTTAAATAGAGATGTGCACACTAGTTATATATTTTATTTTGATCATAATATTGATTTAAATACCAAAATAGTGAAACTGTAGTTTAAATGTTTCAAAGGACAGCTACTTACATAAATTATGGTATAATTTCCAAAATTTCATACCATGTAACCATTAAAATTATAATTTTTCACATGGTATAAATAAATATTTTTGATACAGGTCTAAACACAATTTTTTTTCAATTTTCTAATACTAAATAGGCATAGGAAAATGATTAGAGAGAAATATACCACATATTAACAGTAGATCTTTCTGGATTATAAATCGTTTCCCTTGCTTTACATTTGGTCCTGTCCAAAACATCCACTGAGACATTTGGAAGTTAAATATTTATATTATTTAATGACTCATTGACCAAATCTCTCCATGGACATTTTGGACTGTACTAAATCATTATTTTTTCTCTCTGACCTGAACCATATTTTATAAATTATGTGGAAAGAATGTGTTATTTTTATTATATAAAATAAAGAAATGTGTAGGAGTGAGTGTACGTGTATGTATGGAAGACATCATCCATGGAGAATTTTCTTTAGTACCTGTAGATGCTCCAGGATTTTAAACTCTTTAAGTGAATTTTACAGTCATGCTTTGGCTTTAATTTCTTATGTAACCATAATTGTGCCATTATTCTGCTTTGCCATACTTACAATTACCCATGTTCCTAAGTAGGTCATAACTTGTTCTTTAAGCATCAGTATTTTCATTTGTCAGATGAAAAGAAAATAGAGATTAGATGTCTGAGTGGAATCTGTGTGTCCTGAAAGTTCATAAATTCTGAAAAATCTCACTGTCTCTCTTCAAAAGCACAGTATCTTCTATCTCTATTGTGCATTTGTCACAAAGACACTGCAAGAAAATTATTTCTAGGAGAAATATGTCTAAAAGCATACTACCCACACTTATGTCCATTACTAAATATCCATAATACTAATTTAAACACTTTTATGGTGTCTGCCACATGTCTAGGAACTGTCTAAGTGTTAACCCTCACCACTGTGTTTGAGGTAGGTACTCTTATTTTTCTCATTGTATAGAAACTTGAGGCCTGCAGCTGGTTGGTTTGTCCCAGGTCACACAGAGAGGAAAAGAACAGGCCAGGATACAAGCACTGTCAGCATGGCTCCAGAGTCTGCAGTGTTTCTTAATATCTTGCCAAATGATTGTCCTTTCATAGTTTTATCTACTTCAAACTTTTGCAATGTGTAAAGATAAGACCCTCAACTCATGATTGTGGTTTTAGAGTGAAAAGGTGTTTTCACTCCTGTCAGAAATTCAGTACATGAGTGTAAATTCACTGGGCTCCCTGCATGGTTAAGACCCTGCTACCATCATCATTGTACCTAAACTGAGACTTGGTGGGTGAAGGAGCTACCATTCTGATTTTACACATCTGTCACAGCAGCTTAATTCCCAGCTGCTCCATTTCATTATTAGTTGTTATGATGTCAGGGGAGTCTTTGCTTTTAAAAGGCACTGTAATTTTTAGTAATTAAAGAAAAACAGGATGTATAATATCTGAAAATGTATCACTGACACTGAACTCAGTTTGCTTTGGATGGCTAATATTTTTAGGAGTTGGTTTCCAAGGCATATTAACAATACAACATAACATGCTTTTGGAGTATACTTTTCATAAACTTCTTAAAAATATTTTTCTTCCATCATGAGACAGCATATAGCAATTAATTGAAGTTTAAAAACTTCAAAACATAGGCTTATTTACTTTCTTTTTTCTTACATAATTTCAACCATAGAGGGAAATAGCCTAAAATAAAATACATTAATATAACAGTATAACTTGAGCTAAATTAAAATCCTTCTGTAGTCTGTATTTTCCAGTTTTTCTTAAGAGGATGGGTTACTACATGACTATAACAACAAAGATAATGATTATTTGAAAATCCTTAGGGCTCACCATGCAAGCTTCATATATAAAAATATAGATTCAGTGCTTTATTAATTAAGATCAATATTTTGTTCCTTTTGGTATGTATACTTTGTTCCCCCTCATGGAAGAAAGGGCATGGCTTGGTTTCACAATGCCTAGTAAAAGTGCTGTATGTAGTGAGACATTCAATATTTTAAAAATGAAATTTCAAATGTGTGTATGTGTATGTATTTTCTGTGTGCTTGAACATTTTGAGTTATATTTCTTAATCAGTGGCTATTTCATTTGATTTCACAATTGAAGTGAAATAACAGTTTGGGGAGACTGTCAGATGCTCAATGTGAGTTTAAAGTAACTACTCTATTCCCCAGCACTGAATGTTGATAAATTATGTTGTTGGAGTTTTCAAAATAATTATAATTGTGGTATTGATGGTAATACTAGATGGCTAGGCTAGCTTTTTCTCCAAAACATAGACTTTAATGGCTTTTTAAAAAGAATGCAACTGAAATGTCCTACCATGGATGATTGGCTAAAGAAGTTGTGGTACATATATACAATGGAATATTACTCAGCCATAAGAAGAGATGAAATACTGCTATTTGCGACAACCTGGATGGTGGGGGAGGAGGGGGGAGGTAGATGGAGTAAGGGGTCAAATTGTGGTGACAGAAATCTAACTATGGAAGGTGAACACATAGTGTAAAAAAAAATAATATATTATATATATAATATATATATATATATATTATATATATAACTTGTTGAATTTCGTTAACCAATGTCAGCATAAAAATAATTATTTAATTAATTTTCAAAAAGAATTGTCCTGTGAATATTGCCTTCCTTGTTAATGCGTATTCAGAGGATCCCCATTTTATACATACACATCACACATCACACACTCAGGTAAATGAATTTTAAAAAATGATATAACTGTATGAAAATTGACTTTGTCTATGAGGCTTTCATTACCCCTCTAGGGTAACATAACCTTTCATTTGTTTTCTCACAGTGTGTAGTGCATTCTGCTACTGTAGCACTTTTCACATTGTAGTAAAATGCAACTCTATGCATCTGCCTCCTACACTAGAATATGGACTACTCGAAGACAACAGCCACTCTTATTTATCTCTATCCCTTATGCTTAGCACAGTGACTGACAACATCTGTTGGGTTTATAACGATAGGTAGTCTGTTGTTAATTATGATTTTGGAAATACTAATAAAAATGTGTTTGGTTTCCTGTTATGATATTCATGACAACTTGTTTCTCCACAGTTTCCAGAGAAATTTTAGACTTTTAGAAGGGCATTTCATGGATGAGTATGAGCAAAAGGAAGATTCTAATACCACACATTTTTTGTTCAGAGAACTATATAGTAGTAGGGGTTGAGGGTTCGGAGCTAATGAATAGTGACAGGCTTTTAGGTCTGCTGTGAAAACATCTCTGGTCAAGGGTGATGGATACATAGAATTCTGTTGGATGTTATTGGAGATAAGAATAGTTAGTACCTAAAGTTGCTGAAAATTTATATATTAATTTGTTTTGTAATCAGGAAGAAAAAATAGGAATAATAACCAATTTAATCCTTTTGATGCTTCTATTAAAGACAAAATCATCCCTTAGAACACAAAGGAATATTAAGGAATTTTTATAGAATAGTGTGTGAAGAGCTAAAACATACAAATTGTCTTGTTTTATAAGAATTATATAGATTGGCGTTTCTTTATTTCCCTGTGTACTGAGAAGGAATTTTGTTATACCCTAAAGGGCAAATAGAATTGTAACTTGAAAATACTAAAGTTTTCAATGACATTAAAATCGAGGATCATTGCCTTTGAAACTTGGCTTCTGGAAAACTATTAAAAACATGAAACAGTTAATGTAAAACCTAAAATGTTATTGAGTGCTTAATACATGCCAGGAACAGTTATTAAGATATTTATGTGTGTCTCATTGAACACTATAAAGTAGGTACTCTTATCCAGTTTCATACATTTGAAAAATAATAAAAATGTTTTGCTCTAATAGTATTTACCTCAAAATACATACCCGAGGAACTAGTGGAGCTAAAGTTTAAACTCCACAGTTTCTATCTCCAGACACTTTGTCTCTTGCTTTCTAAAACATCCCTAGGAGGCCAGATACCCTGTTCCTGTGTTTAAAACTGATCACATTGTGGTACTGAGCACAATTCTCTTTATGAAAGGAGGCTTAGGTTGGCCTCAGTTAACCTTTAGCTCTCCAGTTAACCTTTTAGTGCTCCATTGGAAAACATGGCTCTCAGAAACCTTCAAGCTATTGAGATCACTCATCTTTCTCACATGAAACTATATCAATGGACTCCTGAGTTCCCTTTATTCTATTAATTCACATTATAGCCAAAGTGAGTTTTCTAAAATGCAAATCTAAGCATATCAGTTCCTTGCTTAAATCACTCAGTGATGCTCCATTTCTTTCTGAATTTTTTTAAACTCTTTAATGTGGCTTCTAAACTCCTTTCTCAGCTCTACTTGCCACTCTTGTTCTCTTACTTACACTCTCACACTCCACAGCTGGCCTCTTCAGTTGCAAACTCATTTCACCTGGGCTTTTGTACCTGTTGCTCCCCCTAATGAGAACACTTCTCACCTGTATCCCACCCCAAGCTACTTGTACTTCTAGGAACTTTCTGTAGGAACTTGTTCCTGAAGTCCCAAATTTGGGTTAAGTAGTTCTCCTAGGTGTTCTAGTAGCCTTCTTCACCTTCCTTTCATAAAATATCATGCTATCTGAGTGTCTGATTACTAATTTTCACCTACTACTGGACTGTTAAGCTCACTGGAGAGAAAGGATGTGCTTATTTTCTTTATTCTGGGATCCCCAATAGTACATAGTAGTTCAAATTTTTGTTGTGTACCTGAATTGGTAAAACTTAGAGTATGATTTTAAGAGTTCAATAAATAAAACTTTAATTCACAATTCCCATAAGGTATATACTAGATTGTACCCACTAAATGGGGTACTTGCTACACAAGAGCTTAAGTAACTGCCCAAGGTCACACAGTTAATTAGTGGCAATACTAGGATTTAGAACCAGATAGTCTGGCTTCAGAGTCTGGGCTCTTGAAGATCAATAACATCAATAGATTAGTATTTCTGGGTGACAGTTGGTACCTCAGGGCATTCACAAGGGAGAAAACATGAAACCTGGTTATTGCTCTCATCTCTGCCACAATTATGTGAGTTTTGTGATCACCCTCTGCTTTAGTTTAATTATCAGCAAAATTTAGAACTGTGGATAGAATGATCCCAAAAGTTTTTGTTCTCTAAATAACAATGATTTGAAATCAACAACTTATTTGTGTTACTATGGGGAAGATCGAGTATTTTTCAATAAATTACTTAAGGACTGTGAGCTAAAAGAGGTAATCTATGTTCCTTCTACAGACTTCTGCACCTTCTTATCTCCCACTGTTTGAGAAATTCATAATCCCATCCTAACTCTCTGATCAAGGGATTGGACTTAAATAAGGCTGTCAGGTGGATAAACTAAATAACCTAAAACTGCCTAAGAAAATGAAGTGAGTCTCCATTGTTATAGTTAATTTGGCAAATGATTAGTAATAATATTTAAAAAAGAATGGTAAGTCATTGCCTAGTCCAGTTGCTAACACATAGTAGGCATTCAGTAAATATTAGTTCTTTATGGATTTTATTTTTCCTGTGAGTTCACTTATGGGTTTCACTTTTTCTGTGAGTTTTCAGTTCAGTTATATCACCTCCCCGCCCCACCACCGCCCCATCTCTAAGAACATTCATCATAAGGAGAACTAATAAGCATCCTAGCTAATTTGGCACATGTTTCTATTATATAATCACTATGGTAGCCAGGCTGTTAATTGAGAGCAAATAAATTTATAGGAGAAAAAACTCTTTTGCTTTCTCACTGAAGTACGCTGTATGGAAGCACTGCTTTTTAGTCTTACTTCGTCTTTCTTCAGTAGGTACTGAATGAGTTCCACTCAAAAATAAGTGTGGTTGGGCCTACTTTGAAGGAATTGGCAAGCTTTAATAAATGTCAGACAACCTCATCTTTCATTTTTAAAGAACATGGATACATGGCCACATCTAAAGGTCAAATATTAAATGATTTCAAAGCATAAAAGAATGTTAACATATTCACGTAACATTTCTTTTTGTAATTTCCTTTTAATGACCAATGCCCTGGTGGTCAAACTCTGAAATTGGGTTCTTGCTATGAAATGAAAGATTAGGGAAATTCAAATGTATTTTTTAAATGTAAATTAATTTTCACTTACTAACAGCACTAAATGTTTAATTGAATATAGAACATCTCACTTATTACAAATAAATGAACAGTTTTAGTAATGAAAATGTAAGAACACCATAATATTGCATGTCATTATCCAATTATGTCCATCTAATGATCAAGAGTCAATAATGAACACAAAAATACACCCACAGCAGTTAGCAATCTGCCTACAGTGTGAAATTCTGAATAGGTTATGTGTGTGATATTTAGTGTTTCTCTTAGCATGTTTCAAAGCAGCCTTTGTTGTGAGAACTTTAAAAGCCACGAGAAAGCATGTGTAGTGGGTTTTCTTTAATTTTGAATACTTTAGGTTTAGGGTAACTCATTACCCGAATCCACCAGAAACTTTGATTTTGATATGCATAGTTTCTTATTTTATGATATGTAAGGAGTCCTCAATATATGACTGCACAATGTTTGCCTGCAATATTTAAAAAATAAAAATAAATAAAGCAACTCAGCCAAGTAAGCTCCCTAAAGATCTTTGCAAAAATTGCTGCTGTTTTAAAATAGCATTATATGCTCTTGTTCTATGAACTAAATTGTTTTTATTTAACGTTAAAGAATAATCATTATGTCCTTGATTTAAGGAACTTAATTATTTAAAATTCACAGGAATCTCTGAAAATGTATATGGTTGTACATATAAACAAATGTGAGAAAGAAATCACAAATCTATTCACAATTTCAATACAATATAAAACATCTTTTAAAAATTGATATCTTAGACCTATGAAAGATGAATTGGAGAAATAGTCATGCTATATAAAATTATGTTAAAAACTATGATCCTGGAAACCAAGATAAATAAGATGACATGGGTTTTTAAAATATTACTTTTTTGTGTGACTTTAATTTTAGAATTGTTCTCAAGTATTACTTGATCTCACTTATTTTATGAAGAGTAAAGGACTTTTGTATATATGTATGTGTGTGCTATTCATATATCAGGTTTTTTTTATACATATGGGAAATCATATCACTATAAAGTAACATTATTTTATTCCTTAAGACAATAAGCAATACAAAACTGTTAAAGAATCACTGTAGGCAGGCATGAATGGATTGTGGCCTGATCATTCAGAATACATAAGTCTACATTAGGAATATCCACAACATACCTGTGAATTTCCTAATGTGGAGGAAAAAAGAAAAATCAATTCTGATACTTAATGTACACATTTGAAAATGTAATCAAGTAGTCAGGCCCTCTACAGAGTAGAGAAGAAAATATAGTACTAACAAATCACACTTGAAATTAAATTTTAGGTCTTGAGAATATGATTGTCAATCTTCCTGGGAAACATGGGCCAATCATATCTATTCTCCTAAAACTTGGCACCTTTGGATTCCAGGAAATACTCCATGGTATGTATATACATTAGATTTAGGTTTGACTACATTTAATGAGAAAATATAAATAAATAAAAATAGCTTAAATATAAATATGGTCGAGGTTTATTTCTCCCTTACATAAAAGGGGTTTGTAGGTAGGCTTTTCAGGGCTCCTATGACAGTTCCACAGTGTTATCATGGCTCATATTTTTTTATTTTTTCCTTCTCAGCTTGGGGTTTCCAAATTTAAAGGTTGAGATGCTTATTAGAGTTCCAGTTATTGTGTCAACATTCAAGCCTGTGCTAGCCTCCCCTTTAAGGGCAATTTCCCATGGGCACATACATACTTCTGCTTATATGTCATTGTCCAGACCTAGTTACATGACCATACCCAGCTGTGCGTGTAAGGCTGCGAGCCTTTCAGCTGAGTACATTGTTTCAGATTTCTATTACTGAAGAAGGGAAATGGGTATCGGAAGACAATTAGCATGAAAAGCAAGTATCCAAAATATATATCAAAGAAACCGAAGGCTGTTTATCGCCTTACAATGACACTATATTTACACAGGCAGTCATATTTTTAGTGTTCCCCTTAGATTGTGGCAACCATCCCAAACTTATCTGAGAATAAATTGAAGGTAGATGGTCAAGTGTAGGAAAACCAGAAAAAAAAAATTGAATAGATGTTCTGAACATAGCTTCAAAAATCAGAGACCGGTTGAAGACAAAAAAAATTAAAAAAGCCCTGTTAGATAATAAATCAGAGATAGAGTTGCAAAAACAGAGGTTGCAAACAGCAGCTCTCAATCAAAGAAGCATATTTGCATATATTTAAGGGTGAGGAGATTGCTATTCACACTTATGTACAGGACCAGTGGCACGTTTGGGTTGGGACAGACAGGTGGGGTTAATGATGGAAAGAAAGCTTACTGAGAAAGAGACAATCTATAGCAAATTTGTTTAATTACTTTTAAATTTCATGTCAAGAATGACCTTTGTTTCCTCTGCAAAAGCACACATGGTGCTAAAGAAGTCTGAAAATAAACACGTTTTACAACAGAGTCCGTTAATACTCTGGCATTTTTGTTTTCTTTGTTTTGCAGTTTATAACACATGACTAATAGATTGTATCTGAGTAAGAATTTGATAAATATGACTATTATTCAGAATTTATGGTCACATTCTTTGGATGGCAGCACTATTTATAGTCAAAATGACAGTTAGAAATTACAGAATTCATAGGATGATCATTATTTCACTCTGAGATAGACGTAGTTCCACCAAAAGAATTTTGCCCTATTAAAAAAAGAGAATTTCTATAACATTTTTATTTTTATGGCTTTCCTTTCTTAATTCCTTCAATTTACTTAATTAGACATATAAAATAGAACTCACTTGGCCAGCAACTACATATATTTTTTGAGAGAAAAATATGTTCTCTCAATCTACTGATGATCAGAAGGAAGTGGTATGCGCATGTGTGTGTGTGTGTGTGTGTGTGTGTGATATAAAATATAAATGGTATTTTAAATGTATGTGAAAATGAACTTTTGATAGCTGAATATACAGGTCTGATTACATAATGAAATTGTGAATGAAGATTAGTTTTAGATATTCTTAATGTATAGATGACAGTTGAAGCTCTGTATAGCTTAGCAATTGCAAACGAAGAAGAGTATAAAAAGAGGGCTGTAGATTAATATTTGTATGTAAGGGAGAAGAGCTTGAATAGAATCAAAGATATAGCAAGAGAACCAGTTAGGAGTGTATTCATAGAATGTCAGAGAGAAGAGTTGTAAGACAGGAAGGAGTGATCGATACTGGTCAAAGAAGCAGCAGAGGTTAAGTAAAGTTAAGTAAAATGCTGGAGAATTAGGAAACCAGAACATAATTTGCCATCTTATCCTAACTGGTTTAGAATGCTGGTAGTTAAAATCAGGCTCATTTCAGTGAGTAAAACAATGCAAAGGAGATGGAATCGATGAGTACATGTGACACTCCAAGAAGTCTCATGCCAAAAGAAGAAGATGAGGCAGCAATTAGGCTATTAAAGATTAGTGCATACCTATGTTGTCCAATATAGGAGTACCAGCTACATGTGGCTATCAAGCACTTGCAGTGTGGCTAGTCTGAATTGATATGGGCTGTGAGCATAAAATCTATACTAATTTCAAAGCATTGGTATGAAAAAATTACAAAATATCTCACTGAAATTTTTATATTGATCATATATGGAAATAAGTTGTTATATGATGAAATATATATTGTTAATATTAATTTCACCTGTCTCTCTTTTTACTTTTTAATGTATTTACTAAATTTTTAAAAATTACATATGTGGCTTAACATTTGTAGCTATATATTATGTTCTATTGGACAGCATTGCTGGTCTATAATCTGATTCCAATTTGCCACAATATATGTGAGGGAAAATCAGAAACCATTCTAAAAAATACAATCCTTTTCCTACATTTACTTAAAAGTGTAATTTGTTATAGTAGAAAAAACATGAGCCCTTGGATCCAGCTTTGCCACTAACTAGCTATATAGCCCTGGGCAAGTTATTTAACTTTTACGAGCCTTGATTTCTTTATCCATAAAATGAGAATCATGAAACTCACCACACAGGGTAATTGTGAGGATTAAATGTGAATGTAAAGGGCTTTACAGAGTCAATGCTACATAATCTGCATTTAATATGTTATATTCTTTCCTTTCTGTATGACTTATAACTCTGTTAAAGAGACAGAATTGATCTGAAATACTGTAATCAGAGCATGATGGGGAGACAGGATAAGAATAAAAATAAAGGTTATTGACCCAAAATCTTTCAAGATTATAAAATAACTGACCACCTTAGCTTTTTTGGAAGGACAAAGCAATAGTGTTCAAATACAGAAATATATACACATGTGTATTTATATATGTGTGTATATATATACACTAATATATATATTTACATATGTGTGTATATATATGTACATGTGTGTGTATTTTCAGTGAACTATATGAAACAGTATATAATTCTTTATAAACTCAAATATTCTGCATCTATTCAAAAATGAGTAGTGGTTTATTATTATCATTCTATAAAATTACATCCATTAAAAAATAATAAAAGGAGGAAAAATGAGTAGCTCTGGCAAGAAAAAATAAGATTGAGATGATGATGAAAGAAGAAAAAGAAAGACATGGAGAAGATACAAGAATTTCCAAAAGTCAAAATAGGAAATATACATCTAGCTAGCATACCTGTCCATAGGTTTCTTTCTCAGCCTTCCTATGCCTCCATGGAATGGTCCCAAATAACTCACTCCACACTGTTCAATTGCACAGTACAATAATTATTAAGTGTAATAAAAAGGCCTTTCCCCTCAAAAACTTGTATTTTGATGGAAACAGGGGAATAGTAGACAGAAGACAAAAAAAAATAAGTAAAACACATGTTAGTTATTAATTCAAAGCCAAAAAAAAAAAAAATCAAAGAAGGAGGCTAGAATATGTTGAGGGAGAAGGTTACAGAATTAGATAAGATATACTATCAAGGCTTACTGAAAGGGTGACATTTGGATAAGATGGAAAAACGGTAAGTGAGCAAGTCATATAGGCTTCTGGAGGGAAGCATTTCAGATAGCAGCAGGAGCATAGATCATAATTCGGGATTTTGGATTATTGGGGGTCTAATGTGACTGGAGCCTAGTGATAGATTAGTAGGAAGGCATAACGTCATCAAGTAAAGACTGGGTGAGGAGATCATATAAGATTTCAAATAATCTTTCTTGACTTGCTATGTCCCAACTTGACATGACTAGAAATGTTTCAACTTACATTGATTGACCTACCTTGTGACTTGCCTTGCCGTGACTTGACTTGACCTAAATGGACTTGAACTTACTTGAATTAACTTTTTATTGAAGGTCTTTTAAGGGTTTGGCTTTTGCTCTGAGTGAGATGGTGACTTTAGAGTTTTAAACTGAAGAGTGACATGATCTTAACTCTGTTAAATAGAATTGCTCTAGCTGCCTTCTGAAAGGAAGATGTGAAACACGTACATGCATAAAGACTCACAGAGTTCAAATAGTTACCTGGGCTACCAGGACCATATTTGGTTTCCTTCCTGTGGTAGTTTAACCTTGATTACCATGACAATTAATTTTAATCTCCAGAATTTGGAATTTTCTGGAGAGTCCTGCAATGTTTATAAATACTTTAATTGTATGTGCTTTACATATTGCTCTAAAATTTTGAATGTGGATTGTATTAATAATTTTGACTTGTAAGTGTTTAAAATGTGTCATACTTAAGGTTATTACATTGAATGCTTCATGAATTTCACCTTAAATTAACTCAATGGATTTATTTATTTATTTATTATGCATTATTTATTTATTTATTTTAAATGACTTTTTTAATGGTGACATTGGTTGATGAAATCTGATAATTAAGGCATAAATATTTAACAGTAAGGCATAAATATATTTACACTGTGTGTTTACCTCCCATAGTTAGATTTCTTTCTGTCACCATATATTTGTCCCCTTTTATACAATCTGCCACCCTCTTCTCTCCTACTCCCTACCCTGTGGTAATCACGAGTCTATTGTCCATGTCCATGTCCATGAAATTCTGTGGTTTTTAGGTTTATATCCTACATTATAAGTGATATCATATGATTTTCAATTTTTCTGTCTGGCTTATTTCACTTAGCATGATTATCTAGAGGCCCATCCAGGTTGTTGCAAATGGCAGTATATCATCTCTTCTTATGGCTGAGTAATATTTCATCGTATATATGTACCACAGCTTATTTAGCCAATCATCTATCACAGGACATTTCAGTTGTTTCCATGTCCTGGCCACTGTGAATAATACTGCTTTGAACATTGGTGTGCAAATATCTTTTCGGATATGAGTTTTCAAGTTTTGGGGTAAATACCCAGTAGAGGGATTACTGGATCATATGGCAGATCAATTCTTAGTGTTTGAGGAAACTCCATACCATTTTCCACAGTGGCTATACCAATTTGCAGTCCTACCAGCAGTGTATGAGGGTTCCTTTTTCTACACATCCTCTCCAACATTTCTTATTACTTGTCCTGTTCATTATAGCCATTCTAACAGGTGTGAGAAGGTATCTCATTATGGTTTTGATTTGCATTTTCCCTGATAGCTAGCGATGTTGAGCATCTTTTCATATGGCCATTTGTATGTCCTCTAGGGAGAAGTATCTGTTCAGGTCCTCTGTCCATTTTTTGATTGGATAGGTTTTTCATTGTTGTTATTGAGTCATATGAGTTCTTTATATATTTTGGATATTAGGCTCTTATTGGAGGCATTGCTTGCAAATATATTTTCACATTCGGATGGCTGTCTCTTTACCTTGTTGATAGTTTCTTTTGCGGAGCAGAAGCTTTTTAGTTTGATGTAGTCCAATCATTTATTTTTACTTTAACTTTAACTTTTACTTCCCTTTCTTTTGATGTTATATTCATAAAATCCCTTTTAAACCCAAGGTCCTTGAGTTTAGTTTGTATGTTTTCTTCTATACATTTTATTGTTTCAGGTCTTATATTCAGGACCTTAATCCATTCTGAGTTAATTTTCGTGTGTGGTTATAGACAACAGTCTAGTTTCATTCTTTTGCAGGTGGTTTCCAGTTTTCCCAGCATCATTTATTGAAGAGGTTTTCTATTCTCCACTGTATGTTTTCGGCTTTTTTGTCGAAAATTATTTGCCCACATAAATACGGATTTACTTCTGGACTCTTGATTCTGTTCCACTGGTCTGTGGTTTGTTTGGCTGCAAATACCATGCCATTTTGATTACTGTCGCTTCGTAGTATAATCTGAAGTTGGGCAGAGTGATACCTCCAGCCTCATTCTTTTTCTCAGGATAGTTTTGGCAATCTGGGGTCTTTTGTGCTTCCATACATATCTAATGAATTTTTTGTTCTATTTCTTTAAAAAATGATGATGGGATTTTGATAGGGATTGCATTAATCTATATAACGATTTAGGTAATAAGGTCATTTTAACTATGCGGATTCTTCCAATACAAGAATATGGAATATCTTTCCATTTCTTTGTATCTTCTTTGATTTATTTTAATCGAGTTTTGTACTTTTCATGATATAAAACCTTCACATGTTTCATTAGATTTATTCCTAGGTATTTTGTTGTTATTGTTGTAGCAATTTCAAAAGGAATTATTTTTTCTACATCTTTTTCTGACACTTCATTATTAGAATATAGAAACGCCTATGGATTTTTGAATTTAATTTTGTATCCAGCAACTTACTGTATTTGCTTATTGTTTCTAGTAGTATTCTTATGCAGTCTTTATGGTTTTCTATATAGAGAATCATGTCATCTACAAATAGTGACAGTTTGATCTCTTCATTTTATATTTTGGATGCCTTTTATATCTTTCTCTTGCCTGATGGCACTCTCTAAGACTTCCAATGTTATATTTACTAACAGTGGTGATAGTGGATAGCCTTGCCTTGTTCCTGACCTTAGACGGAAGGTTTTTAGTTTTTCACCATTAAGTACAATATTGGCTGAGGACCTGTCACATATGGCCTTTATTATGGTAAGGTATTTCCTTCTTATATCGATTTTTGTTAAGAGTTTTTATCATAAATTGGTGCTGTATCTTGTTGAAGGCTTTTTCTGTCTATTCATATGATCATATGATTCTTATTTTTTAATTTCTTTATGTGGTGTTATCACATTAACCTATTTGCATATGATGAACCATCCCTGTGCCCCTGGGATGAAGCCCACTTGATTATGGTGTATAATCTTTTTAATATGTTGCTTTTTGGTTCGCTAGTATCTTATTTAGGATTTTCGCATCTGTCTTCATGAGAGATAGTGGTCTCTAGTTTTTTGTGTGTGTGGGTTATCTTTCCCAGGGTTTGGTATCACAGTATATTGGTCTAATAAAAGTGAGTGGAAAGTATTACCTCTTCTTCAATTTTTTTGGAAGAGTTTTGAGGAGAATAGGTATTAAATTTTCTTTGAATGTTTGGTAGAATTCACTGGTGAAGCCATCTCTGGTCCTGGACTTTTCACTTTTTGGTAGGTTTTTGATGTTTTTCAATTTCCATACTGCAATCGGTCTATTTAGATTTTCCAGTTCTTCTTGATTCAGTCTAGGAAGTTGTATTTTTCTAAGTACTGGTCATTTCTTCTAGGTTATTAAATTTGGTGTTATATACTTTTTCATAGTATTCTTGTATGATCCTTTGTATTTCTGCAGTGCGTCATAATTTCCCTCTTTCATCCTGATTTTGTTTATTTGTGTCCTTTTTTTTCTTTAGTGAGTCTAGCCAGGGTTTGTCAATTTTATTAACCTTCTAAAGACCTTTGTTGCATTTTTTTTCTGTTTTTTGTTTTCAATTTCATTTATTTCTGCTCTAATTTTGATTATTTCTTTCCTTCTGCTGACTTTAGGCTTCATTTTTTCCTTTTCTAGTTTTTAAGATGAAGCATTAGGTGTTTATTTGGGCTTGTTCTTGTTTTTGGAGACAGGCCTGTAATGATATGAACTTTCCTCCATGACCACTTTTGTCGTGTCCCAAAAGTTTTGATATATTGTACTATCATTATCATTCCTTTCTATGTATCTCTCGATATCCATTTTTATTTCTTCCCTGACCCAGTTATTCTTCAGTAGTATGTTGTTTAATTTCCACGTATTTGTGGTTCTTTCTGCTTTCTTTTTACAGTTGATCTTTAGTTTCAAAGTATTACGATCAGAGAGAGAATATGGTTTTTATGATTTAAATCCTTTTATACTTGTTGAGGCTATCTCTGTGTCCCAGTATATGCTCAATCCTTGAGACTGTTTCAAATGCACTAGACAAAAAATGTATAAGCAACTTTTTGGAATGAAAGGCTCTGTAAATGTCAATTATGTCCAGTTGGTCTAATATGTCGTTTAAGAATGTTATTTCCTTATTGATTTTCTGTTTGGATGATCTGTCCATCTCTGACAGTGGGGTATTTAGGTTCCCTACTATGATAGTGTTTTGGTCTGTTTCTCTCTTTAGTTCTGTTAGTAATTGCTTCACATATTTCAATGCTCCCTGATTGGGAGCATAGATTTTAATAATTGCTATGTCTTCTTGGTGCATAATTCCCTTTATCATTATGAAGTGTTTCTCAGTATCTTTCTGTACCTTTTTGATTTTGAAGTCTATTTCATCCTATATTAGTACTGCTCCTGCTGCTTTTCACTGAATGCCATTTGCTTGAAACACCATTTTCCACCCTTTCGCTTGAGTCTATATGTTTTGGAACTGAGAATGCGTCTCCTGGAGGCAGTATATGGTTAGGTTTTGTTTTATTACCCCATCTGCAATTCTGTGCATTTTTATTGATGAATTCAGTCCATTTACATTTAGGGTGATTATTGAAATATAAAATCTTCTTATAGCCATTTTATCTTTTGCTTTCTGGTAGCTCTGTGTTTCCATTGTTTCCTTGTCCTTGTGCTTCTGTTTTCTTTATTTTGGTTGGCTTTTGTGGGGTTTTCTTCTGGTCCTTCTTGTTTTATGTTATATACTTTAGTTTTGAATCTTTGAAGTGTGGTTACCGTTATGAATATGAAAAGGACAGTTATATATATATATACAGTTGTTCATTTTCTTCTGGCCTGACTTATCTCCATTCCCATTTGAGAATATGGATCTTTGAATCCTCCCTTTTTCAGTTATTGTTGTCTCAATTTGTCACTGTGTATGCTGACCGTTCATTACTATTTTGCTACAGCAAATCTCTTCTTATTTTACACTTATAATGCCCTATTCGTAAGTAAGGGTTGCACTTCTCTGCTTTTATTTGCCTGGTAGTCACCTTACTCCTAATTATGTATATTTTTTGTCGTTTTGTTTTTAGGTGAGCTGACCCCTTTCAGTATTTCCTGTAGTGCAGGCCTTGTAGTAGAGAATTCCCTCAATTTTTGTATGTCTGGGGAGGTCTTTATTTGTCCTTCATATCTAAAGGAGAGCTTAGCTGGATACATTATTCTTGGCTTGTAGTTCCTTTCATTTAATATTTGATTCCACTCCTTTCTGGATTGTAAGATCTGTGCTGAGAAGTCCGATGATAATCTAATGGGTTTTCCTTTATGGGTTACTGTCTTCTTTTTCAGGGTGCCCTGAGAATTCTGTCTTTGTTGTTGTTTTGATAATTTTAATACAACGTATCTTGGTGAGAGCCTTTTTGGATTGAGATAATTGGATGTTCTATCGACTTCTTGAATTCCAAGCTCCAGCTCATTCCTTAGATTTTGGAAATTCTTGTCCAGTATTTATCTGAGAATGCTTTTCTAATCCCTGCTCCTTTTCCTCCCCTTCGAGAATCCCATTATATCTTATGTTTCCTCTCCTGATGGTATCAGCTAGTTCTTGTATTTCTCTTTCATTATTTTTCATTCTTCAGTTTCTCTCTTCTTCCTTCTGATTCATTTCTAGATTTCTGTCTTCGATATCACTGATCCTTTCTTCCATTTGGTCGACTCTGTTTCTCAAGCTTATTAATTTTCATTTTTCAACTTTGGCAGGATATTCTTTATCTCCAGAAGGTCTATTTGGTTCTTTTGGGGGATTTCAATCTCCTTGCCTAAAAAACTCATTCTGCTCATCTAGTTGTATTTTAGTTCCTGAAATTGTTGGTATGATTCGTTTTGGATCTCACTGAGTTTTTTCAGAAGTACTCTCCTGAATTCTCTGTCATTTAAGTCACATATTTCTATGTCTGTAAGCTTTTTTTCTGGAGATTTTTCCCTTTCTTCTGAGATGCCTTGTCACCTTGGTTGTCATGGTGTTTAATGGACTATTTCTCCGCCTAGGCATTAATGGAAGTGTTCTGCTTATATATATATATAATATATATATATATATATATATATAATATATATATATATATATATATATATATATATTTTTTTTTTTTTTTTTTTCCAGAAAGAAGGTTTATTATGTAATGGTCCCTAGCCTGTTGCAAAAAAAGATGTTTTTCTTTTGGTTTCCAGTAGGTGGCATCTAAGCCTCTTGGATCTCTGTTTTATATAAAGTTTTAATAATGTCTTTTTTTCTTATAGATGTTTAATCACACTTGCTACTCTCAGTCTCAGTTCTTGTCAGTGTTAATGATAGTTTCGGTAGCGTTTGCTCAGATTCCCCTGGGGCTCCGTGGTGTTAAGTCTCGTTGGGTATGGGGAGGGGCCTCTGAGTTGGGAGATGGGGGCTGCGCCTCAGCCTCTGTTTTACAGCCTCGGCTGTGGTATCTTATGTGCAGATTCCATGCTCAAATGTGCTGATATGCATTTTGGGTGTTTTTTGTTGAGTTTTAGATGTTCAGCCTATTGTTGTTTCAAGGGAGAGATCTGGGAACGTCTCTCACTCTGTCATGTTTAATCCAATCTAGTTATTGGATTTTGTTAACCAATGTCACCATAAAAATAAAAATTAATTAATTTTTAAAATTAGAGCAAAAAGGATTTGCTAATGAATTGGATATAGGGTGTGACAAAAAGAGAGAATGCAAGGGTGACTTCAAGATTTTGGCTTGAGCAACTTGAAGTATAGTCATTGAGGTGGGACAGGAGTGGAATAATAGATTAGGAGAGAAGAATGTAAATGATCAGGATTTTTTTCTGGAAATGTTAAATTTGCAGTATCTATTAATCTCAAGAATAACTGCAAGGAATGTGAGTCTGGAGTTCATGGGAGATAATCTGGGCTGGAGCTATATATTTGGAAGCATCTGTATATATATGGTATATAAAGTTGTGAGATTGAAATCTCCACTTGAACAGTGAGTGGAGATAAGTATAAATAGCAGAAAGAGGGGGAAAGAAGAGGTTGAAGAAAGGAAGCAAAAGAGCCTGAGAAAGAATGACAATTTTTATGTACTGGAAGGCAAGTGATGAGGGTATTGAATTTAGAGGCATGGGCTAGGTTAAAGTTTGTTATCGGGATATGTGAATTGACTATTGATTTTAGCAAATAACGGTCACTAGATTTTTATTTTTTTAATTTTTATTTATTATTTTTTTTTTATGAAAAGCTTTGATGAAGAGGGAAAATCCTAATTAGAGAAAGGTCAAGAAAATATGGAATCAGCAGAGTAGCTGAAGTGGAAAGTGGAACAGAATTGTGAGGGTTTTTGTTGTTGTTGTTGTTGTTTGTTTGTTTTTTACTAAGATGATAGAATGAGAATACATCATGCTTTTGATAATGATCAGAGAACAAAACAGTAAATGTGGATGGTGTGGTAGAAAGACAAGGATTTCTGGAATCTTTAGTAACTGAGAGAAGATGGGACCTGCTGGTCAAATGGAGTGATTGGCCCAGTTTGCCCGTACTAACACATTTGACTTTATATAGGGTCACATATGCAACTGAATGAAGAAATGTTCTGTGGGAGCTTTTGGGAATTCTTTTCTTGTTGTTTCTCTTTTTCTAATGAAATAAGAAGCAAGATCATTAGCTTTATTTGCTAATGACCCCCTTCCAGTCTGTCCTCTACTTAACCACCTCCCTCTTTAATCCTTACCCAATAATTAGTTCCTCACCCTTGTTAGATACCCAGATAAAATGCGTCAGAATTTCCTGGAGTATTTGTTAAAATGCAGATCCCTGGGCACCACTGGAGATCTAATAAAATGTCCCTGGGACATGGATCTAGGAATTTGAATCTTTAGCAAATTCTACTGGCAATTCTTACACACAGTAAATTGTGAACAACGCTACCCTTTCCCTCTTTTGGTTGCCTCAATAATGAATGCCTTATCCTTTTCCACTCCCCTGTGAGTTACTGTATCTTTAGAAGAATGCTTTCATCTGTATTTAGTAGAGAATTTTGCACACATTGAATATATTTGAATATCTAACACTGATGGAGATATTTTTCTAACCATAGTCTTTCCTGATCACATTCAGAGACTGAAGAAAAATTGTTCCCATATGTTATAAACACAGTATATTTTAGGGATTTTTTTTGTCAGATTCTAGATAAACACCATAAACGATGAAGTACCTAATAAATTTGATGTCTCAGTTAAATCATGGCATCAGCAAATTATGCACTATCTCTAGTGAAACTAGTTTAGAACAATAAAGTTCTATAACAAAAAAGGTTATGTTTCATGCTACTTTATATGCTGAATCCTTATCAAATGTTTAATAGCAGGAAAGTGAATTAAAAAAAAAAAACTACATATTTAACCATAGCAAATTTAAAGAAAATGCAGACGAGAGAGCGCGCGCGAGAGAGAGAGAGAGAGAGAAACACAGAGACAGAGAGACAGAGAGACAAAGAGAGACAGAGACAGACAGACAGACAGAAAACTCTAAACCAGTTCCTTCTTCTTATAATACAGATCTTAAAAAGTTTGTCTACATCTATTGCCTTTTATTCTTCTTTCATCCTACTTGTTATAATCTTTGAATAATCAAAGTTTATAGCATACATATTGAGATTATGAGGCAAAAGAAAAAAGTCCATTAGAATTAAATCAAGAAGGACAGAACATAGGCAAATACCTACAGCATGGAGGTGGTTATCACAAGAAAATTGTGTGACAAATAATATGATATATATCTGAGGTCATGACTTCAAGTATATTTAAGGGTGGAAGAATGTAGAGGAAGGAAAAAAGACGGTAGGTCAGAATGAAGAAATTTTAACTAAGGCTCTTTTTGGTGAATATTTTATTTTTTAATCAAGGTAAAGTTTAAAAAAGTGCTCAATGTTGCATTATTTCTGAAGTTATTAGTATTCTGGGCAATTCTCTTAGATAATTGTAGCAAATTTTATTCTTACAGTGCTATTGCTACTATTTTCTGATTTTAATATAACCCTTATTTTCTTTAGAAATGATTATTTCTTTATAGCTGTCTTGCTTAGCCTCTGAGAGTAATGCTGCATAAACTTAGTAAATGCTCAACAGAAATGAGATCAGGTTGAAAAAATTAAAATTGTTCTTATGCATCTAATTTCTTTATGTTCTTTGTATTATGATTTCTAAAATACGTTTTCAAATTATTTTATACAAGTAGTGGTTTAGTGTTCAGCTGTCTCAGTAGATGTGTTTCCGCTCTTTTGTTTGTGGAAAGAACACTTTTCTGCTAGTCGAAGTGGGATTTGAGATTACAGCACCAGCAGGCAATTTCTTGGACAAATTACTATTTGGGCCACTAAGGTGGAAGAAGGGAAGAATGTTTATTGAACTATTGAACTAGCTCATGCTTCTGTAGCCAAGGGCTGTGCCAGAATCCACTGTACTGGGAAGTAGTCCAAGACAAGATATACACCTTCTGTTTTGAGTGACTTTTCACTGTACTGGGAACACATGTTGGTATTCAGAGAGAAGAGCCGAATCTGTTCTGTAAGAGCAGTGGGAATATTTAGCTACATGCATTGGTAACTTCAACATTTGTATGACAATGTATACATGAAATATGACATCTTATCTACTTAATATTAAAATCATTTTAATATCATTTTGCAATGCTAAATGTTATTGTACATAAATATAGTAATATATTTTTATTTCACTTGCCATCATGTGAATCAGTTTTTTAAAAAAACTTTGACCTATAATCAGGTTCCAATCTCAACTACCCAAAGATAGTATGCATAATTATAAAACAAAATGCTTAGCCATATTTTTCTGTAGAAACATGAGATCTAACTCAGAAATTTCTATGACAGTTGAAGAAGGAATGATGGAATCAGTATTATAGCCATATTTGTTTTTATGTTTTAGAGTAAGGCAGCTTCTAATCCTCAATTTAAGATGGTAATATTTAAAAACTGTTTCAAGAAAATAAATTATTTATCCAGATATTGAACATACCAATGGTTCAATACTTTAAAAGAATTCCAACAAGAAACTTTGTCTTTCAAAGCTCTTATAATGTAATTTACCATGTTCTTTTAACCAAATAGCTGTGTCTTGTTAAGAATCTAGGATTCCAACAATTATCTTAAACTCTCATCTGAAGCTCCTGATCCTCAGGGTTCATATCATATTTTTGTCATTTGTTTTGCTGATAATGAACATAACGAAACCCAATTGTATTTACTTTTTCCTTCCATAAAGGTGACTGTAGAGGAAAACTGTTTTCCTACAGGTGACACCGTGCAGGGATGGAGAAAAACTAGAGTTGCCTAAACATTAATTCCTCCTTAGCCTGACACAATTACATTTCCAGGGACAGCTTTTGGTGAACCTTTTTGCCAAATTTAGATCCCAGCTCTTTACCTAGACTCCTCACTATCACTAACTCTGGAAATAGCTTCTAGGTTAGCAATTAAGGAATTCAATTATTCTATGATTCTTCCTTAGAATGGATCTTAAAACTATGTCCATCTGGACTCACTAGTTATAGCAGTTTTTATACTGCTATTTTTATATTGTTTATTTAATAAAACATTTGTTCAAAAATTACATTTAGTAAAGCACCCCATGATACCATACTCTTCACTAACTCCTTGGTAATTTTCCATTTTGTTCTAAGGCAGATTGTAAGTTCTTTAACACTCCCACTGCTCAATATAAGTCCTTCTGTTTTGGGGTACCCTTATAAGGAATTTTCAGGGTAAATCTATCCTGGCAGCCTCAAAATTCAAACATAGAACTATAAACTCAAAATTCTTCTTCATAAATTGAAGTGTTCAAAGGCTTGCATGTATATTAGATTCTCGTAACAGCTTTGGATAATGCATAGCATCCCAAGGAAGGTATGTAAACTAAATGCTTAGAATGTGCCTGAAGTGTCATGGTTCAGTTTACATTCACACTTAATATCTAAAGTTTCTAACCCAGACTGCTACATAAGGCTTAGGTGATAAGGAAAAAATATAATACTGTATTATGATATGGAAAAGTTCAACAGGGACAAATTTAAGTTGACACAATTAAAGTCAAGTGCCCATCTAAGCACATATTGCAGAAAGAAGTTTTCAAGTAAAAATATAGGTCTGTGGTTTTATATCAAATAAAAAATGGCACATTATAGTATGGGACTATTTTATTTCTATTTCTGAGGTGTTTCATATGGCTCATAAAGTAGTATTAGATCCCTTTGAAAATAATTATTTTGGAGTGAAAACCAAGACATGAAATGGTTAAAAATCAAAACGAGATGATAGTTACGTACTCAAACTAGTTCTGTGATTGATATAGTAGTTTATATCAAGGAAATAATATGAATAAAAGACATGAAGGAATGAGGTATGAATCCATCAGTATTTACCTCAATTTAAAGAAAATTCCTTTAAAAACTGGACAAAATCTAGAGAAGCATGTGTTCCTTAATCCAAGTCTTCATTTAGAAAAGTAAGAGAGGGAGAGATTTTGTTGAAGTGACTGAGCTTGTTCTCTGAAAAAAAAAAAAAAAAAAAAAAAAAAAATATATACACACACATATATATGATTTACTGTAAATACTTAAATACAGTTACTTTGAAAAATCTATTCCACGTGTTGACATCAGTCCCCAAGTCCTTTCTTTGATAGCTGATACCTCTTAACCAATAAGCCAAAAAAGAAATTATGATGCAAAGTAATGTAGTCTCTCTTATTTAGTACTCTATGTTTGCATTTTCTCTATTGACATCCCCTGATCTATATTTTCCCTCAGTGACCTACATCATCTACTTCATAGTGAAGTGGAGGCATTTTTAAGTACTCTTTGGAGTTAAGGATCACTTCCTGGTCAGAGCCTGATTATGCAGTGGAGTTCTCCATTACCTAGTCACATGAGTACCTTGATCTTTCCCGACAACATCAATAAAACATTTCCTGACCACACGACTCAGATGTACGGAAGGAGTGTGACTATTTAATGAATTTATCCGCGATGTCAGGGGGGTTCTAGGATTTGGACATTGTGTAGGAGCTCATATTGGCTATTTGGTGTTTTCTCTCATTATAAGATGATAGCCACAGGGCTTGAGAAGCTAAGAGAATCAGTTCTGGTGCTTTTTCATGACATCTTCTTAGCTTAACACTCAGCACTCAGTAGAAGTATCTAGAGAGTGTAAATCTAGGGATTTCTTTTAAGCCTTAGAAAACTGAAAGGAAGAGCTGGGGTCAAATTAAGTCATGGAATTTTTCAGCTATATACACCAACACTGTCCAGGTTTTAGAACGCTAGAATGAAGTATAAAAAATAAAAGGCTATTTGTTGTTGGAAGTTTTCCAAGAATAACAGGTAAACTGTATTTCCTACCAGTTTTAGTCTGGTAGATTTCAATCTTTCCATTTCCCTCAACAAAGTGCCCAAGGAATAAAACTATAACACACGTAACAGTGTTCACACACTCCAGAATTAGCAATATGAACCCGACACTCTCCCCTACCCTTCCCAGTTCCCAGTTTGTGTATGGTTTGGTAATTTGATGCTTAATACTTTGATAAATTGCAAATAAAACCTCACAGGTGACAGCTATACCCTTTAGAACACCACAGACACACACACCCCAAATGAAAACCAGTGCTTCAAACATATACCTGCCTGTTAAATATTATTAAAGATCTTATTATATTCTATAATTTTATCAGTTCACCTTGGGTGAAAATTTATGATGGCAATAGAGAGCATGAATGGAGATTCTGTGCCTTTCTCAGTTTCCTCTTCTACCAGGAGGAACAATATTCATGGCCAATTTTGCAGGTTACATATAAGATATACATACATGCATATCTATATTATCTACACGTTTCAGAGATATTTTAGATGAAAGGCAGAACAAGCTGACCTTAATGTCATTCCTAATTATATTAGTCTATAAATAGCATAAGGTCTTGTCTCTGGGCTATCAATTCATGATGTGCCAGTGGTAGTTACTCAGATTAACTATTTTTAGGATGATTAAGTCATTTAGGAAGCATTGACAGAGTTCAATTATAGATTTTCATCCATCTAAATCATCTAATCATAAAATCAACAAACCGATTCAAACAAATCACTCTTTAAGTTCTTCTGCACATCATTGCTAATTTGAGCATTTAAGACATACATTCTTATTTATCAAAATTCACCATTAGAAGTAGGTGTTATAGGCACATGTTTTAAAATACTCTTAGAATTAATGAAAATATTTTGGCACAAATTATTTTCTATAAAGCTCCTAATCAATTAAAGCTTAAGTTAAGTGGTATCACTATTTTAAACTGCTATGTTTATTACCAAAGGTACTAAAGTGCTTAAAAATAAGATTTTAATATTATCAAATGTATGTTTTTTAGAGGAAAGGTATTTAAATGAAATCATATAAAATGCTTTCATATTTAGGATTGCAAAATTTGAAGTATTAAACAACAGTTAAGGAGATAATTATAAATGGCTATCATGAACTGTGTTTTCTGTGGGACTCTTCACTAAGTTTGAGGTTTGATAAACTGAAGAAATATTAGAACTGTTTCTATAAGTTCATTAATGTTTAAACAGAATTATTCATATGTAATTAAAATGCTGTTGGTTAAGGACTACTAGTTCATTTTCCAATATCTTTATCAGATATGAATTATAACAAAGATAAATCTATTTTGCCAGAGAAATTAATGTAGCATACTTCAGCTGCAATGCAGTATTTGATTTGCTGTTGGAGGATTTGAAAGTAGTGTGATTTTTTTATCATATGTTCATGCTGCTTCTACAGACAAGCACTGGTACTTTAAAAGAATCTCTAACCCTCTGATCCAGTCCTCTACCTATGGCCAGAGTTCTTTCCAAAAGCCTTATCTGATTGTCTTGGTTCTTGGGTTACTAATCTCTAATGTCTTCCTAATGCTTACAAGAGAAATTCTACATTCTGCAGCATCTCCTATTAAAAAAAAAACAAAACAAAAAAAACTCAGCTGAGAAGCAATGTTTAGGGAAGCTTATTGAACACATGTGTTACCTATCAACTTAATGTACTTCAAACCTTCCCTTGGCTCCAGTCAGATCCCTGGGAGGCTGCTTGAACCCAACTGCTTTTCTCCTCCTGGAATCTCTAGAGAATTTCACTATAAAGTTAAGCTCTCAGTTTGGCAGAATGGAATAATAATAGGGAGAGAGAGGTCAAATTCTTGCTGTGTTAGCTGCAAAATGCTGTTGAAGATAGTCAATATATTACTTAATTTCCCCTATATAAAATGTAATGTGAAAATTGTCCTTTTTATTTAATGCATAAGATACTCTGTTGGTTCTAAGAAAATGATATTCTAAGAAAATGACTTTCCTCTAATGTTCTTACCTGTTTCTTTTTGCATCCTAACTCCAAAAAGGTTAAAATTAAGCTCTGTCACTGCAAACAGGCTATTTCTTAAGATTATTATATTATACTGCTCCTGTTATCTTTTTTTTTCCCCTTCCTTTTTTACCAAACTATTTTAACCTAGTTAGTCAACCATCCTTGATGGGTTATAAGCCATTTCAAATCTTTTTAAGAAAGTGTAGTTTATATAATAAATATCTCCTTTTATGTGGCTTACAGATTTTTCAAAACCTATTTCCTATTTAATTTCCCAGGGTTGTCTCATGACATGAGCAACTCAGAACAACTGAAGGCTATCATACACGCCACAGGCTCCCTTCCTGTCTATCTCTAATTATAACATCCTCTTTTTCCTATGTACCATTCCTTCCCATTCCCATTTCTCTGACTGGGAAATTCTTATTTACTATTACAGATCCAAAATGAATCTTATATGAGGTCTGCTACCATCATCCAAAAAAATTACATCCTCCCTGTCAAGATCCCATTGTTTTTTGAGCATCTATTACAAAACCTATCACGTTGCCTTATAATTACTTGTCTCTACTTCTTTTATTAGGATGTGAGTCCCATGAGGTTAGAGCCTGTATTAGTTTGCTAGGATTGCAATAACAAAGTACCACAGATGGAATGGCTGATAAAACATAAATTCATTTTCTCACAATTTTGGAGGCTAGAAGTCTGAGATCAAGGTGTCAGAAGGATGATTTCTTCAGGGGCCTTTCTTTTTGAAGTGTGCATGACTATCTTCTTCCTCTGTCTTCAGATAGTCTCCCTCTGTGTGTGTCTATATCCAAATTTCCTCTTTTTACAAGGATACTAGTTATATTGGAATAGGGCCCACCCAACCTAATTTTCTCATTTTAACTTAATGATCCCTTTAAAGAACTATCTCTAAATATAGTCACATTCCGAGGTACTGGGGGTTAGGACTTCAACATATGAATCTGGTGGGGATACAATTCAGCCCATAACTGGGACCACATTTAATTTTTAATGTTCTAGTCCAAATATTCCTGACATGTAATAGAAACAATAAGTATTTGTTAATGAATGATATATTAATCAGAGTATAATTTTTACTAGTTATTACATGGTGTTTAAAAATGTTTTTTCAATAATTTATAAAAACACTAGCATTGTTTTTTGACTATCACGGAACATTCATACATACTGTTGTTCGACAGTCTATTCTTTAGAGAACTTCGTTTTCGTTCAGGACATTTCATAGCAATTTTGTTATGCTGCCACCAAGTGTCACTGAAATGAAATGGTCTCTACATGTTCTGCAGAGTGTAAACTCTTGCTAAGACTGAAAACTGAGATTAAGAAATATCAAAAACTCATAGTTTTGACATTTTTACTTTTAAAAAGTCATTTGCCCTTACTAAAGCAAAACATCAATGTTTGAGGAAACACTGACAGGTAATTATATAGAGCAAATAGTTTAAAGGTAAAATTGTATTCATAGTTCTCTGATAAACTGCTCACATTAGATTTCAAAAACAAATTATAACTTATGTTCAGCTTTAGTTCTGACCACTAGCTTATCTTGAGTCCATTCATGGTGATATCCCCTAGTTTGTGTAGGTTTTATTATTTAATCGGCTCAAAGAAAGAGAAAAAGAATTCACAGCTTTTCGAATAGAGAGAATGGTTGAAATTTTTCCTTAACTTTGGAGTTGGAATGTAGCAGGAATATTAACTGTTATAATAAACTGGCCCATTCCCATCTGAGGAAATTTAAGGGAAAGCTGTGCACTAGATAGTATTTCTAAACTGTTCTTTCAACTCATTCAGCCACCCATCCATTTGTGCCTTCAGTCAATAAATATCACCCCCTCAAAGACTCCTTCCCTGACCACCTGTCTAAAATATACTTCACCCAACCCAATTATTCACTTTCTGTAATATTACAAAGCTTATTACTCTAGATTTATCTTTTTTTCTTATTAAATATGTAGTCTTCTCATTAGAAGGTAAACTCAATAAGTCTCTTGATTTATGATTGTATTCCTATCACTAAGAAGAATACTGGATTTACTGTAGGTTGCTAATAAATATTAATGAGTGAATGAATAGCATTTCACTTTTTAGACTAATTAAGTGTAACTGAGGCTGTTAGCCAACTGCCTTCCCTGTGATAGTTCTAACGTGAGCAGAGCCTATGGTGACTCTCTGAATCCTTCCAGCCTCTGTCACTAGAAAGGGCCTACAAGGAGAAGACCCTGCACTAGTCTAGTTTATTTCATGAAAAGCATGCCATCCTCATTTATCTTGCTTGTCTCTCCTGACATCTCTGTTATTTTAATATATTTCATCAATTTGAAAAATTACATTTTCACATTTCTAAAATTGGGATGTATTGCCCAACTGATAGGAAATTACAGACACATTTGGCCAGATAGTTGCTGTAATGTGTATCATTGCCGGAATATGTGCAGACTTGATTGTTGCTTCTATCGGCATGACTGGATGACTTTATTCTCTTGAGGTTCAGCAATGAACTATTTAAGGACTATAGGAGCGGAGGATGTAAGTTCTGATATTGTAGTCTGAAAATTTTCCATTGAACCTTCTGACAGGTCAAATAACCACCAGCAGCAAAATTAACGGGTGGCAATGTCTCAGAAGAACATCATGGAGAGTAGAGAAGAGCATTGTTTTTAGAAATGCCATATTACTGATGTTCTTGTTGCCCAAAAGACAATAATATACTGGAAAACATGGACATCAACAACAGAGTTAAAACCCAATCAGGAAAACTAGACTCTAAACATGAAGATTTTTAGGAATAACTTATCTTGTTTATATATTTTTATTTTCACTAAAGTGTTATATGATAAATTAATATTGAAGAAGTATAAATTAGTGCTTCATATAAGTATGGTATTAAAATCCAAATTAAGAAATAAATTGTGATAATTTAGTTGGCAGTATATTTTCTTATTGATCACATATATTTAAAATTATATTTCTGATAACTGATAGCATACTAGCACTAGTGAAATTTGCTATTGAGTACCTACCAAGTACCACGCACTGTGATAGGCACCGGAGATATAAGTGTGAAAACAGGAATTCAGGCCCTGCTTTCCTAAAGCTAGCACAGCTTCACTAGCCACACTACTCTCCAACTCTCCAAACTTTTCTAGACCAGAGGTAAATAAAGTGATGTTATAAGTCATTAGAATTTGTCAAGACAGGAAAATTAAATAATCTTGATAAAAATAGGATGTTTATTAATCATTTTACATTGGCTTTATCTTGCCTGAAGTAGTTTTTAAGGGAATAATTTAAAAGTGATTCTATATATAGCAAATATGTACAATGAATATTGTAAATTGTAATAACAAGGAAATCCCAAACTTGTATTGCTTTTTATTTTTTCTTTTGGATTTATTTCACATGATAGCACTGATTATTTCATCTTTAAATAACTTCTTGTCTTGTTTTTACACTTAAGTGAAATAATGTATTCTGCAACCTTTGTCTTTCTTTCTTATCAGAACTCTATTCTTAAAATATATTAACTCTTCTTTTAACATTAGGATATAAGAAATTACTACTTAAGTTTCTAACTAATGGATTTCCAATTAACCTTGTTGTTTTTCTCTTTTTTTCTGTTTTTTTAAATTTTAAATTTTAAAATTTTCTGAGAAAATTTTATGGCACATAAAACTCCATCAAAAAGAGATATTTTCATTCTATAAAGTTTATTAATTTTACTCACTTGAAAAATCTAGCATAATTGAGTTTCTGAGTATTTAGAAATATAGAACGATTAAATTATATGACTTGATAAGTCTGGTATTACCTACTGTGTTCAAAGACAATAGTGAATAAACTCATCAACAAGGTACCCAAGAATGTCTACTAAGTGACTTCACCATACATTTTCTTTATCATTTTCTATGTGTAGAATTCTTTAAATAGGCAGTGGTCTTTGTATGCATAGCACCCAGCATAGAGTCTAGAGCGTAAAAGATCTTTGAACAAATACTTATTTGGTCACTAAGAGGCCTAAGAGGGCTAATGGGTATAGTCTTTGGATCCAAATACACAGAGTTAAGTAATGGCTCTGTCACTTGACCAATGACCTTGAATAAGTTACTTATCCTTCTATATCACTTACTTATAATGTTATATTAAAGATTAAGCTAGATCATGCATAAGTTCACATGTATTTAGTTATAAAGCCTAACATATAAGTGCTGGACAAGTGCTACCTTCTATATTTATTATACTTATCTCTATTTTTATTACTTAAGAAACTAAATAGAAGATAATTGTAGGAATCCACACAACAGCATACTTATTGAATAAAACTATGCCAAGCATCATTTAAGATGCTGGAGTTTATGTTTCAGATAAGAAGCTGGACAATAAAGAAGTAAACAATAAATGGCATATCCTCA